>CP125976.1:65273465-65953359 GCA_030063025.1 Avena longiglumis | reverse complement strand
CTTTATAGCCACCTGCGCCATTTGCAGTGTGCTGATGTCATCAAAGCATCCATCCCAGAAGGTGATATGCATGATCTCATGGTCGAGGAATTAGGTTACTATGTATCGTAAAGCATATAGCAATTGAACTATTGAAATGACTTGATCTTTATGCTACGCTTATCAATAGGAGTATGTCCACCATATCATTCTCCTAACGATATGATCTTGTTGTTGATAACATCTCAATGTTCATGATAGGGAAACCACAATCATTTAATCAACCAACAAGCTAGTGAAGTATAGAGGCTATACTAGGGACTTCAAATTAAGTTTACAAATCACACAAGTATTAATGTTTCCTTGTTAATACTATTATAGCATGAATGTAAACATTTATCATAAACACAAAGATATAATAAATAACTACATTTATTATTGCCTCTAGGGCATATCTCCAACAGTCTCCCACTTGCACTAGAGTCATCTAATCTAGATTACATGGTAATATACCGAACACCCATGGCAGTTTGGTGTTGGTCATGTTTTGCCCTCGGGAGAGGTTTAGTCAACGGATCCGCCACATTCAGATCTGTGTGTACTTTGCAAATCTTTATATCCACATCCTGGATATATTCTCGAATAGCGTGAAAACACAGCTTGATGTGCTTCGTCTTCTTGTGTGACCTTGGTTCTTGCGCATTGGCTATGGCGCCCATGATCACAGTAGATAGACATTGGGTCCAGCGCACTAGGAACCACACCCAGCTCTGTAATGAACTCTTTCATCCATATCGCTTCTTGTGAAGCCTCCAAGCAGCCATGTATTCCGATTCAGCTTGAAGATCTCGCCACAACGCTTTGCTTTGCACCTCCAAATCAGTTGCACCATTCAAAATAAATACGTATCCAGATTGTGATTTAGAATCATCCGGATCGGTGTTCCAACTAGCATCGTGTAACCATTAACAACGAAATGTTCATCACCTCCATAAGAAAGAACCATATCCTTAGTTCTTCTCAAGTACTTAAGGATGTTTTTGATCACGTCCAATGATCCACTCTCGATCACTTTGATATCTCGCTAGTTAAACTAAAGATATGCAATGCTCTGTCTAGTACATAACATGGCATACATTAGAGATCCTATGGTCGAGGCATGTGAGTCTTACTCATCCTTTCTCTATCTTCTCGATGTCGGACTTTGAGTTTTACTCAAGGTCGATAAGCAACATGGGCAAGAACCCTTTCTTGTTTTCTTCCATTCCAAACCTCTTTAGAACTTTGTCCAAATATGTGCTCTGACAATGATATTTGGCGCTTCGATCTATCTCTATAAATCTTTATGCCTAATATGTAAGTCGCTTCGCCAAGATCCTTCATTGAAAAAACTATTATTCAAATATTCCTTGACACTATTAAGAAGGTCTACATCATTCCCAATCAACAATATGTCATCCACATACAGTATTAAGAATGCTATGTAACTCCCACTCACTTTCTTGTAAATACAAGCTTCTCCATAAGTTTGTATAAAACCAAAACTTTTGATTACCTTATCAAACGTTGATTCCAACTTCGATGCTTGCTTCAATCCATAGATGAACCGCTGAAGTTTGCATACCTTGTTAGCTTCTTTAGGATCGACAAAACCTTTGGGTTGCATCATATACAACTCTTCATCAATATTCCATTGAGGAATGCCGCTGACATCCATCTCGCCATATCTCATAATCATAATATGCGATTGCTAACATAATCCTCACACTTTAGCTTCGCCATCGTGAGAAAGTCTCATCGTAGTCAACTCCTTGAATTTGTCGAACCTTTTATGCATAAGTCGAGCTTTATAGACAGAATATTACCATCAAGATCTGCTTTCTTCTTGAAAATCCATTTGTTCTCGATGTTCTTCCGCCATCCTAAGTCCACCAAAGTCCATACTTGGTTTTCGACATGGATCCAATCTCGATTTCATGGCTTCTTGCCATTTATTGGAATCGGCTCATCATCGCTTCCTCATATGTCTCGGTCATCGTGTTGTCCACCAACATGACACTCATAACGGAATCATACCAACTGAGTGGTACGAGTTCTCTTTGACCTCCGAGGCTCGTAGAGCAACTTTAACCAAGTTTCATGATCATCATCATTAGCTTCCTCTAATTGGTGCACCACAGAACTTCTTCCGTGTCGCGCTTCGCAATTTCGAGAGAAGGTTCGACAACCTCGCCGAGTTCTACTTTCCTTCCAAATACTTCTTCGAGAGAAATTCCTTCTAGAAAGGATCCATTCTGGCAACGAAGATTTTGCCTTCGATCTATGATAGAAGGTATACCCAATAGTTTCCTTCTGTATCCTATGAAGACGATTTTTCCGCTTTGGGTTCAAGCTTGTCCCGTCAGAACTTCTTTACATAGGATTAGCATTCTAAACTTTAAGGAACGACAATTTAGGTTTCTTCCCAAACCATAATTCATAATGGTGTCGTTTCAACGGATTTAGACGGTGCCCTATTTAAAGTGAATGCGGCTTTCTAATGCATAACCCCAAAATGATAGCGAATCAGTAAGTGACATCATAGAACGAACCATATCTAAAAGAGTTCGACATTGATGTTCGACACACCATTACGCTGTGGTGTTCTTTGGTGTCAACTGTGAAAGTATTCCGCATTTCTTCAAATGCTCGCCAAACTCGTAACTTAGATATTCACCTCCACGATCAGAACGTAGAAATTTAATCTTCTTGTTATGTTGATTCTCTACCTCACTTTGAAACTCCTTAAACTTCTCGAAAGTCTCGGACTTATGTTTCATAAAATAGATATACACATATCTACTCAAGTCATCCGTGAAGGTAAGAACATAACGATAACCACCGCGCGATGCTACACTCATTGGTCCACACACATCGGTATGTATGATTTCCAATAAGTCCGTAGCTCGCTCCATCATACCAGAAAATGGAGTCTTAGTCATTTTTCCCATCAGACATGCTTCGCATCTTTCAAGTGATTCAAAATCAAGTGATTCAAGTCCATCGGAATGGAGTTTCTTCATACGCTTCACTCCAATGTGACCAAGACGATAAAGCACATATAGGTCAATTATCGCTGATTTCAAACGCTTAGCCTCAATGTTATCATATGTGTATTTCCACCATCGAGATTCAATAAGAATAGACCATATATCAAAGGTGCATGCATAAAACATATTACTCATATAAATCGAACAACCATTATTCTCTCGATTTAAACAAGTAACCGCCTCAGAAACAAGATCCCGATATAATGTTCATGCTCAACACAGCACTAAATAACAATTATTTAAGTATAAAACTAATCCCGATGGTAGATGAAGGGTAGTGTGTCGATCGCGATCACATCAACCTTTGATCCGCTTCCCACGCCGATCGTCACCTCGTTCTTCGCTAGTATCCGCTTATTTCGCAAAGACCTGCTTCGAAAGTTACAAATATGAGCAACCGAACCAAGATAAAATACCCAGCACTACTACTTAGTACTAGTGAGATACACATCAATAACATGTATATCGATATACCTTTCTTCTTGATGTTGCCGCTCTTCAGATCCGCCAAGTACTTTGGGCAATTCCGCTTCCAAAGGACCTTCTCCCTTGCAAGAAAGCACTCACCAGTGCTTGGGTCCAGCCTTGGTTTTCTTCACGTGGTAACCTTTTTACCACCCTTCTTGAAGTGTCCTTTGCTTAGACTTGCCCTTCTTGAGTTTGGTGGTCTTATTGACCATCAACACTTGGTGCTCTTTCTTGATCTCCACTTCTAGACTTTAACATAGCAAACAGTTCGCAACTCTTTGTTCATGTTCTCGCATGTTGTAGTTCATCACAAAGTTCCTGTAATTTGGTGGTAGTGATTAGGACATGGTAAATCCCTCAAAGCATTAGGAATCACTATACCCAAGCTTTGAAGTTTGTTTATGCCCATACATCTTAAGCACATGCTCACCGATTTGAGCTGCCTCTTCCATCTTGCGCTTAAAGAACTTTTCGTAAGCCTCATAGCTTTCAATTGCCGCATGAGTCTCAAAAATCAATTTGAGATCCTCGACAATATCATATGGGTCCGACTCTTCAAACCTTTTCTCAAGCTCCGATTCTAAACCATACAAGATAGCACATCGAACTATGGAGTACCGATTCTTCCGAGCGAGGTAAACATTCTTTACTTCATCGGAAGCATCACCGCAGGGTCACCCAAATGTGCATCCAAAGACATAGGTCAAATTACCACCGTGAGGACAATCTCAAATTATGGAACCAATCCGCTAAGTTGCTTCCATTGTTTTTCAACTTTTCTTTCTCTAGGAACGCATTAAAATTGATGGTAGGGCTGCCATTGATCTACAACATATTTGCAATAGTTTAGACTAAGTTTATGACAAATTGAGTTCAATTTAATTAATGAAATTAAACTAGGTGAACTCCCACCAAAACAACATCCCTCATATTGTTTTAGTGATCACACGAACCAAATCCACTACATCAACACCATCATCACGGAGTTGATATAGTTTCAATGGCTTAACAATCGTCATGTTCATCATATCTACTATATGATTCATGCTTTACCTTTCGGTAATCCGTGTTCCGAGACCATGTCTATACATGCTAGGCTCACAAGATCAAACCTTAGTTTCGCATGAGCAAATGCTTGCTCACGTTGTATACACTTGCGTAATCTAACACACCCGATCATCACGCAGTGCTTCAAACAACAAGCTTTAGCAACGGTGCTAACTAAGGGTGAACACTTTATGATTTGAAATTCATGTGCATGAGGGATCATCTTATAATGCTACCGCTGCTTACCAAGCAATACAAGATGCATAAAGGATTAACATCACATGCAATTCATAATATGTGATATGATATGGCTTTTCTTCTTGCTTCCGATCTCCATCTTCAAGCACGAACATGATCTCCATCATCACCGATTGCATCAAGGTCAATGACGCTACACCATGGTTGTCGCCCACGTTTCAACTATTACAACTACTTTGAATAGACACGCTGGTCTTAACATAAATTAAAGACAACCATATGGCTCCTGCCGGTTGCCAACTTACAATAAGGAACATTGCATACATCAAATATAATCACAATCATGGCCATATCACATCATCAGACACCCTCGCAAAACAAAGTTAGACGCCTACTTTCTTTGCATATTTTACGTGGTTTGGGGCTTTCAATAAGTGTCGCTCTAACTTACGAACAAGAACCACAACATTGATACTAGCATTGTTGATCACCCGTTGTAAATTGGATCTTAACTATGCTAGGAGAAACAGGCACCGAAGCCACTTATGCAATAAAAGTTGCATGTTAGCGTGAGCAAGTCTCATGAACGATGTCATGTAAGGTTAGCCCGGCCGCTTCATCCCAACATACCACAAGATGCAAAGTACACAAAAAGCAATCGACAATAAAAGCATCGCCCACAATGACCATTGTTCTACTCAGGCAATGATCTACATATAGACACGGCCTGATACCATCGTAGGGGTTCAGAGTATGGAAAACAAAAATTTCTATCGCATACAAACAAACAAGCCAAGATCTATCTACTAGATTGTAGCAACGAGTTGATGGAATAACTTACCCTCAAGATTCCAGTATTTAACGAGCGGATTCTCGGGTGATGTAGTATTCTTTCCGATCTCAAGATCGTAGACGATCCTTCCGGGCCATGCTCAAGAGCGCTCCTGCTGGTCAAGTCACATCGCTCGGATTGATGAATACCTTCCTCTCCCTTGTTCCAAAGAAAATGGAGGTTGTAGCACTTTCCTCGCGATTCCGGCAAAGACAACGGCGTGGTACCTAAGTAGAGGGAATCCCGCAGGCCTTAAGCCGAGCGAGTATGGTGGATTTATGAGAGAGGGCTATTAGTGGTCTAGAGATTAGACACACCAATTAGAAGGCTCTAAACCGCAGGCTAAAGCAATTAGAAGCTCTAAACCAAATGCTCTAAACCGAGATTAGAGGTAGAAACTTGTGTCTCAAGGAGGAGGCCCCGCCTCCTTTTTATAGGTGGAGGCTAGGCGCGCCAGGAGGGAGGGAGTCCCTCCCAACTCGCCTAGGGTTGGCGCTTGGAGGAGAGGAACCTCCTCCAAGTTGGTTTCAAACTCCTCTGCTTGTTTCCCATGGTTCTGCTTCCCACAGCTTCTGCTTTCCACAGCTTCGCTTTTAGCCGCTTGACTTTCAAACCGCGCTTGACTTTCAAGTTTTGGAACAAAGAACACTTAGTACATGATGCAATCATTCAATGACACATTCATGTACCCTCCCGGAGTGCTTGACAATCCGACCCTTCTAGAACATTCCCGATGAAAACACCTAATCATTCCCTAACTCCAAACGGGACTTTCCTTATATGAATCTTATTCTCCTGACTATTCGGATCACCTCGTGATATCCCGATCCCATCCGAGACTCCGAACAACATTCGGTCTCTTTCATAACACCATAACTACTTAAAACAACGTTAATCCTTATGTGTCTCCCTACGGTTCAGGAATTATGCGGACATGATCGAGACACTTATCCGAAAATAACCAATAGAGGAACTGGAAATTCATATGGCTCTACATATTTCTACGATTACTTTGCGATCGAATGAACCACTTACATACGACACCAATTTCCCTTTGTCTCACGATAGTTTACTTATCCGAGGTTATGATCGCAGATCTCTCGCATACCTAGTTCAACCTCGCTACTGATAAGTACTCTTTTCTCGCTCCCTGATATGTGATCCCTTGTGACCTAGTCACATGCTTGCAAGCTAATTGGATGACATTCCACCGAGAGGGCCCAGAGTATATCTATCCGTCATATGGATGGACAAATCCCACTCTTGATCCATGTGTTTCACCCAATACTTTCCGAACACTCAATGGCACATTTATAGCCACCCAGTTATGGTGTGGTGTTTGATGTCATCAAAGCATCCATCCGGTAAAGGTGATATGCATGATCTCATGGTCGAAGGAATTAGGTTACTATGTATCAGAAAGCATATAGCAATTGAACTATTGAAATGACTTGATATTTATGCTACGCTTATCAATAGGAGTATGTCCACCATATCATTCTCCTAAAGATATGATCTTGTTGTTGATAACATCTCAATGTTCATGATAGGGAAACCACAATCATTTAATCAACCAACAAGCTAGTGAAGTATAGAGGCTATACTAGGGACTTCAAATTAAGTTTACAAATCACACAAGTATTTATGTTTCCTTATTAATACTATTATAGCATGAATGTAAACATTTATCATAAACACAAAGATATAATAAATAACTACATTTATTATTGCCTCTAGGGCATATCTCCAACAGTCTCCCACTTGCACTAGAGTCATCTAATCTAGATTACATGGTAATATACCGAACACCCATGGCAGTTTGGTGTTGGTCATCCCTAGAGAGGGGGCGGATTTTCTCCCCGGGGCGGATAGTCCACCCCAAGTGGGGGGCGGATAATCCGCCCCCAAAGTTGCTCAACGTCCAGATCTGGGGAGGGGGTATTTAAGCCAGCCTTCCCCCTCCTGCCAGATCTCTTGGTTCATTCGAAAAAAGACAAGATCTGATCTGCAACCTTCATCCAAGAGAGCTCCATCTAGATCCACCCAAAGGCCCCGTCCCTTGGGGAATCGAAGGAGGAGAGCTCGATCTTCATCATCAGCAATCAAGCGCTTCATCTCCTCTCCATTCATTTGGAGAATCACCGATCTAGTATTTCTTGCAAATACCTAGATCCTTGTTTTGTTTTTATTGATAAACCTTGTTCTTGTGACAGCTTGTTGTCATCACGGGAGCCCCCAATTCAGTTATGGGTGTGTGCCCCGGTAGCATTGTAAAATTCACCGGTTCCCGCCTCGAAGGGATCCAATAGTGGAGAAGGTGGATCAGGCCTCTCGTGGCGAGATCCATCGAAGAATAGGGTGAGGCCTATTGTGGCGTGGTGGTCTTAGAACCGCCCACCCCTCCAACGCAGATGTACTTCCCTTAACAAGGAAGGAACTGCGATAAAACAAACCCCAGTGTCTTCGCGTGCTCCACTACGGTTCCTTCGCTCCTCTCTTTACGTGCTTAGTAGCTAGGGTTGCATATAGGGAAATTCTCGTAGTTACATATCTAGAGAATTTACTTTGTGTCAAGCCTAAAATTGAAAAAGTATTTAAAAATTGTTTAGCATCTATTCACCCCCCTCTAGGTGCCCATATGATCCATTTCAACTGGTATAAGAGCCCTGACTCTTATTTCGGGCTTAACCACCTAATAGAAGTATGGGTTCCAAGATAGATGGGAGTGATGCTCCGGATGTAGTCACCATGAACGATCTGAAGACGTTGGAAACAACCTTGGTGAGTTCAATGGAGGCTAAGATGGAAGAGATGCGTCAATTGATAATGCGTCTCTCCACATCCACATCATCACCTCCATCTAACTCTGAGGCTACAACTCAGCAATCCAAGGAAACGGGTAAAACCGATTCCAAAGAGAACGAAGTGGTTGGTGATGACACTAGCAAGAGCTCCTCCTCGAAAAAGGATAGTGTTAAGGATGGATACAATGAGGTTTCTCATGTGTATTCTCCTGATCCACCTATCCCTCACCCACATATACATAATAGGGGTGATCCACCCAAACTTTCTGCATCTACTTTTACTCAATGGCAATTTTTGATGAAGTCTCATGTGTGCAGTTCCTCCATTGAGTTGTGGAAAATAATAGAAAATGGTCTTCATGTTGGAAACCCCAACAATCTTACAAGAAGAGAAGTGGTCTATAGCCAACTCAACGCTATAGCTCTACACATGATACAGCTTGGTGTGGGTGACAAAGACATGCCACACATTCAGCATCTTAGCACAGCTAAGGAAGCTTGGGATGCCCTCACCGAGTTCTTCATCGGAAATGAAAGTATGAGAAGGAATAGATATGATGCTTTGAGCAACGAAGCTGAAGGATTCTATATGTTGGATGGAGAAGACCACGAGGACATGTATAGGAGGCTCAAGGCAATAGCCGCAACTTTCAAAAACCACAGTGCAGCTCATGTTGATGATGCATGGATCAAGCGCAAGTATGTCAGTGCTCTTATGCCATTTGAGCCCATAGATTTGAAAAGTATCCAAGGTAGGCATAACTATCACCTCATGACATCCAATGAGGTAATGCAAGAAATGGCCGCTTTCAAAGTGGTTGCCAAGAATGCCGAAGATGCTCGTGCTCGAGCTATGGGGATGCAAACGGGGGTCAACATGGCCTTGAAGACTAGTGTGATTGATCATGATGAATATGCCATAGAAGGTCTGGAGTGTCCCGATGATATAAAAAGGATCCACGGACAATACTTGGCTCTTTATTCTAGAAACTTTTGGAAAGATCCAGCCAAGGCTAAAGCTGAACTAGAACGCAAGAGTAGAGCCTATGGAAGAAAAGAAAATGGTCCCAAGCTGAGAACATGTTTCAACTGTGGTGACCGGATGCACTTTGTAGCTGAGTGTCCATATCAAAGTAGGGAAGATAATGGAGGAAGACTTATTTTCTAAGACAAGTCAAAGGCTCCACGCAAGAAACAATTTGTAAAGAAGAATGCTCCCTTCAAGAAGCAACCAAAGATTGTTCTAGTGGCTCAAGAAGAATATTCTTCGGGAAGTGAAGATGAGGGAGGGACGATAGTTTCAAGAGGTGGCTGCTATAGCCACCACATCTACATCAACATCTCTCTTTGACTCTCCGAACGAAAACATCATCAACAAGAATGCTACTTGTCTCATGGCAAGAAGCTCTGAGGTAACGACTTCTAACTCTTCTTTTCCTAAGGCTATGATTGACATGGATGATCCTACTAGTCTTAAGGTCAAAGAAGAGATTATTGCTTTGGATTACTTCTACACTAACTTGCAAGGTGAGCACAAAATACGTTTTGAAGCTCTTATGGATCAACTGGCCCAAAATGAAGCTCTCCTCGAAGAAAAGGGCAGAATTGAAAGGGAGGATGCAATGGAAATTGCATCCTTAAAAAATGATCTTGAGGAAGAAGAAGAAGCTCGGGTCTCTATTGAAGAGAGGCTTGATTCCATTGAAGAGTCACATGAAGAAATTGTGGCTAAACTTGTTAAGGAACGTGACAATGCAGTCACCAAAGCAAAGAAGTTAAAGAAGGAGAAGATTGACTTTGGGGCTGCTCATGATAGACTCTCCAAGGAATTGGAGAAACTTGACAATGCTCACAAGGCGTTGAAAAATGATTTCTCCATCCTCAATGAGTCACATGATCAGCTCCAAAGTCGATTGTCCAAATATGATGTTCCTAGCTCATCCAACTCAACATATAGTCACAAAGAAAATGCTAGTGTGAAAAAATAAGTGGTCAAGGACATCACTTCCAAGGATAAGGGTGTGCTTGATGAAGTTCTTGGCAAGCAAAGGTCAAATCATGGTAAAGTGGGACTTGAGTATGTCACCAAGTCCAAGAAAAAGAAAAACAAGAAGAACAAGACCAAGAATGTGCAATAAATGACAAGCACCACTGAGAAGAATGTCACAAAAGACAAGACTAAAAATATTGGTTTTGCAGGGTCCCACAATCCAAATTATGAACTCTTTTGTGATGATTATGGAGATGTTTATGCTTATTATGTTGGTCCCTTTGATGAATATATTGCTTGGTCTATTTGGGTCCCAAAGACCCTTGTTACTAACATGAAAGGACCCATTGAAAAATGGGTACCTAAAACCAAGAAGTAATTCTCTTGCAAGGCTATGCTTCCGGTGTGTCGAAATGGGTGCTGGATAGTGGATGCACTAGTCATATGACCTAAGCAAGGAGATCATCACTTGAGATGCATTTTAAATCATGATAATATTAGTCTCCTATGGTGACAAGTCTAAATCTCGGTATTGGGTCTTGGCAGGTTGTGGTTGCCCACGATATCTCTCTCGTGGACGCCATGCTTGTTGAGACCCCTACAACCTTCTTTCTGATCGTGCCCTTGGCAAGATGGGTTTTGCTATTTTTATTGATGATGATTTGTTGGTACTCTTGTGGAGCAAGTCTATAAAGGTCGCTTTTGTTGGGTACTTCGAAAATGACCTGTATGTGGTGGACTTTTCGGGGAAAACCACTTTGGGTCCTGTCTATTTGGAAAGGCTGACGTGGGCTGGTTATGGCATCGCCGTTTAGCCCATGTCAACATGAGAACTTTGCAAAGTCTCCACAAGGGTGGCCACATCCTTGGACTAAAAGACAATGTCTCCTTTGCCAAAGATCGTGTTTGCAGGGCTTGTGTTGAAGGCAAAATGCATGACTCTCCCCACAATAGGAAGACTATTGTGTCTTCAAATAGGATCTTGGAACTACTTCATGTGGATTTATTTGGTCCTCCTTCTCATGCAAGTCTTGGTGGAAAGAAATATTGCTTGGTCATTGTCGATGATTACTCAAGATATACATGGGTTTATTTCCTCAAGCTAAAGAGTGAGACTCAACAAACAGTCATTGACTTTGGCAATGAAGTTCAACATCAACACAATATTCCTATCTTGGCAATAAGAAGTGACAACAGCTCCGAATTCAAGAACTACACTTTGAATGAGTTTCTAAGCGAAGAGGGGATTAGACATCAATATTCCGCTGCGTACACCCCTCAACAAAATGGTGTAGCCGAGAGGAAGAACCGGACTTTGATGGATATGGCAAGATCAATGTTGGCTGAATTCAAGTCTCCTTAAAAATTTTGGGCTGAAGCCATATCCACTGCTTGTCACTCATCGAACCGGATCTACCTCCGAAAGATTTTGGAAAAGACTCCTTATGAAATACTTACCGGTAACAAGCCCAATATCTCATACTTCAGAGTATTCGGGTGTAAGTGTTTCTTTCTTATTAAAGGTGTCCGCTTGTCTAAATTTGAGTCCAAGGCTTTAGAAGGTATTTTTGTTGGTTACGGTGCCGAATCCCACACTTATAGAGTCTACAAAAAGCTCACTGGGATTGTTGTAGAATCTTGTAGTGTGGAGTTCGATGAAAATAACGGCTCCTTTGTAGGGCAAGTTGATGTTTGTGATGCAGATGTCGAAATACCCCAAGATGCCATAAGAAGAATGGGCGTGGGATTTTTCCGCCCCATTGAGGAACCCCTTGTGGCGGATCGGGAAGGACAATGCTCCACTCAAGTGGAGCCCTCATCTATACAAGATCAACAGGCTCCTACTGTTGGAGAAAACTCTGCACCGACACCGCAACCTGCTCAAGATCATCAGTCTCCTGGACAAGATGGTAGTCCCAGGCAAGACTATCTGCCTCCTCCAAGGGGCGAACGATCCGCCCCTGGCACTCCAACTTGTTCCAGGGGATCCGAAGAAGAAGACAACAACCAAGAAGTTCCCAGGACGGATTCTCCGGCCCCTAGGGCGGATTATCCGCTCTGTTCTCCCGCCTGTCGGGCATTCTCGAAGAAGGATCGGTGCCTCATCTCCTGGAGATAGTCGGCCTCTCCAAGGCGGATTATCCGGCCCTGAAGAACAAATTCTGCAACAACCTCGTATTGTTAACTCAGATCAAGATCAAGGGCAAGGCAGTGGTCAAGACAAGGATACTAATACTGGATCAACTCCTTCTAGAAACAATAAGGACATTGAGGCTCGTCGCAAGGCTCGTGTTGATCGGAACCTTGAACTAAGGGGTCACACTCTTGACAAGGTTGTTGGTGATCTACGAAGAAGGGTGTCTACTAGAAGAGAACTTGCAAGCTTTTGTGATCATCAAGCTCACATTTCCATGGTTGAACCGAAGAAGGTCTTTGATGCTCTTGAATACCCCGATTGGGTTGTTGCAATGCATGAAGAATTAAATAACTTCGAACGCAACAAAGTTTGGAAGCTCGTAGAGAAACCCAAGGACTTCCGCAATGTTATCGGCACCAAGTGGATCTTCAAGAACAAACAAGATGAAAATGTAATTGTTGTGAGGAATAAAGCAAGACTCGTGGCCCAAGGATTCTCTCAAGTGGAAGTAATTGATTTTGGCGAGACTTATGCTCCTGTGGCTCGTCTTGAGTCCATCTGTATCCTTCTTGCATATGCAGCCCATCATAACTTTAAATTACAGCAAATGGATGTTAAGAGTGTGTTTCTTAATGGTCCTCTACATGAGTTAGTATACGTCAAGCAGCCCCCAGGTTTTGAGGACCCCAAGTTTCCGAACCATGTCTACAAACTCGATAAGGCTCTCTATGGCCTTAAACAAGCCCCACGTGCGTGGTATGAGCACCTTAAAGAGCTTTTGTTAGACCATGGATTCGAAGTTGGTCAAATCGATCCCACTCTTTTTACTAATAAGGTTAATGGGGAGCTTTTTGTATGCCAACTTTATGTAGATGACATTATTTTTGGCTCTACTAACCAAGCTTTTAACGATGAATTTTCAAATCTTATGACTGATAGGTTTGAGATGTCAATGATGGGTGAGTTGAGGTTCTTTCTTGGATTCGAGATCAAACAACTTAGAGAGGGAACCTTTATTAATCAAACCAAGTACATCCAAGACATGCTCAAAAGGTTCAAGATGACGGATCTCAATGGCGCTGCTACTCCACTGCAAACAAAGTGTCATCTTGAGCTCAATCCCAAGGGTAAAGACGTGGACCAAAAGGTATACCGATCCATGATCGACTCTCTCCTTTACCTTTGCGCATCTAGGCCCGATATCGTGTTAAGTGTAGGAGTGTGTGCAAGGTACCGAGCCGCTCCTAAAGAAAGCCACTTAGTGGCGGTCAAACGAATCTTCAGATATTTGGTTCATTCCCCGAATTTTGGGTTATGGTATCTCAAGGGTTCAAGTTTCTCTCTATGTGGTTACACTGATTAAGATTGGGCTGGTGACAAATATGATAGAAAATCAACTTCTGGTGCATGTCAATTCTTGGGCAGGTCTCTAGTGTGTTGGTCTTCAAAGAAACAAAATTGTATTTCACTCTCAACCGTCGAAGCTGAATATGTTGGTGCTGCAAGTGCTTGTACTCAGTTATTATGGATGAGGCAAACTTTAAAGGAATACGGTGTCAATTGTGACAAAGTGCCTCTATTATGTGACAATGAAAGTGCTATCAAAATTGCTTACAATCCGAAAGATACAAGAACAAAACATATTGAGATTCGCAACCACTTCATTCGGGATCATGTTGCTTGTGGAGATATTGCCCTATCCTTTGTGAGCACGAAGAACCAACCTGCTGATATTTTCACGAAGCCCCTTGATGAAGCAAGATTTTGTTATTTGAGGAATGAGCTAAATATCATAGATTCAAGGAGCTTGGATTGACTACCCTTGCACACTCACTTGCTCTTATTCATGTATTTGGTTTAGATGCGCATATACAGGAAGCGTGGTCCTAATTGATTGGGCCAACCCTCCCCCATGACGCCGAAGCAAGAAAAATCATTTCCCTTAATATCATTTTGTGATATGTGGGTCATCGATGAGCATTGGTTTTGAACTCAAGATACATATTCGCGGTGTCATGCCATGCGCTCCAACATGGTGGCTTCGGCCACCGCCCTCTTCCTTGAGAAGAGTTGGTTTCTAATGGCTCTCTTTGGATTTTCTTGCATATTTCTTGTTCTTGTGGAAAACACACTCAATTTTGGCTTTTGTTTGATTTGATTCTTGCAAAGTTGAGTGTGTAGTACCATCTCAGTTTGTTGATCTAGACCCAAGCCTTCCTTTCCCTCCTTGAACCATCTATTCTTGCACACAAGTCCTCTATACACCAGCGAGGGGTTTTGCAAGGTTGCTCCGGCCTGAATCTGTACTTAACAGTATTTTCAGAGGGGGGCG
The DNA here is from genome assembly GCA_030063025.1 of Avena longiglumis. NCBI lineage: Eukaryota > Viridiplantae > Streptophyta > Magnoliopsida > Poales > Poaceae > Avena > Avena longiglumis. The sequence goes on along the minus strand of CP125976.1, from coordinate 65,938,483 downwards.
GACTATCCGCCCTAAGTGGGGGGCGGATTATCCGCCCTGGGTGAAATCTGCCCTTTAAAGGCTGGATCGGGGAGGGCAGGCTCAAATAGAGCAGCCAGTCCTCCCCCAACCCTGCCTCAGCCCCTCACCACGCCGAGCCTCCGCCTCCTGAGTCGCTTGACCACGGATTCTCCTGCCTCCCGGATCTTCTTCACCTCGCCTCCGGGTATCTTCTCCTCCGCGATTTTCCTCCAATGAGTGAGGGTAACTCCCTCATCTCTCTCCTTTTGTATGGGATGCATTTTACTTGGTGGAAATCTCGTTGTAGAAGATCCTTGGTATTCTTCCTTACATGCTAAAATCAGTAGAATTGCAACCCTAGTGTCCGATGTGTTTTGCCATGGTAGATCTGGGCCATTCCAAAAAAAAATTGCGGGGGGCTGGATAATCCGGCCTGGAGATTCACTTCTGGTCTGGTTTGGTCCTGACTCCTGCAATGCACATCATTGGTTTATGGATTGCTTTTCTACTCTTTCTATTGTTTCTCCTGGACTTGTGTGTGTGCTTATCTCCATGCTATCCCTCTCTAATGCTTTTCACAGGTGGTTCCAAGCCGACCAAGACCTTCTCTCGTCGTTCCGTCTGCTATCTCAAGCCCACGCGAAGGGAAGTTCATTGAGAAAACCGAGGTCAAGAGAGCAAGAGAGAGGCTGAATGGCATGAGGCGGGAAAGAAAACAAAGAGGACCGCATCTCGCAAGGGCAAACAGTCTCGGCCCAATTACAAATCTATGGACAGTCTTCAGTATGCCTCCATTCGCCAGACTGATTACTATGATGAGGCTGACGGTGATGGTCCTCCCGAGGACTCTATGTTTTGGATCGCCCACTTTCGGGCTATTCATGATGATGTCTATGCTACCCTCAAGCTTCGCCCCATGCACCCTATCAATTTGACTGAGTCTCAATCCAAGGCAAGGCTTCTTGAGGCATTAGATGTGACCAACAAGATGGGGCTTCACCACCTTATGACTATCCAATGCAACTATATTCCTCCGTTGTGAGGCAGTTTTTCTCGACACTTGTAATTTGCAATGATGAGCGCCGTACTATGAAGTGGATGACCGGGACAACAATGATTCAGTTAGACTTCCGCATCTTTGGGCAGGTTCTTGGTTATGCATTCCATGGCCGTGACACTCCTTTTGGCCACCGTATCATTTTGAAGGTTTTCGCAGCATAGTAAATCAAAAAAATTCTACGGATGCGAACAAGAAATCCAATATCCAATCTAGGAGATGCAATCAACGAGATAGATAGATGAGATCTTCATACCCTTGAAGAAATCGCATAGCGGAAACGTTCAACAAAACGTGGTTGATGTAGTCGTACTCGCCGTCTCCTCCTCGCGATCCGATCCGATCCTACGCCGCAAGTGGCGGCGCCTCCGAGAGATGCACACGTATGGTACCGCGACGTCTCCTCCTTCCTTGGTCCAGCAATTAGGGTGGAGAGATGGATTGGACCTGCATCACGACGGCGTGGTGCTATGGTGGAGAGTTTCTGCGACAGGGCTTCGCCTACGCGTAGTCGGGAGAGAGAGAGAGGTGGAGGGGCAGCAGGACGGCGGCTAGGGTTGGGAGGAGTGGGGGGAGGGTGTGCCCCTGCCCACCTTATATAGGGGGCTGTCCGGCCCCCTTGGCCCCTCCTCCAAGCCCTAGGGCGGTGGCCCGAAGGGTGGAGTGGGGGGCAAGTTTCCCCCTTTCCTTCTATAAGGCTCCCCTAGGGTTTCCCCTAGGGCTGGCCAGCTGGGCCTTTGGGGCCTTGTTCCCCTGGCCCAAAGCGCTGTGGCACTTCTTAGGCCCACGCAGCATCCGACAAGTTCGCACAATACCGATAAACTTCAAACGATTAAAAATCCAAAAACTGCTTTCCTTTACATGAATCTTATTCTCCGGACCATTCCGGAACCTCTCGTGATGTCCTGGATCTCATCCGAGACTTCGAACAAAAACTCATAAACCAATTATCCATTCTATCCTAGCATCGATGCACGTTAAGTGTGACCCTACGGGTTCGAGAATATGCGCACATGATCTTCTATCAATAATCAGCGGATCGAAACCCATATTGACTCCCACATATTCATAAATGATCATATCGGATGAACCATGATGCCAGGATTCAATTAATCCCATATATGTATTCCCTTCGTCTCGCGATATTTTACTTGCCCGAGATTCGATCGTTGGTATCGGCATACCTAGTTCAATCTCGTTCATAGCAAGTATTACTTTACGCTCAGAATCCGATATCACTTTGTGATTAACTCCTTAACCACGTGCTTGCAAGCGTGTTGATATCGATTAAGTGGGCACGGTATATCTCTCCACCGGGAGGACAAATTCCATCTCGATACATACAACCCAACAAGTACTTTCCGATCACCTAAGAGACACCTTTATGATCACCCTCATAGGATGACGCTTGATGACCTCAAAGCTTTCTTCCGATACCGTGGAGTTGTATTATCTCATGGTCTAAGGAATACAATACTTGACATAGGAAAGCTTTCAAAGATGAACACGATGACACGATCTAATTGCTCTGCTTAATTTGGGTATGTCCATCATATCATTCTCCTAATGACATGATCTCATTATTAATCGACAACTCATGTCTATGGTTAGGAAACCTTAACCATCATTAATCAATGAGCTAGTCCATAGAGGCGTACTAGGGACGCGGTGTTGTTTACAAACCACACAAGTATTAAAGTTTCCGCTTAATACAATTCTAGCATGGAATATAAACTTTATCATGAACAAGAATTATAATAATAACATCTTTATTATTGCCTCTGGGGCATAATTCCAACAGTCTCCCACTTGCACTAGAGTCAATAATCTAGTTTACATATTGCAACAATCTAACACCCATGGCATTAAGGTGTTGATCATGTTTTGCTCGCAGAAGAGGTTTAGTCAACGGATCTGCGACATTCAGATCCGTATGTACTTTGCTAATCCTCAGATCTCCATCTGCTATATAATCTCGAATTATATGAAAACGACGGTTGATGTGCTTGGTCTTTGGATGATATCTTGGTTCCTTAGCCAGTGCTATGGCGCCAGTGTTGTCGCACAATATCTCCAGTGGGTCCAAGGCACTTGGAACCACACCAAGCTCAGTGATGAAGTTCCTGATCCAAACTCCTTCACTTGATGCTTCTGAAGCAGCCATGTATTCCGCTTCTGTTGTAGATCCCGCGATCACGCTTTGCTTGCAGCTTCTCTAGCTCACAGCTCCACCATTCAAAATATAAACGTATAATGTCTGATATTTAGAATCATCCGGGTCGGTGTCGAAACTAGCGTCGACGTAACCTTTTACGACGAGCTGCTCATCACCTCCATAGACCAAGAACATTTCTTTAGTCCTATTTAAATACTTTAGGATGTTCTTTACGGTCCAAAGGTTCCACTCCTGGATCACTTTGGTATATTCTCGTCAAACTAAGAGCATTGGACACATCCGTTCTAGTACATAGCATGGCATACATGATAGAACCTATGGCCGAGGCATATGGCACTTTGCTCATAGTATCTTTATCGTTCACCGTAGCTGGACACTGAGCCTTGCTCAATATCTTACCTGACAACATGGGCAATGAACCTTTCTTTGCTTTATCCATTCTGAACCTTTTCAGAACTTTGTCTAGATATGTACTTTGGCTTAAAGCTATTAGGCGTCTTTGTCTATCTCTATAGATTTTGATGCCTAATATATAAGCAGCTTCTCCCAGGTCTTTCATTGAAAAACATTTATTCAAATAACTCTTCACATCGTTAAGCATACCAATGTCATTTCCAATAATCAATATGTCATCCACATATAGTACTAAAAATGTCACTGAGCTCCCGCTCACTTTCTTGTAGATACAAGCTTCGTAGCAATTTGGAACAAATCCAAAACTCTTGATCACTTGATCAAAACGAAGGTTCCAACTCCGAGATGCTTGCTTTAGTCCATAAATGGAACGCTGAAGTTTGTACACCTTATTAGCATCCTTAGGATCGACAAAACCTTCGGGCTGCATCATATACAACTCTTCATCAATATTGCCATTGAGGAACGCAGTCTTGACATCCACCTGCCATATTTCATAATCATGAAATGCAGCAATTGCTAATAAAATCCGAATGGACTTAAACATCGCTACGGGAGAGAAAGTCTCATCGTAGTCAACACCTTGAACTTGCCGAAACCCTTTTGCGACAAGTCGAGCTTTATAGACAATAACATTACCATCTACGTCCGTTTTCTTCTTGAAAATCCTTTGCACTCAACGGCCTTACGGTCGCTAGGAGGGTCCACCAAAGTCCATACTTGGTTTTCTCTCATGGATCCCAATTCGGATTTCATGGCCTCTAGCCATTTCTCAGAGTCTGGGCTCATCATTGCTTCCTCATAATTCGTAGGTTCACTGTTGTCTAACAACAAGACGGTTGAGACGGGGTTGTCGTACCATTCAGGAGTGGCACGTGGCCTTGTCGACCTGCGAAGTTCAGTAGTAGCATCGTTTGAAGTTTCATGATCCTCGTCATTAGCTTCCTCTCTTGTTGGTGCAGATGGCACTGGAACAATTTCAGGTGTTGCGCTACTCTCCAACTCGAGAGAAGGTTCAATAACCTCGTCTAGCTCTACCTTCCTCCCACTCACTTCTTTCGAGAGAAACTCCTTCTCAAGAAAGGATCCGCTTGCAACAAACACTTTGCCTTCCGATGCGTGGTAGAAGGTATACCCAATCGCTTCCTCAGTTATCCTATGAAGACGCATTCGCTTTGGGTTCGAGCTTGTCCCAAGATCAACTTCTTGACGTAAGCTTCGCATCCCCAAACTTTAAGAAACTACAACTTAGGTTTAGCACCAAACCATAGTTCATACGGTGTCGTCTCAACGGATTTAGATGGTGCCCTATTTAAAGTGAATGCAGCGGTTTCTAAAGCATAACCCCAAAATGATAACGACAAATCTGTAAGAGACATCATTGATCGCACCATATCTAATAGAGTTCGATTCCGGCGTTCAGACACACCATTGCCTGGTGTTCGTATGGAGTTGCAAAACGATTCCGCTTGATTTAAGATGCGTGAGAAAATCATAACTCAAATATTCACCTCCACAATCGGATCGTAGATATTTAATTTTCCTGTGATGATGGTTTTCCACTTCGTTCTGAAATTCTTTGAACTTTTCAAATGTTTCAGATTTATGTTTCATTAAATAGATATACCCATATCTACTTAATTCATCAGTAAAAGTGAGAAAATAGCGATATCCACCGCGCGTCGAAACACTAATTGGTCCGCATACATCAGTATGTATGATTTCCAATAAGTCCGTTGCTCGCTCCATTATTCCGGAGAACGAGGTTTTGATCATCTTGCCCATAAGGCACGGCTCGCGCGTGTCAAATGATTCAAATTCAAGAGACTCCAAAAGTCCATAAGAATGGAGTTTCTTCATGCGTTTTACACCAATATGACCTAGACGGCAGTGCCACAAATAAGTTGGATTATCACTATCTACTTTGCATCTCTTAGCCTCAATGTTATGGATGTGCGTTTCATTGCTTTAGATTCGTAAGAAATAAACCATTCACAACAGGTGCATGACCATAAAAGATGTTATTCATATAAATAGAACAACCATTATTCTCTGATTTAAATGAATAACCGTCTTGCAATAAACACGATCCAGATATGATGTTCATGCTCAACGCAGGCACATAATAACACTTATTAAGGTTTAAAACTAATCCCGAAGGTAAAACTAAGGAGAGCATGCCGACGGCCAACACATCAACTTTTGATCCATTGCCAACGCGCATCGTCACCTCATCCCTTGCTAGCCGCCGTCTATTCCGTAGCTCCTGTTTCGAGTTACAAATATTAGCAACTGAACCAGTATCATATACCTAGGAACTAGAACGAGCGCTAGTAAGGTAAACATCAATAACATGTATATCAAATATACCTTTAATGGTGCCAGCCTTCTTGTCCGCTAAGTACTTGGACAGCTATGCCCAAAGGACCCTTGTCCTTGCAATAGAAGCACTTAGTGTCTGGCTTAGGTCCAGACTTGAGCTTCTTCTCAGTAGGGGCAACGCGCTTGCCGCTGCCTTTCTTGAAGGATTTATTTGCACCCTTACCTTTCTTAAAGCTAGGGGTCTTGTTGACCATCAACACATGATTATATTTCTTGATATCCACCTCCGTAGCTTTCAGCTTAGCGAAGAGCTCAGTGATCGTATTAGTGGAACCAATTTGATTGTGAGTGACTACAAAACCTTTATAGCTGGGAGGGAGTGATTGCAGAACTCTGTCAATCTTGAGCTCTTATGGAATCTTGCAGTCCAGTTGCTCAAGACGTTGAGTGTAGCCCGACATCTTAATGGCGTGCTCACTAACGGATCTCCCTTCCTCCATCTTGCAGTTAAAGAACTTCTCAGAGATCTCATATCTCTCAGAACGGGCCTGAGTCTGAAACATTGTTTTCAGTTCCTCAAGTATCTCAAAGGGCCCAGCGAACTCCTCAAAACGATTTTGAAGGTCCGGTTCCATAGCAAACAACATGGTACTCTTAATCACTCCATAATCATCTTTGCGTGACTGATAAACAGCTTTTTCATCAGCCGGCACATCAGTAGCAGGGGAGTCACCTAGCGCTTTCTATAGTACATAGTCCTTTTGTCCGCCAGCGAGAATGATTCTCAGATTGCGGAACCAGTTGGTGAAGTTAGACCCATTATTCTTAAGCTTTTCTTTCTCAGCAAAAACGTTGAAGTTGAAGTTGGACTTAGCTATTTGATCTACAAAATTTGTAAATACAATTTAGACTATGTTCATGACAACTAGTTCAACTTAATCAAATTACTAGATGAACTCCCACTAAATTCAACATCCCTCAAGTTGTTTAGTGAACACGATCCAAATTCACCACACCTAATCCGATCTTCACGAGAAGAGATGTGGTTTCAATGGTGGACAACAAGTGTCGATCATACCATTCATATGACTCATGTTTAACCTTTCGGTTCGTGTGTTTCGAGGCCATGTCTGTACATGCTAGGCTCGTCAAGTCAAACCCAAGTATTTCCGGGCAGTAAAGGCTTGCACCCGTTGTATGTGAACGTAGAGTTTATAGCACCCGATCATCACGAGGTGCTTGAACACGACGAACTTTCGCAGTGCATACATGGGGAGAACACAATTTTATCTTGATCTTTATGAGGAATCATCTTATAACGCTGCCGTCGCGATCTAAGCATAATAAGATACATAAAAGGATAAACATCACATGCATATAATTTTATGTGACATGGTATAGCCAATCTCCGCGCAATGATCTCCATCTTGTGCGCGCCAGCATGATCTCCATCACTCCACCATGATTGCCTCCACCACGAATAGCAACTACAACTATTGCTAACTACTTAGCGATAAAGTAAAGCTATTACATGGCGTATAAGAAGTTGACACGCATGTCATATACAATTATAAAGACAACCATACGGCTCCTGCCGGTTGTGAACTCATCGACATGCAAGTCGTGAAATATTACAAAACATGATCATTGCATACCTCTCAATTCATACACATCATGTCTTGGGCCATACCATATCACAAAACACTCCCTGCAAAAACAAGTTAGACGCCTCTACTTTGTTGTTGCATGTTTTACGTGGCTTATGGGAGTAATAAGCTAAGAACGATTCTTACCTACGGAAATCCACAACGGTGATATTATGGTTGCTAACATCCGTTGTAAATCACATTACTACTATAGTGAGAGAAACTGGCATCCACCAGCCGCATGTGTGGAACAAGCCACACGTCAAGTGCGGAGCCGGTCTCGCGAACAAGGTCGCGTAAAGTTGGCCTGGACCGCTTCGATCTCACTATGCCGCGCCATAAGAAATACACAACAAGAGGTTAGCAACAGAAAACATCAACGCCCGCAACAAGCATGTTGCGTTCTACTCGTGAAACACATCTCAAGCATAGATCTAGCTCGATACCATCAAGGGTTTCAAAGATAGTAAATCAAAAAAATCTACGGATGCTAACAAGAAAGCAAAGATCTAATCTAGAGATGCAATCAACGAGAGATATATGAGATCTTCATACCCTTGAAGAAATCGCGACAAAAACGTTCATGTAACGTGGTTGATGTAGTCGTACTCGCCGTCTCCTCCTCGCGATCTGATCCGATCCTACGCCGCAAGTGGCGCCGCCTCCGAGAGATGCACACGTACGGTACCGCGACGTCTCCTCCTTACTTGGTCCAGCAAGTAGGGTGGAGAGATGTATTGGATCTATAGCACGACGGTGTGGTGCTATGGTGGAGAGTTTCTGCGGTAGGGCTTCGCCTACGCGCAGTCGGGAGAGAGAGAGGTGGAGGGGCAGAAGGACGACGGCTAGGGTTGGGAGGAGTGGGGGGGAGGGTGTGCCCCTACCCACCTTATATAGGGGGCTGGCCGGCCCCCTTGGACCCTCCTCCAAGCCCTAGGGCGGCGGCCCAAGGGTGGAGTAGGGGGCAAGTTTCCCCCTTTCCTTCTAGAAGGCTCCCCTAGGGTTTCCCCTAGGGCTGGCCGGCTGGGCCTTTGGGGCCTTGTGCCCCTGGCCCAAAGCGGCCAGGGAACTTCCCCTTAGGCCCACGCAGGCCTCCGACAAGTGGGCCCACGTTGGTCCCACTTCAGAACCTTCTAGAACCTTCCGGTACAATACCGATAAACTCCGAAACGATTCCGAAATCCAAAAACTGCTTTCTTTTATATGAATCTTATTCTCCGGACCATTCCGGAACCTCTCGTGATGTCCTGGATCTCATCCGAGACTCCGAACAAAAACTCATAAACCAATTATCCATTCTATCATAGCATCGATGCACGTTAAGTGTGTGACCCTATGGGTTCGAGAATATGCAGACATGATCTTCTATCAATAATCAACAGCGGGATCTGGAAACCCATATTGACTCCCACATATTCATAAATGATCATATCGGATGAACCACGATGCAAGGATTCAATTAATCCCGTCACGCGATATTTTACTTGCCCGAGATTCGATCGTTGGTATCGGCATACCTAGTTCAATCTCGTTCACAACAAGTACTTTACTCGTTTCGTAATCCGATATCACTTTGTGATTAACTCCTTAACCACGTGCTTGCAAGCGGTGTTGATATCGACGTCGAAGTGGGTCCGGGTATATCTCTCGACTGGAGGGACAAATTCCATCTCGATATATACAACCCAACAAGTACTTTCCGATCACCTGAGAGACACCTTTATGATCACCCTCACATAGGATGACGTTTGATGACCTCAAAGCTTTCTTCCGATACCATGGAGTTGTATTATCTCATGGTCTAAGGAATACAATACTTGACATAGGAAAAAGCTTCGCAAAGATGAACACGATGACACGATCTAATTGCTCTGCTTAATTTGGGTCTGTCCATCATATCATTCTCCTAATGACATGATCTCATTATTAATCGACAACTCATGTCTATAGTTAGGAAACCTTAACCATCATTAATCAATGAGCTAGTCCATAGAGGCGTAATAGGGACACAATGTTGTTCATAAACCACACAAGTATCAAAGTTTCCGCTTAATACAATTCTAGCATGGAATATAAACTTTATCATGAACAAGAATTATAATAATAACATCTTTATTATTTCCTCTAGGGCATAATTCCAACACATTTCTCCACTGAAGCCATCCAAGGATACTGTGCTTGCTCCTTGCCTTACTCCTGATGGTGTTGCTGGTACTTTTGCTAGTCTCTCTCCCTTTTATGCCTCCCTTGTTGGCATATTTAGGATTGCATTTCTCCGAGTGGTGGCAACAATGACAAGATCCGTGGCCATCTGGTTCCTCTACTTGCTTTTGCCCACGAGTGTGCCACCAACTCGTTCACCATGGTACAAACCGGATGTCATGGACTACATATATCATGAGATAACGGATGCTATGATCAATGCACTCTATTCCTTATGCTCCTTTCATTATGATGCTCATCAAGCATATGTTGCCCCATGAGGATTTTGGCAACGCTTGGATGGAGTTCAAGCCCAAGAAAATCTACAACAAGGCTCAAGACCCATCACCCTTCCACCGCCTCGAGTCCTTTATGCGTGATGCACGGGCTAGTGGTCGTTCGCGGTGTCCCCAATGGCACGGGTTAAGCATCTCACTTGGTTCCAAGCACATCCTTTGCATGGGCATTGACACACAAGGGCCAATATGAGGTGTACCCTGGGATCATGAGAGGATCACACTCGCAGCTTATTCTTCACCATGTCTCAAAGCACTGCCATCCACCTCCTCCCACCCTTCCGTAACCGTGCTCTGGAATTCTTCAGGGATCAACTACGGCAAGCTCGAGAGTTGCCTCTTTCCTCCACCACCGAGGGCACCCACTCCTCTAGCTGATGACGATGATGATGAGTATGATAAAGAGGAAGGGGACGGGAATGACTACGACGAGGATGAGGAGGAGTGATCTTTAGGGGCGTTAGCTTCACTCTTCTTCCTTTTTGGCGTTTCGACGCCAAAGGGGGGAGAAGTAATTCTATTAGGTCTCGTGGATTTGCAAGGGTCGGGCGCAAGCACCTGTCTTTCAGTCGTTTTCTTTGCTTGCTTGTGCCTTATTTGCTATTTGTGTTTGGTTATGTAAGACTATGTCGTGCTTTACTCTGCTTGTTTGGTATTCTGGTATTCCGGAATTATATTGTGGTTCTCATGGAATTCTAGATTTATCCTATGGAGTATGTTTGATGGCATATGGAATCATGGGATTATCTAATGTATGCATCAATATTGTTGGGATGTGCTTGGAGGATATCAATCTCATTATTTTCTTTGGCTATAGTCACATCCCGGTGGTATGACCTTGTTTCCCTACCCACCTTGTTTCAATTATCTTTGCTATGAAAGTTGTGTTCTCTCTAGTGTGTGTATTTGTATTCAAATGCAAATTGTAAATATGCACACATCTAGGGGAGCTTTTCATTTTTAAGGTGGCGTTAGCGGTTTTTACAAATTTAGTATTGTCATCTAACACCAAAAGGGAGATTGAAAGAACATTTCATAGTCCCTAGTGTTTTGTGTGTTAGATAACAATATCAAGGATTATTTAATGTGTGTTGAAGTGTTGTTGCGCTCTCTCTAAGGAAAAAGGAAAAGTATCTCGCTTTGGGGCGGGATAATCCGCCTCACCAGTGATAATCCGCCTCCCTCTTCCCAAATAGGCGCAAGCCCTGTAAGAGGCGGAGTTTTGGCATTTTTCGGCTCGGATAATCCGCCTCGGGGCGGATAGTCCACCCCGTTGCTCACCGCCAAGGCGCAAGCCCCAGAGAGGGGGCGGAGTTTTGGCCAGACTTTCTAAGGGCTGGATAATTTGAACCAGAGGCCGATTATCCGCCCCCAAGATCTTCACCAAGATTCAGCGCCACCCATAGAGGGAGTTTTCCTGGCTAATAGTCCGCCAAGTGGGGCGATAATCCGCCCCAAAGTTTCTCAATGGCCAGATCTGGGGAGGGGGTATTTAAGCTAGCCTTCCCCCTCCTGCCAGATCTCTTGGTTCATTCGAAAAAGACAAGATCTGATCTGCAACCTTCATCCAAGAGAGCTCCACCTAGATCCACCCAAAGGCCCCGTCCCTTGGGGAATCGAAGGAGGAGAACTCGATCTTTATCATCAGCAATCAAGTGCTTCATCTCCTCTCCATTCATTTGGAGAATCACCGATCTAGTATTTCTTGCAAATACCTAGATCCTTGTTTTGTTTTTATTGATAAACCTTGTTCTTGTGACAACTTGTTGTCATATCGGGAGCCCCCAATTCAGTTGTGGGTGTGTGCCCCGGTAGCATTGTAAAAAGCACCGGTTCCCGCCTCGAAGGGATCCAATAGTGGAGAAGGTGGATCAGGCCTCTCGTGGCGAGATCCATCGGAGAATAGGGTGAGGCCTATTGTGGCGTGGTGGTCTTAGAACCGCCCACCCCTCCAACGCAGATGTACTTCCCTTAACAAGGAAGGAACTGCGGTAAACAAACCCCAGTGTCTCCGCGTTCTCCACTACGGTTCCTTCTCGCCTCTCACGTGCTTAGTAGCTAGGGTTGCATATAGGAAATTCTTGTAGTTACATATCTAGAGAATTTACTTTGTGTCAAGCCTAAAATTGAAAAGGTATTTAAAATTGGTTAGCACCTATTCACCCCCCCTCTAGGTGCCCATACGATCCATTTCAGCAGCATCGAGTCCTAGGACCTCGCCGACATCGATGCCGAGGAGACACAGGCGGAGCAGACGCACCTGCAGGACGAGACCGAGAAAGGCAAGAAGGGAAGAAGACGGCGCTCGGCTCAAATGGACCGTGGATTGCGACACCGCCACCAAGCTTGGCAAGAAGGTCAAGTTTGTACAGGTACGTCTAAGAGCATCTCCACTCGCCTACCCAGGAGGCCGATCCGGATGCCGAAATTAGGTCCGGACGCCGAAAATCGGCCCACCACGATCGTATCCGGACCTGTTTTCGTCCGGATTTTGGCGTGTTTTGCGTCCTCACCTGTGCAGACTCAGGATCCCTGCACGCCTGGAAAGCAGACTCAAGAAAATGGGCATAGGCCAGCTCTGTCGGCGAGAGAAGGCGCCACTCCCGCCACTTCGCCGAGCTCCCGCCCTTTTCTTCCCCCTACCGCCTTTCTTACCCATTCCCACACTCCCGCCACTCCGCCGAGATCCCCGCCCGACATGCCGCCCAAGAGCTTCGTCCAACCCAGATCGATCCCTGGCGAGGGTCCGATGGAGAAGAAAGCGAGGAAGCCGAGAGCGCCGCCGACGAAGCCGGAGGGCATGTCCTCGGCCAAGTGGGAGAAGAAGGATCATGCCAGGCAGATCTCGTCGGCCGATCGGAAGGACAGGAAGGAGAGGGCAAAGCTCCTAAGCAACAATGTAAGAGAAGGCGGTGAAGGCGAAGAGAAGGCGGCGAAGGCAGCGATGCAGTCGGCGTTGATGGCGGCGACCACTCCACCACACCTGTGCCAGGACTGCCGCTCACCACGGATTCGCCGATCTCCAAGGCTTCCAGAGATCCGTAGCTTTCGGCAGAGGTGTAGGGGTTCGTAGCATGGAAAACAAAATTTTTCTATCGCATACAAACAAACAAGCCAAGATCTATCTACTAGATTGTAGCAACGAGTCGATGGAATAACTTACCCGATTCCAAAGTGTTTAACGAGAGCGGATTCTCGTGGGTGATGTAGTCGATTCTTCCGATCTCAAGATTGTGTGGACGATCCTTCCGCGCAAGGCTCCAGCGCTTCCAATGGTCACACGCTCACATTGACTAAGACCTTCCTCTCCTTGTTCCAAAGCAGCACGGAGGTTGTAGCACTCCTCGCGATTCCTAAAGACAACGGCGTGGTACCCAAGTAGAGGGAAATCCGCAGGCTTCGCCGCCTTAAGAGCGAGTATGGTGGATTATGAGAGGGCTATTAGTGGTCTAGAGATTAGACACACCAATTAGAAGGCTCTAAACCGCAGGCTAAAGCAATTAGAAGCTCTAAACCAAACGGCTCTAAACCTAGATTAGAGGTAGAAACTTGTGTGTCTCAAGGAGGAGGCCCGCCTCCTTTTATAGGTGGAGGGCTAGCGCCGAGGGAGGAGGAGTCCTCCCAGCTCGGCCTAGGGCTGGTCGGCTTGGAGGAGAGGAACCTCCTCCAAGTTGGTTTCAACCTCCTCTTGCTTTCCCACAGCTCGCTTCCCTCCACAGTTTCTGTTTTAGCCGTTTGACTTTCAAACCGCAGCTTGACTTTCAAGTTTTGGAACAGCAAGAACACTTAGTACATGATGCAATCATTCAATGACACATTCATGTACCCTCCCCGAGTGCGGACAATCCGACCCTTCTAGAACATTCCCGATGAAAACACCTAATCATTCCCGAACTCAAACGGACTTTCCTTATATGAATCTTATTCTCCGGACCATTCCGGATCACCTCGTGATATCCCGGATCCCATCCGAGACTCAACAACATTCGTCTCTTTCTCATAACACCATAACTACTAAAACAACGTCAATCCTTAAGTGTGTCTCCTACGTGTGAATTATGCGGACATGATCGAGACACTTCCTAACAATAACCAATAGAGGAATCTTGAAATTCATATGGCTCCCACATATTTCTACGATTACTGCGATCGAATGAACCACTTACATACGATACCAATTTCCCTTTGTCTCACGATAGTTTACTTATCCGAGGTTATGATCGCCCAGATTCTCGCATACCTAGTTCAACCTCGTTACCGATAAGTACTCTTTCTTCTTGTTCCCGTGATATGTGATCCCTTGTGACCCACCACATGCTTGCAAGCTAATTGGATGACATTCCACCGAGAGGGCCTGAGTATATCTATCCGTCATATGGATGGACAAATCCCACTCTTGATCCATGTGTTTCAACCAATACTTTCCGAACACTCAATGCCACCTTTATAGCCACCCGCCACGGTGTGGTGTTTGATGTCATCAAAGCATCCATCCGGTAAAGGTGATATGCATGATCTCATGGTCGAAGGAATTAGGTTACTATGTATCGTAGCATATAGCAATTGAACTATTGAAATGACTTGATCTTTATGCTACGCTTATCAATAGGAGTATGTCCACCATATCATTCTCCTAACGATATGATCTTGTTGTTGATAACATCTCAATGTTCATGATAGGGAAACCACAATCATTTAATCAACCAACAAGCTAGTGAAGTATAGAGGCTATACTAGGGACTTCAAATTAAGTTTACAAATCACACAAGTATTAATGTTTCCTTGTTAATACTATTATAGCATGAATGTAAACATTTATCATAAACACAAAGATATAATAATAACTACATTTATTATTGCCTCTAGGCATATCTCCAACAGCCTCCCACTTGCACTAGAGTCATCTAATCTAGATTACATGGTAATATACCGAACACCCATGGCAGTTTGGTGTTGGTCATGTTTTGCCCTGAGAGGTTTATTCAACGGATCCGCCACATTCGTGATCCGTGTACTTTGCAAATCTTTATATCCCCATCCCGGATATGTTCTCGAATAGCGTGAAACGCAGCTTGATATGCTTCAACTTCTTGTGTGACCTTGGTTCTTGCGATTGGCTATGGCGCCCATGTTATCACAAAGAGATAGACATTGGGTCCAACAGACTAGGAACCACACCCACCTGAATGAACTCTTTCATCCATATCGCTTCTTGTGAAGCCTCGGCAGCCATGTATTCCGATTCTTGAAGATCTCGCCACAACGCTTTGCTTTGCACCTCCATTAATCGCTGCACCATTCAAAATAAATACGTATCCGATTGTGATTTAGAATCATCCGGATCGGTGTTCCAACTAGCATCGGTGTATCCATTAACAACGAATGTTCATCACCTCCATAAGAAAGAACCATATCCTTAGTTCTTCTCAAGTACTTAAGGATGTTTTGATCATGTCCAATGATCCACTCGATCACTTTGATATCTCGCTAGTTAAACTAAGATATGCAATGTCGGGTCTAGTACATAGCATGGCATACATTAGAGATCCTATGGTCGAGGCATAGGGAGTCTTACTCATCCTTTCTCTATCTTCTGCCGATGTCGGACTTTGAGTTTTACTCAAGGTCGATTGAGCAACATGGGCAAGAACCCTTTCTTGCTTTCTTCCATTCCAAACCTCTTTATAACTTTGTCCAAATATGTACTGTGACAATGATATTTGGCTTCGATCTATCTCTATAAATCTTTATGCCTAATATGTAAGTCGCTTCGCCAAGATCCTTTATTGAAAAACTATTATTCAAATATTCCTTGACACTATTAAGAAGGTCTACATCATTCCCAATCAACAATATGTCATCCACATATAGTATTAAGAATGCTACAGAGCTCCCACTCACTTTCTTGTAAATACAAGCTTCTCCATAAGTTTGTATAAAACCAAAACTTTTGATTACCTTATCAAAACGTTGATTCCAACTTCGGATGCTTGCTTCAATCCATAGATGGACCTTTGAAGTTTGCATACCTTGTTAGCATCTTTAGGATCGACAAAACCTTTGGGTTGCATCATATACAACTCTTCATCAATATCTCCATTGAGGAATGCTGTTTTGACATCCATCTGCCATATCTCATAATCATAATATGCAGCGATTGCTAACATAATCCTCACAGACTTTAGCTTCGCTACTGGTGAGAAAGTCTCATCGTAGTCAACTCCTTGAATTTGTCGAACCCTTTTACACAAGTCGAGCTTTATAGATGCGAACATTACCATCAACATCTGCTTTCTTCTTGAAAATCCATTTGTTCTCGATGACCTTCCTACCATCCCAGAAGTCCACCAAAGTCCATACTTGGTTTTCGTACATGGATCCAATCTCGGATTTCATGGCTTCTTGCCATTTATTGGAATCGCTCATCATCGCTTCCTCATATGTCTCGGGGTCATCGGTGTTGTCCACCAACATGACACTCATAATGGGATCATACCAATGCAGTGGTACGAAGTTCTCGTTGACCTCCGAGGCTCAGAGCAACTTCAACCAAGTTTCATGATCATCATCATTAGCTTCCTCTAATTGGTGCAGCACCACAGAACTTCTTCCGGTCCGCGCTACTGCAATTTCGAGAGAAGGTTCGACAACCTCCGAGTTCTACTTTCCTTCCAATCACTTCCTTCGAGAGAAATTCTTCTCTAGAAAGGATCCATTCTTGGCAACGAAGATTTTGCCTTCGGATCTATGATAGAAGGTATACCCAATAGTTTCCTTCGTATCCTATGAAGACGCATTTTTCCGCTTTGGGTTCAAGCTTGTCCTACAGTAACTTCTTTACATAGGCTTAGCATTCCCAAACTTTAAGGAACGACAATTTAGGTTTCTTCCCAAACCATAATTCATACGGTGTCGTTTCAACGGATTTAGACGGTGCCCTATTTAAAGTGAATGCGTCGTTTCTAATGCATAACCCCAAAATGATAGCGGAACTGTAAGTGACATCATAGAACCAACCATATCTAAGAGAGTTCGATTCGACGCTCGGACACACCATTACGCTGTGGTGTTCGGTGGTGTCAATTGTGAAAGTATTCCGACTTCTTTAAGTGCTCGCCAAACTCGTAACTTAGATATTCACCTCCACGATCGTAACGTAGAAATTTAATCTTCTTGTTACGTTGATTCTCTACCTCACTTTGAAACTCCTTAAACTTCTCGAAAGTTTCGGACTTATGTTTCATGAAATAGATATACCCATATCTACTCAAGTCATCCGTGAAGGTAAGAACATAACGATAACATCACATGATGCTACACTCATTGGACCACACATCGGTATGTATGATTTCCAATAAGTCCGTAGCTCGCTCCATCATACCGTAAAATGGAGTCTTAGTCATTTTTCCATCGACATGCTTCAGCATCTTTCAAGTGATTCAAAATCAAGTGATTCAAGAAGTCCATCGAATGGAGTTTCTTCATACGCTTCACTCAATGTGACCAAGACGATAGTGCCACATATAGGTCAAATTATCGCTGATTTCAAACGCTTAGCCTCAATGTTGTTGATATGTGTATTTCCACCATCGAGATTCAATAAGAATAGACCATCTATCAAAGGTGCATGTGCATAAAACATATTACTCATATAAATCGAACAACCATTATTCTCTGACTTAAACAAGTAACCGCCTCGCAATAAACAAGATCCCGATATAATGTTCATGCTCAACGCAGCACTAAATAACAATTATTTAAGTATAAAACTAATCCCGATGGTAGATGAAGGGGTAGCGTCACCGCGATCACATCAACCTTGATCCGCTTCCCACGCCGATCGTCACCTCGCTCTTCGCTAGCTTCCGCTTATTCTGCAGACTGTTTCGAGTTACAAATATGAGCAACCGAACCAAGATTAAATACCTGCACTACTACGAGTACTAGTGAGATACACATCAATAACATGTATATCGATATACCTTTCTTCTTGATGTTGCCATTCTTCGATCCGCCAAGTACTTTGGGCAATTCCGCCCAAAGGACCTTCTCCCTGCAAGAAAAGCACTCAGGCTTGGGTCCAATTTTGGTCTTCTTGCCGTGGTAACTTTCTTACCACCCTTCTTGAAGTGTCCCTTTGCTTAGACTTGCCTTTCTTGAGTTTGGTGGTCTTATTGACCATCAACACTTGGTGCTCTTTTCTGATCTCCACTTCTGCATTTTAACATAGCAAAGCCTGCAACTCTTTGTTCATGTTCGCATGTTGTAGTTCATCACAAAGTTCTCAGAATTTGGTGGCGTGATCGAGGACAGTAAATCCCCAAAACATTAGGAATCACTATACCTAAGCTTTGAAGTTTGTTTGCGTGCCTGCACATCTTAAGCACATGCTCACCGACCAGCTGCCTCTTCCATCTTGCGCTTAAAGAACTTTTCGAAGCCTCATAGCTTTCAATTGCCGCATGAGTCTCAAAATCAATTTGAGATCCTCGACAATATCATATGGGTCCGACTCTTCAAACCTTTTCAAGCTCCGATTCTAAACCATACAAGATAGCACACTGAACTATGGAGTAATCGATTCTTCCGAGCGAGGTAAACATTCTTTACTTCATCGGAAGCATCACCGCAGTGGGTCACCCAATGTGCATCCAAAGACATAGGTCAAATTACCACCGTGAGGACAATCTCAAATTGCGAACCAATCCATGAAGTTGCTTCCATTGTTTTTCAACTTTTCTTTCTCTAGGAACGCATTAAAATTGATGGTAGGGCTGCCATTGATCTACAACATATTTGCAATAGTTTAGACTAAGTTTATGACAAATTGAGTTCAAATTAATTAATGAAATTAAACTAGGTGAACTCCCACCAAAACAACATCCTCACATTGTTTTAGTGATCACACTAACCAAATCCACCACATCAACACCGATCATCACGAGAGTTGATATAGTTTCAACGGCGAACAATCGCCATGTTCATCATATCTACTATATGATTCATGCTTTACCTTTCGGTGATCCGTGTTCCGAGACCATGTCGTACATGCTAGGCTCGTCAAGATCAAACCTTAGTTTCGCATGAGCAAATCTGCTTGCTCACGTTGTATACACTTGCGTAATCTAACACACCCGATCATCACGTGGTGCTTCAAACAACAAGCTTTAGCAACGATGCTAACTAAGGGTGAACACTTTATGATTTGAAATTCATGTGCATGAGGGATCATCTTATAATGCTACCGCTGCCTACTAAGCAATACAAGATGCATAAAGGATTAACATCACATGCAATTCATAATGTGTGATATGATATGGCCTTTCTTCTTTGTGCTTCCGATCTCCATCTTCAAGCACCTAACATGATCTCCATCATCACCGCATTGCATCAAGGTCAATTACGCTTCACCATGGTTGTCGCCCACCGCTTCAACTATTACAACTACTTTGAATAGACACGGTCTTAACATAAATTAAAGACAACCATATATTTCCCGCCTGCCAACTTACAATAAGGAACATTGCATACATCAAATATAATCACAATCATGGCCATATCACATCAAGACACCCCTGCAAAACAAAGTTAGACGCCTCTACTTTCTTTGCATATTTTACGTGGTTTGGGGCTTTCAATAAGTGTCGTTCTAACATACGAACAAGAACCACAACATTGATACTAGCATTGTTGATCACCTGTTGTAAATTGGATCTTAACTATGCTTGGAGAAATAGGCACCCGCAAAGCCACTTATGCAATACAAGTTGCATGTTAAGCGTGGAGCAAGTCTCATGAACGATGTCATGTAAGGTTAGCCCAGGCCGCTTCATCCCAACATACCGCAAGATGCAAAGTACACAAAAAGCAATCGACAATAAAAGCATCAACGCCCACAATGACCATTGTGTTCTACTCGTGCAACAAATCTACATATAGACACGGCTCTGATACCACTGTAGGGGTTCGTAGCATGGAAAACAAAAATTTTCTATCGCATACAAACAAACAAGCCAAGATCTATCTACTATATTGTAGCAACGAGTCGATGGAATAACTTACCCTCGAAGATTCCAAAGTGTTTAACGAGAGCGGATTCTCGTGGGTGATGTAGTCGCATTCTTCCGATCTCAAGATCGTGGACGATCCTTCCAAGGCTCGTTCAAGCGCCCGCAATGGTCACACGCTCGGTCGACGAAGACCTTCCTCTCCCTTGTTCCAAAGATGGAGGTTGTAGCACTCTCCTCATGATTCGGCAAGACAACGCGTGGTACCTAAGTAGAGGGAAATCCGCAGGCTTCGCCTTAAGCGGAGAGTATGGTGGATTATGAGAGAGGGCTATTAGTGGTCTAGAGATTAGACACACCAATTAGAAGGCTCTAAACCGCAAGCTAAAGCAATTAGAAGCTCTAAACCAAACGGCTCTAAACCGGAGATTAGAGGTAGAAACTTGTGTGTCAGAGGAGGCCCTTCCTCCTTTTATAGGTGGAGGGCTAGGCGCGCCAGGAGGGAGGAGTCCCTCCCAACTCGGCCTAGGGCTGGTCACGGCTTGGAGGAGAGTAACTCCTCCAAGTTGGTTTCAACCTCCTTTGCTTGTTTCCCACAGCTTCCCACAGTTTCTCGCTTCCAGCCTCGCTTTTAGCCATTTGACTTTCAAACCGCGCTTGACTTTCAAGTTTTGGAACAGCAAGAACACTTAGTACATGATGCAATCATTCAATGACACATTCATGTACCCTCCCCGAGTCTTGGGACAATCCGACCCTTCTAGAACATTCCCGATGAAAACACCTAATCATTCCCAACTCCAAATGGGACTTTCCTTATATGAATCTTATTCTCCTGACCATTCCGGATCACCTCGTGATATCCCGGATCCCATCCGAGACTCAACAACATTCGGTCTCTTTCTCATAACACCATAACTACTTAAAACAACGTCAATCCTTAAGTGTGTCTCCCTCACGGTTCGTGAATTATGCGGACATGATCGAGACACTTCCTAACAATAACCAATAGAGGAATCTGGAAATTCATATGGCTCTACATATTTCTATGATTACTTTATGATCGAATGAACCACTTACATACGATACCAATTTCCCTTTGTCTCACGATAGTTTACTTATCCGAGGTTATGATCAGATCTCTCGCATACCTAGTTCAACCTCGTTCGATAAGTACTCTTTCTCGCTCCTGATATGTGATCCCTTGTGACCCAGTCACATGCTTGCAAGCTAATTGGATGACATTCCACCGAGAGGGCCCAGAGTATATCTATCCGTCATATGGATGGACAAATCCCACTCTTAATCCATGTGTTTCAACCAATACTTTCCGAACACTCAATGCCACCTTTATAGCCACCCAGTTATGGTGTGGTGTTTGATGTCATCAAAGCATCCATCCGGTAAAGGTGATATGCATGATCTCATGGTCGAAGGAATTAGGTTACTATGTATCAGAAAGCATATAACAATTGAACTATTGAAATGACTTGATCTTTATGCTACGCTTATCAATAGGAGTATGTCCACCATATCATTCTCCTAACGATATGATCTTGTTGTTGATAACATCTCAATGTTCATGATAGGGAAACCACAGTCATTTAATCAACAACAAGCTAGTGAAGTATAGAGGCTATACTAGGGACTTCAAATTAAGTTTACAAATCACACAAGTATTAATGTTTCCTTGTTAATACTATTATAGCATGAATGTAAACATTTATCATAAACACAAAGATATAATAATAACTACATTTATTATTGCCTCTAGGGCATATCTCCAACAAGAGGTACTCTCGCCCGAGTTCGACGGCGGGTTCAACCCCAACATGATCTTCCCCTGCCCGGCGTCACGCCATCCTTCGGCCTTCAGCGTGGACATCAACCTCCCCTACTCCACCTCTCCGGCGTACGCAAGCCCCGCTCTGTGCCGCGGACCGCTGCCTTTCGGCGGAAGCTCGGCGCCGTTCGGCGAGGCCGACGCGTGCAACCTGTTCGACGGAATGCCGAGCGCACTTCCAGCCGGCATGTCGGCCAAGGCATACATGGAGGACTTGATCGAAACAGGCTCGGCCTCCAACCACCCCCACTTCTTCACGGAAGAGCAGACATGGGCCGACGCCGAGCACGACATCGAGTCTCAGGACCTCGCCGACACCGACGCCGAGGAGACGCAGGCCGAGCAGACGCAGCCAGAGGACGCTGAGGCTGAGGCGAAAGGCAAGAAGGGGAATGAGAAGCCGGGCACTTCGGCGGACACTCAGATCAAGTGGACCGTGGACGAGGACACCTGCCTCGCCGAATCTTGGAAAACGGTGAGCATGGATCCGATCACCGGTGCTAACCAAAATTCCGACAATTATTGAGGCGCGTGAAGGCAGTGTTCGACGAGCGTAGCATGTGCGACCCAAAGTATCGTAAAATCCACACGGAGCGAGGGAAAAAGGCTATTACCAATCATTGGGCGATCATCCAGACTGTCTGCAGCAAGTGGCACAGCTGCGTGGAAAAGGTCGACCGCACACAAGCCAGTGGGGAAAACATGGACAACATGGTACTCGCGAACACTAGCTTTGTCGTGCACTCTCTTCCATTTTGACAAATTTGACACACTTTCATTTTGCAGCTGCGGCGTGCACTTGCTCTGTTTCGAGGGGACATGAAGATGGAGTTCAAGTTCCATCATGTCTTCGAGCAAATCGAGCATTGCGAGAAGTGGCAGGACACTCGCATGAGTCTCTCCAAGAGCAAGGACGATGTCTACAACCCCGAGGCCCCGGCCGCTGCTGCCAGCGAAGGAAGACCTGAGATCGGCCAGAAGAAGGCGAAGATGCTCAAGGCCGCCGGACCTCCCGCCGAGCGTCTCCAGGCTTCGATCGAGAAATGCATCGCCGACACGAGGGCGCATGCCGAGAAGAGGGCTGAGAAGAGCGAGGCCGGAAGCAACCGATCGAGACAGGGAAAGATGGCCCTCATCAAGGACAACCTCGCCGAGAAGAAGGCCAACTACGCCAAGAAGCGCAACACGGACCTCAAGTTCTGATGGGCGGCGAGGACACGCCGAAAATGAGCTCGCGGTCAAGGCACGATACATGGCGCAACGTCGTGCCATCTGCGCAGGCGTGATCACGGCTTCTCCTTTCTCTGCGCCGAACGTGCCTGTGCCGAACGCTCCCACGCCGAGCTCTGCTTCTACTTCCTCCAACCCGGCGGCC
Source organism: Avena longiglumis (assembly GCA_030063025.1). Classification (NCBI taxonomy): domain Eukaryota; kingdom Viridiplantae; phylum Streptophyta; class Magnoliopsida; order Poales; family Poaceae; genus Avena; species Avena longiglumis. The sequence goes on along the minus strand of CP125976.1, from coordinate 65,915,145 downwards.
TTCAACGACGAGACGGATGACAACGCCGCGTCGACCACGCCGCAGGAGCCCATCCCCATCGACGTCTGAGAGTCATTTCCCCTGTTATGTAATAAAAATCTGTCGCCCAATTTGTAGGCCTATCTGTCGAACACCTTGTGGCCGAGCACTCGTCGGCGGGAACGATAAAGATTAAAATATATCGTCGTTTTGTGTTCGCCTGGGTACTCGGCCTGGGTACGCAAGTGAGAAACTAGGCGTATCCATGCCGAAATCAAGTTTCATCCGGCCAAAAAAAGGTTCGAATTTCGGCCTGGGTTCGCCCAACGAGCGAAGATGCTCTAATATCTTCAAGAACATAGCCCCACACCCTTGACGCTCCCGGCGAGCCCCACGGGAAACCCTAGCGCCGCCAAACTCGGCCGAATATCTAAAAACGCCAAAGATGTTGCACACACACTTTTCTGGTGATTAAAGGTGTGGGTTGAACAACTACCCTCGATATTTTTCATGTAGCGGTCATGCACTATGCATCTGTTACGGTCTCCAAGCGTCTGTCATGTGTGGTGCCTCGCAAAGGACTCTATCTAGATTGTTAAAGTGTATAAGTGGATTGCACTAGCCCTTTCCATCAGTTCGGACTTTTGGTTGCGTTGGCTAGTGCATGAAGCTTAACATGGTATCAGAGCCTAAGGTCTCGAGTTCGAGTCCTGACTTTCGCAATTTATCCTAAAATTGCTGTTGACCCCTCTGTGTCCACGTATAGGCCTCTTGAGTCATACGTGAGTTTCGCGCGCCGTCGCTCTCTTCCGATTGCACATGCTGACTTCTCTCCGTCACACGTGAGAGGGGGTGTTAAAGTGTATAAGTGGATTGCACTAGCCCTTTCCATCAGTTCGGACTTTTGGTTGCGTTGGCTAGTGCATGAAGCTTAACATAGATCACGGGTACAATTGATTTTTTTTTGGCGCCAACGATCTTGTGTGCTCCACATGAAAATAATATTCTGTATACAAGGAATGGGATTTTAAAAGGCCCGTTCTATACTAGTGGTCTCAGCATTTTTTTTTTGCGAATAAGTGATTTATATTAATCAACTACCAGAATTACAATCATCCTCACAAAGTCTAAGTATAACATGGGGGCCCGAACGTAACCAAACCGTAGTCTTGGCCCCCGTTCGACCCATCTTTGCTAAAGCATCAATCACCAAAAGTAGATATCATGTGTAATACTTCCTCCGTCTCAGATAAGTTGTCGTGTTATACATTAAACCGTGTTTAGATAGATATACTAACTCCATCTCAAACTTTAAGGCTTATATTTTTTTAGAAAATGTCAAACTAGGTAAAGTTTGACAAAGTTTTTAGAGAAGCCTATTAATATTAACAATACGAAATTCTTTGGTACGTCATGAAAAATATAGGAATATATAAGATTTATAAGCTTTTGAACGGAGGTAGTATGATATGTACCAAATTTGACCAAAGGCAGACGGAGGAGAGGTGTAATTAGTCAACTGTGTGTTATCGCGAGGAGCATTCATTGAAGTCGCAGAGGAAACGGTGGTGGATCGGTTGATTTTCTCCGGACGCTCTTGGTATGCGCGGTGAAACTCTTATTTACTCCCCCCGAAAGTGTCAAGTGGTCAGAGAGAGAATCTCGAACGAGCAGTTGTAGAAAAATCAACCAGCAGGTCGTGGTTCATCCATTCATTGCTCGTGCAAAACCAAGGCTGCTAGCAGCGGGCATCATGCAGAAAACAGAATCAGAATCTTGGAGTGCTATATTCTTCTTTTTTTTTTCTTGAAATGGCCATTGTCTGTCTGTCGCTCACACGACAAACAGGTAGTGAAGGGACACATGCATCAAATACGTGCTTCAGATGAGCCAACAACAGCAGGAAATTGAGATCGACATATGCCGTCTAAAATCTCGGAACATTAGGGGGAAAGAAGAAAGAGAGACCATCTATCGACTTTACAAGGGGGGGGCGGCATACGGTAGGCAGGAACTGATGCAGAAAAAAGGCCTGCCTGCCTGCCTGCGGGAGCAATATGCATGCATGGTGTGTAGGAACGTATATGTAGCGGCTAGATCGATCCAGGTGGGTGTTGTTGTTGGGGGAGATGAGATCTCTCAGAGGGCTCTTGCCTTGACGATGTCCATGCTCATCTCGCTGGGGTCGGTGGCCTGCAGCTCCACCTGGATGCCGTCCAGCTCCCTCTTGAACCGGTCCTTGGAGCTGGCGTACAGCATCTTGAACCTCGTCTTGGCCGTGTCCGGGGACCTGCACCAGCAGGTTCAGTTATATATCCCAGAGAGGATCTAGGAGGAAGAAGAAGAGTAGGATGATGATGCACTGATCCTACAGTACTATATATATATATATATATATATATATATATATATATATATATATATATATACCAGGAGATGAAGAAGATCTTGCTCTTCTGGCAGTTCTCGTCGGTGACGAAGTCGAAGTCGTAGACGGCGTAGCGGCACTCGCCCTCGGGCATGGCAGAGACGAAGTCGGCGTAGGTGTCGCCCGGCTGCCCGAGCCTGTCCACCACCACCTGCTGCGTCCCCTCGTTCACCTTGAACGTGATGAAACGGAAGCTGCGCTTCGCCTTCAGCTCCTGGAACTTGAGCTTGCACTCGTCGTTCACAGCCATACCCGACGCGGAGTTCGCCTTGCAACAACAACAAACAACAAAAACAAACAAACAAACTTCATTATTAACCTCGCATTGCATTGCATTGCATTGCATCGCATCGCATAGATCCACGCGCGGCATCCATCGCCGCCATTGATGCCGTCGACGTCGCGCATGCGCTCACCATGGCTGACGGCGGGGTTTCTCTTCTTTCGGCGGCCGGACAATGGCAACGGCGTCAGACGGGCGAGATCCTCAAGGCCCGGAAGGGAGGAGAGGGCACGCAAAATATAGGGGAACCGGAGGCTTGCATCCCATCCCATGCACGGTGCTGCATGCCATCCCGCCCGCCCGCCCGCCCGCCTCGCTAGGAGGAGAAAAAAAAGGGGGGCGTTTGACCAAGCACGTCCTCTCCTCCTTCCTCAGAGATCGAGAGGTGCTGGACCTGCCACCGCACACACCACCCATCTCTCTCGCCACCACAGCAAAGCTCCATCCCCTCCCTGGGTACAACAGAGCAATAGTAATCTTGGCGGCAAATTCGGCAGCATTTCCGGAGAGCTACTGCAACACTGCCAAGAGCATCTCCACTGGTTGGAGGCCCTAGTCCGAAATCTGGCGTTTTTTGCCGGATTGGACGAACGATTTGGTCTAGAGGCCCCCAACTCCCACTCACCCCCACAAGGACCGGCTCCAAGAAATCAGAAAACTGCCGACTTTTTTAAAATTTGTTCTTCCCGCTAGCAAAACATGATCAAGTCTAAGAGTTCGGCGACACAAAACAGGCACAGTCCGTCAGCCATAGGCTCCTCGACGGCAGAGGCAGGACTCGGCCATGTCTCAGGCGTGGAGCTCCGCTGGGATGCAGTAGAGGAGGTTGGGGCAGATTAAGCAGCATTTCCGGTGACCAGCTGCAACACTGCTAATCAAGTCTTAACTTCAAATCGATTTCCACCAAGGGATGGGATCAGTATATGCAGTCAGAGCCCTGCGAATTTTGGCCACATTTGTTTGTCCCAAAAGATACCCTTCTCGAACATTATCGCACAGTGAACAGACAACATTCCACGGTTACAGGTTACATAGCCGTGATCCTGCCCCCGAAAACAAGTGTCCAGCAGGAGGATCGTTTGTATCATGAACTACAAACAAAACACCGCTGTTTAACCAAAGAATTTTACAACTTTCGGAGCTTGTTTTCCTTTCGTCTTTGTGCTGCCATTCTTCTCGCCGTTGCCCGTGGCTGAGTCCGAGCTAGATAGCTTCGCTTTCTTTGATTTGGTGGGTTTCAGCTCTTCCTCGTCAATGAAATCATCTTCAAGGTCATCTCCACCTCGCAGAGCATGGTCTTCCTGGTAGTGTTCCTCTGTGTTCATACCTAAAATAAGAACAGTGACAATTAAGCAAGTAGGAATTCCTGTAAGGAACAGCTACATCAGAAAATCTGTTGCCCTTGCTTGCTTACGCTCAACATATAAAACAGCAGAACCTGTCTCGAGGTTGCACAACTAGTCATTACTCGTTATTACCAAGGACTGAAAATAAGCACACACACATACCCGCAGCGTCTACATACTCCATGTGTAGAATTTTCTATCATAGGCATCTAAAAATCATGTTATGTAACAAAACTGAACAAGTCTTCAAACAGTTGTATAATCTGAACTCTCAAAATTTAGCTAGCATTCTTATAAACAAGTATCACTTCACGTTTTTTGTGCAGGCTTTAGATGGCGAGTAGTTCAGATAGATGTTAGATCGACTGCAAGCACACTCCACATGCCAGTGGGCGTTCCAAATGTTGAGAATGCATGAACGACGGTAGTTGTGAGATGTCAAAGATATGCCAAGGGAGCAGTTCCAGTTTGTTTACCATCATCCATAGAGGAAGTGAAGTCATGCTGCCGTCTGTTTGGACAATGCCTGGCCAAGTGTGTAACTTCACCACATATCTTACAGCAACCACCCTACAATTTTATAGAGTTAAGATACAAGTACAAGGAACCAGTGACTGAATAAAGTAATAATACCAAGGTAGAGCAGTCTTAACAGTAACAGAAAGTAAGAAGAAGTCAAAGCTACAACAAGCTGGTTATGTACCAGAGAGCTCAGACAAGAAAGGTCTTAAACCGATTCAAATAGGAACTTCTCATTTATCAAATGGAATTTCTTTACTCTCAATAATTATCTATCAATTTGTCTGCATAAGGTGTCAGTAACTCAAATGAGAAAAACAGTGAACTGTCTCTCAATCTAAAGGCAATCTATACTTCAAATGACAAGTAATTACGTAACAATCATGAGTCATGACCATTTTCTGTCAGGCATGGCATGCTTGTCTGCATTAAACTCAAAATGAAAGTACATTTGCTTCAACGCCTTACACCTGCTAGGCATGAGTATCATGACTGATGAGAAGGGACAATGAAGCATGTACAATACCTTTGGATAGATGCCATGCGTGTTTTCAGGACAATCTTTGCTCAAATGTCCCTGCTGTTTGCAGACAAAGCAGCTTGCAAAATTTGTACCGCCTACAGAATACAGAATAATGTTAAACACATGAAGAAGCCTCATGTTACAAGGAACCTAAGGAAAATATTACTGGTGGCACTACAGACTAGCAGCTGTATAAGATAGAAGGATGAGGAGTACCATTCTCAATAGGCAGGGGGCACTTGGAAAGGGAATGCCCAGATCCACCACAGTTATAGCAGAATTTCTTCAAATTCAAGTTCCCATCATTTTTCTCAGGGCAGTTCTTCAGACTATGCCCCCGCTCCCTGCAGTGCAAGCAGATCTGAAAAGAACATAGCAATACTACATTACTTTAGTATAGTGAACACTCAAACTTCTGAAACTGAAAAATCAGACATTAAGCTAACAGGCGTCACTATCAAATACCGTGTAGCTATACCAAATATTTTTCAGCAAAACCATGCATTCATATGTCAGTAAGGAGGATGTAACCCTTCATATAACCACTGGCCGATGTTTGTTCCTTAAGTTACAATTGTGTGTTTTTATGGGGGTCATAGCACTTCGCTGCCACATAACAAAAACACTTACTGACAATATCACCCAGCAAGGTCAAGCTAAAGGAAAATCATCATCACTTATGCCACTGTACATTTCTATTAGCCCTGAACAATCAGCACTAGGCTGCTATAAATAAACCTACTCTTCATGTAAACTACATAATCCAATGCTCTCATGTCCATGAGATCCCTAGCAAGTACTAGCAATTTACACTACCAAGAACATAATTACCACTAGAAGCTCCTACATACAGCAATTCTAGCCGTGCAATGGTGGGGTGGTACCTTGTTCCTGTCCCAGAGAGACTTCTCGGGGCAGTTCTTGGCCGCGTGGTCGGTGGACTTGCAGATGAAGCACTGTTCCCCAGGCCGCATCCCGGGAACCCGCAGCGGGTGCTTCGACCTCCCCGCTCCGCCACGTCCAGCGTCCGCCTTCTTCACCTTCTTGAACAAGCTCTTCTTGCTCTTCTTCTTCTTGGTGCCGTCGGCGGCAGGGGCGGGCGGCGGTGGACAGAGGCCAGGGTTGGCCTCGCGGAAGCGCTTCTTCGCCTCCCGCTGACGCTTGTTAGGCATCGTTGATACAGCCGAGCCGGCCCACACTCTATCGCGTGCGCGTGTTGCGAGCAGTGTCTCTCTTTGCGGCGGCGGCGGCGGAGGAGGAGGAAGAGGAAGAGGGGCGTGGGACGGGACGTGTATTGGCTTCGCCGGGTGCGGCAAGGGGTTTGGTTTGTTTTGTTTGGGTGAATGGGGTGCTTCGAGATTCGTGCTAACCATGAGATGAGTTCTGATACACTCCTGTTCTGTAGTACAGTATAGTACTCGAGAACAAAAAACACTGGTATTTCCATAACAGTCTTACTTCAGACTTCAGAGTCAATCAGAATAGTGCATCGACTTGCCAAACAACATGTTAACCGACCCAGAATCGGAAAAAAAAATGTACCAGCTTGTTTCGAATTCGATGTTCCACATTCATATTGCTTCAATTGCCACTATCATCATAAACTGAAATCATATCGATCTTTCGCAGGAAACCCAGGGCAACTGATAGTGTACATATTGTTGTAGAAACCAGTAACTCAAATAGACAGTTCCCTGTAGAAATCGGTGGGGTTTACAAGTTCGCAGCAAAATCACATCATGGATTTCAACTCCAATACAAATATGCATGGCACATTTCTCATTTATATAAAGAATCCCAAAGCACACGGAGATCCACATTGCCTCCAGAAACAATGATCCCTATCTTGCTGCTCTCGTGCCAAGCAGAGCTTTGCTTGAACTCGTCAGAGACGGCCGCCGCAAGGCCAATGGCTCCACTAGGCTCCACGGCCACCTTCAGCGTCTCATAGCACATTTTCATGGCCTCCACAATGGCATTGTCGTCCACGACGATGATATCATCCACCAAGTCACGCACCACCGGCCTAGCATATAAATACTAAATGTAAAACATGTCTTCAATCACATGGTTGTTCTGTCCCTAGCATACGTTCCTTCCCAATGAACCCATTTCAGGATTTTTCACATCAAGACATTTTAGGAAAAAAATTTATCAAACTAGCATTTGCGGTCTCATGAAAAACTTTAAAATGAGTGTAAAAAGGGTTAATAATTCAGAATAGTTCCAACTTCCAGGACAATAATGCTAGTGCAAGAGATGATGGAAACATGCTCAATATGTATTGGTTTACCATGTCAAGTCTCCGAGGAAAGCTCGTAGACCATCAGCAATTGTGTCAGTTGTAGCTAGTTTGATGATACGTCCAGCGGCCTTGGACTGGGCCGAATCATCGGCACCCTTTGGCTCTGCTGCCAGAATACGTATTGAAGGATTTATGGCCTTTGCAGCAAGTGCCACACCAGAAATTAAACCACCGCCTGTAGTTTAGCCAAAAAAAATTACCAAGTGTGAAACTAGAAAGGACCTTTTACATTAGAGAAGAAGTTAAGAGAGTACAGACCGCTAATTGGAACAATTATTGTGTCGATATCAGGGACTTGCTCCAAAAGTTCAAGGGACACTGTACCTTGACCACTGCAAAAAGCAAATAAAATCCTCAATTTTCATGGGAAATTCAAGGAGAAACTAAATTACTCATGCTTGCTGTACTAGGCACTTAGAGTCAACACTGCCAAAAAAAGAAAGGTGCAAAAGAAACTAGAGGATTCTAAATGTATGTTGCATAAATATCAGGTTCTTTTGTGGAAAAATGGGTTGGTATTCCTTAAGTCTAAAATGGTCCTACAAAAAAGCATAAGGTTGTAGTTGCTGGGTGAAGCAAGCTAATATACGTCATGGAATTACACATTCCAAGGTTAGTATCAAGTAAATCAATATACTTCTTGCAAAGTTGTGATCATTTCACTGAAAGAAGAGTTTGTAAGAGCTGAGTAAGCATTTGATTAAATTTATCCAATCTTCCATTTAATTCAAACTAACTTTTCTGCATCAAAGCTTTTGCCTAGATATTAGGACTATCAGGTAAAAAACAGGAGACAATAAAAGTTTTGGATGGCACCTGATAGTGTACTTATCATTGAATGGATGAATAAGAACAGCACCAGTCTCCTCCTGGACTCTTCTAGCAATAGATTCTCTTGATTCCATATTGGCCTCGCTCCAGATAACACGACCACCATAACGCTTAACGTTTTCAACCTTGCATGCTGGTGCATTTTTGGGTATGACAATGCAAGCAGGTATGCCACGCAACTTTGCAGCAAGAGCCACAGCAGCAGCATGATTCCCACTGTGGAAAAAATATATTATCAGTCTCTTCAGATGTTAGAATAATCTCACAAAAGGAAGTTGAAATTAGCATCAACCTGCTATGTGTCACAACACCCTTTGATGCCTGGTCATCATCAAGGGCAAATATTGAATTGGATGCCCCTCGGATCTTGAAAGCCCCTCTACACAGGCAACATATGTCTACAACAATTAGCACCATGTACTGTAAAGCATTCCAGAGGCAAATAGCACATGGGGCAGTAACTCTCACGCCTTCTGGAAGCATTCACACTTAAAGAACAACTGCTTTCCCGCTACGGTGTCGATAGACGTCGATGTCAGAACAGGTGTCTTGTGCACGTACGGGGCGATGCGGGCCTGCGCCTCCCTGATGGAATTGATGTCCGCGGCATAGCCCTGGACTTCGGTGCTTTGACCATCGTCATCTCTGCTTCCCATCAGGCCTAGCAAGTGTTATCTACATGATCAATTCTCTCTGAACTGTCCTTAGCTCACTGATACACTTATGCTGATACAAACCAATTCAGTGATTCAAGATATTAGGTGCTAAAATGTTTACAAGGCAGAGCTAGTACTGCTAGTACCTAATTAGAGTGAACAGCGTACAATATAAACCGTACATAAATATATCAAATAAAATTGCTTCCAGTTCAGTAACTCACGGTTCTCATTTCTTGGCTGTACTTACTGAAGGGGGGAAAGAAAAAAAATAGAGAACCATATCTACTACTGTACGCTAATTTTATTGCCTACCAACGAAACGATCTACTACCTTGGAAAACACAAGCAATCATACAACTAGCAAACTGATTAATTCAAGCAAGCTGGTACAGGCCAGTAGTATTCAATCGACGGTAGTAGGCGTTACCGCAGAGAGCAAGAGGAACCGCGAAACAGGAGGAAGATTTGGACGGGGGATGCGAGAATCTAGCGCGAAGAGGAATCTGAGCGATGAGGGGGGCAGAATCTCGAAGACCTTGCAAGTGAGTGGGGCACTGGGGTGGAGATTTGGAGGCGGATTTTGCCGAAGTGGAAATACTATGGAATCTTTCAGAGAACAAACTCTCTTTTTTTTAGTGGAGAAAAACGTGATAGTCCAAGGACAAAATCCAGGAGCAACTGGACGAGAAGGGCCTCGCGCTGTGCTGCTGGCCTGCTGTGGTCTGGCAGGCCGCAGTCTATATTCTTGGGCTTCTCTTGTATTACGGTCCGGCAATTGGGTTTCAAGAAGACTGGTTCGTGTTTCTGATAGACAAACCGTGCTCCGCCTTCTCAGGAATCCAAAAAAACATATGGCGTGCTCCCAATTTATGAGGAAAAGCAAGGAGCAAAGTCAGTTCTTTATCCACTCAAAAAAAATTCATTTTTCACGTTCTATGTTTTGTCAAAACAACATCGCTATTTATGTTTCATCAGGATGAGTAAATTTTTTAGTGTCGTATGAATCTAGACACGGACATAAAGTTTGGGACACAGAAAGTACTTACTCTGGTCCAAATTAGTTGTCTGTTTTTCATCAAAATGCGAACCTATTCGTATCAACTAATTTAGATGGGAGAAAATAGAAAAATAATATGATTACAATACAGGCCACATGCATTTATCAATGCGAAGGCAAGGCTTATACATCTTTTTAAAATAAAAGATTAATGTGATTACAGCCGGCTTTTGAAACCAAAAACAAGAAAAACCTAATGCTACGGAAAAAGAAGGGAACGAAGCTTGGCTTCCTTCCACAAATCTCATCGGCTCAACTAAAACATAGGATGTCTTCAGCGAAAAACCAACTTTATATATACGAGTGTGTCCCTATCCCTGGCATACATCCCTCGTGCATATCCTTTTGCAAATTGTAGAAAGTGCCCTAGCCTATATCCATTTCATGTCAACAAGTCCCTCCCCTTTTAAAGAACATACCCGACCCTTGTTCTTTTTATGTTGCAGAAATTTTAGGACAAAACTTGTGCATATTACTTCTGCATTATTAAAGGCTCGACATAATTAGCACATTTAATTTAATATCTAAAATTTTCATCACAGATTTATACATGAAAAATATAGTTTTTAACATCTTTATTTTTATATTTCACCACATTTTTCCTCATAAATAAATAACCAATTTTTTCCTCATTTCGTACATAAATTTGGTTGAGATTTCATACATAGATCCATACAAGATTTCAGGAACGTTCAACAATTTTTACAAGATTTCAGGAACGTTCAACAAGATTTAAGTAAAATTAATACCAACAATGTTTTATTACACATTCATAGCAGATTTTCTAGTGTATCTAGATTCACAAAAGTTTAATAGATTTGACATGCTTCGAGATTTGGGGAAAGAAACTTGCACAAAACATGAAATAAATTTGACAAAAACTTAAGGATTAATAGTTGTATCAAGATATATTCATATAATTTTTTCACACAATATTCTTATAATTTATACACATGTTTCTGCCAAGAATCATACATGATTCATATAGTTTTTCCAAATATGATAAAATCCGGTAAGTTTGAGAGAAAATCCATACAAGATCCATAAAACAATTGACAATACATACAAGATTCAGAGTGGATTCATACACTAACCGATCTAAAAAAAAACATATTTTCATACAACAAATAAATGAACAAGCTCTAAAAAATAATAAATAATCATACAATCTTTGAAGAATCACAAGATTTAATACAAATCCATACAAGATTGATAAGAGAATCATACAATTCACATATAATTGACAATCTGGAAAGGAAATTACATGTTTCATAGAACAAACAAATCTACAAGATCTAGAAAAAAATGTTCAACGTGAAATCAGATCCGTGTCTCTCAAGCAGAATAATCCAATCAAAAAACCAAAATAAAAAACATAGAGTAGCAGGTAGGGTCTGCAGCCTCCCAAAATTAATAACCATCAACTACATTTACAAAGTAAGCCCATTCATACAGTGAATAAAACAAATGGGCGTGGATTTTGAATCGTGGGTTTTAGAGAGTACTTTGCTTGGTTTTCCTTTTGAACGGGAAAAGGGCACGAAGGCCCTGGAAGCTGCTTAAATTATCCAAGCGGTGGGTACAATTACATTGAAGCCCCTAACAAAAAGGGGTACCGAAGATAAGGGCGCAAGATTAAAAAGAAGGACCCTAGCAAATAAATGGAAAACGCAATCAGGTCCTCGCCCTCCTCCACCCCAGATGAGAGACGTCGCCGTCCGGGAGTCAGCGCAGCCGCCGGGTGAAAGGATACAAATGTCGCCTAGAGGGGGTGAATAGGCGATTAAAACTTTTCCTAGAGTGGCTCAACAAAGGCGGAATAAAACTAGTGTTTACTTTGTTAAGCACAACCTAGAACAATTAAGGTTCACCTATGTGCACCAACAACTTATGCTAAGCAATACAAGCAACAAAGTGATAGCAAGATATATATTACTTTAAGCACGAAGGCTATCACAATGTAAAGTGTATAAGTAAAGAGCTCGGGTATAGATATAACCGAGGCACGAAGGCCACAATGCCACCAAGGCCACAAAACCGTGTAGGGTTCCAAGAACCCAAGAGGGACAAGCTCCAATGAGTAACTCAAACCAAATCCTCCGAGGAGAACACAAACCGATGCACCAAATGCAAATGGCAAGAACACCACAAAGGTGTTCAAATTCTTCTCTCCCAAATTCCACCAAAGCTATAAAAGCTTATGGGGGAATAAGAGAGGAAGAACAATGGAGGAAATCCACAAAATACTCCAAGATCTAGATCCCAATATGTTCCCCTCACTTAGAGGAGAGATTGATTAGTGGGATTATAGATCTAGATCTCCTCTTTCAAATCCCTCAAGAATATGCAAGAATCGTCGGAGGGACTGAGAGAAAGCAAGCTCAAAAAGGTCAACAATGGAGAGGAAAACTTGCAAGAATGGTTAAGGAACCATTGGGGAAGAAGACCCCTTATATAGGTCCCTCCAAAATCCAACCGTTGTAGCCCAAAAACGCGATTCCCGGTACTACGGACTTTTTCCCGGTACTACCGGACTTTCCCGGCACTACCGGACATTCCCTGGGATTCCTGGGGCGCCAGACGCATTTTTCTCTGTGCTCCCCGGTACCAAAATGCGGTACTACCAGACCCCGGTACTACCGGATCCTGGTCCGGTACTACCGGTCATCACAGAACGAAAACAACCATAACTTTTGCATCCGGACTCCGATTTTGATGATCTTGGGCTCGTTTCGAAGAGGACAACAACCTCTACAATATCATGCAAAGAAACATCATAGTCCAGCAAGGGAGGATAGATCCAAATGACGAAGTCAAAAACCTTCTGCCGCGCTAGGTACTAAAATGCGGTACTACCGCTTTTTGGTACCTAGCCCGGCAGTGGCTTTTGGCAACTTGTAAAAACCTACGGCCGCGCTACTACAGCATTTTGGTACCTAGGAAAATTCAAACCGCTATAACTTTTGATTGGTAACTCCGATCGACCCGATTCCAATTGTGTTGGAAAGAGGACGACATGAGCTACCCTATAAGAGGTGAAAATATTGGTTATCACCAAGTGAGAATGTATCATGTATAATAATGTGAGATACCTCACTTGGTGAGAAACCGAAAACCGCCAAGATCAAAATCGCAACAAGATACAAACGGAAGATCCAATTTTGATGAACAAGAGCTTGTTATGGATATTACCACAAGCTCTTGTAGGGGTTCGTAGCATGGAAAACAAAAAAATTCTACCGCATACAAACAAACAAGCCAAGATCTATCTACTAGATTGCAGCAACGAGTCGATAGAATAACTCACCCTCGAAGATTCCAAAGTGTTTAACAAGAGCGGATTCTCGTGGGTGATGTAGTCGTACTCTTGCCGATCTCAAGATCGTGTAGACGATCCTTCCGGCTAAGGCTCCGGCGCTCCGATCGGTCACACGTTCAGTACTCGATGAAGACCTTCCTCTCCCTTGTTCCAACAGACAGCGGAGGTTGTAGCACTCTCCTCGCGATTCCGACAGCACGACGGCGTGGTACCGAAAGTAGAGGGGAGATCTCGCAAGGCTTCGCCTTAAGCCGGAGCGAGTATGGTGGACTATGAGAGAGGCCTTGGTGATCTAGGGTTTAGAGGCACCAAGGAGAGAGGGCTAGGCCGGCGGCTAGGGAAAGGGGAGAGCCCCAAGTAGGTGGCTAGGGTTTGCCCTACGGCGGCGGCGGCTGCAAGAGGGCCGGCGGCTAGGGCTAGGGTTTTAGTGGGGCAAGGTGTAGGTCTAGAGGGGCACCCCTGCCCCTCCTTATATAGGTGGGAGGGCGCGGCCAAGGGGGAGGGAGTCCTACCCCAACTCGGCCTCCTTAGCCGGCGGTGGAGGGAGAGGAACTCCTCCTCAAGTAGGTTTCCTACTCTTCCTCCACCAAGCAAACTTGTCGTTTGACTTTTCAAATTGGCGTTTGACTTTTCAAACTAGGATTTGATTTATCCCTTTATTTTGCTCAGCGATGACACCTAGTACATGATGCAACCATTCCAACTTGTTACGACACATTCATGTACCCTTCCCCTCCAGAGTGTCGGACCTTCCGGAACCTTCTAGAACATTCCCGATGAAAACACCGGAATCATTCTCCAACTCCGAAACAGGACTTTCCTTATATGAATCTTATTCTCCGGACCATTCTGGATCTCCTCGTGATATCCCGGATCCCATCCGAGACTCCGAACAACATTCGGTCTCTTACTCATCATTCCATAACTACTCAACAACATTGAATCCTTAAGTGTGTCTCCCTACGGTTCGTGAATTATGCGGACATGATCGAGACACTTCTCCGAACAATAACCAATAGAGGAATCTGGAAATTCATATGGCTCCCACATATTTCTTCGATTACTTTGCGATCGAATGAACCACTTACATACGATACCAATTTCCCTTTGTCTCACGATAGTTTACTTATCCGAGGTTTTGATCGTCGGTATCTCTACATACCTAGTTCAACCTCACATCGATAAGTACTCTTTTCTCGTTCCCGTGATATGTGATCCCTTGTGAGCCAGTCACATGCTTGCAATCCAATTGGATGACATTCCACCGAGAGGGCCCAGAGTTTATCTATCCGTCATATGGATGGACAAATCCCACTCTTGATCCATGTGTCTTAACCCATACTTTCCGAACACTCAATGCCACCTTTATAGCCACCCAGTCACGGTGTGGTGTTTGATGTCATCAAAGCATCCTTCCGGTGATGGTGATAAGCATGATCTCATGGTCAAAGGAATTAGGTTACTATGTATCAGAAAGCATATAGCAATTAGGTTACTAAGGATGAACACTTTAGAACTTGAAATTTATGTGCATGAGGGATCATCTTATAATGCTACCATCGTTAACTAAGCAATACAAGATGCATAAAGGATTAACATCACATGCAATTCATAATATGTGATATGATATGGCCTTTCTTCTTTGTGCTTCCGATCTCCATCTTCAAGCACGAACATGATCTCCATCATCACTGGCATTGCATCAAGGTCAGTGACGCTGCTCCATGGTTGTCGTCCACCAGTTTCAACTATTACAACTACTTTGAATAGACACGCGGGTCTTAACAGAAATTAAAGACAACCATATGGCTCCTGCCGGTTGCCAACTTACAATAAGGAACATTGCATATATCAAATATAATCACAATCATGGCCATATCACATCACAACACACCCCTGCAAAACAAAGTTAGACGCCTCTAATTTCTTTGCATATTTTACATGGTTTGGGGCTTTCAATAAGTGTCGATCTAACTTACGAACAAGAACCACAACATTGATGTTTGAACTATCAAGTGTCCGTTGTAAATTAGATCTATACTATAATGGGAGAGACAGACACCCGCAAAGCCACTTATGCAATAGAAGTTGCATGTTGAGCGTGGAGCAAGTCTCATGAATGATGTCATGTAAGGTTAGCCTGGGCCGCTTCATCCCATCATACCGCAAGATGCAAAGTACACAAGAAGCAATTGATAATAAAAGCACCACCGCCCACAATGACCATTGTGTTCTACTCGTGCAACAGATCTACATATAGACATGGCTCTGATACCACTATAGGGGTTCGTAGCATGGAAAACAAAAAATTTCTACCGCATACAAACAAACAAGCCAAGATCTATCTACTAGATTGTAGCAACGAGTCGATAGAATAACTCACCCTAGAAGATTCCAAAGTGTTTAACGAGAGCGGATTCTCGTGGGTGATGTAGTCGTACTCTTGCCGATCTCAAGATCGTGTAGACGATCCTTCCCAAGACTGAAGTTCCAAGCGCGCTTCATGATCGGTCGCGTTGTACTCGATGAAGACCTTCCTCTCCCTTGTTCCAGCAGGCAGCGGAGGTTGTAGCACTCTCCTCGCGATTCCGTCAGCACGACGGCGTGGTATCGGAAGTAGAGGGGAGATCTCGCAGGGCTTCGCCTTAAGCCGGAGCGAGTATGGTGGACTATGAGAGAGGCCTTGGAGATCTAGGGTTTAGAGGCACCAAGGTAGGAGCCTAGCCGGCGGCTAGGGTTAGGGTTTCACCCTAACTCGGCGAGTTGGTGGTGCCCTAGGCGGCAGCAGGAGGAGGTGGTGGCGCCGGCGGCTTAGGGCTAGGGTTTGGGTGGTGAGAGGTGTGTTTAGAGGGGCAGCCCTGTCCCTCCTTTTATAGGTGGAGGGCGCCGGCCAAGGGGGAGGGAGTCCTCCACCAACTCGGCCTCCAAGGCCGGCGGTGGAGGGAGAAAGATTTCTCCCCAAGTAGGTTTCCTACTCTCCCTCCACCAAGCAAACTTGTCGTTTGACTTTTCAAATTGGCGTTTGACTTTTCAAACTAGGATTTGATTTATCCCTTTATTTTGCTCAGCGATGACACCTAGTACATGATGCAACCATTCCAACTTGTTATGACACATTCATGTACCCTTCCCCTCCGGAGTGCCGGACCTTCCGGACCCTTCTAGAACATTCCTGATGAAAACACCGGAATCATTCTCCAACCTCGAAACAAGACTTTCCTTATATGAATCTTATTCTCTGGACCATTCCGGATCTCCTCGTGATATCCCGGATCCCATCCGAGACTCCGAACAACATTCGGTCTCTTACTCATCATTCCATAACTAATCAACAACATCGAATCCTTAAGTGTGTCTCCCTACGGTTCGTGAATTATGCGGACATGATCGAGATACTTCTCCGATCAATAACCAATAGAGGAATCTGGAAATTCATATGGCTCCCACATATTTCTATGATTACTTTGCGATCGAATGAACCACTTACATACGATACCAATTTCCCTTTGTCTCACGATAGTTTACTTATCCGAGGTTTTGATCGTCGGTATCTCTGCATACCTAGTTCAACCTCGTTACTAATAAGTACTCTTTTCTCGTTCCCGTGATATGTGATCCCTTGTGAGCCAGTCACATGCTTGCAAGCCAATTGGGTCACATTCCACCGAGAGGGCCTATAGTATATCTATCTGTCATATGGATGGACAAATCCCACTCTTGATCCATGTGTCTCAACCCATACTTTCCGAACACTCAATGCGACCTTTATAGCCACCCAGTTACGGTGTGGTGTTTGATGTCATCAAAGCATCCTTCCGGTGATGGTGATAAGCATGATCTCATGGTCAAAGGAATTAGGTTACTATGTATCAGAAAGCATATAGCAATTGAACTATTAAAATGACTTGATCTTTATGCTACGCTTATCTATAGGAGTATGTCCATCATACCATTCTCCTAACGATATGATCTTGTTGTTAATAACATCTCAATGTTCATGATAGGGAAACCACAATCATTTATTAACCAACAAGCTAGTATTATGAAGAGGCTTTACTAGGGACTCTAATTTAGTTTACAAATCACACAAGTATTAATGTTTCCTTGTTAATACTGTTATAGCATGAATGTAAACATTTATCATAAACACAAAGATATAATAATAACTACATTTATTATTGAATCTAGGGCATATCTCCAACAACTCTATATCCTCACATGGATAAGACCAAATAACAACAATATGCATAGGTTTGAGCTCTCTTCGAACGTAGTGAACGAGTTACTCATTCGAGAGCCCCTCTTGATAGTACGGCTATCTATCCTAAACCCGGTCTCCTACTAACAATATGAGACCGGAAAAAGGTAAAACCTATCAAGATTATACCTTTGCCTTGAGCATTCAACTTGAGCTCGATGTAGACGATCTTTCCCTTCTCAAGATGGAACGTCTTTCTTGATTCTTCATCATCGATCCATGATCACCGAGGATGGCAAGCATCAAACATGAGATCTTCTATAGATGGCGCATTTTGAGCTTTCACATCACATCTTCTTCTCATTTCATCGACCTTGAAGCCAACACATGCTCCAAGCGATGCCAATGGACAATTCCTACAAGTATAACTTAATACACACATTAGTCCATAAAGATTGTCATTAATTACCAAAACCTCACATGGGGCCCACATGTTCTTTCAATCTCCTCCATTTTGGTAATTGATGACAATCTCTTTAAGAGGGTTTATATAAGGAATCTTTAATGAATAAAATGGTAACACCAATATCAAATACTAAATAAGTATGTGATAGTGGTACTACCACCATATATAGAGAAAACTCCCCCACAATCTATGCATGTGTGATGAACTCGAATTTCATTGCATATATTGCCAATCATTATCATTGGAGGAGTTTCCTCTATATACCACATGCTAAGCAACAACAAAGATGCAAGAGCATGAAAGGCAAATGCTTACGAACAAACTCAAAGCATAAACCATTTCCCTTAAACCCTCTAAAACTTCTCCCCCATTGGCATCGATTGCCGAAATGGGTGGCAAGTTCTAGAAGGCAAATATAGTAATATTTCCTCCAAAGATGTGCCTTCGCATATATCCAATGATAAATACTTGGGAGGAAGTAGAACTATATATAGGACCCGAATATTGCCAAAATAAAGTCAAATGATGCAAGCAATTACAAGGTCCTATAAACGAAATGAAAACAACAAATGAGTCCGAATGGAAACAACAAGTTGTTATGATATGAGCAAAAGAGTATTTTAAATAACTAATAGAGAAGCTCCCCAAGATTTGTGCACAATTCAAAATAAAAGCATTAGAATATATAATGCACAAATATGGAATCCTTGCTCCCCCATAAGTATTTAAAACATAACGAATGAAAGATCAAATAATTGCTTAAATAAAATAGAGAAACTCCCCAAGATTTGTGCATACTTTAAAATCGGTGTATTTCAATACACAAATGCACAAATATGGAATCCTCACTCCTCCATAAACATTTAAGGCACAATAAATGAGAAAGAAGACAAATGAGCATTATTAAATGAATTAGATGAGCTCCCCAAAGATAATGCACGAATTATGATAATTGCATTTGGGAATAAGGTGCATAATCATGGAATCCTCACTCATCCAAATTCATTTAACAATACTAGGCATGAGAGAAAAAATATGAGCGTCCAAATATTCAACCAAAAGGAACAAGCACTCATTGGAAAATAAATTTGGAAGCCACCGAAAAATCAAATGGAATAAAAGATGGTATCCAAGGAATAAAATTCAACTAAAAATTATCTTCTCATATGTGCATATGTCTCTAAGTGGTAAACATCACAAAGACATATGCCAACAAAGACATATGCACACATAAAGAAGATATACAAGAAATCACATGAAAGCAAAAATGAAGTCATAACATATACCAATAAGATTTTTGCTTCAAAGCACGACCAAAGGCTCAAATATATCTTATTGTACATTAATGAGCTTCAAATACCAGCACACTACATATATTACAACTATCACCAAGGGAAAAGGAGAGAGTTGAAATATATGGAGAAAGGCAACAAGTATCACTAGGAATAAACAACTATCAAAATCTCACTATTGCACATGAGAGAAGTTGAGGAAAATATAGGTAACAAAGTTGCTAGATTGACATATTTGAGATTGATGGATCATATGCATGATTTTGTATAGTCCCAATTATATGCACTCATCTCAACTTCTACACATTTACAATAGAGATTTCTCTTAATACCATGGCTAGAGATACAACACTAAATATAATAACAAAAAATCATGCCAAGATGCAACCTACAAAAGGTTGGAAGCAAGATAAATATGCATGAGCAAGATATACTTGTTACCGAGATATAATTGGTAGGATATAGATGATATGAATTCATTGATCATCCTACAGCTTGCCTCCAATTTTCATTAATGCACCACTTCTTCAAGATTTGAGAGACAAGCATCCAATATATCTCCAATATACCTAAAACACATTTAAGTACAAAATGGTCCCCAAACTTATTGGGTCCAAAGTAGTTAGTGCAACTACAATACATAGGATAGACTCCACATAATTATGTGCATATTGATATGAAATTGAATTTCATGCACAACTTAGACGATGGGAATCGGTGGAGTTTCCCCTATATATTGGATCAAAGAAAGCAAACATGCCATAATATAAACATATAGTAAATATGCATGCATAAAGCTTTCAAGAACCAAAAATGAGATACAATTTGAACAAAAACACCAAGTAAACCAAGTTGGCACACACAAGAGTGTGACAAGACAAGCGGTGTCCAAATTGTATCAAAGAACCAATTCAACACATGAAAGAGCATAAGTTCAAAAATGAACTAGGCAAAAGCCAAAGAGCAAAAGATAGATAAAAATACAAATGCTCAAGGATTTATCTATTGGAATTATGCCCTACAGGCAATAATAAAGATGTTATTATTATAATTCTTGTTCATGATAAAGTTTATATTCCATGCTAGAATTGTATTAAGCGGAAACTTTAATACTTGTGTGGTTTGTAAACAACACCATGTCCCTAGTACGCCTCTATGGACCAGCTCATTGATCAATGATGGTTAAGGTTTCCTAACCATAGACATGAGTTGTCAATTGATAATGAGATCATATCATTGGGAGAATGATATGGTGGATAGACCCAAACAAAGCGAAGCAATTAGATCGTGTCATCGTGTTCATCTTTGCGAAGCTTTTCCTATGTCAAATATTGTATTCCTTAGACCATGAGATAATGCAACTCCCTGGTACCGGAAGAAAGCTTTGAGGTCATCAAACGTCATCCTATGAGAGGGTGATCATAAATGTGTCTCTCAGGTGATCGGAAAGTATCTGTTGGGTTGTATGTATCGAGATGGAATTTGTCCCTCCCAAGTCGGAGAGATATACTTCGGTCCCACTCGATAATCGATATCAACACCGCTTGCAAGCATGTGGTTAAGGAGTTAATCACAAAGTGATATCGGATTACGGAACGAGTAAAGTACTTGCTGTGAACGAGATTGAACTAGGTATGACGGTACCGACGATCGAATCTCGGGCAAGTAAAATATCGCGAGACGAAGGGAATATATATATGGGATTGATTGAATCTCGGCATCGTGGTTCATCCGATATGATCATCGATGAATGTGGGAGTCAATATGGGTGCCCAGACCGCTTGATTATTGATAGAAGATCATGTCGCATATTCTCGAACCCGCAGGTCACACACTTAACGTATCTCGACGCTAGGATAGATTGGATAATTGGTTTATGAATTTTTGTTCGAGTCTCGGATGGGATCCTTGATATCACGAGAGGTTCTAATGGTCCGAGAATAAGATTCATATAAGGCAGTGCAGTTTTTGGAGTTCGGAATTGTTCCGGGTTAATCGGTATTGTACCGGAAGCTTCTAGAACCTTCCAGAAGGGGACCAACGTGGCCCCACCTTCCGGGAGGGGGCATGGGCCTATGAGGGAGTGTCCTGGACGCATTGGGCCAGGGGCACAAGGCCCCATAGGGCCCAGCCGATTCTAGAGAGATTTGACTCGTTTAAATCTCGGGATAGAATTTCTAGATAAGGAGAGTTTAAATCGTTTAAACTAGAGATAGGATTTCTAGATAAGGAAAGTTTAAATTGTTTAAACTGGAGATAGGCTTGGAGGAGGGCAGGCTGGCCGCCCCCTCTATATATAGAGGGTGGTGCGCCCTCCCCACTACTACACACCTCCCTCCAAGCCCTAGTAGCTCACGCTTCCTCTCTCCCTCCCGATCGCTTGTAGGCGAAGCCTGCAGAAATTCTCCACCATATACACCACGCCGCCGTGTTGTAGATCCAATCTATCTCTCCACCATACTCGCTGGTCCGAGGAAGGAGGAGACGCCGAGTCTGTGCACGTGCATCTCACGGAGGCACCGCCACTTGTGGTGCTAGATCGGATCGATCGCGAGGAGGAGAAGCGAGTGCGACTACATCACCCACGTTCCATTTAACGCTCACTTGAATCTTCAAGGGTATGAAGATCTAATCCAATCTCTCTCGTTGTTTTCATCTCCTAGATTAGATCTTGGCTTTCCTCCTCGCCATTCGTAGAAAATTTTGATTTACTATGCCGCCAAACCCTTCAAAGGGTATCGAGCTAGATCTATGCGTAGATGTGTTTCACGAGTAGAACGCAACATGGTTGTTGCGCGTTGATGTTTTCTGTTGCAAGCCTCTTGTTTGTGTTCTTCTTATGACGCGATAGTGAGATTGAAGCGGTCCAGGCCAACCTTACGCGACGCCGTCATGAGACCGGCTCGCACTTGACGTGTGGCTTGTACCACACATACCGGTGGATGTCGGTTTTCTCACTATAGTTGTCATGGGATTAACACCGGAGTTTGGCAACCATAATATCACCGTTGTGGCTTTCGTAGGTAATAATCGTTCTTAGCATCTACTCCCATAAGCCACGTAAAACATGCAACAACAAAGTAGAGGCGTCTAACTTGTTTTTGCGGGGAGTGTTTTCTGTGATATGGTATGGCCCAAGATGTGATGTGTATATTGTATGCGATGATCATGTTTTGTAATGTTTCACGACTTGCATGTCGATGAGTACACAACCGGCAGGAGCCATATGGTTGTCTTTATAATTGTGTATGACCTGCGAGTCAACTTCTTATACGCCATGTAATAGCTTTACTTTATCGCTAAGTAGTTAGCAATAGTTGTAGTTGCTATTCGTGGTGGAGGCAATCATGGTGGAGTGATGGAGATCATGCCAGAACGCACAAGATGGAGATCATTACGCGAGGATTGGCTATACCATGTCACATAAAGTTATATGCATGTGATGTTTATACCTTTATGTATCTTATTATGCTTAGATCGCGACGGTAGCATTATAAGATGATTCCTCACTTAAAGATCAAGATAAAAACTGTGTTCTCCCCAAGTATGCACCGTTGCGAAAGTTCGTCGTGTCCAAGCATCACGTGATGATCGGGTGCTATAGACTCTACGCTCACATACAACGGGTGCAAGCCAGTTTTTGCACACGCGGAAATACTTGGGTCTAACTTGACGAGCCTAGCATGTACAGACATGGCCTCGGAACACAAGAACCAAAAGGTTAAGCATGAGTCATATGAATGATATGATCGACACTTCGTTGTCCACCATTGAAACCACATCTCTTCTCGTGATGATCGGATTAGGTGTGGTGAATTTGGATCGTGTTCACTAAACAACTTGAGGGATGTTGAATTTAGTGGGAGTTCATCTAGTAATTTGATTAAGTTGAACTATTTATCATGAACATAGTATAAATTGTACTTGCAAATACTGTAGATCCAATGGCCAAGTCCAACTTCAACTTCTACGTTTTTGCTGAGAAGAAAAAGCTTAGAAACAATGGGTCTAACTTCACCAATTGGTTCCGCAATCTAAGAATCATTCTGTTCATGACAAAAGGACTATGTCCTTGGTAAAGCGTTAGGTGACCCTCTAGAATCGCTACGCACCGATGAGAAAGCTATCTATCGATCGCAAAGATGATTATGGTGTGATTAAGAGCACCATGTTGTTTGCTATGGAACCGAGCTTCAAAATCATTTTGAAACCTATCCTGCCCTTTGAGATTCTCGAGGAGCCGAAACCATGTTTCGACTCAAGCCCGCTGAGAGATATGAGATCTCCGAGAAGTTCTTTAACGCAAGATGGAGGAAGGAGTTCATAGTGAGCACGCCATAAAGATGTCGGGCTACACTCAACGCTTGAGCAACCGGAATGCACGATTCCGGAGGAGCTCAAGATTGACAGGTTCGCAATCACTCCTCCCGGCTAAAAGTTTTGTAGTGACTCATAATCGATTGGTTCCCGATACGATCACGAGCTCTTCGCAAAGTCAAGGCTGCGGAAGTGGACATCAAGAAGGATAATCATGTGTTGATGGTCAACAAGCCCTCCTTTAAGAAAGGTAAGGAGCAAAGAAGCCCTTCAAGAAGGGCGGCGTAAGCTTAATGCCCTGCCGAGAAGAAGCTCAGTCTGGTCCTAAGTCGGACACTAAGTGCTTCTATTGCAAGGACAGGGTCATCGAAGAATCGTCCAAGTACTTAGCGGACAAGAAGGCTGGCACCATCAAAGGTATATTTGATATACATGTTATTGATGTTTTCCTTACTAGCCCTCGTGGTAGTGCACAGGTATTTGATACCGGTTCGGTTGCTAATATTTGTAACTCAAACAGAGCTACGGAATAGACGCGGCCTTGAGGGATGAGGTGACGATGCGCATTGGCAACAGATCAAGAGTTGATGTGATGGCCGTCGGCACCCTCTCCTTAGTTTTACCTTCGGGATTAGTTTTAAACCTTAATAAATGTTATTATGTGCCTGCGTTGAGCATGAACATTATTTCGGATCATGTTTATTGCAAGACGGTTATTCATTTAAATCGAGAATAATGGTTGTTCTATTTATATGAGTAACATCTTTTATGGTCATGCACCTCTTGTAAATGGTTTATTTCTTCTAAATCTCAAAAGGGATGAAACACACATCCATAACATTGAGGCTAAGAGATGCAAAGTAGATAGTGATAATACTACTTATTTGTGGCAATCGCTGCCTAGGTCATATTGGTGTAAAGCGCATGAAGAAACTCCATTCTGATGGACTTTTGGAGTCTCTTGATTTTGAATCATTTGACACATGCGAACCATGCCTCATGGGCAAGATGATCAAAACCCCGTTCTCCGGCATGATGGAGTGAGCAACGGACTTGTTGGAAATCATACATACCGATGTATGCGGACCGATGAGTGTTTCGACGCGCGGTGGATATCGCTATTTTCCTCACTTTTACCGATGACTTAAGTAGATATGGGTATATCTATTTAATGAAACATAAATCTGAAATGTTTGAAAAGTTCAAAGAATTTCAGAATGAAGTGGAGAACCATCGTAACAGAAAGATTAAGTTTCTACGATCCGATCGTGGAGGTGAATATTTGAGTTATGATTTTCTCACGCATCTTAAAGCAAGTGGAATCGTTTCGCAACTCACGCCACCCGGAACACCACAACGCAATGGTGTCTGAGCAGGAATCGAACCCTATTAGATATGGTCCGATCAATGATGTCTCTTCTTGATTTGCCGTTATCATTTTGGGGTTATGCATTAGAAACCGCTGCATTCACTTTAAATAGGGCTCCATCTAAATCCGTTGAGACGACACCGTATGAACTGTGGTTTGGTGCTAAACCTAAGTTGTCGTTTAAAGTTTGGGATGCGAAGCTTCGTCAAGAAGTTGATGCCGACAAGCTCGAACCCAAAGCGAGAAATGCGTCTTCATAGGATACCCTAAGGAAACTATTGGGTATACCTTCTATCACGTAACCAAGGCAAAGTGTTTGTCAGAAGAACGGTTCCTTTCTTGAGAAGGAGTTTCTCTCGAAAGAAGTGAGTGGGAGGAAAGTAGAGCTAGACGAGGTTATTGAACCTTCTCTTGAATTGGAGAGTAGCGCAAGACTGAAATTGTTCCAAAGCCGCCGCACCAACAATAGAGGAAGCTAATGACAAGGATCATGAAGCTCGACGATCTCGCTCTTGAACGTCGCGAGGTTGACAAGGTCGCGTGCCCTCCCGAGTGGTACGGCAACCTGTCTTGACTGTCTTGTTGGTAGAAGAGTGAACCTACGAACTATGAGGAAGCGATGATGAGCCCAGACTCTGAGAAATGGCTGGAAGTCATGAAATCCGAATTGGGATCCATGAGCGAAAACCAAGTATGGACTGTGGTGGATCCTCCTATCGACCGAAAGGCCGTTGAGTGCAAATGGATATTCAAGAAGAAAACGGACGGATGGTAATGTTACCGTCTATAAAGCGACTTGTCGCAAAAGGTTTTCGACAAGTTCAAGGTGTTGACTACGATGAGACTTTCTCCCGTAGCGATGTTTAAGTCCATTCGGATTTTATTAGCAATTGCTGCGTTTCATGATTATGAAATATGGCGATGGATGTCAAGATCGTTCCTCAATGGCAACATTGATGAAGAGTTGTATATGATGCAACCCAAGGTTTTGTCGATCCTAAGGATGCTAGTAAAGTATGCAAACTTCAGCTCCATTTATGGACGAAGCAAGCATCTCGAGTTGGAACCTTCGTTTTGATCAAGTGATCAAGAGCTTTGGATTTGTTCAAATTGCTCTGAAGCTTGTATCTACAAGAAAGTGAGTGGGAGCTCGGTGACGTTTCGGTACTATATGTGGATGACATATTGATTATCTAAATGACATCAACATGCTTAACGATGTGAAGAGTTATTTGAACAAGTGTTTTCAATGAAAGACCTAGGTGAAGCTGCTTATATATTGGGCATCAAAATCTATAGAGATAGACAAAGACGCTTGATAGCTTTAAGCCGGTACATACCTAGACAAAGTTCGAAAAGGTTCGAATGGATAAGGCAAAGAAAGGTTCAAAGCCTATGTTGTCAGTAAGATATTGAGCAAGGCTCAAGGTCCACCATTCTGAAATGATAGGGAAGCTATGAGCAAAGTGCCTTATGCCTCGGCCATAGGTTCCATCATGTATGCCATGTTGTGTACTAGACCGATGTGTCCAATGCTCTTAGTTTGACGAGAGATATCAAAGTGATCCAGAGTGGAACATCGACAGCCGTGAAGAACATCCTAAAGTACCTAAATAGAACTAAAGAAATGTTCTTAGTCTATGGGGTGATGAACAACTTGTCGTAAAGGTTACGTCGACGCTAGTTTCGAATCGACAAGGATGATTCTAAATCTCGCACGTGATACGTGTATATTTTGAATGGAGGAGCTGAGTCGGAGAAGTCAAAGCAAAGCGTGATCGCGATCTACAATAGAAGCGGAATACATGGCTGCTGCGAGCGTCAAGTGAAGGAGTTTGGATCAGAAACTTCATCATCGAGCTTGGCGTGGTTCCTAGTGCATTGGACCCACTAGAGATATTGTGTGACAACATCGCGCCATAGCACTCGCTAAACCAAGATATCATCCAAAGACCAAGCATATCAACCGAAGTTTCATATAATCCGAGATTATATAGCGATGGAGATCTCAAGATTAGCAAGTACATACGGATCTGAATGTCGCAGATCCATTGACTAAACCTCTTCCACGTGTAAAACATGATCAACACCTCGATTGCCATGGGTGTGAGATTGTTGCCAAATGTAAACTAGATTATTGACTCTAGTGCAAGTGGGACTGTTGGAATTATGCCCTAGAGGCAATAATAAAGATGTTATTATTATTCTTGTTCATGATAAAGTTTATATTCCATGCTAGAATTGTATTAAGCGGAAACTTTAATCCTTGTGTGGTCTGTAACCAACACCGCGTCCCTAGTACGCCTCTATGGACTAGCTCATTGATCAATGATGGTTAAGGTTTCTAACCATAGACATGAGTTGTCAATTGATAATGAGATCATATCATTGGGAGAATGATATGGTGGATAGACCCAAACAAAGCGAAGCAATTAGATCGTGTCATCGTGTTCGTCTTTGAAGCTTTTCCTATGTCAAATATTGTATTCCTTAGACCATGAGATAATGCAACTCCCCGTACCGGAAGAAAGCTTTGAGGTCATCAAACGTCATCCTATGAGAGGGTGATCATAAAGGTGTCTCTCGGTGATCGGAAAAGTATCTGTTGGGTTGTATGTATCGAGATGGAATTTGTCCTCCCAAGTCGAGAGATATACTTGGGCCCACTTAATCGATATCAACACCGCTTGCAAGCATGTGGTTAAGGAGTTAATCACAAAGTGATATCGATTACGAACGAGTAAAGTACTTTATGTGAACGAGATTGAACTAGGTATGGCGATACCTACGATCGAATCTCGGGCAAGTAAAATATCGCGAGAAGGGAATATATATATGGGATTGATTGAATCCGGCATCGTGGTTCATCCGATATGATCATCGATGAATGTGTGGGAGTCAATATGGGTGCCCACCCGCTGTTGATTATTGATAGAAGATCATGTCATATTCTCGAACCCGCAGGTCACACATAACGTATCTCGACGCTAGGATAGATTGGATAATTGGTTTATGAATTTTTGTTCGAGTCTCGGATGGGATCCGGATATCACGAGAGGTTCTAATGGTCCGAGAATAAGATTCATATAAGGCAAGCAGTTTTTGGAGTTCGGAATTGTTCAAGTTAATCGGTATTGTACCGAAGCTTCTAGAACCTTCCGAAGGGGACCAACGTGGCCCCACCTTCCGGGAGGGGCATGGGCCTATGAGGGAGTGTCCTGGCGCATTGGGCAGGGCACAAGGCCCCATAGGGCCCAGCCGATTCTAGAGAGATTTGACTCGTTTAAATCTCGGGATATAATTTCTAGATAAGGGAGAGTTTAAATCGTTTAAACTAGAGATAGGATTTCTAGATAAGGGAAAGTTTAAATTGTTTAAACTGGAGATAGGCTTGGAGGAGGGGCAAGGCTGGCCGCCCCCCCCTCTATATATAGAGGGGTGGTGCGCCCCCTTCCCCACTACTACACACCTCCCTCCAAGCCCTAGTAGCCCTGCCGCCTCTCTCCCTCCCGATTGTTTGTAGGCGAAGCCCCTGCAGAAATTCTCCACCATATACACCACGCCGTGTTGTAGATCCAATCTATCTCTCCACCATACTCTGGTCCGAGGAAGGAGGAGACGCCGAGGTGCTGCACGTGTGCATCTCACGGAGGCACCACCACTTGTGGTGCTAGATCGGATCGGATCGCGAGGAGGAGAGAAGCGAGTACGACTACATCACCCACGTTTAACGCTCACTGGCGAATCTTCAAGGGTATGAAGATCTAATCCAATCTCTCTCGTTGTTTGCATCTCCTAGATTAGATCTTGGCTTTCCCTCTGTTCGCTCCGTAGAAAATTTTGATTTACTATGCCGCGAAACCCTTCATTATCTCATTCTAAAATGGTCAAAATGTGAAACAAGGAATGAGACAAAACCAACTCCCAAAAAGAGTAAGGTTCCAACAAGTAAACCAAACTCTCCAAACTTTTCATGATGGCACAAAATACCAAAACGAAAAGATCAAACTTCCAAGAACATAAAACCCGATATGGATCAAACAAGGAAGCATAAAGGGATTGTTCTAGATAATATAGGAGAGCTCACCCATAAGTAGTACATTATATAGAATTTTTCTTTTGAATGCAAAATGCACACAAATGAGATCATCACCACTACCTACATTAAATAAAACACACGAGAATACCAATAAAATAAGAAGATTCATAAGAGGCAAGGAAGGAATGGGAGCACACAAAACATTTACTTGGCCAAAGATAGGACACGATTAAGCAAAGGCCAAAGTGACTATGATCAATAAATTCTACCATAACTTGAGTACTCATTGTCCAAGGACAAGAAATATTGGGAATAATTTTCCCAAGGTAGCTTGCATGGATATCCAAGATCATAGTCAAAACAAGAAGCATATAACTAAATATAAGAATTGAGCATGATACTTCAAGCAAGATTCTTGGTAGCTTCCAATAGTCACACAATCACTAGTGATTAGAGTAACTTGAAGCAAATGGTTTCCATGCGAATATATATATCTAAATATGAGGAAACACATACCAAGAATCATTCTCACATACAAGATCCAAAATAATATCAATAAAGGCATTCAAGCAAATTGGAACTTGTATGAGCAAATGTGTCACATAGGTGCTAGATAATTATCAATATCAATTCTAAGTGACACAACTTCGAATATTCACATTTTCTAGGATTGTACTATGCACTAAGCATACGACTCCCCCATAATGTGATACTACCATAAAACCAACACGAGGCAAAATAATACAAATAGAGATAATTAATGGACATTATAAAACTTACATTTATCATGAGAATTGTACCACATAGATACTAGACAATAATCCAATATAAATACTAGGTGGTATTCCCCATGTACACACAATTTTAGGATTGTGGAATGCCCAAGCATAACACTCCTCCCAAATGGGAAAATCCATTAATCTCTCACAAGAGCCAAATAAGATATCAAATATAATCAAGAAAGGCTCCAATACACGAAACACACATACATGGTGTGCCACCTAATCATATACAAATATACTTGATACCTCAAGATAATTAAGTGGAAAGCACAACATGTACAAATCATGGAAGATACAAAACCAACACATGCACAAGGGGCGAGTAACTTTCAATGTAAAGAGTTTAGCATATGTTACCGCAAGGAAGAACATTGGAAATATAATATAATCATGATAATCCAAATGGATTGGGTTGACAACAATAATTGATGAAGATCCCTCAATTCTTCGTAATGTAGCCAAGACTCCAACGCCCTCCAAAAACACCTATTGATCAAGTTTTGGCTTGTTGGTCCCCAACCAAGTTGGGTCCTAAGAGGTTAGTCACAATGGGCTTGGAAACCCAAATGGTTCTTTTCTTGAACCCACATTGAGCACCAACAAACTTGGCAAACACATTGCCAACCTCATCCTTACAAAGAGAATAAGCATCATCAATAATGATAGAGTTGGATGAGGAGATACCGATAGTGCATGAGGAAGAAATATGCCCCTTCTCACGGCATATGTAGCAAGTTCTACTCTTGCCATCTTTCTTCTTAGGTAAAGATATAACTCGAGGAAGATCTCGAGTAGTCCTCTTAGGAAGTGGCCCATTAATGACTTGAGGTGGAGCTTGAGGCCGCTTACCTTATTGCTTCACACTAGGAGGCTTTTTCTTCAATGGGCAAGATCTAACATGGTGCCCTTCTTCCTTGAACTTGAAGCAAACAATGTTGTCCAGATCCTTGACTTGATCTTGTCCATTCTTCTTGTTTTCCTTGTGCTTCAACTTGATAGTGGACTTGTTCTTGACATTGGAGTTGAATCCAATCCCACTTTTGTCATTGGGGGATTTTTGCACACTCAATATTTTGTTGAGTGCGGCATTCCCTTGATGACCCTTTTTCAAGTCATTTTAAAGAAGTGACTGAGCCTTCAGACTCTTTATTTCCTCTACATGGTTAGTTTCAACAAAAGTACTAGAGGAAGTAGATTCTACATTGTTAGAGCAACAAGACACGAAATGTAATTCATCACGAGATATAGCATGGTTGTGAGAGGATGAATTACAAGGACTAGCACATGGCAATATAACATTTGGAGTAGATATAGTGCTAATGTCCACATGAGGACCACAAGATGTTACCTTTGACACGATGGCCTCATGAGCTAACTTTAGCCTACCATGAGAGACTAAAAGATCCTCATGCGAGATCGAGAGATTAACATGACTTTACTCTAATTTCCCATAGTTGCTAGTTAGAAACGCAAGTTGAGCCTTTAGCTCAACATTCTCCTTCAAAATAGATGCTTCACAAGAAATAGAGTTAGTAGCACAAGCATCCTTACTATTTGCAAGAGGTGAGGGCAACTTGGCAAGCTATTTAGAATATGAAGCTTTAAGTTGCTCATGTGACTCGGTGAGTTTGATGAGCTCACCCTTTATGACCCTAGAGCCATTTTTGAGGTGCTCAAAATCCTCAAGGAGTTTAGCATAAGCAACTTGAGTCTCATCATTTTTACTTTTGAGATCACTTGCCACCTCAAGATCTCTATCATGAGATTCCTTTACTCTAGATAGCTCTAAAGCAAAGGTCTCCTCAAGAGATTCCTTAGTGGTTTGTTTCTCTTCAAGAGCTTTATTTAGGTTTGCAATTATATTAGCATACTCACGCTCAAGACTACACATTTTATCAACGTTGTTATCATGATTAGAGTAACTTGAAGCAAATGGTTTCCATGCGAATATATATATCTAAATATGAGGAAACACATACCAAGAATCATTCTCACATACAAGATCCAAAATAATATCAATAAAGGCATTCAAGAAAATTGGAACTTGTATGAGAAAATGTGTCGCATAGGTGCTAGATAATTATCAATATCAATTCTAAGTGACACAACCTCTAATATTCACATTTTCTAGGATTGTACTATGCACTAAGCATACGACTCCCCCATAATGTGATACTACCATAAAACCAACACGAGGCAAAATAATACAAATAGAGATAATTAATGGACATTATAAAACTTACATTTATCATGAGAATTGTACCACATAGATACTAGACAATAATCCAATATAAATACTAGGTGGTATTCCCCATGTACACACAATTTTAGGATTGTGGAATGCCCAAGCATAACACTCCCCCCAAATGGGAAAATCCATTAATCTCTCACAAGAGCCAAATAAGATATCAAATACAATCAAGAAAGGCTCCAATACACGAAACACACATACATGGTGTGCCACCTAATCATATACAAATATACTTGATACCTCAAGATAATTAAGTGGAAAGCACAACATGTACAAATCATGGAAGATACAAAACCAACACATGCACAAGGGGCGAGTAACTTTCAATGTAAAGAGTTTAGCATATGTTACCGCAAGGAAGAACATTGGAAATATAATATAATCATGATAATCCAAATGGATTGGGTTGACAATAATACTTGATGAAGATCCCTCAATTCTTCGTAATGTAGCCAAGACTCCAACGCCCTCCAAAAACACCTATTGATCAAGTTTTGGCTTGTTGGTCCCCAACCAAGTTGGGTCCTAAGAGGTTAGTCACAATGGGCTTGGCAACCCAAATGGTTCTTTTCTTGAACCCACACTGAGCACCAACAAACTTGGCAAACACATTGCCAACCTCATCCTTACAAAGAGAATAAGCATCATCAATAATGATAGAGTTGGATGAGGAGATACCGATAGTGCATGAGGAAGAAATATGCCCCTTCTCACGGCATATGTAGCAAGTTCTACTCTTGCCATCTTTCTTCCTAGGTAAAGATACAACTCGAGGAAGAGCTCGAGTAGTCCTCTTAGGAAGTGGCCCATTAATGACTTGAGGTGGAGCTTGAGGCCGCTTCCCTTATTGCTTCACACTAGGAGGCTTTTTCTTCAATGGGCAAGAACTAACATGGTGCCCTTCTTCCTTGAACTTGAAGCAAACAATGTTGTCCAGATCCTTGACTTGATCTTGGCCATTCTTCTTGTTTTCCTTGTGCTTCAACTTGATAGTGGACTTGTTCTTGACATTGGAGTTGAATCCAAGCCCACTTTTGTCATTGGGGGATTTTTGCACACTCAATATTTTGTTGAGTGCGACATTCCCTTGATGACCCTTTTTCAAGTCATTTCGCAAAGAAGTGACCTGAGCCTTCAGCTCTTTTATTTCCTCTACATGGTTAGTTTCAACAAAAGTACTAGAGGAAGTAGATTCTACATTGTTAGAGCAACAAGACACGAAATGTAATTCATCACGAGATATAGCATGGTTGTGAGAGGATGAATTACAAGGACTAGCACATGGCAATATAACATTTGGAGTAGATATAGTGCTAATGTCCACATGAGGCCCACAAGATGTTACCTTTGACACGATGGCCTCATGAGCTAACTTTATCCTACCATGAGAGACTAAAAGATCCTCATGCGAGATCGAGAGATTAACATGACTTTATTCTAATTTCCCATAGTTGCTAGTTAGAAACGCAAGTTGAGCCTTTAGCTCAACATTCTCCTTCAAAATAGATGCTTCACAAGAAATAGAGTTAGTATCACAAGCATCATTACTATTTGCAAGAGGTGAGGGCAACTTAACAAGATATTTAGAATATTAAGCTTTAAGTTGCTCATGTGACTCGGTGAGTTTGATGAGCTCACCCTTTATGACCCTAGAGCCATTTTTGAGGTGCTCAAAATCCTCAAGGAGTTTAGCATAAGCAACTTGAGTCTCATCATTTTTACTTTTGAGATCACTTTCCACCTCAAGATCTCTATCATGAGATTCCTTTACTCTAGATAGCTCTAAAGCAAAGGTCTCCTCAAGAGATTCCTTAGTGGTTTGTTTCTCTTCAAGAGCTTTATTTAGGTTTGCAATTATATTAGCATACTCACGCTCAAGACAACACATTTTATCAACGTTGTTATCATGCACCTCAATTCATGTTTCTAACTTATCAATATGTTCTTTGATCTTAATAGCAAAGTCCAAGACTTCAACAAAGTTAGAGCAAGCAATATCCTTTTTGACAAGGGCACGATAAACAATCTCACCCTTTTCATATAAATCATCAATATCAAGCTCTTCTTCCACATTATCCACATCCTCCTCATCGCAAGAGGTAATGGGTTCCAAAGTAGGGGTTACCTTAGAATCGCTAGCCATAAGGCATAGGTGGGTACCGGAGGAAGGTGAAGATGAGATTGCATTTGTGGATTCATTCAAAACCATGTCTTGGCCCATAGAATTTTTGGTTTCCTATACATGGTTAGCAACACAAGCACTAGAGGAAATGGAAGCATTTTTATCATGGCAACAAGACAACACAAGTATATCATCATGAGATTTATCCAAGTTATTTCTACATGATATGCAAGGACTATTAACACAAGCATGTAATAAATTTGTAGTGCTAGAAGTGTTAAAGTCCAAAGATAGATCATTGCAATTAAATAGAGATGAGGGATTACAAATAGTAAGCACACTATCCAAATTGCAATTTCTATCACCACTCACCATATCATTACCTAGTGAAAAGTCACATGTTGGTGAAGTGGTAGAGGATGAGAACTCATCTCGACCGAAAGTGGAAGCAACACAATCATCCTCAATAATGTTGGACACAACATATTTATCTTGAAGTTTTGTCCATAACTCATGAGCACTCCAAAAAGGAATGATTGACTATGTAACTACATAGCTCAAAGCATTAACAAGCACATTAGAAGCTTGAGCATCGAGATATAAGTTTTTATCATCCTCACAAGATAGATTTTTGAAATCCATAGGAGGAGAAAAACCTATATCTACAATACGCTCCAATTTTGGGTCCATGTCCCGAAAATGAATAAGCATACGAGTTTTCCATATATCATAATTTGTGCCATCGAATATGAACATGTCATTGTGCACTAATCCCCTAGCCGACATCTTTACTCTCAAGGCGGTGAAGCCTAAAATGAGAGTCCGGGCTCTGATACCAATTGAAAGGATACAGATGTCGCCTAGAGGGGGAGGGTGAATAGGCGATTAAAACTTTTCCTAGAGTGGCTCAACAAAGGCGGAATAAAACTAGTGTTTACTTTGTTAAGCACAACCTAGAACAACTAAGGTTCACCTATGTGCACCAACAACTTATGCTAAGTGAAGGGTTTCGCGGCATAGTAAATCAAAATTTTCTACGGATGCGAACAGAGGGAAAGCCAAGATCTAATCTAGGAGATGCAAACAACAAGAGAGATTGGATTAGATCTTCATACCCTTGAAGATTCGCATGAGCGAACGCTCGGAACATGGGTGATGTAGTCGTACTCGCTTCTCCTCCTCGCGATCCGATCCGATCTGATCTAGCACCACAAGTGGCGGTGCCTCCGTGAGATGCACACATGCAGCACCTCGACGTCTCCTCCTTCCTTGGTCCAGCAAGTATGGTGTAGAGATGGGTTGGATCTACAACGTGACGGCGTGGTGCAATTGGTGGAGAATTTCTGCAGCAGGGCTTCGCCTACAAGCGGGAGGAGAGCAGGCGAGGCGACTAGGGTTGGAGGAAGGTGTAGGGGTTGGTGCCCCAGCCCTCTATATATAGAGGTGGGCAGCCTAGCCCTCCCCCAAGCCAAGGCCGGCGGCCCCAAGGAGGAAGAGTGGGGGGCAAGGAATCCCCCCTTCTAGAAGCTCTATCTAGAGTTTAAACCTCTCTCGCCCGGCTGGGCCCTATGGGGCCTTGTTACCCTGGCCCAATGCGGCTAGGGCACTCCCTCATAAGCCCATGCCCCCTCCAGGAAGGTGGGGCCACGTTGGTCCCCTTTCGGAAGGTTCTAGAAGCTTTCGGTACAATACCGATTAACCCGGAACAATTCCGAACTCCAAAAACTACACTGCCTTATATGAATCTTATTCTCCAGACCACTCCGGAACCTCTCGTGATGTCCCGAATCCCATCCGAGACTCCGAACAAAAACTCATCAACCAATTATCCAATCTATCCTAGCGTCAAGACACGTTAAGTGTGTGACCCTGCGGGTTCGAGAATATGCAGACATGATCTTCTATCAATAATCAACAATGGGTCTGGAAACCCATATTGACTCCCACCATTCATCGATGATCATATCGGATGAACCACGATGCCAGGATTCAATCAATCCCATATATATATTCCCTTCGTCGCGCGATATTTTACTTGCCCGAGATTTGATCGTCGTGCATCGCCATACCTAGTTCAATCTGCTCACGAAGTACTTTACTTATTTAATAATCCGATATCACTTTGTGATTAACTCCTTAACCACATGCTTGCAAGCGGTGTTGATATCAATTCTCGAGTGGGCCCAAAGTATATCTCTCCGACTTGGGAGGGACAAATCCCATCTCGATACATACAACCCAACAGATACTTTCCGATCACCTGAGAGACACCTTTATGATCACCCTCTCATAGGATGACGTTTGATGACCTCAAAGCTTTCTTCCGATACCAGGGAGTTGTATTATCTCATGGTCTAAGGAATACAATATTTGACATAAGAAAAGCTTCGCAAAGACGAACACGATGACACGATCTAATTGCTTCGCTTAGTTTGGGTCTGTCCACCATATCATTCTCCCAATGATATGATATCATTATCAATTTACAACTCATGTCTATGGTTAGGAAACCTTAACCATCATTGATCAATGAGCTAGTCCATAGAGGCGTACTAGGGACACAGTGTTGTTCACAAAACACACAAGTATTAAAGTTTCCGCTTAATACAATTCTAGCATGGAATATAAACATTATCATGAACAAGAATTATAATAATAACATCTTTATTATTGCCTCTAGGGCATAATTCCAACAGTCTCCCACTTGCACTAAAGCCAATAATCTAGTTTACATTAGGCAACAATCTCACACCCATGGCACTGAGGTGCTGATCATGTTTTACACGTGGAAGAGGTTTAGTCAATGGATCTGCGACATTCAGATCTGTATGTACTTTGCTAATCTTCAGATCTCCATCTGCTATATAATCTCGGATTATATGAAACTTGCGGTTGATATGCTTGGTCTTTGGATGATATCTTGGTTCCTTAGCAAGTGCTATGGCGCCAGTGTTGTCACACAATATCTCCAGTGGGTCCAAGGCACTTGGCACCACACCAAGCTCAGTGATGAAGTTTCTGATCCAAACTCCTTCACTTGACGCTTCTGCAGTAGCCATGTATTCCGCTTCTACTGTAGATCCCGCGATCACGCTTTGCTTGCAGCTTCCACCAGACTCCTCCATTCAAAATATACACGCACTGTCTCGAGATTTAGAATCATCCTTGTTTGTCAAAACTAGCATCGACGTAACCTTTTACGACAAGTCGTTCATCACCCCCATAGACTAAGAACATTTCTTTAGTTCTATTTAGGTACTTTAGGATGTTCTTCACGGCTGTCCGTGTTCCACTCGGATCACTTTGATATCTCGTCAAACTAAGAGCATTGGACACATCCGTCTAGTACACAAGATGGCATACATGATAGAACCTATGGCCGAGGCATAAGGCACTTTGCTCATAGCTTCCTATCATTTATCGAATGGACACCGAGCCTTTCTCAATATCTTACCCGACAACATAGGCATGAACCTTTCTTTGCCTTATCCATTCTGAACCTTTTCGTAACTTTGTCTAGGTATGTACCGCTTAAATCTATCGGCGTCTTTGTCTATATCTATAGATTTTGATGCCCAATATATAAGATTCACCTAGGTCTTTCATTGAAAACACTTGTTCAAATAACTCTTCACATTGTTAAGCATGTTGATGTCATTTCAATAGTCAATATGTCATCCACATATAGTACCGTAAAGCGCCACCGAGCTCCCACTCACTTTCTTGTAGATGCAAGCTTCGTAGCAATTTGGAACAAATCCAAAGCTCTTGATCACTTGATCAAAACGAAGGTTCCAACTCCGAGATGCTTGCTTCAGTCCATAAATGGAACGCTGAAGTTTGCATACTTTATCAGCATCCTTAGGATCGACAAAACCTTCGGGTTGTATCATATACAACTCTTCATCAATGTTGCCATTGAGGAACGCAGTCTTTGTTGGAGATATGCCCTAGAGGCAATAATAAATGTAGTTATTATTATATCTTTGTGTTTATGATAAATGTTTGCATTCATGCTATATTAGTATTAACAAGGAAACATTAATACTTGTGTGATTTGTAAACTCAATTTGAAGTCCCTAGTAAAGCCTCTATACATCACTAGCCTGTTGGTTGATAAATGATTGTGGTTTCCCTATCATGAACATTGAGATGTTATCAACAACAAGATCATATCATTAGGAGAATGATATGGTGGACATACTCCTATAGATAAGCGTAGCATAAAGATCAAGTCATTTTAATAGTTCAATTGATATATGCTTTCTGATACATAGTAACCTAATTCCTTCGACCATGAGATCATGCATATCACCTTTACCAGATGGATGCTTTGATGACATCAAACACCACACCGAATCGGGTGGCTATAAATGTGGCATTGAGTGTTCGGAAAGTATTGGTTGAAACACATGGATCAAGAGTGGGATTTGTCCATCCATATGACGGATAGATATACTGGGCCCTCTTGGAATGTCATCCAATTAGCTTGCAAGCATGTGACGCTCACAAGGGATCACATATCATGGAACGAGAAAAGATTACTTATCGAACGAGGTTGAACTAGGTATGCAGAGATACCGACGATCATAACCTCGGATAAGTAAACTATCGTGAGACAAAGGGAAATTGGTATCGTATGTAAGTGGTTCATTTGATCGCAAAGTAATCGTAGAAATATGTGGGAGCCATATGAATTTCCAGATTCCTGTATTGGTTATTGTTCGAAGAAGTGTCTCGATCATGTCCGCATAATTCACGAACCGTAGGAAGACACACTTAAGGATTCGACGTTGTTTGAGTAGTTATGGTATAATGAGAAAGAGACCGAATGTTGTTCGGAGTCTCGGATGGGATCCGGGATATCACGAGGAGATCCGGAATGGTCCGGAGAATAAGATTCATATAAGTAAAGTCCCGTTCAAGTTGGGGAATGATTCCTGTTTTCATCGGAATGTTCTAGAAGGTTCGGAATGTCCCAAGCACTCAGGAGGGAAGGGGTACATGAATGTGTCATTGCAAGTTGGAATGGTTGCATCATGTACTAAGTGTCTTCGCTGTCCAAAATAAAGGGTTTATTCAAATCCTAAATTGAAAAGTCAAACGGCTAGTTTGAAAGTCAAACGACAAGTTTTGGAAAGAGGAAAAGAGGAAGGTGAAAACGAGTTGAGGAGTTCTCCTCCCCAAGCCACCCAAGCCGAGTTGGGAGGGACTCCTCCTCCCTGGTGGTCGGCCCTCCACCTATATAAGGAGGGGCAGGGCTCCCTCCTAGCACACACAAGTACCTCTCCTAAAACCCTAGCTTGGCACCTACCACCATAGCCGCCGCCGCCCCCTAGGGTTTTTGCCCTAGTCACCACTTGGGTGCCCCAAACCCTAGCCGCCGCTCTAGCCTCTCCTCCTTGGTGTGTCTAAAACCCTAGATCACCGAGGAGCTCTCTCATACTCCACCATACTCGCTCGGCTTAAGGCGGCTCATGAGATCTCCTCTACTTCCGTACCACGCCAGTCCGGAATCGCGAGGAGAGTGCTACAACCTCCGCACACTTTGGAACAAGGGAGGAAATTCTTCGTCGAAAGCACGAACGTGACCGATCGGAGTGCCGCGAACGCAGCCTTGGGAAGGATCCTCTACACGATCTTGAGATCGGGAAGAGTACGACTACATCACCCACGAGAATCCGCTCTCGTTAAACACTTTGGAATCTTCGAGGGTAAGTTATTCCATCAACTCGTTGCTACAATCTAGTAGATAGATCTTGGCTTGTTTGTTTGTATGGGATAGAAAATTTTTGTTTTCCATGCTACGAAACCCTACAGTGGTATCAGAGCCGTGTCTATATGTAGATCTGTTGAACGAGTAGAACACAATGGTCATTATGGGTGTTGATGCTTTTATTGTCGATTGCTTCTTGTGTACTTTGCATCTTGCGGTATGTTGGGATGAAGCGGCCCGGGCTAACCTTACATGACATCGTTCATGAGACTTGCTCCACGCTTGACATGCAACTTGTATTGCATAAGTGGCTTTATGGTGCCTGCTTTCCTAGCATAGTTAAGATCCAATTTACAACGGGTGATTAACAATACTAGTATCAATGTTGTGGTTCTTGTTCGTAAGTTAGAACGACACTTATTGAAAGCCCCAAGCCACGTAAAACATGCAAAGAAAGTAGAGGCGTCTAACTTTGTTTTGCAGGGGTGCGATGATGTGATATGGCCATGATTATGATTATATTTGATGTATGCAATGTTCCTTATTGTAAGTTGGCAACCGGCAGGAGCCATATGGTTGTCTTTAATTTATGTTAAGACCCGCGTGTCTATTCAAAGTAGTTGTAATAGTTGAAGCCGGTGGACGACAACCATGGAGAAGCGTCATTGACCTTGATACAATGCCGGTGATGATGGAGATCATGTTCGTGCTTGAAGATGGAGATCGGAAGCACAAAGAAGAAAGGCCATATCATATCACATATTATGAATTGCATGTGATGTTAATCCTTTATGCATCTTGTATTGCTTAGTAGGCAGCGGTAGCATTATAAGATGATCCCTCATGCACATGAATTTCAAGTCATAAAGTGTTCACCCTTAGTTAGCACCGTTGCTAAAGCTTGTTGTTTCGAAGCACCACGTGATGATCGGGTGTGTTAGATTCCGCAAGTGTATACAACGTGAGCAAGCCAGATTTGCTCATGCGGAAACTAAGGTTTGATCTTGACGAGCCTAGCATGTACAGACATGGTCTCGGAACACGGATCACCGAAAGGTAAAGCATGAATCATATAGTAGATATGATGAACATGTCGATTGTTCGCCATTGAAACTATATCAACTCTCATGATGATCAGTGTTGATGTGGTGAATCTGGTTCATGTGATCACTAAAACAATGTGAGGGATATTGTTTTGAGTGGGAGTTCACCTAGATTAACTTTATTATTAATTTGAACTCAATTTGTCATAAACTTAGTCTAAACTATTGCAAATATGTTGTAGATCAATGGCATCCCCTACCATCAATTTTAATGCGTTCCTAGAGAAAGAAAAGTTGAAAAACAATGGAAGCAACTTCGCGGATTGGTTCCGCAATTTGAGGATCGTCCTCACAGCTGGTAATTTGACCTATGTGCTGGATGCACATTGGGTGACCCACTGCGGTGATGCTTCCGATGAAGTAAAGAATGTTTACCTCGCTTCAAGAATCAAGATCCATAGTTCAGTGCTATCTTGTATTGTTTGGAATCGAGCTTGAGAAAAGGTTTGAGAATTCAGACCCATATGATATTGTCGAGGATCTCAAATTGATCTTTGAGACTCATGCGCAATTGAAAGTTATGAGGCTTCAAAAGTTCTTTAACGCAAGATGGAAGAGGGCAGCTCAAGTCGGTGAGA
Organism: Avena longiglumis; assembly: GCA_030063025.1. NCBI lineage: Eukaryota > Viridiplantae > Streptophyta > Magnoliopsida > Poales > Poaceae > Avena > Avena longiglumis. Next base: position 65,873,663 of record CP125976.1, on the reverse strand, counting down.
ATGTGCTTAAGATGTCCAGGCACGCAAACAAACTTCAAAGCTTGGGTATAGTGATTCCTAATGCTTTGGGATTTACCGTGTCCTCCAATCACTACCACCAAGTTACAAGAACTTTGTGATGAACTACAACATGCGTAACATGAACAAGCAGTTGCGTAACTGTTTGCTATGTTAAAGTCTGTAAGTGGAGATCAAGAAAGAGCACCAAGTGTTGTTGGTCAATAAGACCACCAAATTCAAGAAAGGCAAGTCTAAGGAAGGACACTTCAAGAAGGGTGGTAAGAAAGTTACCACGCGAAGAAGACCAAGGCTGGACCTAAGCCCGACATCGAGTGCTTTTACCGCAAGGGAGAAGGTCATCGAAGCGGAATTGCCCAAAGTACTTGGCGGATTTGAAGAATGGCAACATCAAGAAGAAAGGTATATCCGATATACATGTTATTGATGTGTATCTCACTAGTACTGAGTAGTGCGGTATTGATAATCGTTCGTTGCTCATATTTGTAACTCAAACAGTCTTTGCAGAATAAACGGAAGCTAGCGAAGAACGAGGTGGCGATGCCCGTGGGAAACGGATCAAAGGTTGATGTGATCGCGGTCACGCTACCCCTTCATCTACCATCGGGATTAGTTTTATACTTAAATAATTGTTATTTGGTGCCCGTTGAGCATGAACATTATATCGGGATCTTGTTTATTAAGTAGACGATTACTTGTTTAAGTCCGAGAATAATGGTTGTTCGATTTATATGAGTAATATGTTTTATGCACATGCACCTTTGATAGATGGTCTATTCTTATTGAATCTCGATAGTGGAAATACACATATCAACAACATTGAGGCTAAACGCTTGAAATCAGCGATAATTCGACCTATATGTGGCAATCGCTGTCTTGGTCACATTGGCGTGAAACGATGAAGAAACTCCATTCCGATGGACTTCTTGAATCACTTGATTTTGAATCACTTGAAAGATGCGAAGCATGTCTGATGGGTAAAATGACTAAGACTCCATTTTCTGGTATGATGGAGCGAGCTACGGACTTATTGGAAATCATACATACCGATGTGTGTGGTCCAATGAGTGTAGCATCGCGCGGTGGTTATCGTTATGTTATTACCTTCACAGATGACTTGAGTAGATATGGGTATATCTATTTCATGAAACATAAGTCCGAAACTTTCGAGAATTTTAAGGAGTTTCAAAGTGAGGTAGAGAATCAACGTAACAAGAGGATTAAATTTCTATGTTCTGATCGTGGAGGTGAATATCTAAGTTACGAGTTTGGCGAGCATTTGAAGAAATGCGGAATACTTTCACATTGACACCGGGAACACCACAGTAATAATGGTGTGTCAACATCGTAATCGAACTCTCTTAGATATGGTTCGCTCTATGATGTCACTTACAGATTTACCCTATCATTTTGGGGTTATGCATTAGAAACAGCCGCATTCACTTTAAATAGGGCACCGTCTAAATCCGTTGAAACGACACGTATGAATTATGGTTTGGGAAGAAACCTAAATTGTCGTTCCTTAAAGTTTGGGTTGCGGCCTATGTAAAGAAGTTACAAATTGACAAGCTTGAACCCAAAGCGGAAAATGCGTCTTCATAGGATACCCAAAGGAAACTATTGGGTATACCTTCTATCATAGATCCGAAGGCAAAATCTTCGTTAAGAATGGATCCTTTCTAGAGAAGGAATTTCTCTCGAAAGAAGTGACTGGAAGGAAAGTAGAACTCGGCGAGGTTGTCGAACCTTCTCTCGAATTGAGTAGCGCAAAGACCGAAGAAGTTCCCGTGGTGCCTGCACCAATTAGAGAGGAAGCTAATGATGATGATCATGAAACTTCGGTTGAAGTTGCTCTGAGCTCGGAGGTCAACGAGAACTCGTACCACCTCCATTGGTATGATCCGTTATGAGTGTCATGTTGGTGGACAACACCGATGACCCTGAGACATATGAGGAAGCAATGATGAGCCCAGATTCCAATAAATGGCAAGAAGCCATGAAATCCGAGATTGGATCCATGTACGAAAACCAAGTATGGACTTTGGTGGACTTACCGGATGGCCTAAGAAGGTCGAGAACAAATGGATCTTCAAGAAGAAAGCAGATGTGATGGTAATGTTCACATCTATAAAGCTCGACTTGTCGCAAAAGGGTTTCGAAAAATTCAAGGAGTTGACTACGATGAGACTTTCTCACCAGTAGCGAAGCTAAAGTCTGTGAGGATTATGTTAGCAATCGCTGCATATTATGATTATGAGATATGGCAGATGGATGTCAAAACAGCATTCCTCAATGGAGACATTGATGAAGAGTTGTATATGATGCAACCCAAAGGTTTTTTCAATCCTAAAGATGCTAACAAGGTATGTAAACTTCAACGGTCCATCTATGGACTGAAGCAAGCATCCCGAAGTTGGAATCAACGTTTTGATAAGGTGATCAAAAGTTTTGGTTTTATACAAACTTATGGAGAAGCTTGTATTTACAAGAAAGTGAGTGGGAGCTCTGTAGCATTCTTAATACTATATGTAGATGACATATTGTTGATTGGGAATGATGTAGACCTTCTTAATAGTGTCAAGGAATATTTGAATAATAGTTTTTCAATGAAGGATCTTGGCGAAGCAGCTTACATATTAGGCATAAAGATTTACAGAGATAGATCGAAACGCCAAATATCATTGTCACAGAGTACATATTTGGACAAAGTTCTAAAGAGGTTTGGAATGGAAGATAGCAAGAAAGGGTTCTTGCCCATGTTGCCCAATACGACCTTGAGTAAAACTCAAAGTCCGACATCGGCAGAAGATAGAGAAAGGATGAGTAAGACTCCCTATGCCTCAGCCATAGGATCTCTAATGTATGCCATGCTATGTACTAGACCCGACATTGCATATGCTGTTAGTTTGACTAGCGATATCAAAGTGATCCAGGAGTGGATCATTGGACAACGGTCAAAAACATCCTTAAGTACTTGAGAAGAACTAAGGATATGGTTCTTTCTTACGGAGGTGACGAGCAGCTCGTTGTTAATGGTTACACCGATGCCAGTTGGAACACCGATCCGGATGATTCTAAATCACAATCTGGATACGTATTTATTTTGAATGGTGCAGCAGTTAGCTGGAGGAGTGCAAAGCAAAGCGTTGTGGCGAGATCTTCAACTGAATCGGAATACATGGCTGCTTCAGAGGCTTCACAAGAAGCGATATGGATGAAAGAGTTCATTACAGAGCTGGGTGTGGTTCCTAGTGCGCTGGACCCAATGTCTATCTACTGTGATAACATGGGCGCCATAGCCAATGCGCAAGAACCAAGGTCACACAAGAAGTTGAAGCATATCAAGCTACGTTTTCACGCTATTCGAGAACATATCCAAGATGGGGATATAAAGATTTGCAAAGTACACACAGATCTGAATGTGGTGGATCCGTTGACTAAACCTCTCCCGAGGGCAAAACATGACCAGCACCAAACTGCCATGGGTGTTCGGTATATTACCATGTAATCTAGATTAGATGACTCTAGTGCAAGTGGGAGACTGTTGGAGATATGCCCTAGAGGCAATAATAAATGTAGTTATTATTATATCTTTGTGTTTATGATAAATGTTTGCATTCATGCTATGATAGTATTAACAAGGAAACATTAATACTTGTGTGATTTGTAAACTCAATTTGAAGTCCCTAGTAAAGCCTCTATACATCACTAGCCTGTTGGTTGATAAATGATTGTGTTTTCCCTATCATGAACATTGAGATGTTATTAACAACAAGATCGTATCATTTGGAGAATGATATGGTGGACATACTCCTATAGATAAGCGTAGCATAAAGATCAAGTCATTTTAATAGTTCAATTGCTATATGCTTTCTGATACATAGTAACCTAATTCCTTCGACCATGAGATCATGCATATCACCTTTACCGGATGGATGCTTTGATGACATCAAACACCACACCGTGAATCGGGTGGCTATAAAGGTGGCATTGAGTGTTCGGAAAGTATTGGTTGAAACACATGGATCAAGAGTGGATTTGTCCATCCATATGACGGATAGATATACTGGGCCCTCTTGGAATGTCATCCAATTAGCTTGCAAGCATGTGACTGCTCACAAGGGATCACATATCACGGGAACGAAAAGAGTACTTATCGAACGAGGTTGAACTAGGTATGCAGAGATACCGACGATCATAACCTCGGATAAGTAAACTATCGTGAGACAAAGGGAAATTGGTATCGTATGTAAGTGGTTCATTCGATCGCAAAGTAATCGAGAAATATGTGGAGCCATATGAATTTCCAGATTCCTCTATTGGTTATTGTTCGAGAAGTGTCTCGATCATGTCCGCATAATTCACTTAACCGTAGGGAGACACACTTAAGGATTCGACGTTGTTTGAGTAGTTATGGTATAATGAGAAAGAGACCGAATGTTGTTGAGTCTCGGATGGGATCCGGATATCACGAGGAGATCCGGAATGGTCCGAGAATAAGATTCATATAAGGAAAGTCCCGCTTCGGAGTTGGGGAATGATTCCGTGTTTCATCGAATGTTCTAGAAGGTTCCTAATGTCCGACTCGAGGGGAAGGGGTACATGAATGTGTCATTGCAAGTTGGAATGGTTGCATCATGTACTAAGTGTCTTCGCTGTCCAAAATAAAGGGTTTATTCAAATCCTAAATTGAAAAGTCAAACGGCTAGTTTGAAAGTCAAACGACAAGTTTTGGAAAGAGGAAAAGAGGAGGAAGGTGAAACCGAGTTGGGGAGGGAGTCCTCCTCCCCAAGCCGGCGCACCACCCAAGCCAATTTGGGGAGGGACTCCCCTCCCTCCCCTTGGCCGCCGGCCCCTCCACCTATATAAGGATGGGCAGGGCTCCCTCCTAGCACACACAAGTACCTCTCCTCAAACCCTAGCTTGGCGCCTACCACCATAGCCGCCCCTAGGGTTTGCCCTAGTCCGACTTGGGGTGCCCCAACCCTAGTCGCCGGCTCTAGCCTCTCCTCCTTGGTGTGTCTAAAACCTAGATCGCCGAGAGCTCTCTCACTCCACCATACTGCCTCCCGGCTTAGGCGAAGCCTCATGAGATCTCCCTCTACTCCTGTACCACCACGTCGTTGTCAGGGAATCGTGAGGAGAGTGCTACAACCTCCGCCACTGCTGGAACAAGGAGAGGAAGGTCTTCAAGATCGAATGTGTGACCGATCATGGAGCGCCGCAACGCAGCTTGAAGGATCGTCTACACGATCTTGAGATCGGAAGAGTACGACCATCAAGGGTTCGCAAGATAGAAAACAAAAATTTTCCTATGTGAACTATATACCAAGATCTATTTATACTAGATACAAACAACGATGGATGTATATCCGTAGAGAACATACCTTGAAGACCGACAAAGCTTAACGAGTCCAAACTCGTGGTTGATGTAGACGATCTCTTGCCGATCTCAAGATCGAGAGGAAGTCCTAGCGCAAATCAGCCAGGCATCCGTTGCTCGCACACGCTCGAGGCACCGAGCAACCTCCGCCTCCTCGCTCCAGCGATGCATGAAGCACAACTCTTTCTTGCCGAATAGCCACTGGGAACATGTATCTCGCTAGTCCGAGACCATGGGGATAAATTCTAGAGGAGAGAGATCCTTCACGAGGAGGTGTGAGTGAGAAGTGAGAGGAGGATCCTTTTATAGGAGGAGGGGAACCCCAAGGGGTGGCAGCATGGGGCTGCCCCTTGCCCTCCCTCTTCATGTGGGTGGACACTCCACTCACAAAACTCCTCCAAATTCCTCCACTCAAAATCCCACTCAAAGATCCCATTAAATTTCCACCAAATTTAATGCAAACTCTCATTAAATAAAACTCTTTATTTTATTCAGAATTTTGTCAATTACTTTAATGACAAACATTCACAAATAACCCTTGCTAGAATTCTATTTCACATGCATAACCACTTTATGCAATTTCACCAAAACCTGTTTGGTATCTAGTGAAATAAATTCTGCGCTTGTTTATTCTTCGGCATGAAACTTTTGCTCCAATTGGATGTCGGTGTCTCTTAAGTGTGTCACCCTACGGTTCGTGAATAATGCGGACATGATCGAGACCCTCTCGATCAATAATCGAAGCGGGATCCGAGACCCATATCGACTCCACACATTCAACGATGACTTTCTTGTGATCGTAACCTTTACGCTAGTATCTTAATCCCTTTGTCTCACGATATATTACATGTCCGAGATTCGATCATCGATCTCCATACCTAGTTTGATCTCGATCACGACATGCACTCTTTTCTCGTTCCTGATATAACATTCTAGTGATCAAATCACTTGCTTGCAAGCTAATCAATGTGATATCACCGAGGGCCCAGAGTATATCTATCCGTCATCGGGATGAACAAATTCCACTCGATCCATGAGCCTCAACATAACACTTTATTAGTTCGAACCCATCTTTATAATCACCTTACGGTGTGACGTTTGATGTTATCAAGAAACTCTTCCTGTTAGTGATTGACATGATCTCATGGTCTAAGGATTAGGATCACTCGTAAGTTGTTATAGCAATTTAAACTCAATGACTTTGATCGTAATGCTATACTTGGATGAATGTTCATCACATCATTACACTAATGTTGTGATCCCGTTATTAACAACATCCAATGTCCATGATCGAAACCTTGATCATCTTGTTAATCAACGAGCTAGTTTATGAGAGAGGCTTAACTAGGAACTTTCGCTTGTTTATTAAACACACATGTATTAACGCTTCCGTATTAATACAATTATAGCATGCAAAATAAACATCTATCATATACTTGGAATACACATAATAAACAATTTATTATTGCCTCTCGGGCATATTCCTTCTCTCCCACTTGCACTAGAGACAATAATCTAGTTACATAGTGATATATCTAACACCCATTGAGTTCGTGTTGATCATGTTTTGCTCTAGGAGAGTTTTAGTCAACGGATCTACTACATTGAGATCCGTATGTACTTTCTAAATCTTTATATCTCCATCCTTGACATGCTCATGGATGGAGTGAAACCGCGCTAATATGCTTGGAATGCTTGTGAGACCTTGGCTCTTTGGCATTGGCAATGGCACCATTGTTGTCACAATAGATCACCATTGGGTCCAACACGCTACACAACTCCTAGTTCGGATATGAACTCCTTCATCCAAATCGCTTCTGAGCCGCTCAAGCAGAACATATTCGCCTCTGTTGATCCCGCTACCACAGGTTGTTTGGAGCTCCTCCAACTAACCGCTCCGCCATTCATGAGAAATACGTATCCGATTGAGACTTAGAGTCATCCGGATCGGTGTCAAAGCTAGCGTCGACATAACACTTAGCGAGCTCTTCTTCACCTCAGATACAAGAAACATATCCTTAGTTCTTCGTAAGTACTTAAGGATATTCTTGACCGCTATCCGATGTTCCGAACTCGGATCCGATTGGTACCTACTAGTCAAACTAATAGCGTGCCACATCCGGTCTTGTACATAGCATGGCGTACATTATAGATCCTATGGTGAAGCATAGGGACTTTGTCCATTATCTCTCTTTCTTCCTTAGCCGGACTTTGAGTCTTACTCAATGTCTTGCCTTGCAACATAGGTAAGAACCCTTCTTACTTCCGTCCATTTTAAACTTCTTTAAAATCTTATCAAGGTATGTACTTTGCGATAGCCCTATTAGGCGCCTAGATCTATCTCTATAGATCTTTATGCCTAATATGTATGACGCTCACCTAGGTCCTTCATTGAAAATTTCTTTGTTTAGATAACTTTTAACACTGTTTAAAGTTCTATATCATTTCCGATCAATAATATGTCATCCACATATAATATCGAAATGCCACATTGCTCCACTCACTTTCTTGTAAATACAAGCTTCTCCATAAGTTTGGACAAATCCAAACTCTTTGATCACCTCATCAAAGCGGAGATTCCAACTTCGTGATGCTTGCTTCAATCCATAGATGGATCGTGAAGCTTGCACACCTTGTTAGCATCCTTAGGATCGACAAAACCCTTTGGTTGTATCATACAACTCTTCTTCAATATTACCATTGAGAAACGCGGTTTTGACATCCATCCGCCATATTTCATAATCGAAATATGCAGCAATTGCTAACATAATCCTAATCGACTTTAGCATCGCTACGGAGAGAAAGTCTCATCGTAGTCAACTCCTTGAATTTGTCGAAACCCCTTTGCGACAAGTCGAGCTTTATAGATGGTCACATTACCATCAAGACGTTTTCCTTTTGAAAATCCATTTGTTCTCCACGGCCTTTCGGTGGTGAGGTAATTCCACCAAGTTCCAAACTTGATTTTCATACATGGATTCCATCTCGATTTCATGGCTTCTAACCATTTGTTGGAATCCGGGCTCATCATTGCTTCTTCATATGTCGCAGGTCATTATTTTCATCAACCATGAAATTTATGACAGATTTCCGTCTGACTGGGAGCTGCCGCGTCTGTTTGACTGCGAGGTTCGGTAGTACTCTTTCGAGTTTCATGATCATTATCATTAGCTCCCTCTTCAATGTGGAGCCAACTCCTAACAACTTCCGCGCTACTCGCCATACTTTGAAGAGAAGGTTCCACAACCTCTTGAGTTCTACCTTCCGACTACTCACACCTTTCGCGAGAAACTCTTTCTCTAGAAAGGATCCATTCTGGCAACAAAAACCTTGCCTCGGATCTGTGATAGAAGGAATACCCAATAGTTTCTTTAGGGTATCCTATGAAGACGCATTTTTCCGCTTTGGGTTCGAGTTTATCCATTGAAGTTTCTTCACATAAACATCGCAACCCCAAACTTTAAGAAATGACTTAGGTTTGTTTCCAAACCACAATTCATACGGTGTCTTTTCAGCGGATTTAGATGGTGCCCGATTTAAAGTGAATGCGGCTTCTAGTGCATAACCCCAAAAGACAACGGCAAGTCCGTCGGAGACATCATAGATCGAACCATATCTAATAAAGTACGATTACATTCGACACACCATTTCATTGTGGTGTTCGGCGGTGTGAGTTGTGAAACAATTCCACACTCTTTCATGTGAGTGCTAAACTCATAACTTAGATACTCACCTCCACGGTCGGCATCAAGAAATTTGATCTTTCTATTACGATGATTTTCCACTTCATTACGAAATTCCTTGAACTTTTCAAAGGTTTCAGACTTGTGTTTCATCAAGTAGATATAACCGTATCTACTCAAATCATCCGTGAAAGTAACAAAATAACGATATCCACCTCGACACACTCATTGGACCACATACATCGAATGTATGATTTCCAATAATCATCTGCTCCATTGAACCGAAAACGGCGTTCTAGTCATCTTGCCCATAAGGCATGGCTCACATGTATCAAATGATTCATAATCAAGTGATTCCAAAAGTCCATCCGAATGGAGCTTCTTCATCGTTTAATGCCAATATGACCTAGACGGCGATTACCACATATATGCGGATATATCATCATTAAGTTTAATCCTTTTAGCATCAACATTATGAATATGTGTAACATTATCATTGAGATCTAACGAAATAAACCATTCATCATCGGTGCATGACCATAAAAGATTTCATTCATATAAATGGAACAACCATTGTTCTCGATTTAAATGAATAACCACTTTGCATCAAACATGATCCAGATACAATGTTCATGCTCGCAGGCACCGATAACTTATTTAAGTTTATGACTAATCCAGCGGTAAGTGGAGAGGTAGCGTTCGACGTCGATCACATCAACGTTTGATCCATTGCCGACACGCATCTTGACCTCACCCTTGCTAGCGGTCTTTGTCCGCAGCCCCCGATTCGAGTTACAAATATTAGCAACCGAACCGATCAAATACCCAAAGCATGCGAGCACTAGTCAAGTACACATCAATAACATGTATATCATATATACCTTTGTTTGCCTTGCCGCCTTCTTATCCGCCAGATACTTGGGGCGCTTATGGCCAAAGGGTTCCCTTACAATAGTAGCACTTTTCGGTATCGACTTAGGTCCAACTCGGGTTTTTTCGAAGCGCAACAGCTTGCCGCATTTCCCTTCCGCTTTTCCTTCTTGTCTTTCTTGAAACCAGTGTTCCTATTGATCATCAACACTTGATGTTCCTTTTGATCTCCACTGCGGTTTAAGCATTGACAAGCTCAGGGAGAGACTTCTTCATGCCTTGCATATTATAGTTCATCACGAAGCTCTTATAGCTAGGTGGCAGAGACTGCAGAACACGATGAATGCCTAAGTCAATGGGAATCGTTATTCCCAAGGACACAAGCTTATCGGCGTATCCCGACATCTTGAGTACATGCTCACTAACGGAGCTGTTCTCTTCCATCATGCACTAAAGAACTTTTCAAGCATTGTAGCTCTCTACGCAAAGATGTGTCGAAAATCATTTTCAACTCACCCATTGTATCAAAAGCATTGCCGTTTTCAAACGCTTTGAAGTTCGGCTCTAGCCCATACAATATGCCGCAATGAACTAAGTTGTGGTCCTCCTGAGTCGATAGACATTCTTCTCCTCGTCGGGGCATCGTCAAAAGGTGGGGGCCTAGCGCTTCTAGCACATATTGCTTTTGTGCAGAGAGGAGAATCCTCAAATTCATGGCCCATTCAAGAAAGTTGCTACCGTTCTGCTAGTTTCTCTTTATCCATGAACGCATTGAAATTAAAAGGTGGTGCCATCTACAGAATTTGTAAAGTTTAGACTAAGTGTATGATAGATTGAGTTCAACTAATCTATATTACGAATGAACTCCCACTCAAAAGCGACATCCCTCGTGTCCTTTTGGTGATTACATGAACCAAATCCACTACACCAAGTCCGATCATCACGTGAGTCGGTATAGCTTCAAAGGCGAGCATCAAATGGGCATCATATCAACTATATGACTCATGCTTAACCTTTCGATCGTGTTCGAGGCCATGTCTGTACATGCTAGGCTCGCCAAGTTAGAACCTTAGTATTTGCGTGTAACTGCTTTTACACCAAGTATGGTCGAGGATCCAAGAACACCCGATCATCACGTGATGTCTTGGAGCGGCGAAAACATAATCGGTGCATACTAAATGAATAACACATTCGTATCTTAATATTTAAATTATGGATCATCTTATTATGCTTAACAAAGCGCTAAACAAGCAATATAAGATGCAATCAAACATCATATGTTTATTAGTGAAATTATATGGTTCCCGCAGATGATCTCTATCATGTGCATCGTGGTATGATCACTATCATACCTATATGTGTAAATCCACGCCTATGGATTTTACACGCTATGTGTGTTGTAAGAGTATCATCTCATACTTCTACTTACAACACTACCATATCATAACACTAGCCCAAAGAACAATCTAAACTAGACGCCTCTAATTTATCCATTGAAAGTTTTACGTGGCTTAGGGCTTTCGAGATAGAACCGTTCTTACCTACGAACATGAACCACAACGAGGATAATCAAATTGTTGACAACTCGCTTGCAAAATAGATATTGACTATAGTAGGAGAGCAGACACCCGCTAGCCACTTATGCAAACTAGTTGCATGTCAAGCGTGGAACAGGTCTCATGTGCGAGGACATGTAAAGTTTGTCCGCCGCTTCATCCCACTATGCCACCAATATCCAAAATCACAAGAAAGGAGCAACAACATGATCATCATCGCCCACATACTCATATGTGTACTACTGTAAAGTATCTACGCATAGATCCGGCTCGATACCCTTTGAAGGGTTCGCAGATAGAAAACAAAAATTTTCCTACGATGTGAACTATATACCAAGATCTATTTATACTAGATACAAACAACAAGGATGTATATCCGAGAGAACATACCCTTGAAGACCGAAAGCTTAATGATTCCAAACTCGTGGTTGATGTAGACGATCTCTTGCCGATCTCAAGATCGAGAGAAGTCCTAGCGCCAAATCAGCCAGATCCGTGTTTCGCACACACGCTCGAGGCACCGAGCAACCTCCGCCTCGCTCCAGCGATGCAGCGAAGCACAACTCTTTCTTGCCGAATAGCCACCGGAACATGTATCTCGCTAGTCCGAGACCATGGGGATAAATTCTAGAGGAGAGAGATCCTTCACGAGGAGGTGTGAGTGAGAAGTGAGAGGAGGGCTCCTTTATAGGAGGAGGGAACCCCAAGGGGTGTCCGGCGCATGGGGCTGCCCCTTGCCTCCCCCTCTTCATGTGGTGGACACTCCACTCACAAAACTCCTCCAAATTCCTCCACTCAAAATCCACTCAAAGATCCCATTAAATTTCCACCAAATTTAATGCAAACTCTCATTAAATAAAACTCTTTTATTTTATTCAGAATTTTGTCAATTACTTTAATGACAAACATTCAAATAACCCCTTGCTAGAATTCTATTTCACATGCATAACCACTTTATGCAATTTCACCAAAACCTGCTTTAGGTATCTAGTGAAATAAATTCCTGCGCTTGTTTATTCTTCGGCATGAAACTTTTGCTCCAATTGGATGTCGGTGTCTCTTAAGTGTGTCACCCTACGGTTCGTGAATAATGCGGACATGATCGAGACCCTCTCGGATCAATAATCGAAGCGGGATCGGAGACCCATCGACTCCCACATTCAACGATGACTTTCTTGTGATCGTCGGAACCTTTACGCTAGTATCTTAATCCCTTTGTCTCATGATATATTACATGTACGAGATTCGATCATCGGTATCTCCATACCTAGTTTGATCTCGTTCGACATGCACTCTTTCTCGTTCCGTGATATAACATTCTAGTGATCAAATCACTTGCTTGCAAGCTAATCAATGTGATATCACCGAGAGGGCCCAGAGTATATCTATCCGTCATCGGGATGAACAAATTCCACTCTCGATCCATGAGCCTCAACATAACACTTTATTAGTTCGAACCCATCTTTATAATCACCATTACGGTGTGACGTTTGATGTTATCAAGAAACTCTTAGGTGTTAGTGATTGACATGATCTCATGGTCTAAGGATTAGGATCACTTCGTAAGTTGTTATAGCAATATAAACTCAATGACTTTGATCGTAATGCTATACTTGGATGAATGTTCATCACATCATTACACTAATGTTGTGATCCGTTATTAACAACATCCAATGTCCATGATCGTGAAACCTTGATCATCTTGTTAATCAACGAGCTAGTTTATGAGAGGCTTAACTAGGAACTTTTACATTTGTTTATTAAACACACATGTATTAACGTTTCCGTATTAATACAATTATAGCATGCAAAATAAACATCTATCATATACTTGGAATACACATAATAAACAATTTATTATTGCCTCTCAGGGCATATTCCCTTCAACTACATCACCCACGAGAATCCGCTCTCGTTAAACACTTTGGAATCTTCGAGGGTAAGTTATTCCATCAACTCGTTGCTACAATCTAGTAGATAGATCTTGGCTTGTTTGTTTGTATGCGATAGAAATTTTTTGTTTTCCATGCTACGAAACCCTACAGTCTTGACATCCATCTTCCATATTTCATAATCATGAAACACAGCAATTGCTAATAAAATCCAAATGGATTTAAACATCGCTACGGGAGAGAAAGTCTCATCGTAGTCAACACCTTGAACTTGTCGAAAACCTTTCGCGACAAGCCGTGCTTTATAGACGGTAACATTACCATCCGCGTCCGTTTTCTTCTTGAAGATCCATTTGCACTCAACGGCCTTTCGGTCGCTAGGAGGGTCCACCAAAGTCCATACTTGGTTTTTGCTCATGGATCCCAATTCGGATTTCATGGCTTCTAGCCATTTCCCAGAGTCTGGGCTCATCATTGCTTCCTCATAGTTCGTAGGTTCACTGTCTTCTACTAACAAGACAGTCAAGACAGGGTTGCCATTACCACTCGGGAGGGCACGTGACCTTGTCGACTGCGACGTTCGATGTGACATCGTCCAAAGCTTCATGATCCTTGTCATTAGCTTCCTCTATTGTTGGTGCAGGCGGCACTAGAACAATTTCAGGTGCTGCGCTACTCTCCCATTCAAGAGAAGGTTCAATAACCTCGTCTAGCTCTACTTTCCTCCCACTCACTTCTTCCGAGAGAAACTCCTTCTCAAGAAAGGAACCGTTCTTTGCGACAAACACTTTGCCTTCGATTTTGTGATAGAAGGTATACCCAATAGTTTCCTTAGGGTATCCTATGAAGACGCATTTCTCTGCTTTGGGTTCGAGCTTGTCCGGCATCAACTTCTTGACGTAAGCTTCGCATCCCCAAACTTTAAGAAACGACAACTTAGGTTTAGCACCAAACCACAGTTCATACGGTATCGTCTCAACGGATTTGGATGGAGCCCTATTTAAAGTGAATGCAGCGGTTTCTAATGCATAACCCCAAAATGATAACGGCAAATCAGTAAGAGACATCATTGATCGGACCATATCTAATAGGGTTCGATTCGGCGCTCGAGACACACCATTGCGCTTGTGGTGTTCCGTGTGGCGTGAGTTGTGAAAGCGATTCCACTTGCTTTAAGATGCGTGAGAAAGTCATAACTCAAATATTCGCCCCCACGATCGGATCGTAGAAACTTAATCTTTCTGTTACGATGGTTCTCCGCTTCATTCTGAAATTCTTTGAACTTTTCAAACGTTTCAGATTTATGTTTCATTAAATAGATATACCCATATCTACTTAAGTCATCGGTAAAAGTGAGAAAATAGCGATATCCACCGCGTGAAACACTCATCGGTCGCATACATCGGTATGTATGATTTCCAACAAGTCCGTTGCTCGCTCCATCATACCGAGAACGGGGTTTTGATCATCTTGCCCATGAGGCATGGTTCGCATGTGTCAAATGATTCAAAATCAAGAGACTCCAAAAGTCCATCGAATGGAGTTTCTTCATGCGCTTTACACCAATATGACCTGACGCAACGATTACCACAAATAAGTAGTATTATCACTATCTACTTTGCATCTCTTAGCCTCAATGTTATGGATGTGTGTTTCATCCCTTCGAGATTTAGAAGAAATAAACCATTCACAATAGGTGCATGACCATAAAAGATGTTACTCATATAAATAGAACAACCATTATTCTCCGATTTAAATGAATAACCGTCTTGCAATAAACAAGATCGAAATAATGTTCATGCTCGACGCAGTACATAATAACACTTATTAAGGTTTAAAACTAATCCGAAGGTAAAACTAAGGAGAGTGTGCCGGCCATCACATCAACTCTTGATCCGCTGCCAACGCGCATCGTCACCTCATCCTCATAGCCGGCTCATTCCGTAGCTCTGTTTGAGTTACAAATATTAGCAACGAACAGATCAAATACCGGGCACTACAACGAGGGCTAGTAAGGAAAACATCAATAACATGTATATCAAATATACCTTTGATGGTGCGGCCTTCTTGTCCGCTAAGTACTTGACGATTGTGCCTCCAGTGACCCTTGTCCTTGCAATAGAAGCACTCAGTGTCCGGTTTAGGACCAGACTTGATCTTCTTCTCAGCAGGGGCAACGCGCTTGCCGCCGCCTTTCTTGGAGGGCTTCCTTGCACCCTTACCTTTCTTGAAGGTGGAGGGATTGTTGACCATCAACACATGATTATTCTTTTTGATGTTCACCTCCGCTACTTTCATCTTAGCAAAGAGCTCAGTGATCATATCAGTGGAACCAATCTGATTGTGATTAACTACAAAACTTTTGTATCTAGGAGTGTCAATCTTGAGCTCCTCTGGAATCTTGCAGTCCAGTTGCTCAAGGCGTTGAGTGTAGCCCGTCATCTCAATGGCGTGCTCACTAACGGAACTCCCTTCCTCCATCTTGTAGTTAAATAATTTCTTAGAGATCTCATATCTCTCAGAACGGGCTTGAGTCTGAAACATGTTTTTCAGCTCCTCGAGAATCTCAAAGGGCCCGACGAACTCCTCAAAACGATTTTGAAGATCCGATTCCATAGCATACAACATGGCTTAATCAAATCATAATCATCCTTGCGCGACTGATAAACAGCTTTTTCATCAGCCGACGCATCTATAGCAGTGGCGTCACCTAGCGCTTTCTCAAGGACATAGTCCTTTTGTCCGCCAGCGAGAATGATTCTCAGAATGCGGAACCATTTGGTGAAGTTAGACCCATTGTTTCGAAGCTTTTCTATCTCAGCAAAAACGTTGAAGTTGAAGTTGGACTTGGCCATGTGATCTACAGTATTTGCAAGTACAATTTAGACTATGTTCATGATAAATAGTTCAACTTAATCAAATTACTAGATGAACTCCCACTAAATTCAACATCCCTCAAGTTGTTTAGTGAACACGATCCAAATTCACCACACCTAATCCGATCATCACGAGAAGAGATGTGGTTTCAATGGTGGACAACGAAGTGTCGATCATATCATTCATATGACTCATGCTTAACCTTTTGGTTCTTGTGTTTCGAGGCCATGTCTGTACATGCTAGGCTCGTCAAGTTAGACCCAAGTATTTCCGCGTGTGCAAAACTGGCTTGCACCCGTTGTATGTGAGCGTAGAGTCTATAGCATCTGATCATCACGTGATGCTTGGACACGACGAACTTTCGCGGTGAATACTTGGGAGAACACAGTTTTATCTTGATCTTTAAGTGATGAATCATCTTATAATGCTACCGTCACGCGATCTAAGCATAATAAGATACATAAAAGGATAAACATCACATGCATATAACTTTATGTGACATGGTATAGCCAATCTTCGCAAGAATGATCTCCATCTTGTGCGTTCTGGCATGATCTCCATCACTCCACCATGATTGCCTCCACCACGAATAGCAACTACAACTATTGCTAACTACTTAGCGATAAAGTAAAGCTATTACATGGCGTATAAGAAGTTGACTCGCAGGTCATACACAATTATAAAGACAACCATATGGCTCCTGCCGGTTGTGTACTCATCGACAAGCAAGTCGTGAAACATTACAAAACATGATCATCGCATACAATATACACATCACATCTTGGGCCATACCATATCACAGAAAACACTCCCTGCAAAAACAAGTTAGACGCCTCTACTTTGTTGTTGCATGTTTTACGTGGCTTATGGGAGTAGATTCTAAGAACGATTCTTACCTACGGAAAGCCACAACGGTGATATTATGGTTGCCAAATTCCGGTGTTAATCCCATGACAACTATAGTGAGTGAAACTGACATCCACCAGCCACATGTGTGGAACAAGCCACCGCGTCAAGTGCGGGCGGTCTCGCCGACGCGTCGCGTAAGGTTGGCCTGGACCGCTTCAATATCACTATCCCGCGTCATAAGAAGAACACAAACAAGAGGCTTGCAACAGAAAACATCAACGCCCGTAACAACCATGTTGTGTTCTACTCGTGAAACACATCTACGCATAGATCTAGCTCTGATACCACTGAAGGGTTTCGCGGCATAGTAAATCAAAAATTTCTACGGATGCGAACTGAGGGAAGCCAAGATCTAATCTAGGAGATGCAAAAAACGAGAGAGATTGGATTAGATCTTCATACCCTTGAAGATTCATGACGAACGTTAACCGGAGCGTGGGTGATGTAGTCGTACTCGCTTCTCCTCCTCGCGATCCGATCCGATCTAGCACCACAAGTGGCGGTGCCTCCGTGAGATGCACACGTGCAGCACCTCGGCGTCTCCTCCTTCCTTGGTCCAGCAAGTATGGTGGAGATGGGTTGGATCTACAACGCGGACGGTGCAATTGGTGGAGAATTTCTGCAGGGCTTCGCCTACAAGCGTCGGGAGGAGAGGAGGCGCCAGGCGGCTAGGGTTGGAGGGAAGGTGTAGGGGTTGGTGCGCCCCCAGCCCTCTATATATAGAGGGGTGGGCGCAGCCCTAGCTCCTCCCCCAAGACAAGGCCGACGGCCCCAAGGAGGAAGAGTGGGGGGCAAGGAATCCCCCCTTCTAGAAGCTCTATCTAGAGTTTAAACCTCTCTCGGCCGGCTGGGCCCTATGGGGCCTTGTGCCCCTGGCCCAATGCGGCAAGGGCACTCCCTCATAGTCCCATGCCCCCTCACGGAAGGTGGGGCCACGTTGGTCCCCTTCCGGAAGGTTCTAGAAGCTTCCGGTACAATATCGATTAACCCGGAACAATTCCGACCTCCACAAACTGCACTGCCTTATATGAATCTTATTCTACGGACCACTCCGGAACCTCTCGTGATGTCCCGGAACCCATCCGAGACTCGAACAAAACTCATAAACCAATTATCCAATCTATCCTAGCGTCGAGACACGTTAAGTGTGTGACCTGCGGGTTCGAGAATATGCGCACATGATCTTCTATCAATAATCAACAGTGGGTGCGAAACCCATATTGACTCCACACATTCATCGATGATCATATCGGATGAACCACGATGCCAGGATTCAATCAATCCCATATATATATTCCCTTCGTCTCGCGATATTTTACTTGCCCGAGATTTGATCGCTTGCATCATACCTAGTTCAATCTCGTTCACGGAAGTACTTTACTCGTTCGTAATCCGATATCACTTTGTGATTAACTCCTTAACCACATGCTTGCAAGCGGTGTTGATATCGATTCTGAGTGGGCCCAAGTATATCTCTCCGACTTGGGAGGGACAAATCCCATCTCGATACATACAACCCACAGATACTTTCCGATCACACGAGACACCTTTATGATCACCCTCTCATAGGATGACGTTTGATGACCTCAAAGCTTTCTTCGATACCAGGAGTTGTATTATCTCATGGTCTAAGGAATACAATATTTGACATAAGAAAAGCTTCGCAAAGACGAACACGATGACACGATCTAATTGCTTCGCTTAGTTTGGTCCTCCACCATATCATTCTCCCAATGATATGATCTCATTATCAATTGACAACTCATGTCTATGGTTAGGAAACCTTAACCATCATTGATCAATGAGCTAGTCCATAGAGGCGTACTAGGGACACGGTGTTGTTCACAAACCACACAAGTATTAAAGTTTCCGCTTAATACAATTCTAGCATGGAATATAAACATTATCATGAACAAGAATTATAATAATAACATCTTTATTATTGCCTCTATGGCATAATTCCAACACTAAGCAATACAAACAACAAAGTGATAGCAAGATATATATTACTTCAAGCACGAAGGCTATCACAATGTAAAGTGCATAAGTAAAGAGCTCGGGTATAGATATAACCGAGGCACGCGGGAACAACGATATTTTACCGAGTTCCTCCCAACATGGAGTACGTATCGTTTGGAGAGGGGGTGGTATCAAACCACCAACGCCACAAAAGGCCTCCCTTATTCTCCGGTGAATCTCACCCCAACGGGATCGATCCACGCTTCCACTATCGGTGCACTTGTCGGTGGCAACCGGAACCTCTCACAAGGTTGGGGCACTTCTCCACAACTTAATTGGAGGCTCCCAACAAATGCCACAACGGCCACAACGCCTCCAAGGCCACAAACTGCCTAGGGTTCCAAGAACCCAAGAGGGACAAGCTCCAATGAGTAACTCAAACCAAATCCTCCGAGGAGAACACAAACCGATGCACCAAATGCAAATGGCAAGAACACCACAAAGGTGTTCAAATCCTTCTCTCCCAAATTCCACCAAAGCTACAAAAGCTTATGGGGGAATAAGAGAGGAAGAACAATGGAGGATATCCACAAAAGACTCCAAGATCTAGATCCCAATATGTTCCCCTCACTTAGAGGAGAGATTGATTGGTGGGATTGTAGATCTAGATCTCATCTTTCAAATCCCTCAAGAATATGCAAGAATCATCGGAGGGATTGAGAGAAAGCAAGCTCAAGAAGGTCAACAATGGAGGGGAAAACTTGCAAGAATGGTTAAGGAACCATTGGGGAAGAAGGTCCCTTATATAGGTCCCACCAAAATCCAACCGTTGCAGCCCAAAAACGCGATTCCCGGTACTACCGGACTTTTCCAGTACTCTGGACTTTCC
This sequence comes from Avena longiglumis, assembly GCA_030063025.1. Classification (NCBI taxonomy): domain Eukaryota; kingdom Viridiplantae; phylum Streptophyta; class Magnoliopsida; order Poales; family Poaceae; genus Avena; species Avena longiglumis. Next base: position 65,853,627 of record CP125976.1, on the reverse strand, counting down.
GCACTACGGACATTTCCTGGGATTCCCGGGCGCCAGACGCATTTTCTCTGTGCTCCCGGTACCAAAATGCGGTACTACGGACCCCGTACTACGGATCCTAGTCCCAGTACTACCGGTCATCCGCAACGTAACAAAACAACCATAACTTTTGCATCCGGACTCCGATTTCGATGATCTTGGGCTCGTTTCGAAGAGGACAACAACCTCTACAACATCATGCAAATAAACATCATAGTCCAGCAAGGTAGGATAGATCCAAATGATGAAGTCAAAAACCTTTTGCCACGCTAGGTACTAAAATGCGGTACTACCGCTTTTTGGTACCTAGCCCGACAGTGGCTTTTGGCAACTTGTAAAAATCTACTGCCGCGCTAGGTACCAAAATGCGGTACTTTTGATTGGTAACTCCGATCGAACCGATTCCAATTGCGTTGGAAATAGGACGACATGAGTTACCCTATAAGAGGTGAAAATATTGGTTATAACCAAGTGAGAATGTATCATGTATAATAATATGAGATACCTCACTTGGTGAGAAACCGAAAAGCTGCCAAGATCAAAATCGCAACAAGATACAAACGGAAGATCCAATTTTGATGAACAAGATATTGTTATGGAGATTACCAGAAGCTCTATATCCTCACATGGATAAGACCAAATAACAACCAAATATGATGATGCAAATATGCAAAGGTTTGAGCTCTCTCCGAACGAAGTGAACGAGTTACTCATTCGAGAGCCCCTCTTGATAGTACGGCTATCTATCCTAAACCCGGTATCCTACTAACAATATGAGACCGGCAAAAGGGAAACCTATCAAGATTATACCTTTGCCTTGAGCATTCCACTTGAGCTCGATGTAGACGATCTTGCACTTCTCAAGATGGAAAGACTTTCTTGATTCTTCATTATCGATCCATGATCACCGAGGATGGCAAGCATCAAACATGAGATCTTCTATAGATGGCGCATTTTGAGCTTGCACATCACATCTTCTTCTCATTTCATCGACCTTGAAGCCAACACATGCTCCAAGTGATGCCAATGGACAATTCCTACAAGTATAACTTAATACACACATTAGTCCATAAAGATTGTCATTAATTACTAAAACCACACATGGGGGCCCACATGTTCTTTCACCGGGGAACTAGACACTTGGGGCAGCGCCGGGTATGGAGCCCGCACGCAGGACGACGAAAAGCTTCTGCCATTCACGAAAGAAGAAGCCCGGCTTCATCCGAGCGCAGCAATGGCCCTTCTGGCCATGGATAACGGCGGCGCCAAGTTGCCGTCGTTAATTGAGGAAGATCTTGAACGGACGCAGCTTTGGGGAGGTGTTGGAGAGCACACCTCGCAACTTCCCTTGGAGTTCTGGGAGCAGGCCGGAGCAAAATACGCCCAGCCACCATCGCGTCGCCACCATGACGACACGAACGAGACCGAGGAACCACCTCCCGCGAGCTGCAACAGAGCTCCATCGAACCAACCCTCACCATAGGAGGGCAAGGGCATCTTCTTGTAGCAGAGGTCGCCGAGCAGCGCCGCCACTCCTCCTCGCCGCCACGGCCAGCCAGGAGCGGCGAAACCACACCACACTGGGGCTCACGTCGTCCTCCCTCCTTGCCTCCATGGCCGGCCAGGAAGGTCGAAGAAGCACCCCACCTCTGCATCTCGAAGAAGCCCACAACCACAAATTTATTCAAGGAGTCGGCGGTCTTCCTCACCGCTGTCAACTCTGGCCATCGAAGGAACAGCAGGAGCAGGAACCACCCTAAACCGACCAGGATCTTGGCCGCAAGATCCAACGGATTCCTCCCACTACCGGGCATAGAGCCCACACACAACCTACATCTACTCGATCTAAACCTAGCTACTACGTCAGCGCCTCTCCATCGCCTCCTCCAACCGGCATCGCCGTCGGAGAGGGCTCGGGATCAGCCCAAATTCTGCTGGGGGACTCTCAACTAGAGAAGAAGCTAGGGAGAGGGGAGTGGGGAAAGTGCCGAGTTGCATAGACGGTGGTGGTTGCTTGGTTGAGGCTATGTGTGCACTTTGTTACACTCAAAGCAGTTAAACCTTATGTCTTGAAGATCAACCATGCATGTCATTGTTGGCACTCGTCTAACACTACAGCAGTGCACACTGACTTGTAATTGTATCAATATGTGAAGACGGTGCAAAAGCCAACGTAAGCATGTCACGCTCCTCATCACCGGCGTTAACTTGCTTCATGAGTTTTGTGAATCCGTCCATATGGCGAGTTTTCCAAATTCCCATGGAGAACGTCATCGGAAACGAGCATACACTAGTTCAATTGACGAGGTGCCAACATCTGCTACTCCCTCTGTTTAAATATATTAAAATGTTTTATATTTATAAAGGTAGTGTATCTAGACACCTTTTAGTGTGCAGATTTGGAGTAAACATCTTTGAAACCTACGCGCTAAAAAAAAATTTAGCAAAACTAAAACATCTTATATTATGAAACAGAGGGAGAGTGTCGAATTAGATTCAGTGAACCGAATCGTTTGAACAAAGATTCAGTGAACCAAGACGGTTCGTCATCCTCCTCCAGGTGTTATGTGTTCGCATCAGGCAATACAAACACTAGATATCGTCAACAAACAACATCGGACCTTGTTCAGAAAAAAAAACATCGGACGTGCAAAATGCGTGGGAGGCTACGTGATTGGCTCCGGCGACAGAGGGAAGATGGTTCTCCACGTCGGTGCCAGATCACGGCGGAGTTTTTTTTTTTTTTTTGCGGGTGCAGATCACGGCGGAGTTGACATCTCGGTTTCCTGACTCGAGTAGAATAACTCCGGCATACATTATCCTGTTCGGTTCACCAATCACCAGGTAAACCTGCATGCCGATGACGCGATGTGAAAACTACGCCCGATTATTTTTCACCAGGTCACCTCTGTCCCGTCTGCCAGTTTGATTTGGTTTAGCTCCAGGACAAATCGGTGTCGAATTTGTGGTGGCGAGACGGGGAATTTCGCGATAGTTTAATTCAAATTTGACCCCTGACATTGCTTGGCTTTGAGGCTATGTGCGTGCGTACCAGTGCTGCTGCCACAAGCAATTCGAAGTCAAATTTGAATTGAAAAAACAAATCACGTGGCGTGTAAAACTCTGAAACGAGAGAGCAACAGATTCAAATTTGAATGCCGACGACAACAACATGCTCTTTTTCTTCAGAGGACCCCGGGCTACATGTTAACGACTTTCAGGTCCTCCCAGCCTGCTTAAGAAACTAGCCGTCCAACCAATCCACGGCCATGGAAAATGGAAGCAACCTTTGCTTTCGGCCCAAGCCCACCATTACAGAATTACTACTTGGTAACTGACTCTAAACACTAGTAAAAAGATGCAGTTTTAGCCTTAAAAAACTCTCAGTTGTAGTAACTGAATTCTACACTTGGCTATTGACCTGACGTATTCTCAGTTGCGATGTTAACGCACGCTATACCAGTAGCATCACGAGATCACCCCAATCGTGGCCAGCTTGACCGGGGCTCGGGGCACCCCGCCTATAAATCCGACATCAATGTCTAAACTCTTTCTTGCAATAAAACATCAGCGATCCGGTCACCCACCCCCCAAACTAAAACCATCTCTCGGCACTGGTTGCAAATTCACCCGCGCTAGCTAGCTCCCAATGGCGGCGGCCACTCGCGTCCTCTTCCTCTCATGCTTCCCCAGCGGCGGCTCCGAGGCGAGCCGCCACCTCGCGCTGCCGTCGCGGTACCCGTCGATGCCACGGCGCCCAAGGGCGGCCGTCGCTGTCGCCGTCGAGGTCGGTGACGACGGTGCCGGAGAAGCAGGAAGCGGGGCGGACCTGGAGGGCGCCGCTGCGGGGCCGTCGAGTATTAACGTGGAGGAGGAGGAGAAGGTGGCGGTGTTCGCGGTGACCGGGATGACGTGCGCCGCGTGCGCCGGCTCCGTCGAGAAGGCTGTCAAGCGGCTCCCTGGCATCCAAGAAGCCGCCGTCGACGTGCTCGGCGGCCGCGCGCAGGTCGCCTTCTACCCGGCTTTCGTCTCGGTGAGCATCGATCGCCTACTCTCGTTCTGCGCCTCCGCTCACGTGTTTGCTTTTTTTTTTCTTGAGCTTCGCTCGCGTGTTTGCTGCGCCTGCCTTTTCTTTATTTTTGCGTGTTGCTCGTGGTGGGCTGTTTCCGGATGTTCAGATCGTTTGGTTCAGCTAGTTTTTTACTCAGGTGGAAACTGTGTCCCGAGTTGTATGTTTTTCATCCTGTATAATTGGGTGAGGGTGGCCGCCAGTCAAAGTGATTCACAGTTTTCATTTCTATGGTGTACCTGCAGCTGCAGAAGAGAAAAGGGAAAAAAATAACGATACAAACCCATATAGTACTATCTACTCCTCCGTTTTAAAATATAAGATGTTTTAGTTTGCAGAGATGCATGCAATCAAATTTTGAAACGGAGGGAGTACGATCTACCATGTTAATCTAACAACTTATAGGTTGTAGCTAGTACTCACTTCATTCTATAATTCTTCTTATTGTTATAGTTTAAGTTTGATTGAAACCACGACGAAAATTATGGAACAAAGAGTAACAAAGTAGTGGATTCAGTCACAGAAATAGAGACATTACCGTAGAAAAAACGAGGAACCACGAAACTGAAACAAAATCTGGACGCAAAGCTAGCTGCAAAAATCATGTGAGTTAGTTGGTAATGGGGAGGCTTGTTTGTTGTCTTGTTTAGATATCATAGGCCAAAGGCTTAGAGCATCTCCGGTCGCGTTCCCAAGGCATGTTCCAAAGGCTTCGGGAGACGCCAAACAAATAACCAAACCCAGTAGAGGCCACCAGTGGTTCAGTTCTGTCCGGGCATGCTTCATATCCCGGTTGGTTGGTAATGGGGAGGCTCCTCCGTTGTCCTATTTTGATATGGCAAGCCAAGGGCTTAGAGCATCTTTAGTCGCGTCTCTAAAGCATGTTCCAAAATCTTCGGGGGATGCCAAACAAATAACCGAACCCAGTCGATGCCTCCAATGGCCCGGTTCTATCCAGCATGCTCCATGTCCGTCCGACGTTCCAATACATCCCTGGTATATATGGACCCGACTAGGGACGCCGGACACTTTCACACATGCAGATGAATAGCATGGCCATATGTTAGCCACCACTTCTCCCATCTACCCCTCTCTCTCCTCCCTCTCTCATGTCGCCTGACACCCCTCCCCTCCCCTTATCCTCCCTTTTCCTTTACACTGAGCCGCTTGTGTCCTCCTCGATCCCTGGACATGGTCCACCATGGCCACGTCCTCTCCTGTCTGAGCATCGACGTGCTGAGTCGATTGGAATCGAGGGACGACGGTCAGTCCAGACGCCTCTTTCGCCATGTCTCCTATGTCCTGTCTGTGGTTACGTGCGTGCGTACCTGCCAAAGAGAAAAAGGAAAAAATAACAATATAAATCAATATATTATCTACAATCTTTCATGTTAATCTAACAGCTTATAAGTTATAGCTAGCACTCACTTCATTGCATAATTCTTGCCATGATTATAGTCTAAATTTGGACTAAAACCACAACAAAATTATGGAATGAAGAGTACCAAGTAGTGGATTCAGTCATAGAAATAGACATTACCGTAGAAAGAACGAGGAACCACAAAACTAAAAAAAATTAACGCAAAGCCGCATAAATCCTATGAGTTCGTTGGTAATTGGGAGGGTTCTCTGTTGTCCTGTTTCGACCTGGCAGGCCAAGGGATTAAAGCATCTCTAGCCACGTTTCCAAAGCATGTTCCAAAAGCTCTTGGGGACGCCAGTCAAATAACCGAACCCAATAGAGCCCCCTCCCCAACGGCCTAGCTCTATCTGAGCATGATCCATGTCTGTCCGGCGTTGCCAACACATCCCTGATGTATAGAGACCCGGCTTGGGACGCTCGACACAACTTTCTCGCATGCTGATGACTAGCAGACCCATATGCCTCTCTCTCTCTCTCTCTCTCTCTCTCTCTCTCTCTCTCTCTCTCTCTCTCTCTCTCTCTCTCTCTCATGCTGCCCACACCGACTACCTCGCCTCCCCTTCTCCTCTCCTCCCCTTCTCCTCTCTCTTTCCTCTCTTCCCCTTCATCCGCAAGGCTGTCGTCAAGATCTTTAGAATTAGATCTCATGTTGATAGGCTTCAAGATATTTTATTTTTATACTTCCAAAACTAGTAAGAATGTATTCGGGTTTTTTATGTAAGTGTTTTTATTGGATGTAGTTGTGTTTTAGTGTACTTTCTAGGTACGGGGATGAGAGAAAAGGGGACACATGAGGTTGAGAGTTGGAGCTTTTCTATTTATTGTTCAAACCGAAATTTCAAATGAAATATCTTAAGAACCATTTTCCAAATTGTTGATCATTTTATTTTATTTTTAAACTCGTCGTATCGAGATACTGAAAATTAGATCCCATGTTGATAGGTTCCGAGAAACCTTTTTTTACTTCTAAAAATAGTACATATGTACTCGGGTTTATATGTAAGTGTACTCTGCTTTACATTGGGTGTACTTCAGGTTTTTGTGTACTTTTGTGCTTTGCGACACTCGAGTTATAGTGCAAGTGCACTTTTTTCATTGAGGTGTACTTTGGTTAGTATAATTTTGTGCTTTAGTTAATATACTTTAGTACCTCGGCTCGTAGTGTACTCGGTACTTTTGTGCTTCGGTAGTGTTCTTTTGTACTTTGTTAGCGTGCCAATTAGCCGAATAAAGTTTGCGTACATGCGTGTGTAGTACCTAAGGGTAGCAGTCAGTTTGCATGCATGCGGGAGGGTTAACTCGAAAATCGTTAGGCGTCACGCTCCCGCTTGTTTGTCGCTTGTGTTAGGTGACCTATGCGAAGGACCCCCTTTTTGTAGTCGTACCCCGAAGGCTTCAGTCATGTTCCAAATTTATGATATCATCCTTGTGTGAGACCTATCCAGGCTCTCATTCTCACCATTTCTTTCTCTGCCTCATCTACATAGCCCCTTAAGAGTCTCCTCCCGACCCCAAGCTCTCCTCTGCCTCAAATCCGGTAACGCCTCCGCTTGGAGGAGAGATGGACGTTATGATCGGCTTGTACATAGTAGTATTAGTTATTTTGGATTGTTGTCGGTGTTCGGCTTGATTCCGATAGTTTGGAGCGGAGTGTACTGGATCTGTTTGGTGAGATCTAGTGTCGCTTAGGGTTTTTCCCCCCTTAGTGGCCAGAACCGAGAACGATGGAGAAGGTTGTCGTCTCCTTCAATAAAGTTGTGGCTCGTGACCACCTCTTAGTGTGGACACTGGCGGACCATGACAAGCAACTTAGGACGGGCCAATGGGTTATAATAACAAGGAATCATCAGGAAAAAACCATATATTAACATACATATATCAGTTATTTACAAAATAGCTTGCATTAAGAAATATGTTCATGTTTTAGCCTTTTAGGCTTATAGCCTGAAGCAACGAAATGATACCAAAATGCAAGTAAATCAACCCGTGGGTGATCAAAGAGTCACTCTTCTGTACTTCCGGATAGTGAAGGTGCTCCTTATGGGGATTTACATTAACTAAGTTTGAATAGGATTGAAGAAATCAAACAAAACACATCTTATTGGATCTGCCGACGGGCGGTCAGGAGATTGGAGCTGCAACTTCACGAATCGCTTGATTTCTTGGCATTTATGGCTCAGAGAGTAGCGGACATGGTACCTAATTTGGGGCAGAAGAGCAGCTAGCTAGCTTGGAGAATGGGATTGAGATTGGGAAGGAGAACAAGACCTAGCAATTTGAGGAACGGGAGAAGCAAGAAGACAACGCTTCAGCTATTCCGCCTACACGATGCCAGGACGTCGCCAATTCTAGACTGGAGCGACCAAATAACTGGGTTGGTTGACCTGCACGAGTGGTTCTTATGGGCCATATACCTGGATATTATTTTTTTGCCATTTTGAAAGACCGGGCCAGGGCCCTGTATGGTCCCCAAATAGTTCCGCCTGTGAGTGTGGAGTAGATGTGACGTGGAATTTCTTCCGGCAGGCTACAAAGGCGAGGGGTTGAAGCGGGTTGGTGTGTCGATCTGTGCAACTTGAGGATGGCAGGGATGGTTCTTTTTGCAAGTTGGAGTGAAGCACACGGTGGCCTCGTTCGCCGCTGTGGTGTGTGGCCGAAGTGGCGGCCCCTCCAAACTAGTTTTAGCGTTTCTTCAACCTCCACGCTAGAGGCCCCAACTAGAGCTTCTAGTCAAATTCATGCGTCGTCTTGCCACCAAGCAATGATGCGTTCGTGGCGGTGGAAAGGAAACCGACACCAACGGCTTGACTACTTTTCTTGTTTTTGTCTTAGGGTCCTTAGTGCAACTGTTTAGGACTGTGCTGTAAATTTCTATTTCTACCAGGGTCCTTTTAGTAAAATGTACCCACCGGAGATATATCGAATGCAACACGTTGGGTCCTTCGAGGCCCATATCCCTGATAAAAAAAAAGATCAACCTTGTTTTTTTTTTTTTTTTTGAACGGAAAAGGGTCCGAAGACCCCAGAAGCTGCTCGCATTAACCAAAGCGGTGGCTACATTTTACATCAAAGCCCCTAAAAGTTAGGGGTTTAATGGATAAGGACTGAACTCTTACAAAGAAGACCCTAGAAAAGATTGGTAAAAAGCAATCGGGTCCTCCGCCGAAGCTCAAGACCGCCGACGGACCTCGCCGAATTGCTCCGCCACATAGAGGACGCCGACGCCGGGACGAACCACTTGGTCGGCGTCGTGGCGGGCGGAAGGTCTTCCTCCGGAAGATGGGCTCGGCTCATCCGAGCACAAGGCGCTCTCTTGACCGCGGATAGCTTCGTCGGAGCGCTTGGAATCACCAAGACGCAGCTTCACGAACTCGACGCCAGTAGCAACAAACCGCGTTTGCTCTTCCACCACCTCCGTGGCTGTGACAACGACGGTTGGGTCCGCTGACGCCATGGACAAGACCTCCAAAAGCTTGCGAAGACATGAAGAAGACGAGCTCCACCTCACCCTCGCCACCACGGCCGGCGGGAAGTAGTGCCACGCCGCGGCGCTTGCCGCTAAGCCTCTCCTCGCCGCCACGGCCGGCCAGAAGAGGAAGAACGGCAGCACACCCCTGCAAGAAAAGAAGGCTCCTACCGAGCTTATTTATATCAGGGGAGGAAGAAGCCACCCCACTGCTCGCCTTCGGCTCCTTCCACAGGAGCACCACGAGCAGCAGCGCCGCCACCACCTGTCGCCGAAAGCCGCCCGAGAGCTCCGACGAACACAACCCCCGCGGCATCACGCCAGTCGCCACGTAGGACGAACACAGACCTAAGCAACTACTATACATAGGAGAGGGTCGGCCTCCTCTCCCCCGTCGTCTCCGGCCGGCTGGGCCGCCGGAGAGTAGGGGGAGAGGAGCCGAGGCGGAGCAGACGACTCTCAAGGGTGGTCAAGAGAGGAGAAGAAGAGACGATAGCCAGTACCAAAAGAAGACTAAGATCAACCTTGGTTGGTCTTCTTCTCTTCCGACAAAGCAAGAAGCATCGAGTGAGCTTCTTTTCTTTTGCTTTTACGTCTGCTCACTACATGATTACACTAGTCGTTGCTACCGTGACCTTGTCAGAGTTTGAACTTTTTGTTTTGAGAGGTCGGAGTTCTACTTTGAATGAGCAGACTTTAGTATCTCACACCTCTACCTGCTCATGCATTGTTTTCGCTTTAGAGCATGCACAATAGTTCAGACAATAACGGTGTTTCGGTGGTCTGCCATGTCAAATATAGACAACGCTATAGACACGTGCTCGAACCTGTGCAATTGCAATGACACAAAACAGAAGGGAATCCAATGCAGCTTATGTTTTCGTAACATCGTAATCCAGGTTCTATTTTTATCCTAAGTCAAACTACTTTAAGTTTGATAATTTTTATAAAAAATTAATATCAACCTACAATACGACTTAATTTTATTAGATTCACCATACAATATATTTTAATACTATAAGGATTTGACATCGTAAATGTCAATATATTTTCCGCTAAATCTAATCAAACCTATCAAAAGTTGACTTAGGATGAACCTAGAACTCCAGTTATTTTGAAACAGACCGGATAACATGATTTTGGTTATCGGTGCTAGCTTTCGCTCCATGGTGCTTAGGGAATGTAGAGGTAGGATTGGTACCTCATTTAAACCAAATCCAATTTGTCCCGACTTCATGTGCTTTTGGATTCGCGGGTTTGAGGGAGTTTTCCGACAATTTAGGCGACACTGCTTCGAGGTTACATGTGCTTCTACCACTCAACATACACACAATTCAGCCCGCTTTTGGAATTGTGGAGATCATTATTTTTCTTTAAGCCACTCGATTTTGTTTATTTTAGTGTTTGTTCTCTCTGTTTCAATTTATCTACTTTATAGCCATTTTAGCTGCATATTATAAAACAAACAAACTATGTCAAAGTTCAGCAAGCCTAAGCTAAACTTCGAAGTAAACATTGTAACTTAGTTTTTTATGGGGCATGCTCTGGCCTTCCACCTCATAAACCAAAGATACAGTCGCCATTTATATATGAGGAAAGGTATTTTATAACCCTTTACAATTTTGGCGTCTAAAATTAATATACTTTATCTAGATACATGTGTATCTAGAGTTTTAGACACATTTTAGTGTCCAGATACATACATATCTAGACAAAGTTGGGTGAATTAATTTAAAATGGATGGAATAGATATAAGATAACTTCAATTTTCAAAACCTGACAAATTTGATCTTTTCACCAAAAAAAATTCTCGTAGTCGTTTGATGGATGGCAGTACTTAGTGACCCAATCAACCAATCAATCAACAAACAATATTAAGAAATCCGATTTTAGTTTTAGAACCATTGCTTTCTAACATACATGCATTTATAATAATTTTTAGAGTAGTTTCCTATTATGTTCGGGGTTTTCTTATGTTTTGTTTATTTCATATATGGGTTTTTTTAACATTTGTAATGAGACTTCTTTTACAAACCTGCTACTTAATTTCGTATTCTAGTTATTTCGTTTCAAAATCAAGGAATTTGTTTATCTGGTGCGAAAATTTAACTTAGTGCAATCACATAGTTGTGCCAAATATAGTTTCATATTTTCCTTTTGGCATTTAGAACTAGTTATCCATATTACGAGGGTAGTTCTAAAACAAGTAAAACACAAACCGGAGCACGAAAATGCCCTTTTTGTGTTTTTTCCGGTGAAAGGACCCATGGTACATGTACTCGAAAAACAAAGACCTATAAACACTAGCATCCATGGCATATTTCTATAGGAGGAGCTTCGGCCAATAGATTCGAACCCAGGTTGCTCGGCTAGCGAGCAAACTACTGCTCTGCTAATCACCGGTCTCTTTGGTTAGTCTCATAAAATTTGGACCATATCAGCGTGTCATTCTCACACATAGACCAGGCTAATCTTTTATATATAGTACTCTCTCTGTCCCAAAATAGATGTCTTAGATTTATCAAAATTTAGGTAAATCTAGACACTATTTAGTATATAGGTTCATCCAAATTTTAAAAAATCTACGACATTTATTATAGGACAGAGGGAGTACATGTATTTGGAATCACTAGCTTGTAGACCCGTCATATTTCACACCGAAGCTAATTTTATCTTTATATCAGATTTGGTGATGGTGCTTCGTGTCTATGCATACATCTCTTTCGTAAACGCAAGAAAGAGGAAGAGACTATTCACCTATATTGCTAGTTCGACGCAAATTCCACTATCATGGACACATGCTTTGTAGCCGATGCCAAACATTGTTTATGGTTAATAAATTCCAAATTTATTAACCCTACCGATAACCAAACATTGTTTATGAGCTTGCCAACGTTATTGTTTTTTTTCTGCTCTCCGAAAGGTGTTGTACTACATGTAGTACCACTGCTTGTGTTACGTTCGCAGCTTGATCTTGGCAAATTAATCGATGGTTACCGGAATTCCCCACCTGCCTAGCGTGTAGTAGCATATTCTAGTCCGACGATGCAAGCACTAGCACTGCCACTGCCCTTGCTTTAACACGGCGCCCCCATACAATCTCGTTTTCGGGAGAAAGAAAGCCCCCACAATCGGCGCTCCCCGGCCTATAAATCCGCCGATGTTTAAACCACACTCCAACCACGCCTTCATCAGTAATCGTCGCGAGCTCCAGCGATCCACCTGTACCGGAATTGCTATACGCGGAAACCCTCGCTCCGTGCGGGGAGTTCGCGCCGCCACCGCCAATGGCGGCGGCCACCCGGGCCCTCTTCCTCGCCTGCCTCCGCGGCGGCGGCGGCGGACCCTCCGAGGCGAGCGGGCCCCTGGTGCTGCGGCCGCGGTACCCGTCCATGCCGCGGCGGCCCAAGGCGGCTGCGGTCGCGGGCGATCTGGAGGCGGCGGCGTGGGCGGCCGAGGAGGAGGAGAAGGTGGCGGTCTTCGAGGTGTCCGGCATGACGTGCGCCGCGTGCGCGGGCTCGGTGGAGAAGGCCGTCAAGCGGCTCCACGGCATCCACGACGCCGCCGTCGACGTCCTCGGCTGCCGCGCGCAGGTCGCCTTCTACCCGGCATTCGTCTCGGTGAGCACAACAGCATCCCTGATTGTTCGGCCTTCCTCCGTCCCGTAGCTAACCACGCCAACGGCCCTGATTTAGATGCTTGCGCGTCTCATGATCTTTTAGCAAAGTTTTGGACATATAGTTCGTTGTCATACGGTTGTACTAGATGGTTGCAAGCGCTTCATCCCATTTAGGCGTGGTATAGGTGCTGCTTATACGTCAAGCAGCAGGCACATGAGCGTTCTCATCCCGTCAGCCTGCAAGTTGATATATGCACGGGGAGTTTAGCTGTTGGACGTCACAGTCTCACAAGGTGGCTGTGACGGTGAGCATCGGCAACTTTGAGAGGAGTGTAGAGGCAAATGTGTAGCTAGCTGTTTAACTACTTTGGGGATTTAGGTAGTAGTGTGTCTGAAGAAAATTTCCCTGTGGGGGAATCCCATGTCACGGCTTCGTGATCCATGCTCTTAAGAAGAATGTATATAGATGTGCAGCAGGAAAACTACTTTCAGTTCATTGCTCCGACTTTGGCTTGCCAAATGTAGAAGGCGAAATTTGGAAGCACACCAAGCAGGTCCTACATAGAGGTTTTTCGTTGCAGCTTCTCTCTTCCAACTGGTAAACTCCTACTGAACAACCAAAGGTGGTACGTATAGGGCTTCATGTGGCCCTAATTTGTGTCATTTTGAGCTGAAAAACGTTTATATGGATATGCGGGCTTGTCGAAAGTTTATTTGCATTTATTAGCTTCTTGTGGTTTAGAAGGTTACAGGCAGACAACTTTGCTTCTGATGTTGAAGTGCTAACTACTTTACGCGTCCTTAAAACATTGGTTGGTCCACTTGGGTTATCACAGACACCGTTGTGAATACTGTGATGTGCACAAGCACGCAGGCTCATTATAAAGCTTGATTCGGAAAATTAGATTGATGGTTCTTATTTGTTGTTCATGTTTACAAGCACAGGTAAATTTTGCTTGTAAGGCAGAAATTAGAAAGGTATCTCACACAAACTTGTATACCCCAGAGCAGTTTTCATTTTGGCTGATACTATAACAGAATTTCAAAGTTAGTCAACTAAATCTCGTGTCGTACCCGGGAGGTTGTTAGCCTTAGGCGTATTTAAAAAAAAAATACTTACATGTTTTGAACTAGTGAACCCGTGTTCCATTTTGATGAATTAAATTTTCATCAAACACAAAACTACAAGCATCTGTGTGCATGTTTGAGTTTTTATTTTGTTGCTGAAGTAATGGACCTGCCTGCATCGTGGTCATATGGAAAAAAGTCGAACTAAAGTGGCAGAGATTCATGTTTATAACGGAGTGCTGATGCATACCCTTTCTCTTTCCGTTTTTGAATTTATACCCCCTTCTCTGTTGTTGCACAGTTCATCATTTTTCCTTGGAACCAGGTTCAGTGCATTTTGTTGTGTAGCTTCAAGTTTTTTCATCTGTTCATTTGGTGTTCCCCCAAAATAGACTCGACCATATGGTCAACTTATCATTAAAATTTCAGGCTGGAATTTATCGTCTTATTCTGGTATAATTTGCCACTCACGTTTCTCATCTCATAATTTACTTTCTTTGATCAGTGGAGCATTTGGGGTGTAATCTTGTCTCACCATTGTAATCTCAGATTATCTTTTGAGAAAGAAATGTTATCTTTGAAACAAGAAGTACCTACCCCTTTTCATCAGTGTTGTGAAATTTGTTGGAACGATAGGTGCACCTTTTCTATTACTGGAAGTCCTTTTCCTGCAGTATAAGTGCACTGTTTTAGTTGGATGACAAGAGATACTTCATTTGCTCGAAAATATAGGATCTGAAAAACAACATCTCTATTTCAACGTAATGGATGCTTGCTCATACTTTCCTTCTGGATGGCAACCTATGATTTGGCTGATGTCATTTTCTTGCCGTGTCAAGTAACTTTAATCAGTAATAGCTACTCCCTCTGTTCCAAAATATAAGATGTTTTATCTTTTGTAAAACAAATGTATCTATACATCTTTTAGTGTCTAGGTTCGAAGTGAATTTACACAGTAAAAGATGTCTAGATATATTCGTTTCATAAAAGCTAAAATATCTTATATTATGGAACGGAGGGAGTACAAGATAGTGCCACACTTAGGTGGTGTATTGGATATAGCAGTTCCATCTTGGGATAAAGTATAGCGAACAGGAGACTGAGATAACGCCATCCTTGATGTTCCTTCACTGCATGGAAAAATGTCAATTTAGACATTAGAATATTGAAGTCAATATCAATACACATTTATCCTCTATTCTTTCTCCTTGATACTCCCGTTGCTTGTTCACTTTAGATACAACTGAAAAGGGTGGAGTTCTAACCAATGATCCTTCCAAAAGCTTTGTATACTGAGAAAATTCATATCCTGCACACAACGTTATTGTTTGAAATTTTGAATTATTTAACAGACTATATAGGTCGTACATGTTTCAACTGATCATACCAATCTAGTTACGCTAAAATTTCATGCCCATTTAGTTTAATGCACTTCTTTGCAGTACACCTGAAAATCATTAATTTTCTTTTATTAATTTTTACTTCATGCTCATACAGAGTTCAGTCTATGTTATTCAATCCTTCTATTTGGACATTGGAGTTCATGAATGTCTTATTTTGCAGGAGGAGAAAATTAGGGAAACCATTGAAGATGCTGGATTTGGAGCAAAACTGATTGACGAGGAGGTTAAAGAAAAGAACATTCTAGTATGCAGGCTGCACATAAAAGGAATGACCTGCACGTCTTGTACAAGTACAGTTGAATCTGCCCTGCAAGTTGTTCCAGGGGTTCAGAGAGCTTCTGTTGCGTTGGCTACTGAAGAGGCAGAAATCCGCTATGATCGCAGGGTTGTTGCTGCTACCCAACTAGTCCATGCAGTTGAAGAATCTGGCTTTGAAGCGATACTGGTCACCACAGGAGAAGATCGGAGCAGGATAGACCTCAAAGTGGATGGCATTCTCGACGAGAGATCAGTAATGATAGTGAAAAGTTCTGTCCAAGCTCTTCCTGGAGTGGAAGACATAAAAGTCGACACCGAGCTCCAGAAGATCACCATCTCGTACAAACCTGACCAGACAGGCCCCAGAGACCTTATCGAAGTCATTGAGTCTGCTGCATCTGGTCAAATTGCTGTGTCAATATATCCGGAAGCAGATGGAAGAGAGCAGCATAGAAATGGGGAGATAAATCGGTACAGACAGTCTTTCTTGTGGAGCTTAATGTTCACGGTTCCAGTGTTCCTAACCTCCATGGTGTTCATGTACATCCCAGTGCTGAAGGATGGGTTGGAGAAAAAGGTTATCAACATGATGGGCATTGGTGAGCTATTGCGATGGATTTTGTCGACACCTGTCCAGTTTGTAATTGGCCGCAAATTTTATACTGGTGCTTACAAGGCGATCTGTCATGGCTCGCCAAACATGGATGTGCTCATTGCTCTAGGGACCAACACGGCTTACTTTTACTCTGTCTACTCAGTTCTCCGAGCTGCCACTTCTGATACTTATATGGCAACTGATTTTTTTGAGACAAGTTCCATGCTCATATCATTTATCCTTCTTGGAAAGTACCTTGAGATCTTGGCAAAAGGAAAGACCTCTGAAGCTATTGCCAAGCTGATGGATCTCGCACCAGAAACTGCAACAGTGATAACGTACGACCACGAAGGGAATGTTGTAAGTGAGAAAGAGATTGATGGTCGGCTGATTCAGAAAAATGATGTGATCAAAGTCATTCCAGGTGGGAAAGTTGCTTCTGATGGATTTGTTATTTGGGGCCAGAGCCATGTAAATGAAAGTATGATCACTGGAGAATCACGGCCTGTGGCAAAGAAGAAGGGTGACACGGTGATTGGAGGGACGGTGAATGAGAATGGTGTGCTCCATGTCCGGGCAACATTTGTTGGATCAGAGAGTGCCCTGGCACAGATCGTAAGGCTAGTAGAGTCAGCACAAATGGCAAAAGCTCCTGTACAGAAGTTTGCTGATCAGATATCTAAAGTCTTTGTCCCCCTGGTGAGTTCAGTCATATTATTTGTGCGATGAGTTCAGTTACATTATTTGTGCGATGAGTTCAGTTACGTTGTGTTAATCCAATAATGATGTATTATTATCAGTGTTAAACAACAGTTTGTTTCATGCTTGTAGGTCATTGTTCTTTCTTTGCTTACTTGGCTTACATGGTTCTTAGCTGGGAGGTTCCATGGCTATCCTAGCTCCTGGATACCATCTTCCATGGATAGCTTTCAACTAGCTCTTCAGTTCGGAATCTCAGTTATGGTAATCGCCTGTCCTTGCGCCCTAGGGCTCGCGACACCAACTGCTGTAATGGTTGCAACAGGAGTTGGTGCCTCACAAGGTGTTCTGATCAAGGGTGGGCAAGCTCTGGAGAGTGCGCAGAAGGTCTAAAATTGATTATGCAACTGAAGACATGTTTGCACACAGTGCTTCAAATTGTTGACGAACATTATTTCGTATTGGCATTTTACAGGTGGACTGCATTGTTTTCGACAAGACAGGAACACTAACTATTGGGAAGCCTATTGTCGTCAAGACCAGACTCCTGAAAAACATGGTCTTACGTGAATTCTATGACTATGTTGCAGCAGCAGAGGTATGCTTCCTAAACTGTATATACCTTTCTTGTCTTTTTAGCAGATAGTTCTCTGCGTTTTGGGCAGATACCTTGCTAAAACTTCATTGTTTTTCAGGTCAACAGTGAGCACCCGCTGGGGAAGGCGATAGTGGAGCATGCCAAGAATTTTTATTCAGAGGAAAACCATATCTGGCCTGAAGCAAGGGATTTCCTTTCAGTGACTGGGCACGGCGTGAAGGCAAAAATCAGTGAGAAGAATGTCATTGTGGGCAACAAGAGCTTTATGTTGTCATTAGACATTGATGTCCCAGTGGAAGCTTCAGAGATCCTCGTGGAAGAAGAAGATAATGCACGGACAGGGATCATCGTGGCCATGGATCAAGAAGTTGTGGGCATAATCTCTGTATCCGATCCAATAAAACCAAATGCTCATGAAGTGATATCATACCTCAAGTCAATGAAGGTGGAGTGTATAATGGTGACTGGGGACAACTGGGGAACTGCCAAAGCGATCGGTAAAGAGGTTGGCATTGAAAATATCGTGGCCGAAGCGAAGCCAGAGCAGAAGGCCGAGAAGGTGAAGGAACTTCAGGTGAGCTATGATGATATCCTTGCTTTATTTCCTCTGAAAGCATCCCTGCTTTATCTCAAAGGACTATATCTTTGTTTTTTTTATCACTTTCATGCTGTTTTCGTGCAGCCATGCACGCATCTACTCATCCGCCTTTGAAATCTGATAATTGCAGCTGTCTGGAAGAACTGTAGCGATGGTTGGTGACGGAATCAACGACTCCCCGGCGCTGGTGGCAGCTGACGTGGGGATGGCGATCGGCGCAGGCACCGACGTCGCCATCGAAGCGGCGGACATCGTCCTCATGAAGAGCAACTTGGAGGACGTGATCACTGCTATCGATCTGTCCAGGAAGACCTTCTTCCGCATACGGATGAACTACGTCTGGGCTCTCGGCTACAACATCCTGGGCATACCGATCGCTGCAGGGGTCCTGTTCCCGTCCACCCGGTTCCGCCTGCCGCCGTGGGTTGCCGGCGCTGCGATGGCGGCGTCGTCCGTCAGTGTCGTCTGCTGGTCCCTGCTGCTGCGGTACTACAGGAGGCCATTGGTCGTACAGGAGCGACAAACATAGAGAATCATCGATCGTGGATACATATACATATTAAGCTGTAGATATATGCAAACTCCGTGGTAGATAGTGGCAAGGGCAGCAGTTCTGCAATGTAAATACGTGTAACTGCTGGATAGCCTGGATAGTACAAAGTTGTACTAAATCAGCGACGCTTATTATGGATCGGAGGAGGTACTATACTAGTTTCTTACAAGTTAGGCAGCACTGCTCTTGTGGTATAGATTGGAAGGAGCGCCACTGTGTTCTTATATCTGTATCTCTGTACATAATATTTTGTATCACCAATTCAGCATGATGATTCTCAAAAAAAAAAAAAAAACAATTCAGCATGATAGTAGTCTGAACTTGACCTTTCAAGAAGGGAATTGGACAACCTTTGGAGGGGTCAAGGTCAAGGTGTTGGTGTCTGGGGTCAAATTCAAAAGCTAGAACTAAAAGACAGTGCCTTGTGACGATGCTAATCATAGGCTCGTAGTAGCTACAAGGATGGTTATTCACGGTGGGTCTGTCCACTTGTCCTGTCTCTGTGCGTGACTCAAGTAGTTACCTAACTAATTAAGCAGTTTCAAACGCGCAACACTTTGCATCCAAGACAGCATATCATGATATAAAGCGGCCGATGCTCCTTCAGGTACAGTCGTAGCTAAATGTGGTCCAAAAGTTGCCGTGCCAGGTTCGTTTGCTACCTTTCAATCGATCTCGCCATTGTGCATGGCACGGCCGATCCGATGGCGACTTCGATGAGTGGCCACACCTAGTGCCGTCCGTCTAGATGCACGTAATTAAACACCACCCAAATGCATCGATCGGCAACTTTCTTTCTTTTTCTGAAACACGGAGGCACAAAAAAAAACTAATGATTTGCTTATGTCCTCAACTCCACCGTAATGATTGTCAAGCACACGGGGCGAGATGAAAACAAGATAAAAGTAAACTAAAAATAAATGCAATGATGTAAACTAAGCAATGGTGATGAGAATGATGAAAACCAATAAGTAAACTATGAATGCAAGCTTTCTTCCGCGAAAGAACTATGAATGCAAGCTAAAGGTATGTTTTTATATTTCCAGGTTAATTAATTGTAGAAATTGGAAGTGCGTGTGAGTGAAAGTAAAAGGGTTTTTCTTATGCTTAAAAAATGGACCGGGTTCATGGGTTCATTTGTGTACTCTCTTATACATATGATGGCACGAATATAGCTTCTTACAACGAGATAATATTGATCCAACTTTAGTGTGTTTGATACACATGCATATGGACATCACCTCCTATTATTGAGATGTTGTAACACATCCTACTAATACTTCTCTAGTAAGAGAAAACTCCAAAAAATATATTTAGGATAAACGAGGATTGTCTTTGATGTTTTGATATGATGTTGAATATCAAATATGCTACCTCGAACAAACATGATCGCCTTTTTTTGTCACTAGTGGATGTAACACATGCATTTATTTATGAGGTAACCACGGGAAGGTAAAACCATAGTAGGTATCAAAATTTGCATCACTATTCAGTTGTTACTACCAGTTACTCTATCTAATGCATACACTCTCACTCACATGTTCTCGCATACTAGTTTGATCTGAACATGTATGCAAGAATGAGATAGTAATATACATGTACAGATACATCAAACACAAAATGAAAGTTGCAATCTCGTATACTCACCCAAATGCATCGATCGACAACTTTCTTTCTTTTTCTGAAACACGGAGGCAAAAAAGAAAACTGAAACTAATAATTTGCTTATGTCCTCAACTATCTTGGAGGAGTTCAACATTTTCATTTGTAAATTATTTTAGGACTAGGAATCCATTTCCTACTATCTTGCACATTTGAATCAAGCACATTATTGATGCTCATCATTTTTCAGCATGAGGGGAAATCTTGTTTAGCATGAAATATTACGATCCTCTTCACTATTTCCCCACACTAGACATAGACAAAAGCACAAGGACTTGAAATAAAAATATAATAACACATGAGAAATTTACTTGGAATGAATATAAATGCCACATATAAGTAGATATGGTGGCCTCGGATGCTTAAACACTATATCACGCTTATAGGTCAAAGTCTAGCAATAGAGAGAAAGTTGACCGCTAAAGTAAGAATGCAACATTGTCCATAGTACATCCCATTTTCTGAAGTGATAAACTAATTTCTCCTACATGGTACCTCGGTAGTGGAGGCTCCCTGAGCATATTTTGGAGGCTTGGTTTATTGATAACAGGTTGACCATAATACCTCTATGTGGTGTGGTTGTGATTTTGTGCGATAGCCCAGCACAAGTTGCGGCACCGCCTGTGGGTGTTGTGTCCCTCTTGGAAGCGTCGTTGCGATCACCTTCCCCATGTCAGGGTTCTGGGTGAAAACCTTTGACCGTTTCGGTCTCGACGACAGCGGTGCCTGGCGTCCTCACCCTCTTGGAAGCGTCATCGTGGAGCTGAGATTACCTTCGGTCACCATTTGTCGTCTTCTATGGACAAGTTCTGATCATATCTCAACGCCCTTTAGCGCTGGTGTGAGGCGGTTTCGACGGCCTTCTATCTCTTACACGTGACCGAGCTGCCACTTCTCCCGTCCCCTCTATCCACTAGCAGGATAAACTGTCCACGGTCTGGAGCAAGAGAACATGTGGTACTCTTCGGCGACAACTTGATGGATGCGACATGACGATGTCCGGTGGTTTTACAAGAAGACGTAGCGTGACCTCTAGTCGGTAGTCACGGGAGCTTCTTGTGGGGCGTAGCTACTCCTGATTTTCGTTCTTTATCTTTACTTTGTTCTGTAGGAAATTTCTATTACAGTAGTATCATTTTGACGACAGCATGTCTTTATTTACAAAATGAGACCAAATGCTCTTTTGAAAAGAAAAAGAACTTTGTCTCCAGGCTTGTGATCGCCGCTCCACGTATGCGGCATCCGCTCATGCGGTTGGCATTTCGCGAGAACCGTAACCGCGTGCCGGCATAAATCGCGCGAGCGAAATCCGCACAGGGCAGGGCGGCCCACGCGTGATGCGTGCCAGTGCCAGGCACGACGACGGGATATATGCCAGGCATCCCAAACTTCCCTACCTTTTGCCTCGCGTACGTGCAACGCCATTGTCTGTATCACCACCGCGAGTACGTGTGAGCGAACGCAGGAAGTACGCGCGTCGACGAAGGGATTCCGGCGGGCGAAATCTGTTCGCGTGCCAGCAGACAACTGCATTGCACCTGACCGCGCACACGCACGGGACAGCTGCTCTCTCTGCGGACGCTTCTAGATGCTTCCGCCACCTTCGGCCCCCGATCGGACGCTTCTCCGTGGAGGCCGTCTGGTCCGATCACAGACAGCCGCCCTTGGTTGACCCAGCGCCTCGGTTCCGTTCACACGTTTTTTTTTTTTGTTGAGGGGAGGTTCCGTTCACACGTGAGTGGTACGAGCTTCCTCCGTCGCGGGCTACACACACAGCCCGCAGCCGCGGAGCATTCACACCTCTGTTACTTTGCCCATAAGATTCCGAACCTCCAACCTCCTCTCGCCGTGGGCCTGGCCTTATAAATCCTCCGGTAACGCCTCGGCCCACCCCTCATCATCGCACTCTCTCCCGTCGTCTCCACGCTACCCCCGCCCGCCTCCCAGCTCCCAACTACCCGTTGCTCCTGACTCCCGACCCCGCTCGATCTCGCCTAGCCGCCGTTACCGCGTCCACCATGGCCGCCGCGTCGTCCGCAACCTCCGTCCACGACTTCACCGTCAAGGTCAGCTCCCCTCGTCTCCAGACTCTACACGCGCTTTGAGTCTCTGCTTTTTTTTCCCCCACGCTACTAAGATTCCCCCGCTTGGCCTGGCCCCCCGACTTCGCCGTCGAGGTAAAGCTCGAGGCGTGCTTGCTTCGCGCTCTTGCTAATTCGTTGGAGCTCCGTGTGAATTTCTCTGCCGATCCGAGGAATTATCCTGCTAATAACCTCTCTGAATTCGCTAGCCATCAGTTCGAATTTCTGCAAGATGAAAGGTGAATTGTGCAGTAGCACGACCCTAACGAACGCGATTTGCTGTGCAGGATGCTAGCGGGAAGGACGTCGACCTCAGCGTCTACAAGGGGAAGGTTCTTCTCATTGTTAACGTAGCATCCCAGTGGTAAGAGTTAGCATCTCCGTTTTGGCTATGAGATATCTTCAGTTTTACTTAGTTTGAGATTAAATTGTCGTTGCATAGTCCACATCAAACGGATGGTCAAAGTGGATTAGTCACCTGCTGCCTACTGGTGCTTGATTCTCCAAAATAATTTGGCCGACGTAGACATCTACAAAATATTTTTTGTAGAAAACAGTACTTCTTCAACTGCTAATTCTTGTTCCTGACCAATTGTTCCAGTGGCCTAACTAACTCCAACTACACCGAGCTGAGCCAGGTGTACGAGAAGTACAAGGGCCAAGGTGCTTACTTCACCCAGTCTGTCCATTGCTTAACAGTAGTGGTCCTTGGTTATTGGGATGCTAATTAACCACTATGTTCTCTTGCCGATTTGTAGGACTTGAAATCCTGGCTTTCCCGTGCAATCAGTTTGGTGGGCAGGAGCCTGGCACCAACGAGGAGATTGTCGAGTTTGCCTGCACTCGCTTCAAGGCTGAGTACCCCATTTTTGACAAGGTAGATTTGTGCAGCTATTTTCATCAACCAGAGTAATGCATTTATCTGTTCCAGTGGGAAACAAATAATGATCTGCTCGAGTAGGATAACCTGTCTCGGTGTGATATACTTTCAAATGTTTCAAACTTTCAAATGGGATCATCCATGATCCCCATTTGTTTAGGATATTAATCTAAGAAGAATGTTTTATTGTACTGTGTTGTGTTGTAGCATTGAACTTAACTCCTATTGTCTGTCAGGTTGATGTCAACGGCAAGGAGGTATCCCCCTTGTACAAGTTCCTGAAGTCTAGCAAAGGTGGTCTTTTCGGCGACAGCATTAAGTGGAACTTCTCCAAGTTCTTGGTTGACAAGGAGGGTCGCGTCGTGGACCGCTATGCACCGACCACTTCCCCTCTGAGCATTGAGGTAATTTACAACACCATGATTCACATTCCCTTGTAGAAGCTGAATTCTGAAGCGCTGGGCATTCAAAATAACACTTTGTTCTGGATATCTGCAGAAGGACATCAAGAAGCTGCTTGGGGTCTCTTAGACCTGCTGGTTGGAGGCTGTAGAAAAGTCAGCACTTCTGTATTACATCGGTGCTACAAACATTAATAATGTTGTGTTGAATAAAAATATGTACCCAGCATTTCAGAGGTTGCGAGTCTGCTATATTTTCTACATCCTACTCTGTACTTGTATATGTCGTGTTGATGAATTTCAAATATTGTAGCTGTTCGGTATGCCTTTAATTGGATCCTTGTGCTGTCTGGTTACGTTTTTAAAGAACATAATTTATCACATCGCTGCATCGGCTTGATAGCATGATGCAACTCTGCATATAATTGTCATGAAATGAGTTCCACAACTAGTTTACTGAGACAAGTCTGTGGTGCTATGATGTTGTTCCTGAATAAGCGAACCTCATACCAAATTTACACCTTTAAAAATCTCAGAACTAGAGTTCAAAAGTATTTTAAACTTTGCAAAGTATGCATGTGAGGTCGTAAGCTCTCCCCATCTACCACCCATAACGTATCTTTGGACTTCAAAGTTTTCAAGAGCTAGACCCCTTTAACTGTTATGTTATACTATCCATCATGTACTATCTTCACACATGTAGAGCCAAGTGCTAATCATCGGTCAGGTCGAAGACATGGTGCCCAAGTTCGACATCTTCAATCCTGGACCACCCAAACTGAGGCAAAGGTGAAAATGGCTCATAAGGCATTGCATCCAGCTCCCAGGGTACTTTCAGCTCAGTAAGTTGGCTGTCACTGGTCTTTGGCTCCATCATTTCCTCTGCCACCTTGTAATTGAAGCTTCCAGCAATCACCTGAGATAATAATTACACGTAATAAAAGATTAACTCTCTGAACCTATGCACAAGAGAGAATATAGACGGAAAACAACAACATGAAGATGTCATGGACTATTTCACAACAACTCTTTGGGGAAGTCTTGTATTGGTTTATGTTATTCTGGCTTGTACCTGTAGTTCCACTTGATGATTGAAAAAATCAAGCAATGTACCTGCACAGGGTCTGCAGCAATCAGTGGCCCTCCAACGCTACCTCCAAACAGGCTGCCGCACGGAGTAGAAACTACAATGCTTAACCCCCCATCGCAGTTTCCTTTGCCACGCTCGTCAGATATCAGATACGAGCCTTTTAGTGAAATTATCTCAAAGTGACCCTGCAAAATAAACTCAAGATAAGACCAGGAGGGAAAGCATTTTTTCCT
Organism: Avena longiglumis; assembly: GCA_030063025.1. Classification (NCBI taxonomy): domain Eukaryota; kingdom Viridiplantae; phylum Streptophyta; class Magnoliopsida; order Poales; family Poaceae; genus Avena; species Avena longiglumis. The sequence goes on along the minus strand of CP125976.1, from coordinate 65,828,913 downwards.
GCTACACAAGGGGCTAAAGAATTTGTACTGGACTAGCCTACATAACTAGTCTAAGCGCAACTGAGATAAGACAAGCAATTCGTTGCTGAATGTGGGGTATAGTAGTAGTATCTAGCGTTAGATATTGAGAACACTGAGGCGAACCTTGTAAACTGCATTGTTAAGGCCACCTGACTTTGAAGATAGACGGAGGGTTACGCTTGATAATGTGCCATTGGCTGATAGAATGCAGATGGATTTGTCATGCATCTCTGATAACAGCATAATCCTGAGAGTAATATCCTGTGTATCATTGCTGTTAAATTATAGACAACATATGAACAAAACACTCACTGAATCTTCTCTAGCCAGTAATTATGAACCCCACCCATTTTCCTTCAGAAATAGGAAGTGGGTGGGAAAAGTAGAAAGAAGTGAAAAGTGATATTTCTGCAACATATTGACACCATAAACAGAGCCAGACCAAAGATTTGTGGGGAAGCATGGCAAGAGCAATCTCTAGTCCATCAATTGTATAAGGATCAAGGACTTCTCAATGAATAAAACATGATGAACAGAAGATCCCATATAGATTGCACTGCACAAGCACATACAAGTATACTGCAGCATTGTTTGAAATGGATATGTAATACCCCCTCCGGTCCATATAAATGGCCTCAACTTTATCTAGATTCGTATGTATCTAGTTAATTATATGGACCGGAGGGAGTACGTGCCTTATGGTGTTATGGTAGTCAGATAAATATGTACTACGTTAATGATGAGAATCTGCAATTTGCTAAAATAAATTTCAGAGTCATCAACATTTGGAAATTTGCTACTGAACAGGACAGCTAACAAACGTTAACCTCGACCATGTTGCAGGTAACACACTCCTAAAAACTAACAATAGTACAGTACAGCATATTTCTAAACATCCCATAGCAAACTCTCTCCAGGTTCAAGCACCCAGATAATCAGTAACACACTAAACCAGGTTAGACAGAGAAAATGGGAACACTGCTCAGCAACTGAAGCTCCATCTTAAGGTAAAGTGACAAATAGTAAAACAAACACACACAATAAATTTCTGCATACCTCTCCCTGATTGATACGCAGTACATGTGGAGCAAATGCATTTCCAGGTGCACATCCCCCTGTGATCAAAACATAAATTCAGGGCCACTGGATGAACATACAGAAGTTAAAGCATTGTACTGAAAGAGATGAAATTCTCTGAGAGGTGAACTTCAGCAATAGGATGAACCTCCAGTTATATACAAGCACTAACACACATCATGTGCTTGGACTGTCAAATGTGCAGACTTGTAGAAGAAAAAAGAAAATTTATTATCATGTGGCAGTTGCAGATCTCTTGGACTTCAAGGTGATATATTGCACATGGAAAAGGAGCATCTTTATATATCGAGAACAGCTTTGTGGCCGGCAAGATCATAGTCCATTAACAATGTCATCTACTGCAACAGTGGCAACCATTACATCACAACAGCAAGCATGCGACTGGAAACGCTCTGGTTGTGGTGTTGTTCGTTTCCATGATCATCGATTTGATTAATTCCCTAGGCGACACACCACACCTCCAAATCATCCCCACATCCTAACTAAATAAAGACTACAAGTACAGAACTAGCAACAGGTTTTGCCATTATAATACTATACAGAGTTCCTTCAGATATTGCAGCAGCAGGAAAAAAACAGCGCAAACAAACAAGGGGCTCACTCACGGTTTCGTCTCGCACGGTACGGCACAAGATACTCACCAAGAAGGGCGAGCTGAGATTTCTTCCCTCTGGACTTGGGTGGCCGGCCCCTCCGCTTCACCGGCTGCTTCTCCCGCGAGGGAGCCTTCACCGCCGGCGCGCGCATTGCTGCGAGAGACCGAGACGCCGCCGCCGTCGATGGGGAGTGGTGCGCGCGGAACCCTAGGTGCCCTGATCCTTTTTGGCGTTTGAGTGCGGAACAGTGGCTTGCAGAGCTGGAGGTTTCTTGGGTTGATGGTGGATGGTTAGGGGTTAAGCTTGGACAGTGGTTCGCAGGTTTTGGATGGTTAAGTAGAAGAAGGCGGATAGTGTGAAGTTCATCTTTTTTTTAGGGGGCTGTCACTGTCAGTTTGTCTTTTTTTAAACCAATTAAACATGCAAGCCGTCTCATTAAAATTTTTCAGTCCCTTTAGATACCCCGGTAAAGAAAAAAAAAGTGCGTCTAGAACTTACAGCCCTTCGACCAATAATAGATACATCGTTTATGAGGGTTTCTAGGATGAAACTATGGGGCTTATCGTCCCAATTACGATAGACTATTGGAAAACAATGACTAGCTAGCTCATGAGCTACTTGATTAGCTTTTCTTGGACAATGTTTGAAAGAGACTCATCCAATAGATGTAGCCAAATCAATACAGTCAGTATAAACAACAGATGCATCATTCCACCAACGATCGTCTCTATTTAGAGCCTCAATTACTTTAGTAGAGTCTGACTTCGCTTCTACCCTGTTTAATCCCAATCTATTTGCTAGAGTAAGACCTTCTCTCATAGCCATCGAATCTGTCATCGATGTCGTACCCACATGCGGTATGAAACAGCAGGAGGGCGCAACAAACCGCCGTTGATAATCTCGAATCACAGCACCAGCCGAGCCTGCACAAATATCTCCATGGAAGGACGCATCAACATTAAGCTTCATGTGACGAGGTTTAGGCTTGGACCACTTCGCCACTCCTGTGGTATTAATGGAACAACAGCGTTAGTAGTAATGGCTAAGATTAACAATTTACATTGGTATATCGGGGGAACAGTTTCATTGTGTGTTCTCTGTCGTCTGATCCACCACAAATACCACAAGCTCACAGAGACCATTTCCTTTAGTCCAATTTTATTAAATCCAGGAAGTGTATTATCCTCACGGCGGAGAAGATTCTCTAACACAACCGAACCAGAAAGCTCATTCTGCAATGTTCGGTTAATGATGTCTGATATACCAATATCTGCCCATAGATCAGACGCAGTCTGACAAAGGAAAAACAGGTGCAAGATATCCTCCGGGCCCTCATTGCATATCGGACAACCTCCGTCCATATGAAAATCTTTACCTTGCTTGGGATTTTTAGTTTCCATAAAATTTGCCATACCGGATTGATTGCCGAACTACCAATAGCAACCAAAGGAGCCGAGTCAAATTGGTGCCACCACTGTAAATAGTAACCCGATCTAACAGTGTATCTGCCGTGTTGTGTTGGAGCCCAAGCAATAAAATCTTCAAACCCACGATTGTGCAGGGGAATTTGCAATGTACAATTTACATTAATAGAGCTGAATATTTCATTGAGCATCGCAAGGTCCCAAGTACCTGATATCAGATCAATTAATTCACTAACCTTCGTGTAAACTGTTGCTCCCCTAGGTGACATATTTTTTCTATCAGGGCTGCTCGGCACCCAGGGATCATGCCAGATATTAATATGCTCTCTTGTCCCCACTCTCCACACGTACCCTCTCTTGAAAGTAGCGATGTCGGCTATGATACTTTGCCAAGTATAGGAAGAGTCAGCCTATGGTCCAGCCCTTAAAATGTCACCATCCGGATAATACTTGGCTCGTAGGCCTTTAGAACACAACGAATTCGGATCATCAATAAGTTGTCAAACTTGCTTTGCCAATATTGCTAAGTTAAAAGAGTGAAGATCTCTGAATCCTATGACACCCTTTTTCTTTGGATAACACAGCTTCCACCATGCATACCAATGCATCTTATTACTATTGTCATCATCTCCCCACCAAAACTTGGCAATAGCATCCATCATCCTGTTGCAGACACCTTTTGGGATCAAGAACACAGACATAGCATAGACTGGGATGGCCTGCACAACAGATTTCAATAATATTTCTTTACCTCCAATAGAAAGAAGTTTCTCCTTCCAGCCATTTATCCTCTGAATAATTCTTTCAATAAGATTCTTAAAACTGTCACTTTTATCCGCCCCAACTAGTGCAGGGAGACCCAAATATTTATCCGAAAGAGCTTCCGTATCAATATGGAGAGCCCCACAGACTTATGTTTTAATAAGGTCATTAGTGTTAGGGGAAAAGAATATACCGTCAGTTTGTCTTTATCGTCTCTGTGACTAGTACTGCGTGGGAGAAACACACTGCTGGTCTTTTGTAAGGATCGTATGGGCACCTAGAGGGAGGGGTGAATAGGTGCTACTTCAAATTTTACTCTTTTTCAAATTAGGGTTTGACAAGAAAGGTAAATTCTCTAGAATATGCAACTATGGTGAATTTCCCTATATGTCAATCAAGCACAAACTAACACAACACTAAGCAAGAACAAGTAAGTAAAGTGCGGTAAAGGATAGAAGTAACCGAGGGAGTGGACGCGGAGACACAAGGATTTGTTTCCCGTAGTTCCTTCCTTTTGAGGGGAAGTACGTCTACGTTTGGAGAGGGGGTGGTTTCAAACCACCAACGCCACGAGAGGCCTCCCTTGTTCTCCGATGAACCTCACCCCAACGGGCTCGATTGACCTTCCACTATATCGGCAACATTCGAGGTGGAAGCCGGCACCTTTACAACAAGTTCGGGGCACACATCCACAACTGAATTGGAGGCTCCCAAATACAAGCAAGCTGTCAAGACAAATCAAAGACAAGCTTGTAAGAACCAAATAAAAGTTAGGGTTTCCAAAGAAACACTAGAGCTTGGGGGCCCTCAAGTGAATGAGGGGGAAATGAAGATCTCTCTTGGTGAAGATGTAAATCAAGGCCTCCTCCTTCGATTCTCCAAAGATCAATGACTTTGGATGGTTGGATGAAGAGATCTTGTAGATTTGGTGGCTCTAATGGGGTTGGTGTTCTTGAGCAGCTCGAGCAACTGGAGGAAGAAGATAAGGGTCCCTTTTTATAGGCAGCCCCCTCCACGAACCGTTTTCTGACCGTTGTAGAAAAGTCAGACCGGAGATTCCGGTCTACACCGGAGACTCCGGTCTACACCGGAGACTCCGGCCAATCTCCGAACCAGTCTCGGGGCCTTCCTTCCGACCCAGCCAGTGCACTGAACACCGGATACTCCGGCCTTCCAACACCGGGGACTCCGGACTGACCAAAGTCCGGAGACTCCGGAGTAACCTCCGGTGCAGCCTCCGGACCACTAGTTAGACTGTCCCAGCCAGGTCCTGGGAAGCACCACCGGAGCCAGAACCGGAAACTCTGGACCACACCGGAGACTCCGGTCTTGGCAGACCGGAGACTCCGGTCTTGGTAGACCGGAGACTAGATCAGTGACAAATGAATGTGGTCTTTTAACAAGAATATGTGTGCAGTTTATCAATGATAATACCAACATGTGTACAATAACAAACAGTAAAATGATCTACTTGTTGTTAACGAACACCAAAAGTGATTATGACAATAAATGCCCTTTCAATCTCCCCCTTTTTGGTGTTCGATGAAAACAAGTGATTTGCATTGAATAACATATAAATGTGGCTCCCCCTGACTATGTGCAGCAAGATAATGAAGTAAATCATGTAAGGAACATAATATCAACGATAGCACACATAGATCTCACATGAGTTACAATAGGTGTTGCACACCAACACATAGTCATAGACACACATAAAGTTCAAGTTTCGAATATCTAGATAAAAGGCAAATAAATGCAGATAGTCGCAAATCCCAAATCCCATGCAAAGCGATGAGACTGTCTTCTCCCCCTTTGGCATCGAAACGCCGAAAAAGGGGAAAAGACCTATACTAGCACCCCAATAACTCAGTAGTCATTGTCATCCTCATCATCCTCGGCATCCTCATCCTCCTCCTGGTCACCATCATCCTAATCATAGTCATCATCATCATCCTCAGGGACAGCAGGCCCTTTGCCATGAGGGCGAGAAGAAGAATTACCCTGGTACCCAAACCCTGATGTGACATCAGCAAACGTCTTCCAATCCACCAGACTTTCCTGTTGAGCATTCCATGCCCCAAATGAGAGTGTATGATCAGATTCTGTGGACTGATGAGCCCCATGCTCATCATTGTATTCATCTTCACCTTCCTCATTATCCTCAGCACCCTGTTCCTTGATCTCTTTGAGAAGCTTCTCAATGCGGCGGTTGCTTTGGTAGGATGCATGTTGCTGCTTGCGAATGTCAACGTTCATGCAACAGAGGGTCCTCTCCCAAAAGCTGGCCTTCTTGACCCTCTCATGCACATAGTCTCGGGTCATAGTAGGCATAGGGGCATTGGAGGCATTCTTCCTCCAAACTCTAGGCGGAGAGGGAGCCCTCTCCGTATCAATCTCCTCATCATCATCATTCCCATAGAGACGCCTTGGAGCAGGCCTCATGTGCCCTTCTGCTGCAGAGAGACCAGAGTGTGCACAGTGAGGTGTGGTGGTATGCCATGTGGAGAATCATGCTCCTGGGAGTTGATGAGCCTCATAACCAAGGGTGCATATGGAGGAGATTTCTTGTAAAGAATGGCATGGAACATCTCCTCTAAAATGAAGTCCATCACATCAATGGGTGCAGCATTAGCCTCTGGTCCAGCATTGAAGGTCCGGTGAGTTTGGTACAGGAGGTTGACAAGCCCACCCCTGATAGCATCATCATTTCCAGCACTTGGAGCAATAGTGTGACGGAAAATCCTCAGCATAAGGTTGTAGAGGGTCTTGAGTCCCTTGGAACCCCCCACAACACCATCATCATACAGAGGTGCCAGCTTCATCTTGTTCTCACCCAAAGCTGTCGAGTGGATGCGCAGCCCCACAGGAGTAGATACACCATGAAAGGTCTCAAAGATGTGTTGGAGATATGCCCAAGAGGCAATAATAAAGTGGTTATTATCATATCTTCACACTTATGATAAATGTTTACATACCATGCTATAATTGTATTAACCGGAAACATTAATACTTGTGTGATTTGTAAACTAAAATAAGAGTCCCTAGTAAAGCCTCTTGTTAAACTAGCTTGTTGGTTAATATATGATCATGGTTTCCTGATCATGAACATAGAGATGTTATTAACAACAGGATCATATCATTAGGAGAATGATGTGATGGACATACTCCTATAGATAAGTGTAGCATAAAGATCAAGTCATTTCAATAGTTCAATTGCTATATGCTTTCTGATACATAGTAACCTAATTCCTTCGACCATGAGATCATGGTAATCACCATCACCGGAAGGATGCTTTGATGACATCAAACACCACACCGTAACTGGGTGGCTATAAAGGTGGCATTGAGTGTTCGAAAAGTATGTGTTGAGGCACATGGATCAAGAGTGGGATTTGTCCATCCATATGACGGATAGATATACTCTGGGCCCTCTCGGTGGAATGTCATCCAATTAGCTTGCAAGCATGTGACTGGCTCACAAGGGATCACATATCACGGGAACGAGAAAAGAGTACTTATCGGTAACGAGGTTGAACTAGGTATGCAGAGATACCGACGATCATAACCTCGGATAAGTAAACTATCGTGAGACAAAGGGAAATTGGTATCGTATGTAAGTGGTTCATTCGATTGCAAAGTAATCGTAGAAATATGTGGGAGCCATATGAATTTCCAGATTCCTCTATTGGTTATTGTTCGGAGAAGTGTCTCGATCATGTCCGCATAATTCACGAACCGTAGGGAGACACACTTAAGGATTCGACGTTGTTTGAGTAGTTATGGTATTATGAGAAAGAGACCGAATGTTGTTGGAGTCTCGGATGGGATCCGGATATCACGAGGTGATCCGGAATGGTCCGGAGAATAAGATTCATATAAGGAAAGTCCGTTTGAGTTCGGGAATGATTAGGTGTTTTCATCGGGAATGTTCTAGAAGGTTCCTAATGTCCCAGACTCCGGGGGGGAAGGGTACATGAATGTGTCATTGCATATTGGAATGATTGCATCATGTACTAAGTGTTCTTGCTGTTCCAAATAAAGGATTAAATTGAATCCTAAAACAGAAAAGTCAAATGGCCAGTTTGAAAGTCAAACGGCTAAAACAGGAAACTGTGGGAAACAAGCAAGAGGAGGTTGGAACCGACTTGGGGGAGGAGTCCCTCCTCTCCAAGCCGGCGCGCCACCCAAGGCCGACTTGGGGAGGGACTCCCTCCCCTTGGCCGCCCTCCCACCTATAAGAGGAGGGGCAGGGCCTCCTCCTCTAGACACACAAGTTCCTATCCTCTAATCTCCGGTTTAGAGCAGTTTTGGTTTAGAGCTTCTAATTGCCCTAGCCTTTGGTTTAGAGCCTTCTAATTGGTGTGTCTAATCCCTAGACCACTAATAGCCCTCTCTCATACTCCACCATACTCGCTCCGGCTTAAGGCGAAGCCCTGCGGGATCTCCCCTCTACTTCCGGTACCACGCCGTTGTGCTGCCGAAATCGCGAGGAGAGTGCTACAACCTCCGATGCCTGCTGGAACAAGGGAGAGGAAGGTCTTCGTCGAGTACCGAATGTGTGACCGACTGCAGGAGCGCTGCCGGAACGCAGCGCTGGAAGGATCGTCTACACGATCTTGAGATCGGAAAGAGTACGACTACATCACCCACGAGAATCTGCTCTCGTTAACCGCTTTGGAATCTTCGAGGGTAAGTTATTCCATCAACTCGTTGCTACAATCTAGTAGATAGATCTTGGCTTGTTTGTTTGTATGCGATAGAAAATTTTTGTTTTCCATGCTACGAACCCCTACAGTGGTATCAGAGCCAGGTCTATATGTAGATCTGTTTGCACGAGTAGAACACAATGGTCATTGTGGGCGTTGATGCTTTTATTGCCGATTGCTTCTTGTGTACTTTGCATCTTGCGGTATGTTGGGATGAAGCGGCCCGGGCTAACCTTACATGACATCGTTCATGAGACTTGATCCACGCTTGACATGCAACTTGTATTGCATAAGTGGCTTTGCGGGTGCCTGTTTCTCCTAGCATAGTTAAGATTCAATTTACAATGGGTGATTGACAATACTAGTATCAATGTTGTGGTTCTTGTTCGTAAGTTAGAACGACACTTATTGAAATCCCCAAACCACGTAAAACATGCAAAGAAAATTAGAGGCGTCTAACTTTGTTTTGCAGGGGTGTCTTGATGTGATATGGCCATGATTGTGATTATATATGATGTATGCAATGTTCCTTATTGTAAGTTGGCAACCGGCAGGAGCCATATGGTTGTCTTTAATTTCTGTTAAGACCCGCGTGTCTATTCAAAGTAGTTGTAATAGTTGAAGCCGGTGGAATACAACCATGGAGCAGCGTCATTGACCTTGATGCAATGCCGGTGATGATGAAGATCATGTTCGTGCTTGAAGATGGAGATCGGAAGCACAAAGAAGAAAGGCCATATCATATCACATATTATGAATTGCATGTGATGTTAATCCTTTATGCATCTTGTATTGCTTAGTAGACGATGGTAGCATTATAAGATGATCCCTCAAGCACACAATTTCAAGTTCTTAAGTGTTCACCCTTAGTATGCACCGTTGCTAAAGCTTGTTGTTTCGAAGCACCACGTGATGATCGGGTGTGTTAGATTCTGCAAGTGTATACAACGTAAGCAAGCCAGATTTGCTTATGCGGAAGCTAAGGTTGATCTTGACGAGCCTAGCATGTACAGACATGGTCTCGGAACACGGACCACCGAAAGGTAAAACATGAGTCATATAGTAGATATGATGAACATGTTGATTGTTCGCCATTGAAGTTACATCAACTCTTGTGATGATCGGTTTTGATGTGGTGGATTTGGTTCGTGTGATCACTAAAACAATGTGAGGGATATTGTTTTGAGTGGGAGTTCACCTAGATTAATTTAATTATTAATTAGAACTCAATTTATCATAAACTAAATCAAAGTGAATTTGCATAGTTGTTGTAGTCATTGACATCCGTTTACCACCTTGTGCTTAGTTATAATTGAGATGATAGAACTATAGAATTCTGGTTAGTTACTTTACGAACTGGTATCGTATTGTTTTGAAGTGTTAATCTAAAGTTTAAAAGTCATATTGCAAACTTTCAAGAAGTTCCTACTCCATGAAGTTTAATAATTAGTATTAAATCAAGAGTAACAATTCCAAGTGTTAGTATATAAGTATCATGTTTGTCTCCATGATTCTTGATATTCAAAGGATTCTCTTAATATCAAGGTTATCTAGGATCTGAAAGAGTTGTTTCACAAACCATGATGTGTGGAAGATATTGTGATATCTGAAACGAAGTATTGGTTACAACATGATAGAGTATAATATGGCAAAAGTCATGTTCTCATATTTGATGAGAATTTGCAAAAGATTGGAGACACTTGTTGTCCTAATCCTCCAAAAGGTTTTGGAGAGCAACATTATACTTGCGATTCACCGTTACAAGCTAAAAGTAGCTTGATCATGGATAAATCCATGATGAGGGTGAATATTTGATGTAGGTAAGATGTTTACTACACCAAGAGATTACTAAAGAAAGGAATTTGAAAGAACACCAAACATTTGATGATAGGTGATCTACTTCAAAGTGCAAGTCCAAAGACATTGGTATTTAATTATACACGCTTTGGATTATGTGTCATATGTATGACTCCACTATTGATATTGATAGATTCTTTCAAATGTAAAAGGAAATATTGAAAGAGAATCTCATAAATATATGGCGAAAGAAAAGACTAGAATTGTTCAGTTTAAGTATATAGATGATATACATGTTATGGCTATATTCTTTGCTTATTAAACAATGTGGTTCTTAAGTATTTGATACTGAATTTGTTGGTGTGAATCGTCATACGAAACAACACAATTCATGAACTACAAAGGCCTATGTAATTAGCAAAAGAATATGTGATGATGTTCATCGAGAACAAATAAAGGGTTATTGTGTTGCTCGTTAAACATCAAAGCTTGCCTTCAAGATTTGTTTTATCAGGTATTATGAGAACAAAAGGGTTGTTCAAATAATTGCCGTAATCCATAAAAGATGGATGATTCACAAATCTCGTTGGAAAAATCACATCCATAAAACTAGTGCTAAAAATGTCGAAAGACAAATTGATTGAAAGATCACTTAGGAAGTGACATCGCCGTTTAAATTATATTGGAAAGAAAACATGAAGAAACTCCATGTGGATGGGATTTTGGAGTCTTTTGATTTTTGATCAAATGACACTTGTGAAACTTTCCTAGAGATAATTAAAACTTCGTTCGTAGGCCAAAAGGGAACGAATAACTAGCCTGTTGAAACTTGTACATATTGTTGTACGAAGTCCATTATGTGTAGTGAAGAGCGATGGATTTCAACTTCATATGCTTCCTCCGAAAATTTGAGTGAATATATGAATATTTACTTAATAAGGATGAAGTGTGAAATATTTGAAAAAGTTCAAAGTTTTTCAAGATGAAGTGCAAAATCATTGTAACAAGAATATAAACAGTTTATGATAAAGATCATAAAGGAAGATATTTGAGTTACAGAGTTTAGCATAATACCTAAGATTTAAGGAATCGTTTCGTGGATTTGCATTTCCCGAAACACCATAAGGGTATGGAGCGTTCGAGATATGTAATTAAACCTTGTTTGACATGGTAAGATCAAAGGTATAATTCATAAAACTGCCATTATATTTTAAAGATTAAAAGCTTTAGAGATTACCGTTTTCACTGAAAAGAGCTCCATCATAATCCGTTGAAATGACACCATATAAAGTTATGGTTTGGGATAAAACCCAAGTTGTCCTTTCTTAAACATTGGTATGCTATGCATAAGAAAGATGTTTGCAACCAAAGTCGGATGAACCTGTCTTTGTATGTTATTTCGAATAACTGTTAAGTAATCCTCCATAACATCGGAGACAAAAGTGTTTGTCACTTAAAACGTCAAGTTTCTTTGAGAAGGAATTTTTTGTGAAAAGTTAAGTGGGAGGACAATAGAACTTTGATAAGGTTAAAAGAACCTTAGCTGTATGTGCAGAGTTGCGCAGCGCCGAAAAGTGTTCCGGAGGTAGCAACAATGCTCATGGCTCACGTACCTCAAAGGTTGTGGTCACGGAGATCCAAGTTCCTATTGAAACAAGTAGGTCGGATGAACAATCAAATACCAAGATTTGAGAGTTAAATCATTATTTGACAATAATGATCCGACTACATGCAAAGAAGCGATGATGAAGCCCTGACTCCGTCAAATGGCTTGAAGCCATAAAATCCGTGATAGCTCCATTCATGAGAAATCAAGTTTTGAACTTGAAGGACCCTCGAGAAAGGTGTAAGACCTTACAGTGGTGTTTGGATCTATAAAGAAATAGACATGGATGTTTTACATCTATGAAGTAGTCGACATATTGGGAAAGAGTTCACAACAATGTTCAAAGGTTGACTATGACAAGATTTGATCTTTCATAGTGATATTTAGTCTAGACGGATTAATGTAGCAACCACTACATATAATTTTGTTATATGATAGTTGAATAAACAAAACAAGTTCTTCTAATAGAATCGTTACCTAGGACATGTGCATAACACGGTCCATAGGGTTTTGTTAATTCATAGGATGCTAAAAGCATATGCAAACTTCAATGGTTGAAGTGAGCATCATGAGTTGGAATCTTCACTATGATGAAACTGTTAAAGGAGTTTAAAAGTTCATTAGAGACAATGAAGATGCTTGCATTTGCAAGAAATTAAGTGGGAGCTAAGACATGTTTCTAATACATTATGTGGAAGACATATTGTTGATTGGAAATAATGTATCTTTTATTAACACATATTAAGAATTTCATCCCGATGAAAGACTTAGGCAAAACCCAAATATTTGGCATCAATAGACGCTAATATGGTTGTGCCAGAAGTACATAGACGAGATATTGAATGAGTTCAATATAGAAACTACAAGAAAAGGTTCTTGTCGCACAGAAAGGATTGAAAGAGTTCAATGTTGATGATATATTCAAGTGTATTGACATTTGGTAAAGTGAAACAAATAATCAAGTATAGAATTGATACTTGATCACAAAGAGTATTTATATCAATCATACTGTGATATGTACAAATCCAGATATGTCCTATGCTCTAAATGTTGTGAGCATATACCAGAATGATTCGTAAGATGATCATTGGACAATAGTAAGGATATTCTTATGATCTTTTGGAAGAACTAAGAGTATATTATTTGTAGAAGTGACAAATAGATGGTTAGTTCATTGTAAAAGTACTACATTGATACTAGCTTTGTCACAAAGTACAAATTAAGTTTATCTCAATCTAAACTAAGGGTGGCACAATATAATGGAAAGTGAGTTCCATAATGGATTTGGATGAGTTCCAAAGTTAAGACATTGTGACAGATACTACAACAAAAGGCTAAGTATATGACTGCTATTATAGCAGCAAAAGAGGGCATTTGTGTCAAGTAGTTTGTTATCAAACTAGGTGTAGTTCACGAGAGGATAATACTATGAAGATATATTGCGACAATATTATCAACATGTTTTAACCCCAAAGAACTAAAGGTCACCGAAAGACCAAATTTATACAAAGCCATCTCATTATAGAATGAGTGATGCGTATACGCAAAGACATGCAATTACACACCGGACCGAAGTGTCGATCCGGAGATCGTTGACCACTAGCAATCGTGTACATACAACACCGAAAGCCATAGGTGTTGAATACACAAAGGTTTAAAACTAGATTATTGACTCTAGTGCAAGTGGGAGACTGTTGGAGATATGCCCAAGAGGCAATAATAAAGTGGTTATTATCATATCTTCACACTTATGATAAATGTTTACATACCATGCTATAATTGTATTAACTAAACATTAATACTTGTGTGATTTGTAAACTAAAATAAGAGTCCCTAGTAAAGCCTCTTGTTAAACTAGCTTGTTGGTTAATATATGATCATGGTTTCGATCATGAACATAGAGATGTTATTAACAACAGGATCATATCATTAGGAGAATGATGTGATGGACATACTCCTATAGATAAGCGTAGCATAAAGATCAAGTCATTTCAATAGTTCAATTGCTATGCTTTCGATACATAGTAACCTAATTCCTTCGACCATGAGATCATGGTAATCACCATCACCTAAGGATGCTTTGATGACATCAAACACCACACCGTGAATCGGGTGGCTATAAAGGTGGCATTGAGTGTTCGAAAAGTATGTGTTGAGGCACATGGATCAAGAGGGATTTGTCCATCCATATGACGGATAGATATACTCTGGGCCCTCTCGGTGGAATGTCATCCAATTAGCTTGCAAGCATGTGACCGGCTCACAAGGGATCACATATCACGGGAGCGAAAAGAGTACTTATCGTAACGAGGTTGAACTAGGTATGCGAGAGATCCGACGATCATAACCTCGGATAAGTAAACTATCGTGAGACAAAGGGAAATTGGTATCGTATGTAAGTGGTTCATTCGATTGCAAAGTAATCATAGAAATATGTGGGAGCCATATGAATTTCAGATTCCTCTATTGGTTATTGTTCGAGAAGTGTCTCGATCATGTCCGCATAATTCACGAACCGTGGGAGACACACTTAAGGATTCGACGTTGTTTGAGTAGTTATGGTATTATGAGAAAGAGACCGAATGTTGTTCGAGTCTCGGATGGGATCCGGGATATCACGAGGTGATCCGAATGGTCGGAGAATAAGATTCATATAAGGAAAGTCCGTTTGAGTTCGGGAATGATTCCGTGTTTTCATCGGGAATGTTCTAGAAGGTTCCTAATGTCCCAAGACTCCGGGGAAGGGTACATGAATGTGTCATTGCATATTGTAATGATTGCATCATTTACTAAGTGTTCTTGCTGTTCCAAATAAAGGATTAAATTGAATCCTAAAACAGAAAAGTCAAATGGCCAGTTTGAAAGTCAAACGGCTAAAACAAGAAACTGTGGGAAACAAGCAAGAGGAGGTTGGAACCGACTTGGGGGAGGAGTACCTCCTCTCCAAGCCGGCGCGCCACCCAAGGCCGACTTGGGGAGGGACTCCCTCCCCTTGGCCGCCCCTCCCACCTATAAAAGGAGGGGCAGGGCCTCCTCCTCTAGACACACAAGTTCCTATCCTCTAATCTCCGGTTTAGAGCCGTTTTGGTTTAGAGCTTCTAATTGCCCTAGCCTTCGGTTTAGAGCCTTCTAATTGGTGTGTCTAATCCCTAGACCACTAATATCCCTCTCTCATACTCCACCATACTCGCCTCGGCAGGCGAAGCCTCAGATCTCCCTCTACTTCCTACCACGCCGTTGTCTTTAGGAATCGCGAGGAGAGTGCTACAACCTCCATTTTCTTGGAACAAGGGAGAGGAAGGTCTTCGCCGAAAATCGAACGTGTGATCATTGGGAGCGCTTCTTAACGCAGCCTTGGAAGGATCGTCTACACGATCTTGAGATCGGAAAGAGTACGACTACATCACCCACGAGAATCTGCTCTCGTTAACCGCTTTGGAATCTTCGAGGGTAAGTTATTCCATCTACTCGTTGCTACAATCTAGTAGATAGATCTTGGCTTGTTTGTTTGTATGCGATAGAAATTTTTTGTTTTCCATGCTACGAACCCCTACAAGATGACATTGGCAAAGTCATAAAATGTAGTCGTGCAGCGAGTAGTGCAAGTCATCCACACCATGGTCCTGTCAAGATCAGACCCAAACACAACTGTGGCATAAAACTGTTGAACAAGGTGTACACTGTAGTATTCGCGCAGCTCCGTCAAGTTGTAGAGACCCAACTTCTCACAGATCCACAGGGCATCATTGAAGTAAGGGCTCTAGAGCATTTGCTCAACACTCATGAACTTCTGAGGGCAGGCAGGTGATCTGGTGAGTACACCATACACATCCTTCATGAACACAGCCTGTTCTTTCCTCCAGAAACGAGGGTCGTCACTGGTACGAGGCAGCGCATAGAAATCTGTCTTTCTCAGCTCACGGTACTCCTCTTTAGAAATCTTGGCTAGGGACTGGAGGTTGTCATACTTGGCTCTCTTTGCACATTCCTCCCGTTCAGCCCTCTCCTGATCCCTCTTCATGTAAGCTGCATCACGTGCCCGCTGTTTCCGGTTGGACGGAGGCACGATAAACTGACCCTGAGCTTCATAATAGCGAGGATTGCACCTTTGGGACTTGGCCTTGGTACGACGAGGACGACCAAAACCATCACCTGTGAACAGCAGTGAGGGAGATAACATGGAGATGAGTATATATGTCCCAAAGATGCAGTACAAGAGCTTTGATGTATTTCTGGACTACTTTGATTCACCCAACACCGGAGTCTCCGCACCAGATACCGGAGTCTCCGGTTCAGACCGGAGTGTCCTGGGGACCGGAGTCTATGTCCTGGACCAGAGTCTCCGGACCTAATCCAGAGTCTCCGGTCAGGAGGCTCGGGTATGAGATGGGAAGACGCTGGTGAGGGTGAATCTAGTATATCGGGCAATGCAACAAGGCTAAAGTACAAGATTGCACGCAAACAAGTGCTTCCAATGGACAAATCAACAACAATCCTCAAGAACACATCTAGGGATGAACCCTAGGAGGAAAAAGGAGAGGAGAGGTACCAGATCTGTCCATGGGATCAATTCCTCTGATGGGAATGAACCAATGGAGGGGAAGGGAAGGTTGGCCGACGGCATGGCGGATCCCGGGGGCTTCTTGACCTCCGGGGAGGATTTTTGGAGGAGGAGGCGACGGGTTTGGAGGTAGGGGACGGGGTGAAGAATGAGGAACTGTCGTACCAGTTCACCCCGTGCCCCCTTCTTTAAGTGACAGAAACCGTCCAGACCGAAGACTCCGGTCTACACCGGAGACTCCGGCCTACACCGGAGACTCCGACCCTCCTCGACCAAAAGTTCCAGGAAAGGTGTTTGGGGACATATATGAGAGATGGATGGTTTTTAAGATAGGGAAAAGGCTTGGGTAGAGACATCAAACTGTGAAGAACCAACAAGAGCCATAGGGATTCAAAAATAATGTTCAGAAAAACTCCAAGAGACTAGAATCAAGCAAATGACAAACATGAGTAAATGCCAACCTCTCAAATGAGAGAGGGTGGTGGCCTAGGCCACCATATTTGAGTATACTTGGCTTGGCACCACGAAGATATATCTTGGGTCCATTACCAAAACTCATCATTAAGCTCACATATCACTAAATGATATTAAGAGGAATGATTTTGATTTCTTTGGGCATAATGGGGGGAGGGATGGTCCAATCAATTAGGACCGCACTCCCCCCTATATCCTGTTGGAATTATGCCCTAGAGGCAATAATAAAGATGTTATTATTATAATTCTTGTTCATGATAAAGTTTATATTCCATGCTAGAATTGTATTAAGCGGAAACATTAATACTTGTGTGGTTTGTAAACAACACCGTGTCCCTAGTACGCCTCTATGGACTAGCTCATTGATCAATGATGGTTAAGGTTTCCTAACCATAGACATGAGTTGTCAATTGATAATGAGATCATATGATTGGGAGAATGATATGATGGACAGACCCAAACTAAGCAAAGCAATTAGATCGTTTCATCGTGTTCATCTTTGCGAAGCTTTTCCTATGTCAAATATTGTATTCCTTAGACCATGAGATAATGCAACTCCCTAGTGTCGGAAGAAAGCTTTGAGGTCATCAAACGTCATCCTATGAGAGGGTGATCATAAAGGTGTCTCTCAGGTGATCGGAAAGTATCTGTTGGGTTGTATGTATCGAGATGGAATTTGTCCCTCCCAAGTCGGAGAGATATACTTCGGGCCCACTCGGTAATCGATATCAACACCGCTTGCAAGCATGTGGTTAAGGAGTTAATCACAAAGTGATATCGGATTACGGAACGAGTAAAGTACTTGTTGTGAACGAGATTGAACTAGGTATGACTGCATCGACGATCGAATCTCGGGCAAGTAAAATATCGCGAGACGAAGGGAATATATATATGGGATTGATTGAATCCTGGCATCGTGGTTCGTCCGATATGATCATCGATGAATGTGTGGGAGTCAATATGGGTGCCTGCACTTTACCGTTGATTATTGATAGAAGATCATGTCGCATATTCTCGAACCCAGGTCACACACTTAACGTGTCTTGACGCTAGGATAGATTGGATAATTGGTTTATGAATTTTTGTTCGAGTCTCGGATGGGATCCGGGATATCACGAGAGGTTCGGAATGGTCCGGAGAATAAGATTCATATAAAGGCGTGCAGTTTTGGAGTTCTAATTGTTCAAGTTAATCGGTATTGTACCGAAGCTTCTAGAACCTTCGGAAGGGGACCAACGTGGCCCCACCTTCCGGGAGGGGCATGGGACTATGAGGGTGTCCTGGCGCATTGGGCCAGGGCACAAGGCCCCATAGGGCCCAGCCGATCTAGATAAGTTTAAACTCGTTTAAACTAGAGATAGGATTTCTAGATAAGGGAGAGTTTAAATCGTTTAAACTAGAGATAGGATTTCTAGATAAGGAGAGTTTAAATTGTTTAAACTAGAGATAGGCTTGGAGGAGGGCAAGGCTGGCGCCCCTCTATATATAGAGGGGTGGTGCGCCCCCCCCAACCACACACACCTTCCTCCAAGCCCTAGCCTTGCTACCTTCCTCTCCCTCCCATGTTTGTGGCGAAGCCTGCAGCAGAAATTCTCCACCATATACACCACGCCCGTCGTGTTGTAGATCCAATCTATCTCTCCACCATACTCGCTGGTCCGAGGAAGGAGGAGACGTCGAGGTGCCGCACGTGCATCTCACGGAGGCACCGCCACTTGTGGTGCTAGATCGGATCGGATTGCGAGGAGAAGCGAAGTACGACTACATCACCCACGTTCCGGACGAACGTTCACTGCGAATCTTCAAGGGTATGAAGATCTAATCTCTCTCGTTGATTGCATCTCCTAGATTAGATCTTGGCTTTCCCTCTGTTCGCATCCGTAGAAAATTTTGATTTACTATGCCGAGAAACCCTTCAGTGGTATCAGAGCTAGATCTATGCGTAGATGTGTTTCACGAGTAGAACGCAACATGGTTGTTGCGGGCGTTGATGTTTTCTGTTGCAAGCCTCTTGTTTGTGTTCTTCTTATGACGCGGGATAGTGAGATTGAAGCGGTCCAGGCCAACCTTACGCGACGTCGTTCGCGAGACCGGCTCCGCACTTGACGTGTGGCTTGTTCCACACATGCGGTGGTGGATGTCGGTTCTCTCACTATAGTTGTCATGGGATTAACACGAGTTTGGCAACCATAATATCACCGTTGTGGCTTTTCGTAGGTAAGAATCGTTCTTAGCATCTACTCCCATAAGCCACGTAAAACATGCAACAACAAAGTAGAGGCGTCTAACTTGTTTTTGCGAGTGTTTTTCGTGATATGGTATGGCCCAAGATGTGATGTGTATATTGTATGCGATGATCATGTTTTGTAATGTTTCACGACTTGCATGTCGATGTGTACACAACGGCAGAGCCATATGGTTGTCTTTATAATTGTGTATGACCATGAGTCAACTTCTTATACGCCATGTAATAGCTTTACTTTATCGCTAAGTAGTTAGCAATAGTTGTAGTTGCTATTCGTGGTGGAGGCAATCATGGTGGAGTGATGGAGATCATGTCAGCACGCACAAGATGGAGATCATTGCGCGAAGATTGGCTATACCATGTCACATAAAGTTATATGCATGTGATGTTTATCCTTTATGTATCTTATTATGCTTAGATCATGACGGTAGCATTATAAGATGATTCCTCACTTAAAGATCAAGATAAAACTGTGTTCTCCCCAAGTATGCACCGTTGCGAAAGTTAAATCGTGTCCAAGCATCACGTGATGATCGGGTGCTATAGACTCTACGCTCACATACAACGGGCGCAAGCCGATTTTGCACACGAAATACTTGGGTCTAACTTGACGAGCCTAGCATGTACATACATGGCCTCGGAATGTAAGAACCGAAAGGTTAAGCATGAGTCATATGAATGATATGATCGACACTTTGTTGTCCACCATTGAAACCACATCTCTTCTCGCGATGATAGGATTAGGTGTGGTGAATTTGAATCGTGTTCACTAAACAACTTGAGGGATGTTGAATTTAGTGGGAGTTCATCTAGTAATTTGATTAAGTTGAACTATTTATCATGAACATAGTCTAAATTGTACTTGCAAATACTGTAGATCACATGGCCAAATCCAACTTCAACTTCAACGTTTTAGCTGAGAAGGAAAAGCTTAGAAACAATGGGTCTAACTTCACCAATTGGTTCCGCAATCTAAGAATCATTCTGTCTGGCGGACAAAAGGACTATGTCCTTGGGAAAGCGTTAGGTGACGACCCTGCTATAGATGCGCCGGCTGATGAAAAAGCTGTTTATCAGTCACGCAAGGATGATTATGATCTGATTAAGATCGTCATGTTGTATGCTATGGAATCGGATCTTCAAAATCGTTTTGAGGAGTTCGTCGGGCCCTTTGAGATTCTCGAGGAGCCGAAAACATGTTTCGAGACTCAAGCCCGCTCGAGAGATATGAGATCTCTAAGAAATTCTTTAACTACAAGATGGAGGAAGGAGGTCCGTTAGTGAGCACGCCATTAAGATGTCGGGCTACACTCAACGCCTTGAGCAACTGGACTGCAAGATTCGTAAGAGATCAAGATTGACACTCCTAGCTACAAAAGTTTTGTAGTTGATCACAATCAGTTGGTTCCAATATGATCACTAAGCTCTTTGCTAAGATGAAAGTAGCGAGGTGAACATCAAAAGAATAATCATATGTTGATGGTCAACAAGCCCCCACCTTTAAGAAAGGTAAGGGTGCAAGGAAGCCCTTCAAGAAAGGCGGCAAAGCGTTGCCCCTGCCGAGAAGAAGCTCAGTCCGTCCAAAGCCGGGACCAGTGCTTCTATTGCAAGGACAAGGGTCATTTGGGCAAGAATCGTCCAAGTACTTAGCGGACAAGAAGGCTGGCACCATCAAAGGTATATTTGATATACATGTTATTGATGTTTTCCTTACTAGACCTCGTTGTAGTGCCCGAGTATTTGATACCGTTCGCTTGCTAATATTTGTAACTCAAAGCAGAGCTACGGAATAGGCGGACTGCGAGGATGAGGTGACGATCTTGGCGTTGGCAACGGATCAAGAGTTGATGTGATGGCGTCGCACGCTCTCCTTAGTTTTACCTTCGGATTAGTTTTAAACCTTAATAAATGTTATTATGTGCCTGCGTTGAGCATGAGCATTATTTCCGGATCATGTTTATTGCAAGACGGTTATTCATTTAAATCGGAGAATAATGGTTGTTCTATTTATATGAGTAACATCTTTTATGGTCATGCACCTCTTGTGAATGGTTTATTTCTTCTAAATCTCGAAAGGGATGAAACACACATCCATAACATTGAGGCTAAGAGATGCAAAGTAGATAGTGATAATACTACTTATTTGTGGCACTCGCTGCTAGGTCATATTGGTGTAAAGCGATGAAGAAACTCCATTCGATGGACTTTTGGAGTCTCTTGATTTTGAATCATTTGACACATGCGAACCATGCCTCATGGGCAAGATGATCAAAACCCGTTCTCGGTATGATGGAGCGAGCAACGGACTTGTTGGAAATCATACATACCGATGTATGCGGACCGATGAGTGTTTCGACGCTACGGTGGATATCGCTATTTCTCACTTTTACCGATGACTTAAGTAGATATGGGTATATCTATTTAATGAAACATAAATCTGAAACGTTTGAAAAGTTCAAAGAATTTCGTAATGAAGTGGAGAACCATCATGTAAAGATTAAGTTTCTACGATCCGATCGTGGGGCGAATATTTGAGTTATGATTTTCTCACGCATCTTAAAGCAAGTGGAATCGTTTCACAACTCACGCCACCCGAACACCACAAGGTGCAATGGTGTGTCGAGCAGCGAATCGAACCCTATTAGATATGGTCCGATCAATGATGTCTCTTCTTGATTTGCCGTTATCATTTTGGGGTTATGCATTAGAAACCGCTGCATTCACTTTAAATAGGGCTCCATCTAAATCCGTTGAGACGACACCGTATGAACTGTGGTTTGGTGCTAAACCTAAGTTGTCGTTTCTTAAAGTTTGGGGATGCGAAGCTCAAGAAGTTGATGCGGACAAGCTCGAACCCAAAGCGGAGAAATGCGTCTTCATAGGATACCCTAAGGAAACCATTGGGTATACCTTCTATCACGTAACCGAAGGCAAAGTGTTTGTCGAAGAACGGTTCCTTTCTTGAGAAGGAGTTTCTCGAAAGAAGTGAGTGGGAGGAAAGTAGAGCTAGACGAGGTTATTGAACCTTCTCTTGAATTGGAGAGTAGCGACACGAAATTGTTCCAAGGTCACTTTGCACCAATAATAGAGGAAGCTAATGACGAGGATCATGAAGCTTGACGATGTCAAGCTCGAATGTCGCAGGTCGACAAGGTCGCGTGCCCCTCCTGAGTGGTACGGCAACCCTGTCTTGACTGTCTTGTTATTAGAAAACATTGAACCTACGAACTATGAAGAAGCGATGATGAGCCCAGACTCTGAGAAATGGCTGGAAGCCATGAAATCCGAATTGGGATCCATGAGCGAAAACCAAGTATGGACTTTGGTGGATCCTCCTAGCGACCGAAAGGCCGTTGAGTGCAAATGGATATTCAAGAAGAAAACGGACGCGGATGGTAATGTTACCGTCTATAAAGCACGGCTTGTCGCAAAAGGTTTTCAACAAGTTCAAGGTGTTGACTACGATGAGACTTTCTCTCCCGTAGCGATGTTTAAGTCCATTCGGATTTTATTAGCAATTGCTGCGTTTCATGATTATGAAATATGGCAGATGGATGTCAAGACTGCTTTCCTCAATGGGAACATTGATGAAGAGTTGTATATGATGCAACCAAGGTTTTGTCGATCCTAAGGATGCTAGTAAAGTATGCAAACTTCAGCGCTCCATTTATGGATCAAGCAAGCATCTCGAGTTGGAACCTTCGCTTTGATCAAGTGATCAAGAGCTTTGGATTTGTTCCAAATTGCTACGAAGCTTGCATCTACAAGAAAGTGAGTGGGAGCTCGGACGCTTCGGTACTATATGTGGATGACATATTGATTATTGGAAATGACATCAACATGCTTAACGATGTGAAGAGTTATTTGAACAAATGTTTTTCAATGAAAGACCTAGGTGAAGCTGCTTATATATTGGGCATCAAAATCTATAGAGATAGACAAAGACGCCTGATAGCTTTAAGACAAAGTACATACCTAGACAAAGTTCTAAAAAGGTTCAGAATAGATAAGGCAAAGAAAGGTTCAGTGCCTATGTTGTCGTGTAAGATATTGAGCAAGGCTCGTGTCCAGCTACGAAATGATAGGGAAGCTATGAGCAAAGTGCCTTATGCCTCGCCATAGGTTCCATCATGTATGCCATGCCGTACTAGACCGGATGTGTCCAATGCTCTTAGTTTGACGCAGATATCAAAGTGATCCAGAGTGGAACATCGACAGCCGTGAAGAACATCCTAAAGTACCTAAATAGAACTAAAGAAATGTTCTTAGTCTATGGGGTGATGAACAACTTGTCGTAAAGGTTACGTCGATGCTAGTTTTGACACCGACAAGGATGATTCCAAATCTCGCATGTGATACGTTTATATTTTGAATGGAGGAGCTGTGAGTCGGAGAAGCTGCAAGTAAAGCGTGATCGCGGGATCTATAGTGGAAGCGAATACATGGTCAGCAGGTTGGCCAAGTGAAGGAGTTTGGATCGAAACTTCATCATCGATCTTGGCGTGGTTCCAAGTGCATTGGACCCATGGAGATATTGTGTGACAACACCGCGCCATAGCACTCGCTAAGGAACCAAGATATCATCCAAAGACCAAGCATATCAACCGCAAGTTTCATATAATCCGAGATTATATAGCAGATGGAGATCTGAAGATTAGCAAAGTACATACGGATCTGAATGTCGCAGATCCAATGACTAAACCTCTTCCACGTGTAAAACATGATCAACACCTCAGTGCCATGGGTGTGAGATTGTTGCCAGATGTAAACTAGATTATTGACTCTAGTGCAAGTGGGAGACTATTGGAATTATGCCCTAGAGGCAAAAATAAAGATGTTATTATTATAATTCTTGTTCATGATAAAGTTTATATTCCCTGCTAGAATTGTATTAAGCGGAAACATTAATACTTGTGTGGTTTGTGAACAACACCGTGTCCCTGGTACGCCTCTAAGGACTAGCTCATTGATCAATGATGGTTAAGGTTTCCTAACCATAGACATGAGTTGTCAATTGATAATGAGATCATATCATTGGGAGAATGATATGATGGATGACCCAAACTAAGCGAAGCAATTAGATCGCTTCATCGTGTTCATCTTTGCGAAGCTTTTCCTATGTCAAATATTGTATTCCTTAGACCATGAGATAATGCAACTCCTGTACCGAAGAAAGCTTTGAGGTCATCAAACGTCATCCTATGAGAGGGTGATCATAAAGGTGTCTCTCGGTGATCGGAAAGTATCTGTTGGGTTGTATGTATCGAGATGGAATTTGTCCTCCCAAGTCGGAGAGATATACTGCCCACTCGTGTCGATATCAACACCGCTTGCAAGCATGTGGTTAAGGAGTTAATCACAAAGTGATATCGGATTACGGAACAGTAAAGTACTTGCCGTGAACGAGATTGAACTAGGTATGGCGTGCATCGACGATCGAATCTCGCAAGTAAAATATCGCGAGACGAAGGGAATATATATATGGGATTGATTGAATCCTCGCATCGTGGTTCGTCCGATATGATCATCGATGAATGTGTGGAGTCAATATGGGTGCCTGCACTCCGTTGATTATTGATAGAAGATCATGTCCGCATATTCTCGAACCGCAGGTCACACACTTAACGTGTCTTGACGCTAGGATAGATTGTATAATTGGTTTATGAATTTTGTTCGAGTCTCGGATGGGATCCGGATATCACGAGAGGTTCCTAATGGTCCGGAGAATAAGATTCATATAAGGCAGTTTTTGGAGTTCGAATTGTTCCGGTTAATCGGTATTGTACCGGAAGCTTCTAGAACCTTCCGGAAGGGGACCAACGTGGCCCCACCTTCCGGGAGGGGCATGGGCCTATGAGGGAGTGTCCTGGCGCATTGGGCACAAGGCCCCATAGGGCCCAGCCGATCCTAGATAAGTTTAAACTCGTTTAAACTAGAGATAGGATTTCTAGATAAGGGAGAGTTTAAATCGTTTAAACTAGAGATAGGATTTCTAGATAAGGGAGAGTTTAAATTGTTTAAACTAGAGATAGGCTTAGAGGAGGGGCAAGGGCTGGCCGCCCCCCTCTATATATAGAGGGGTGGTGTGCCCCCTCCCCCCCAACCACACACACCTTCCTCCAAGCCCTAGCAGCCTTGCTACCTTCCTCTCTCCCTCCCGACTGTTTGTAGGCGAAGCCCTGCAGCAGAAATTCTCCACCATATACACCACGCCGTCGTGTTGTAGATCCAATCTATCTCTCCACCATACTCGCTAGTCCGAGGAAGGAGGAGACGTCGAGGTGCTGCACGCAGCATCTCACGGAGGCACCGCCACTTGTGGTGCTAGATCGGATCGGATCGCGAGGAGGAGAGAAGCAGTACGTACATCACCCACATTCCGATTTAACGTTCATTGCATGTAATCTTCAAGGGTATGAAGATCTAATCCAATCTCTCTCGTTGATTGCATCTCCTAGATTAGATCTTGGCTTTCCCTCTGTTCGCATCCGTAGAAAATTTTGATTTACTATGCCGCGAAACCCTTCATATCCATGCCTACACCTAAACCAAATATGAGATGAAACATAGGTGAGAATGCAAGAAAATCAAGTCAAGCTCCTTGAATCTACGACATTTAGTTCATTCCTCAAGTAGAAAAACCTTGCTTCATCAAGTGGCTTCGTGAAGATATCGGCAAGTTAATCTTTGGTTGATACATATGATATATCAATATCACCTCGAGCAACATGATCTCTAATGAAGTGATGGCGAATCTCAATATGCTTTGTCCTTGTGTGATCCACCAGGTTGTAGGCAATCTTGATGGCACTTTCATTGTCACATAGAAGAGGCACTTTGTCACAATGGACACCGTATTCCTTTAAAGTTTGCCTCATCCATAGCAATTGGGTGCAAGCACTAGCAGCTGCCACATACTCGGCTTCGGCGGTGGAGAGAGATATGCAATTTTGCTTCTTGGAAGACCAACATACCAAGGACCTACCAAGGAATTGGCAAGCCCCGGATGTTGATTTTCTATCATCCTTGTCCCCCGCCCAATCCGAATCCGTGTATCCACAAAGAGCAAATATTGAGCCTCGAGGATACCAAAGACCATAAAATGGGGTATGAACTAAATATCGAAAGATTCTCTTGACCGCCATTAAATGGCTTTCCTTAGGAGCCGCTTGATATCTTGCACACACACCTACACTCAACACAATATCAGGTCTAGATGCACAAAGGTAAAGAAAAGAACCAATCATAGACCGGTATACCTTTTGATCCACATCTTTACCATTTGGGTTTTGTTCTAGATGAGTCTTTGTATCCATGGGAGTAGGAACTCCATTTAAATCTTGCATTTTTAATCTCTTGAGCATATCTTGAGTATACTTGGCTTGATTAAAGAATGTCCCTCCTCTAACTTGCTTGATCTCAAAGCCAAGAAATACTCTCAACTCCCCCATCAAGGACATCCGGAACCTACTAGTCATAAGCTTTGAGAATTCATCATTAAAAGCTTTGTTAGAAGAGCCAAAGATAATATCATCAACATATATTTGGCATACAAAAAGCTCCTCATTGACCCTCTTAGTAAAAAGAGTGGGATCGATTTTCCCAACCTCAAAGCCACGATCAAACAATAACTCTCTAAGATGCTCATACCACGTGTGTGGGGCTTGCTTGAGCCCATAGAGCGCCTTATCAAGTTTTTAGACTCCGGTCTACACCGGAGACTCCGGCCAATCTCTGGACCAGTCTCCTGACCGCCGACTAACCCAGTGCAATTTCGCAAAGAACACCGAGAGACTGCGGCCTTCCAACACCGGAGACTCCGGAGTAACCTCCGGTGCAGCCTCCGGACCACTAGTCGATCTGTCTCACAGCCTCGAAGCACCACCGAGCCAAACCGAAACTCCGGACCACAGGAGACTCGGTCTTGGCAGATCGAGACTCGATGGAGTTTCATCGATGACAAATGAATGTGGTCTTTTCCTAAGAATATGTGTGAAGTTTATCAATGATAATACCAACCTGTGGATAATAACAAACAATAAAATGATCTACTTGTTGTTAACGAACACCAAAAGTGATTATGACAATAAATGCCCTTTCATCTTTTTTTCCATAACCCTTCAAACGGGAACCGGGTTCTAAGAAAGACTGCTGGTCTCTGGGCCATTTCTGCTTTTAGGCTTATGCTCTTACATTATTACAGTATACTTTCTTCGTCTTAAAATAGATATCTTAAATTTATTAAAATTTGGATGAACCTATATACTAAATAGTGCCTTAATTTTTGACAAATCTGAGACATCTATTTTCAGACAAAGAGAGTAATATATTTTAATCCAACGTATGAGTCAAAACACCTCCCGTGTGCAGTGACAGGAAAATATGTAATTAAATACTAGTTGAATGTCCATGCGTTGCTACTTGCTACGGATATATAAATACAACTATAGCCGGCATATTTTACAAATGTATCAACTCTCACTTGACGGTTGTTTTCGCTTAGATCGGTCAAATAGTGGTCGCATGATGCATATAAATCGATGGATGGACAAGTGGATAGTGTTTGAGCATGAAAGATATATGTTGTGACCATAACGATTTCATGTGATAGTTTAATAGATAATACTAAATATATGACATGCAAACTTGATATGGCTAAACACCAAGTAGTTATGTTACGGATGCCACTTTTAATATACTATACATGATACATGTTGCCATAAAGGAAAAGTAAAAAACACATATGATAAAGACTCCAATAAGTGTACATGTCAAAGTATGTATGTTCCATTGTATGCAAAAACAAAATGAGTCAATGTTGCAAACAGTTGGATGGCATACAACTAAAGACGCCTTGTCCATGGCATCACATTGAGTATATCATGAGATGGTAAGATGTCCATGCTATTCTAAACATGATGTATGAGAGGAGCATATCAGAATGTTTGTCAGCCGCATTGATAGAATAAAAGATATAGAATTAATCTTTTATTTTTGTTATTTTCACACAAAAAGTACTACTCAGTAGTGAATACATAGTGGGATCCTAAGTTTGAATAGGTCACGAATCAGGAAATATCGAGCCACATTGATTTGTGTATGTGCATGCTGCCGATCGAGCTATCCGGCTTACGTGATTTCCGTATCTCTCTAATCCAATCAAAATCAAGGTTATTTTTAAAGTGTGAGGCGAGAGCGTGTGGAGACGCGGCTTGAATGTGCCCAGCTCGTCATATGTGTGAACAGTGCACGGGGCATCCATCTGGAGCTTTTTATCATTCTTTTGTTTGTGCTCGTGCTTTTATGTTGTATAAAAAAGAATTACTGGTAAATACAGAGTCCGAGAAAATGTTGGGTTCCTTTCCGTATATGCTCAACATCTTGCCCGTTGTTCATGTCAAAGACGTGGCCAAAAAATGTGTGCTTTCTGACCGGCGCGACTCCAACCGAATCATTCTTTACAACAAGCACCACCTCGTGCCCATAGTCATGGAGTTTATATGCTTTGACGGTTGTCACCAAAGACATGACCGGTGATCTAGCTCACCACCTGAGTCACTGTTGGCGGTAACATAGTTCGGTGAAAAAAGGAAAGAAAATTTATCTACCTAGAGGTGTCGTTGCCGCCTTGCCATGGACGAACATGTCACAATGGCATCTGGTTGCATAAGTTATCTCTGGCATTATTCTTGCCAAGACAGTAATTTATTGACATATATCCCCTTCCTTTCACGAAAATATTCTCACCAGGGACTCGACATGCTTATCACCCTCTTCATCGATAGGCCTCTTATGTATGTTGTCTTTTAACATAGGGACGATAGTGAAGAAATAGGCCAATAAAACGTCGTCTATAGTCGGCGTGACAACACTGCTCATCTCAGCAACATTATTCATTTTCCCTTGGCGTTCATGGCCTTGAGGCCCAAGCTATAGAGCATGGTGGCAGATGGCATGGCCGCTTCACCGGAGTACACAAGTAATAAGGCCTTGACAAGGTTGTTGTAGCATCAGAATTACTTTGGCGTTCATATTTGGATGTGAGTGTTACGTGGAGTATTCGGATTTGTTTTTAAACCGAATACCAAAAGTCATCCTTAATTTAGGAAAGCGTCGGATGAATTCCATATGTATTGATAGTATAGATGGGTGCATGACTTATTCGCAAAAAATGGATGGACGCACGACATGGGCAAAGGCAAGCTGCGAGCATGCGTGACTGTTTTCCAAAAACAATATAATACTCCTTTAATTATTTCTTCATTTTCTTTTAATTTATGTGATTGTGGTGATCCCTTAACTGTTGGACATTTATAAGCTTTCCTAATTTTTGGTTACCAATTAAAGCCACACGCATGGCAGTGGGCGATCTGAGGGCTATGGTTCTCCTAGTGTTTGATTGTTGTGTTTAAGGGTGATGATTATCCTAATGTTTGATGCCAAAGTGAGCCACCAACTACTATTTAATAGTAAAGATACGGCAATACTTGTTCCGGACTTTATTAATTAAAGAGTTCTAAGTATTACACTTTTTTGACACTCTCTAAGCATTACACTTGACCTCTGTATTACTAGAATGCATTACACTTGATGGTGAACATCACCTTACCATCTTGACAGGGTCTGGTCGAGTCGCGTCGATGAAGTCTCCGTTGATTACACGACATGAATTGAGAAACAACCCGGCACGCCGGAAAGGTGTTATATAATACTAGCTGAATGCCTGTGCGATTGCTACCGGATAGCAAAAAATTATATAAAAAATAAAATATTTTTTCTAATTTCGAACAAGATGTTAGACGACATATGGTCTATAGTGATACATAGAAAAATACCAAATCTTTCTCCAACCTTTGTTGTCTTTCACATTGTTTTTATATTTTAGCATACCTACTAACACTCCTTATATAAAACCGCTACAAGCTAGCTGGTTAGAAAAGTTTATAAATTGATGTAGTTATAATCATCTGAAGGATTTCTTTTGAATTCGCCGGGAGCCGCGCCCGTCGGCTTTATACCATGGCAGAGGAAAGTGTGATGTTGTCTTCCACGAGGATCAGCACCACGTCGGGACTTCCCAGTTGCTGGTGTCGGCGCACGACAAAGATGCGAGCCCGACGACGCTGCGGGCAACGCCATGGCCGGGACAAGACGAATGCAGGTGTTGCGGTGATTCTTGAGAGGCCGAACACCGCATATATGCTTCTGTCCACCACCGCCATACCATGCGGTCGCACCTCCAGGAATCTGCCCACAAACGAGGTACCTAGGGGACGACGTGGACGTCGATGCCCCTGCTACTATTTCCCGGTCCTAAACCTCGACTGCAAGAGATCGGGTCAGAGTGCGTGCACCAGATGTGCCCAATGTAATGCCCGGAAAATATTCTAAAATAAAAAATTACTTGTTATTTTTTGCCACGTCATATAACTTCCTCATGCATATTTTTGCCTCTCAAAATATTTTCATTAAAATCCCATTTTATAATTATTCCTCTTTCTTATTTCAAACTAAAATTTCAGTTATTTTAAAAACTATTTTCAAAAGACTTTTAGATTTTGCTTTTAGAAAGGCGGCCAACTGTGCCAAAGGCTGAGTCAGACGGCCTACTACTCCCACAACCCAAAACCCAGCTAAACCAAACTCTAATCGTATATTAACCACACGCACATAGAACTTCACCCCGCCGCCACTCACCCATGTCAGCACGCACACACTCACACCACGACCCAGTCTAACCCCGGCAGCACACAACACCCACATACACTCTAAGACACTCACACCTACCGTACACTCAATGACTCAACGCACCAACACGGTCACGTCCCACACCACCGAACGCTGCAGGTGAAATGGATCGTATGGGCACCTAGAGGGGGGGGGTGAATAGGTGCTAACCAATTTTTAATACTTTTTCAATTTTAGGCTTGACACAAAGTAAATTCTCTAGATATGCAACTATGAGAATTTCCCTATATGTAACCCGAACTACTAAGCACGTAAAAGAGGAGCGAGGAAACCGTAGTGGAGCACGCGGAGACACAGGGATTTGTTTTACTGCAGTTCCTTCCTTGTTAAGGGAAGTACATCTGCGTTGGAGGGGTGGGCGGTTCTAAGACCACCACGCCACAATAGGCCTCACCCTATTCTCCGATGGATCTCGCTACGAGAGGCCTGATCCACCTTCTCCACTATTGGATCCCTTCGAGGCGGGAACCGGTGCCTTTTACAACACTATCGGGGCACACACCCACAACCGAATTAGGGGCTCTCGAGATGACAACAAGTTGCCACAAGAACAAGGTTTATCAATATAAACAAAAACGAGGATCTAGATATTTGCAAGAAATACTAGATCGGAGGTTCTCCAAATGAATGGAGAGGAGATGAAGCGCTTGATTGCTGATGATGAAGATCGAGTTCTCCTCCTTCGATTCCCCAAGGGATGGGGCCTTTGGGTGGATCTAGGTGGAGCACTATTGGATGAAGCTTTCAGATCTGATCTGGTATTTTTCGAGATGAATCAAGAGTTCTGGAAGGAGGGGGAAGGCTGGCTTAAATACCCTCCCGGATCTGGGCTGCACAACTTTGGGGGCGGATTATCCGCCTGAAAACTCCCCAGGGAGGATTCTCGTGAAACTCCGCCCCTCTGGCTTGCGCCATGGTGAAGCTTGGTGAAGATCTTGGGGGGGCGGATTATCCGGCGGGGCCGGAAAATTCGGCCAAAATTCCGCCCCCTCTCTGGGGCTTGCGCCTTGGCGATGAGCAGGAGGGGCGGATTATCCGGCCCCCCTGAGGGGCGGATTATCCGGCGGGGCCGGAAAATCCGGCCAAAAATCCGCCCCCCTTCTGGGGCTTGCGCCTGCTTGGGCAAAGGGAGGGGCGGATAATGGGCCGGATTATCCGCCCCCAAAGGCAGAGTTCTTTTCCCTTTATTCTCAAATAGAGCTGCAACACTTCAACACACATTAAATGATCCTTGGTATTGTTATCTAACACACAAAACACTAGGGATTAAGAAATGTTCTTTCAATCCCCCCTTTTTGGTGTTAGATGACAATACTAGGATTTGCAATAAAACCGGCAAACACCACCTTAAATGATGAAATACGCTCCCCCTAGATATGTGCATATTTAAGATTTGCATTTGAATACAAATACACACACTAGGGAGAACACTACTTCCATAACCAAGATAATTGAAACGAGGTGGTTTGGGAAACAAGGTCATACCACCGGGATGAGAAAACAACCAAAGCATACATAGACAATCCCATGAATCCATATGCCATCAAGTATGCTCCACAATTCCAGAATTCCATGAGGTCCATAATAGATAAATCCAGAATTCCGTGAATACCAAACATAGTACCAAACAGTGAAGTACGACATAGTCTTACAAAAACAAACACAAATAGCAACCGAGTTCACGCTAGAAAAGGGCACAAGCAAGCAAATAAGAACGACTAAAATCGAAAAGCTTGTGCCTGAACCTTGCAAATCCACGAGACCTAATAGAACTACTTCTCCCCCTTTGGCATCGAAACGCCAAAAAGGAAGAAGAGCGATGCTAACGCCCCTGGAGATCACTCCTCCTCATCCTCGTCGTAGTCATTCCCGTCCCCTTTCTCTTCATCATACTCATCATCATCGTCATCAGCTGGAGGAGTGGGTGCCCTCGGTGGAGGAGGAAAGAGACAACTCTCGAGCTCGCCATAGTTGATCCCTGAGGTGTTCCACTGAGCATACGGATCCGGAGAAGTGGGAGGAGGTGGATTGCCAGTGGCACCTGAGACATGGTGGAGGATAAGCTGCTGCGTGTGATCCCTCTCATGATCCCTGCGGTACGCCTCATATTGGCCCTTGTGAATGTCAATACCCATGCAAAGAATGTTCCGCTGGAACCAATTAAGCTGCTTGACCTCACGTGCCATTGGTGACACCGTGGAATGACGACCACTAGCCCGAGCATCACGCATGAAGGACTCCGGGGCAGTGGAGGGGTGATGAGTCTTCTGAGCCTTGTTGTAGATTTTCTTGGGCTTATGAACACCATCCAAAGCAGTGCCAAACTCTTCATGGGGTAACATATGCTTGACAAGCATCATAATGAACGGAGCATAAGGAATAGAGAGCCGATTGATCATAGCATCCGTCATCTCATGAAAAATATAGTCCATGACATCCGGTTTATCGGTGGTCGATCCGATGTTGGTGGCACACTCGTGAGCAAACGCAAGGAGAGGAACAAGGTGGCCACAGATCTTGTCATTGTTGCCACCACTAGGAGCGATGCAGTCCCTAAACATGCCAACAAGAGAGGCATACAAGGGAGAGAGACCAGCGAAAGTACCAGCAACACCATCAGGAGAAAGGCAGGGAGCCAGTGCAGTGTCCTTGGATGGCTTCAATGGAGTAATGATGCGGTGACTAGCGGGAGTGTCACGACCATGGAAAGCATACCCAAGAACCTGCCCAAAAGTGCGAAAGTCTGACTGAAGCATTGTAGTCCCGGTCATCCACTTCATAGTGTGGCGCTCATCACCGCATATCACAAGTGTGGAGAAAAACTGGCGCACCACAGAAGAGTCATAATTGCATTGAATGGTCATGAGGTGGTGAAGCCCCATCTTGTTGGTCACATCCAATGCCTCAAGGAGCCCAGCCTTGGATTGAGCCTCAGTCAAGTTAATGGGACGCATGGGGCGAATCTTAAGAGTAGCATAGACATCATCATGGATAGCCCGAAAGTGAGCATTCCAAAACATAGTGTCCTCGGGTTGGCCATCACTGTCAACATCATCATAGTAGTCTGTCTAGCGGATGGTGGCATACTGAATGCTGTCCATAGACTTGTAATTGGGCCGAGACTGTTTGCCCTTGCGAGGAGCGGTCCTCTTAGATTTCTTACTTGCCTCTGCCATCCTTGCAGCCTCTCTTGCTGCCCTGCTGACCTCTGTTTCGTCAATAAACTTCCCTTCTGCAGTGGGTTTGAGATAACGGGACGGGACGGCGGAAGGTCTTGGTCGGCTTGGAACCACGTGAATAGCATTGAGAGAGGTAGCATGGAGATGAGCATACACACAAGTCCGGAGAAAGAAAACACGGAGAAAGAGTAGCAATGCAACCCCATAACCAATGATGTGCATGAGCAGACAGAACCAAAATGCACAGTGTAACTCTCTAGGCGGATTATCCGGCCTGGCGGCGGATAATCCGCCCCTAAAATTTCTGGATTGGCTCGGATCTACCATGGCAAAACAGATCGGGTACTAGGGTTGCAAGGCTACTGATTCTAGCATGTAAGAAACAACACCAAGAACCTTCTACAACGAGATTTCCACCAAATAGAATACATCCCATACAAAAGGAGAGAGATGAGGGAGTTACCCTCACTCATTGGAGGAAAATCGCGGAGGAGAAGATACCCGGAGGCGAGGTGAAGAAGATCCTTGGAGAGCCCGGAGAATCCGGTGGTCGAATCGACTCCGGGAGAGGCGGATGCTCAAGCGGGTGACAAAGAGGTAGGGTTGGGGGAGGACTGGCTGCTCTGTTTGAGCCTGCCCTCCCCGACCCAGCCTATAAGGGACTGATTTCGCCCGGGGCGCATAATCCGCCCCCCACTTAGGGCGGATAATCCGCCCCCCCAGAAATTCTGGAAAACAGAATCAGCCCAGAGCAACCTAGCAAATCTCTCGATGGTGTTTTAGAGGACTTGTGTGCAAGAATAGATGGTTCAATGAGGGAGAGAAAGGATTGGGTTGAGAGCATCAAACTGAGATGGTACTACACACCCAAATTTGCAAGAATCAAATCAATCAAAATCCAAATTTGAGTGTGTTTTCCATAGAACAAAACATATGCAAGAAAATCCAGCGAGACCCATGAAAAACCAACTCTTCTCAAGGAAGAGGGCGGTGGTCGAGGCCACCATGTTGGAGCGCATGGCATGACACCACGAAGATGTATCTTGAGTTCAAAACCAATGCTCATCGATGACCCACATATCACAAAATGATATTAAGGGAAATGATTTTACTTGCTTTCGGAATTATGGGGGGAGGGTTGGCCCAATCAATTAGGACCACACTCCCCCTATGTCTATGCCCGCATCTAAACCAAATACATGAATAAGCGCAAGTGAGTGTGCAAGGGTAGTCAAGCCAAGCTCCTTGAATCTATGATATTTAGCTCATTCCTCAAATAACAAAATCTTGCTTCATCAAGAGGCTTCGTGAAAAAATCAGCAAGTTGGTTCTTCGTGATCACAATGGATAGAGCAATATCTCCACGAGCAGCATGATCCCGAATAAAGTGGTTGTGAATCTCTATTTGTTTTGTTCTTGTATGCTGCACGGGATTGTAAGCAATTTTGATAACACTTTCATTGTCGCATAAAAGAGGCACTTTGTCACAATTGACACCATATTCCTTTAAAGTTTGCCTCATCAATAACAATTGAGTACAAGCACTTGCAGCAGCAACATATTCAGCTTCGGCGGTTGAGAGTGAAATACAATTCTGTTTCTTTGATGACCAACACACTAGAGACGTGCCCAAGAATTGGCATGCACCAGAGGTTGATTTCCTATCATGTTTGTCACCAGCCCAATCTGAATCAGTCTAACCACATAGAGAGAACTTGAACCCTTGGGATACCATAGCCCAAAATTTGGGGAATGAACCAAATATCGGAAGATTCGCTTGACTGCCACTAAGTGGCTTTCTTTAGGAGCGGCTTGGTACCTTGCACACACTCCTACACTTAACATGATATCGGGCCTAGATGCGCAAAGGTAAAGGAGAGAGCCGATCATGGATCGGTATACCTTTTGATCCACGTCTTTACCCTTGGGATTGAGCTCAAGATGACACTTTGTTTGCATTGGGGTAGCAACGCCATTGAGATCCGTCATCTTGAACCTTTTGAGCATGTCTTGGATGTACTTAGCTTGATTAATAAAGGTTCCCTCTCTAAGTTGTTTGATCTCAAATCCAAGAAAGAACCTGAGCTCACCCATCATGGACATCTCAAACACATTAGTCATAAGCTTCAAAATTCATCGTTAAAAGCTTGGTTAGTAGAGCCAAAATAATGTCATCTACATAAAGTTGGCATACAAAAGCTCCCCATTAACCTTCTTAGTAAAGAGTGGGATCGATTTGCCCAACTTCAATCCACGGTCTAGCAAAAGCTCTTTAAGGTGCTCATACCACGCACGTGGGGCTTGTTTAAGGCCATAGGCGCCTTATCGAGTTTGTAGACATGGTTCGAAATTTGGGGTCCTCAAACCCGGGGCTGCTTGACGTATACTAACTCATGTAGCGGACCATTAAGGAAAGCGCTCTTAACATCCATTTGTTGTAATTTAAAATTATGATGGGCTGCATATGAAAGAAGGATACGGATGGACTCAAGGCGAGCCACAGGAGCGTAGGTATCGCCAAAATCAATTCCTTCTACTTGAGAGAATCCTTGAGCCACGAGTCGTGCTTTATTCCTCACAACAATGCCATTTTCATCATGTTTGTTCTTGAAGATCCACTTGGTGCCGATAACATTGCGGCAATCCTTTGGTTTTTCTACGAGCTTCCAAACTTTGTTGCGTTCGAAGTTATTTAATTCTTCATGCATTGCAACAACCCAATCGGGGTCTTCAAGAGCATCAAAAATATTCTTCGGTTCAACCATGGAAATGTGAGCTTGATGATCACAGAAGCTTGCAAGCTCTCTTCTAGTGGATACCCTTCGTCGTAGATCACCAACAACCTTGTCAAGAGTGTGACCTCTTAGTTCAAGGTTCCGATCAGCACGAGCCTTGCGACAAGCCTCAATGTCCTTATTGTTTCTAGGAGGAGTGGATTCAATTGTTGTATCCTTGTCTTGATTACTGCCTTGCCCTTGATCTTGATCACAATTCTTGCTGAAGATTGTTCTGAACATTTTCTTCAGGCGGATAATCCGCCTTGGAGGGGCGGACTATCCACTGGGAGAATTACGTAACCATCTTCCCGAGAAAGCTTGACTGGAGTTGGAGACCCAGGGCCGGATATGTAGGGTTCGCAGCATAGAAAACAAAAAATTTCCTACGATGGGAACAACTATGTACCAAGATCTATCTACTAGATACAAACAACGGGCGGATGTATATCCGTAGAGAACATACCCTTGAAGACCGACAAAGCTTAACGAGTCCAAACTCGTGGTTGATGTAGACGATCTCTTGCCGATCTCAAGATCAAGAGGAAGTCCTAGCGCCAAAACAGCAGCATCCGTGCTTTCGCACACACCTCGAGGCACTGAGCAACCTCGCCTCCTCGCTCCAGCGATGCAAATGAAGCACAACTCTTTCTTGCCGAAAGCCACGGAACATGTATCTCGCTAGTCCGAGACCATGGGGATAAATTCTAGAGGGGAGAGATCCTTCACGAGGAGGTGTGATGTGAGAGGAGGAGGGGCCTTTATAGGGAGAGGGGCACCCAAGGGGCATGGCGCCCAGCCATGGGGCTGCCCCACCTCTTCCACATTCATGTGGGTGGAGCTCCACTCAAAATTAAAAGCCTCCACTCCCATTAAAAAGCCTCCACTCAAAAATCCACTCACATGCATTAAATTTCCACCAAATTTAATGCAAGCTCTCATTAAATAAAACTCTTTATTTATTTATTCAGAATTTTGTTAATTACTTTAATTAACAAACATTCACATAAAACCCTTGCTAGTATTCCATTTCACATGCGAACCAGTTTCACAATTTCAAGCAGCTTGATTGTGTCTAGTGAAATAAATTCCTGCGCTTTCCTTTTCTTTTCGGCATGAAACTTTTGCTCCAAATGGATGTTGGTGTCTCTTAAGTGTGTCACCCTACGGTTCGCGAATAATGCGGACATGATCGAGACCCTCTCGGATCAATAATCGGCGGGATCTGAGACCCATCGACTCCACACATTCAACGATGACTTTCTTGTGATCGTCGGAACCTTTTACGCTAGTATCTTAATCCTTTTGTTTGATATATTACATGTCCGAGATTCGATCATCGGTATCTCCATACCTAGTTTGATCTCGCACGACATGCACTCTTTTCGTTCCGTGATATAACATTCTAGTGATCAAATCACTTGCTTGCAAGCTAATCAATGTGATATCACCGAGAGGGCCCAGTATATCTATCCGTCATCGGGATGAACAAATTCCACTCGATCCATGGGCCTCAACATAACACTTTAGTAGTTCTGAATCCATCTTTATAATCACCTGTTACGGTGTGACGTTTGATGTTATCAAGAAACTCTTCCGGTGTTAGTGATTGACATGATCTCATGGTCTAAGGATTAGGATCACTTGTAAGTTGTTATAGCAATATAAACTCAATGACTTTGATCGTAATGCTATACTTGGATGAATGTTCATCACACCATTACACTAATGTTGTGACCTCGTTATTAACAACATCCAATGTCCATGATCGAAACCTATGATCATCTTGTTAATCAACGAGCTAGTTTATAAGAGAGGCATAACTAGGAACTTTCTTTTGTTTATTAAACACACATGTATTAACGTTTCCGTATTAATACAATTATAGCATGTAAAATAAACATTAATCATAAATAGGAATACGATAATAACCACTTTATTATTGCCTCTCGGGCATATTCCTTGATCTCCCACTTGCACTAGAGACAATAATCTAGTTTGAAAACTTTGTGTATTGAACACCTATGGCTTTCTAGTGTTCCAAATACGCAATTGCAAGTGGTTAACATAATCTCTGGATCGACGCCGGTCCGTGTGTATTCATGTCTTTGCGTCTCACGCATCACTCATTCTCCAATGAGATGGCATTGTATAAATTTGGTCTTTTGGTGAGACCTTTAGTTCCTTGGGGTTAAAACACATCGATAATATTGTCATACAATATATCTTTAGTGTTAGCCGTTATAACCACACCTTAGTTTGATAACAAACTACTTGACACAAATTCCCTCCTTTGCTGCTACTATAGCAGTCATATACTTAGCCTTTTGTTGTAGTATTAGTAACACTGTCTTAATTTTAGAACTCTTCCAAATACATCATGGAATCTCCTTTCCATTACATTGTGCCACCCATAGTTTAAATTGAGATAAACTTAATTTGTATCTTGTGACAAAACTAGTATCAATGTAACGCTTTACAATGAACTATTTGTAATTGTTTGTCACCTCTACACAAATATATTCTTAGTTCTTCCAAAAGATCATAAGAATATCCTCACTATCGTCCAATGATCATTTTATGATTCATTCTGGTATATGCTCATAACACTTAGAGCATAGGACATATCTGGATGTGTACATATCATGGTATGATTGATCAAAACATTCTTGTGGTTTCACTCATCAAGTGTCAAAACACTTGAATCTTGTTTCACTTATTAAGTGTCGATACACTTGAATCTTGATTCAATTCCTTTCCATGCAACAAGAACTGTTTCTTGTCGTTTCTATATTGAACTCCTTCAATATCTCATATATGTACGTTTGGCATAAACATATTAGCGTCTGATCTATCCACTATAGACATTCATGCTAAATATTCGGGTTTTGCCTAAGTCTTTCATCAAAATGAAATTCTTAGCCTTTGTCAATAAAAGATACATCATTTCTAATCAACAAGATGTCCTTCACATAATGTATTAGAAATATGTCTCAGCGCTCCCACTTAATTTCTTGCAAATGCAAGCATCTTCATCGTCTCGATGAAAACTCATTTTTCATCATGGTGAAGATTCCAACTCCGCGATGCTTACTTCAACCATTGAAGTTTGCATGCCCTTTTAGCATCCTTTGAATTTAACAAAACCCTTTGGACCGTGTCATGTACACGTCCTAGGTAACCATCATATTAAAAGAACTTTGTTTTGTTTATTCGTCTACCATATACCAAATTATATGTAGTGGTTGCTACTTTAATCCGTTCAGACTAAATATCGCTATGAAAGATCAAATCTTGTCATAGTCAACTCTTTGAACATTGTCATAAAATACTTTACGACATGTCGAATATTTCATAGATGTGAGACATCCATGTACTTTCTTTATAGATCCAAATACGACCGATAGGTTTTACACCTTTCCGAGGGTCTTCCAAGTTCAAAACTTGATTTCTCGATATGGAACTATCACGGATTTTATGGCTTCAAGCCATTTGACGGAGTCGAGGCCCATCATCGCTTCTTTGTATGTATTCGGTTCATCATTGTCAAACAATAATGATTTACTCTCAAATCTTAGCATTTGATTGTTTAACCGACCTACTTGGTTCAATAGGAACTTAGATCTCCGTGACCACAACCTTTGAGGCACATAAGCTATGAGCATTATGGCGCCTCCGTAACCATTTCGGTAACAGCGCTCAAGACATTTAGCTAAGGTTCGTTAACCTTATCAAAGTTCTATTGTCCTCCCACTTAACATTTATGAAAATTCCTTCTTCAAGAAACTTTACATTTCAAGCGACAAACCCTTTTGTCCTCGGTGTTATGGAGGAATAACCAATTGTTATTGAAATAACCTACAAAGACATGCTCATCCGACTTTGGTTGTAAACATCTTACTTATGTTTAGTATACCAAAATTTAAGAAATGACAACTTGGGTTTTACCCCAAACCATAACTCCCATGGTGTCATTTCAACGGATCTAGATGGAGCTCTTTTCAAAGGTAAAAGCGGTAGTCTCCAAAGCTTTAATCTTTTAAAACATAATGGC
This sequence comes from Avena longiglumis, assembly GCA_030063025.1. Lineage (NCBI taxonomy): Eukaryota > Viridiplantae > Streptophyta > Magnoliopsida > Poales > Poaceae > Avena > Avena longiglumis. The sequence goes on along the minus strand of CP125976.1, from coordinate 65,787,868 downwards.
AGTTTATAAATAACACCTTTGATCCAACCATGTCTCACAAGGTTTCATTACAAATCTCAAACACTCCATACTCCTATGGTGTTTGGAGATGTAAATCTAGGTGTTTTGCTAAACTCGCAACTCAAATAAATCCCTTTATGATAAAATCATAATTCATTTATTTTCTTGTTACACTTGTAACTCAAATAAATCCCTTTATGATCAAATCATAATACACTTATTTTATTGTTACAATGATTTTTCACTTCATCTTGAAAGTCTTTGAAACATTTTCAAATATTTCATACTTCTTTCTCATTAAGTGAACATTCACTCAAATTTCGGAGAAAGCATATGAAGTTGAAACCATCGCCATACGACTACACATAATGGAATACATACATCGATATGTATAAATTCCAATATTTTAGTCGTTCGTTCTTCTTTGGCCTTTGAACGAAGTTTTAATTATCACGTGGAAAGTCTCACAAGCGTCACTTGATCAAATCAAAGACTCCAAAAATCCATGAATATGGAGATTCTTCATGTTCTCTTTCCAATATAATTTAAACAGCGATGTCACTTCGTAAGTGATCTTTCAATCATTTGTCTTGCGACTTTTTATCATTAGGTTTTATGGATGTGATTTCTCCAACTTGATTTGTAAATCATCCATCTTATATGGAATACGGTAATTATTTGAACAACCTTTGTTCTCATAATACCTGATTCAAATAACAATTATTAAAACAAATCTTGAAGTCAAGCCTTGATGTCAACGAGAAAAACAAACAACGGTTTGTTTGTTTTCGATGAACATAATCACATATTCTCTTGCTAGTTACTTAGGCCATTGTGGTTCATGAATTGCATCATTCCGTATGAAATTTCATACCAACGAATTCGGTATCCAATACCCAAGAACCACATTGTTTAACAAGCAAAGAATACAACCATAACATGTATATCATATATATACCTAAATTGGATATTTCCAATCTTTTCTTTTCTGCCAAATATATTTTATAGATTCTCTTTCAGCATTTCCTTTTCCTTTTAAAAGAATCTATCAACATCAAAAGTGGCGCCATATACATGACACATAGTCCAAAGCGTGTATATTCAAATAATAATACCTTTGGACTTGCACTTTGAAGTAGATCACCATCATCAAAATGATCGGTATTCTTTCAAAATTCATTCTTTAGTAATCTTTTAGTGTAGTAAACACTTTACATACATCTTCTATTCATCCTTATCATGACGACTTTCATGATCAAGCCAATTTAGCTTATAAAGGAGAATCGTGAGTATAACATTACTTTCCAAAACCCTTTTGGATGATTAGGATGTCTAGCATCTCCAACCTTCGTAAATTCTCATCCAATATGAGAACATATATTATACTCTATCATATTGCAACCAAAACATTGTTTCAGATATCGTTATATCTGCCACACATGATGGTTTCAAACAATTCTTTTGCTCCTAGATAAACTTGATATTAAAACAATCAAGAATGGAGGCAAACATGATACTTAAGATACTAACACTGGAATTGTTACTCTCGATTTAATACCAATTATTAAATTTCACGAAGTAAATAGAATTTTGCTGAAAGTTTGCAATAGGACTTTAAACTTTAGATTGACACTCAACACAATACGATACCAGTAAGTAAAGTATATATCCGTAATTCTATAGTTCTATTATCTCAATTACAACTATGCATATGGTGGTGAACGAATGCCAATGACTACAACAAATTATGCAAATTCACTTTGATTTAATTTATGATAAATTGAGTTCTACTAATACAAATTAGAAATGAACTCCCACTCAAAAACGACATCCCTCGTGTCTTTTGGTGATTACATGAACCAAATCCATCGCACCAAGTCCGATCATCACGTGAGTCGATACTTCAAAGGCGAGCATCCATATGGTCATCATATCAAAACATATGACTCATGCTTAACCTTTCGGTCCGTGTTCGAGGCCATGTCTGCATGCTAGGCTCGTCAAGTAAGAACCTTAGTATTCGCGTGTAATCTGTCTTACACCGAGATATGTTCGTGGATTCAAGTACACCCGATCATCACGTGATGTCTTGAAGCTTTAAACATTGTCGGTGCATAATTAAGGAAGAACACATTCTTATCTTGATATCTAAATGAGGGATCATCTTATTTTGCTAATAAAACGCCAAACAAGCAATATAAGATGCTATCAAACATCACATGTTTATTAGTGAAATGTTATGGTTCCCGCAGATGATCTCTATCATGTGCATCGTGGTATGATCACTATCATACCTTTATGTGTAAATCCAAGGTCTATGGAGTTTACCGTTATGTATGTAAGAGTATCATCTCATACTTCTACTTACAACATCACCATATCATAACACTAGCCCAAAGAACAATCTAAACTAGACGCCTCTAATTTATCCATTGCAAATTTTACGTGGCTTAGGGCTTTCGAAGATAGAACCGTTTTTACCTACGAACATGAACCACAACGAGGATAAACAAATTGTTGACAACTCGTTGCAAATTAGATATTGACTATAGTAGGAGAGACAGACACCCGCTAGCCACTTATGCAAAACTAGTTGCATGTCAAGCGTGGAACAGGTCTCATTTGCGAGGACATGTAAAGTTTGTCCGGGCCGCTTCATCCCACTATGCCACCAATATCCAAAGTACAACTAAGAAGCAATAAAATGATCATCATCGCCCACATACTCATATGTGTACTACCCGTGCAAAGTATCTACGCATAGATCCGGCTCTGATACCACTGTAGGGTTCGCAGCATAGAAAACAAAAATTTTCCTACGATGGGAACAACTATGTACCAAGATCTATCTACTAGATACAAACAACCAAGGATGTATATCCGTAGAGAACATACCCTTGAAGACCGACAAAGCTTAACGAGTCCAAACTCGTGGTTGATGTAGACGATCTCTGCCGATCTCAAGATCAAGAGGAAGTCCTAGCCAAAAAAAGCAGATCCGTGCTCGCACACACGTTCGAGGCACCGAGCAACCTCCGCCTCCTCGCCCAGCGATGCAGCGGAAGCACAACTCTTTCTTGCCGAAAGCCACCGGAACATGTATCTCGCTAGTCCGAGACCATGGGGATAAATTCTAGAGGGAGAGATCCTTCACGAGGAGGTGTGATGAGAGGAGGAGAGGGGCCTTTATAGGGGAGGGGCACCCAAGGGGCATGGCGCCCAGCCATGGGGCTGCCCCCACCTCTTCCACATTCATGTGGGTGGAGCTCCACCAAAATGAAAAGCCTCCACTCCCATTAAAAAGCCTCCACTCAAAATCCACTCACATGCATTAAATTTCCACCAAATTTAATGCAAGCTCTCATTTAAATAAAACTCTTTTATTTATTTATTCAGAATTTTGTTAATTACTTTAATTAACAAACATTCACATAAAACCCTTGCTAGTATTCCATTTCACATGCGTAACCAGTTTAAGCAATTTCAACCGAAATGCTTTCGTGTCTAGTGAAATAAATTCTCGCTTTCCTTTCTTTTTTTCGGCATGAAACTTTTGCTCCAAATGGATGTTGGTGTCTCTTAAGTGTGTCACCCTACGGTTCGCGAATAATGCGGACATGATCGAGACCCTCTCGGATCAATAATCGAAGCGGGATCCGGAGACCCATATCGACCCCACACATTCAACGATGACTTTCTTGTGATCGTGGAACCTTTACGCTAGTATCTTAATCCTTTTGTTTAGCGATATATTACATGTCCGAGATTCGATCATCGGTATCTCCATACCTAGTTTGATCTCGCATCGACATGCACTCTTTTCACGTTCGTGATATAACATTCTAGTGATCAAATCACTTGCTTGCAAGCTAATCAATGTGATATCACCGAGAGGGCCCAGTATATCTATCCGTCATCGGGATGAACAAATTCCACTCGATCCATGGGCCTCAACATAACACTTTAGTAGTTCGAATCCATCTTTATAATCACCCTATTACGGTGTGACGTTTGATGTTATCAAGAAACTCTTCCGGTGTTAGTGATTGACATGATCTCATGGTCTAAGGATTAGGATCACTTCGTAAGTTGTTATAGCAATATAAACTCAATGACTTTGATCGTAATGCTATACTTCGGATGAATGTTCATCACACCATTACACTAATGTTGTGACCTCGTTATTAACAACATCCAATGTCCATGATCAGGAAACCTATGATCATCTTGTTAATCAACGAGCTAGTTTATAAGAGAGGCATAACTAGGAACTTTCTTTTGTTTATTAAACACACATGTATTAACGTTTCCGTATTAATACAATTATAGCATGTAAAATAAACATTCATCATAAATAGGAATACGATAATAACCACTTTATTATTGCCTCTCGGGCATATTCCCTTCAGGATAATCCGCCCCTGGGGGCCGGAGAGTCCGGCCTGGGAGCTTCAGAGTTATTGACTTCTCCTTCGGATCCTCTGGAACGAGTTGGAGTGCCAAGGGTGGATTGTCCGCCCCTTGGAGGGGGCGGATAGTCCGGCCTGGGACTACCAACTTGTCCAGGGGACAGATGGTCTTCAGCAGATTGTGGTGTTGGTGCAGGATTGTCTCCAACAGTAGGAGCTTGTTGATCTTGTGTAGATGAGGGCTCCACATGTGTGGAGCATTGTCCTTCCCGATCCGCCACAAGGGGTTCCTCAATGGGCGAAAAATCCCACGCCCATTCTTCTTATGGCATCTTGGGGTATTTCAACATCGCATCACAAACATCAACTTGCCCTACAAAGGAGTCGTTATTTTCATCGAACTCCACACTAAGATTCTACAACAATCCGTGATCTTGTTGTAGACTCTATAAGTGTGGGATTGACCGTAACCAACAAAAATACCTTCTAAAGCCTTGGAATCAAATTTTGACAAGCGGACACCTTTAATAAGAAAGAAACACTTACGAATACCACAAGTATGAGATGTTGGGTTTGTTACCGGTAAGTATTTCATATGGGGTCTTGTCCAAGATCTTCCGAAGGTAGAGCCGGTTTGATGAGTGACAAGCAGTGGAAATGGCTTCAGCCCAAAAATTATAAGGAGACTTGAATTCAGCTAGCATAGATCTTGCCATATCCATCAAATTCCGGTTCTTCCTCTCGGCTACACCATTTTGTTGAGGGGTGTACGCAGCGGAATATTGGTGTCTAATCCCCTCTTCTCTAAGAAACTCATTTAAAGTGTAGTTCTTGAATTCTGAGCCGTTGTCACTTCTAATTGCCAAGATGGGAATATTGTGTTGACGTTGAACTTCATTGGCAAAGTCGATGACAGTTTGTTGAGTCTCACTTTTCAGCTTGAAGAAATATACCCATGTATATCTTGAGTAGTCATCGACAATGACCAAGCAATATTTCTTCCCACCAAGACTTGCATGAGAAGGAGGACCAAATAAATCCACATGAAGTAATTCCAAGATCCTCTTTGATGACACAATAGTCTTCCTCTTGTGGGGAGAGTCATGCATTTTTCCTTCAACACAAGCCCTACAAACACGATCTTTGGCAAAAGAGACATTGTCTTTTAGTCCAAGGATGTGGCCACCCTTTTGGAGACTTTGCAAAGTTCTCATGTTGACATGGGCTAAACGGCGATGCCATAGCCATTACGTCGGCCTTTCCGAATAGACACATCGGACCAAGTGGTTTTCCAGAATTCCACATACAGGTCATTTTCGACGTATCCAACGAAAGCGACCTTTAGAGACTTGCTCCATAAGAGTACCACCAAATCATCATCGATAAAAACAGCAAAACCCATCTTGCCAAGGGCACGAACAGAAAGAAGGTTGTAGCCAAGGGTCTTAACAAGCATGACGTCCACGAGAGAGATATCGTGGGCAACCACAACCTTGCCAAGACCCAATACCTGAGATTTAGACTTATCACCATAGGAGACTGTGATATTATCATGATTTGGTCGCATCTCCGTGATGATCTCCTTGTTTCCGGTCATATGACTAGTGCAGCCACTATCCAACACCCATTTCGACCCACCGGAAGCATAGCCCTGCAAGAAAATTACTTCTTGGTTTTAGGTACCCATTTTTCAATGGGTCCTTTCATGTTAGTAACAAGGGTCTTTGGGACCCAAATAGACCAAGCAATATATTCATAAAAAGGACCAACATAATAAGCATAAACATCGCCATAGTCATCAAAAAAGAGTTCATAATTCGGATTATGAGACCCTGCAAAACCAATATTATTAGTCTTGTCTTTTGTGACAACCTTCTCAGCAATGCTTGTCTTTAATTGTACATTCTTGGTCTTGTTCTTCTTGGTTTTCTTCTTCTTGGACTTGGTGACATACCCAAGTCCCTCTTTACCATGATTTGACCTTTGCTTGCCAAGGACTTCATCAAGCACACCTTTGTCCTTTGTAGTGATGTCCTTGATCACTTCTTTTTCCACACTAGCATTTTTTTTGTTACTATATGTTGAGTTGGACGAGCTAGGAGTATCATATTTGGCCAATCGACTTTGAAGCTGATCATGTGACTCATTGAGAATAGGGAACTCATTTTTCAACGCCTTGTGAGCATTGTCAAGTTTCTCCAATTCCTCGGAGAGTCTACCATGAGCAGCCCCAAAGTCAATCCTTTCCTTCTTTAACTCCTTTGCTTTGGTGACCGCATTGTCACGTTCCTTAACAAGTTTAGTCACAATTTCTTCATGTGACTCTTCCATAGACTCGAGCCTCTCTTCAAGAGAGACCCGAGCTTCTTCTTCTTCAAGAGCATTTTTTAAGGATGCAATTTCCATTGCATCCTCCCTTTCAATTCTGCCCTTTTCTTCGAGGAGTGTTTCGTTTTGGGCCAGCTGATCCATAAGATCCTCAAAACGAACTTTGTGCTCACCTTGCAAGTTAGTATAGAAATAATCCAAATCAATAATCTCTTCTTTAACCTTAAGACTAGCAGGATCATCCATGTCTATCATAGCCTTGGGAAAAGAAGAGTTAGAAGAAGTTACCTCGAAGCTTCTTGCCATGAGGCAAGTAGCATTCTTGTTGATGATGTTTTCGTTCGGAGAGTCAAAGAGAGATGTTGATGTAGATGTAGTGGCTATAGCAGCCACCTCTTGAGAGCTATCGTCCTCGTCCTCATCTTCACTTCCCGATGAATATTCTTCTTGAGCCACTAGAACAATCTTTGGTTGCTTCTTGAAAGGAGCATTCTTCTTTACAAACTGTTTCTTACGTGGAGCTTTTGATTTGTCCTTGAAAATGAGTCTTCCTCCATTATCCTCTCTACTTTGATATGGACACTCAAGCTCTGGCGCACGGTCACCACAATTAAAGCATGTTCTCAGCTTGGGACCATTTTCTATTCTTCCATAGGCTCCACTCTTGCGATCTAGTTCAGCTTTAGCCTTGGCTGGATCTTTCCAAAAGTTTCTTGCATAAAGAGCCAAGTATTGTCCGTGGATCCTTTTTATATCTTCGGGACAGTCCAGACCTTCTACCGCATATTCATCATGATCAATCACACTAGTCTTCAAGGCCATGTTGACCCCCTTTTGCATCCCCATAGCTCGAGCACGACCATCTTCGGTATTCTTGGCAGCCACTTTGAAGGCGGCCATTTCTTGCATTACCTCATTGGATGACATGAGGTGATAGTTATGCCTACCTTGGATACTTTTCAAATCTGTGGGCTCAAATGGCATAAGAGCACTGACATACTTGCGCTTGATCCAAGCATCATCAACATGAGCTGCACCGTGGTTTCTGAAGGTTGTGGCTATTGCCTTGAGCCTCCTATACATGTCCTCGTGGTCTTCTCCATCCAGCATATAAAATCCTTCAGCTTCATTGCTCAAGGCATCATATCTATTCCTTCTCATACTTTCATTTCCGATGAAGAGCTTGGTGAGGGCATCCCAAGCTTCTTTAGTTGTGCTAAGATGCTGAATGTGTGGCATGTCTTTGTCACCCACACCAAGCTGTATCATGTGTAGAGATGTAGCGTTGAGTTGGCTATCGACCGATTCTCTTCTTGTGAGATTGTTGGGGTTTCCAACATGAAGACCATTTTTGATGATCTTCCACAACTCTATGGAGGAACTGCACACATGAGATTTCATCAAAAATTTCCATTGAGAGAAAGTAGATGCTGAAAGTTTGGGTGGATCACCCCTATTATGTATATGTGGGTGAGGGATAGGCGGATCAGGGGAATACACATGAGAAACCTCATTGTATCCATCCTTACCGCTATCCTTTTTCGAGGAGGAGATCTTGCTAGTATCATCACCTACCACTTCGTTATCTTTGGAAACAGTTTTACCCGTTTCCTTGGATTGCGGAGTGGTATCCTCAGAGTTAGATGGAGGTGATCTTTGCGGATGTGGAGAGACGCATTATCAATTGACGCATCTCTTCCATCTTAGCCTCCATTGAACTCACCAAGGTTGTTTCCAACGTCTTGAGATCGTTCATGGTGACTACCTCCGGAGCATCACTCCCATCTCCCTTGGAACCCATACTTCTCTTAGGCGGTTAAGCCCGAAATAAGAGCCGAGGCTCTGATACCAATTGAAATGGATCGTATGGGCACCTAGAGGGGGGGGTGAATAGGTGCTAACCAATTTTTAATACTTTTCAATTTTAGGCTTGACACAAAGTAAATTCTCTAGATATGCAACTATGAGAATTTCCCTATATGTAACCCTAACTACTAAGCACGTAAAAGAGGAGCGAGGAAACCGTAGTGGAGCACGCGGAGACACAGGGATTTGTTTTACCGCAGTTCCTTCCTTGTTAAGGGAAGTACATCTGCGTTGGAGGGGTGGGCGGTTCTAAGACCACCACGCCACAATAGGCCTCACCCTATTATCCGATGGATCTCGCCACGAGAGGCCTGATCCACCTTCTCCACTATTGGATCCCTACGAGGCGGGAACCGGTGCCTTTTACAACACTATCGGGGCACACACCCACAACCGAATTGGGGGCTCCCGAGATGACAACAAGCTGCCACAAGAACAAGGTTTATCAATATAAACAAATACGAGGATCTAGATATTTGCAAGAAATACTAGATCGGAGGTTCTCCAAATGAATGGAGAGGAGATGAAGCGCTTGATTGCTGATGATGAAGATCGAGTTCTCCTCCTTTGATTCCCCAAGGGATGGGGCCTTTGGGTGGATCTAGGTGGAGAACTCTTGGATGAAGCTTTCAGATCTGATCTGGTATTTTTCGAGATGAATCAAGAGTTCGCAGAGGGGAAGGCTGGCTTAAATACCCTTCCCGATCTGCCACAGACAACTTTGGGGGCGGATTATCCGCCCCTGGGAAAACTCTGCCCCAAGGGAGGATTCTCCGGCGGAAACTCCGCCCCCTCTCCGGGGCTTGCGCCATGGTGAAGCTTGGTGAAGATCTTGGGGGGGCGGATTATCCAGCCCCCCTGAGGGGCGGATTATCCGGCGGGGCCGGAAAATCCGGCCAAAATTTAGCCCCCTCTCTGGGGCTTGCGCCTTGGCGAGGAGCAAGGGGGACGGATTATCCGGCCCCCCTGAGGGGCGGATTATCCGGCGGGGCCAGAAAATCCGGCCAAAAATCCGCCCCCCTTTTGGGGCTTGCGCCTGCTTGGGCAAAGGGAGGGGCGGATTATCCGCCCCTAGTGGGGCCGGATTATCCGCCCCCAAAGGCAGAGTTCTTTTCCCTTTATTCTCAAATAGAGCTGCAACACTTCAACACACATTAAATGATCCTTGGTATTGTTATCTAACACACAAAACACTAGGGATTAAGAAATGTTCTTTCAGCAGGCACCACCACAACGCACACACGCATGCACGAAACCCACTCCCGGACCCCGTCTCCTTCCTCCCATGACCTTGTGTCGCCTCCTCCCTCCTCCCGATCGGCGCCGCCGCCTTGATCTCGTCCTCCACGATGCAGGCCTCGCCCTCTCTCTCTTGCCATGAACCGCCGCCGCCAGCGCCGCCTGGTGCTCGCTCGCGTCCTTCCCGAGCCCGTCGTCTCTCCTCTCCGGTTCTTCCGTTGTGCCTTGCGTCCATGTTCGTCACTAGGCCTCCTCTTCGACCTTCGCGCGACCGCTGCCTCAACTCCGGCGCTCGCCCGCGACCTCACCAGCGCCACCATCTTCGACCACGTCGGCTTTGCCTGCCGAACTGCAAGTCACCGCCGGCCATGTCTCCTTGCGGCGGTCTTCCTTCCTGGCGCTCGTGCTCTACCTTCGCCGCCATCTCTACGCCGACAGGCTCCTACGACTCCACTAACCAACAAAATCTCCTAGCATATCGCCTGTAGCGCCTCATCTTGTCGATATTGGACCGGCGACGAACAGGAGGAAGGACGCGAGCAGGCCATCGGGGTCATCGGAGCGCGGCCGTAGCACGCACACGTCGAGGAGGTGCGTGGCCGGCCACTGTATTGCATCGTCTAGGAGGTGTGGCCGGAGGCAACGAGCAGGGAATGGTGGGGGCAGGCTTCCTCGATCCCTCGGGCAGGGCATGGGCACGCAGGAGGAGAGCAACGGATGTTACCTCGCCGGAGGAGGAGGAGGAGGCGGTTACTGGCGGCGGCGAAGACTTTGTAAAGCCCGGCGGCGAACAGGAGGAAGGACGCGGGCAGGCCATCGGGGTCACCAGAGCGTGGTCGTAGCACGCACACGTCTAGGAGGTGCATGGTCGGCCACTGTATTGCAGCGTCCAGGAGGTGTGGCGGGCGAGCGAACGGCGGGGCAGGCTTCCTCTATCCTCGTGTAGGCGTGAGGAGGAGAGCAACGGATGTTACCTCACCGGAGGAGGAGGAAGGAGGCGGTTACCGGCGGCGGCGAAGACTTTGTAAACGAATCGTTCAATTTTTGAATGTGGTGACAGGACAGGTAAATCGGTCAAACGGGCAGGGGCAAAACCGGAAAAATAATGTCAGACAAAAAGGGTTGAAAACGTATTTTTGGCGGATGAAAACGTATTTGACTAACCTACCTCAAGAAAAATTAGTAGATAGATGTATACTTCTATCAATTTGTAGTTTATGCAAATTTAACCGTTCCTTGCTCCATGATTCTTCATGTTGGTTTTATGGTTATATGTCCAAAAAAATTCCTAGTATGTATATGTATGTCCATAAAAGTATTTCATGTTTAGAGTTTAATTTGTAGTTATAATACTTCCTTTCCGTTCTACCTTGCTAGCATGATTGCCTCATAATTTCATGCAAGATGAATAGTTCCATTATATATACTCAGCCTAGATTAAAATAGCCAAGGTATTAATATTTAAAAAATTAGTGATCATTTGTAGAAATCAACAGTTAAACACATAATGTGCTTAACGTTGTATTTTCATGAACAAGCTACACTGTTACGCTAAACTAACCAGTAATTTAATGAAGATAGGAGATTTAATTATTTGGGTATATATGATCACTAGTGACATGTTCTTCATATGTACATCATGCTCGTTACATTTAGTAAAAAGGTGCAATTTTGCAAATAATGAATAGTTGTTATGATGAAATAAATGCAAAAATGTTTTGTGAGAACAATAGTTGTCGAGTCCATTTTTTGTGCAACACATATCATTCATTGTGTTTGATATCAGAAATGACGGCAGCTACCATTTTTGTTTCATGGATGTACAAAACCTTAGGATTTCAAGGGTGCTTGCCGTTGCTATACTGCACTATGGTGGGAAACCAGTTGCGGCACGATGTAACAAGACATAAGCTAATGATTATGGGGAAATGGTGGGTTTATTGATCGTCGACCAATCACACTATTGTATTTTCTTCTGGCACGTCACAAATACCATTCGATCTTTCTTAGAGTCGGTTCCAAGCATATCTTGGACCAAAGGTGAATTTTAGATAAAAACAATTTATATTGAACTTTTGTAATTCGTTAGAACTCACTTTAGCAAATGCATTTTTAATAACTATACTTTTTATTAGTTATATCGCATAGCTAATCACTTAACAAAGTTAATAAGCATTAGTAGAAGTGTTATTTGTTATGCTTTTGTACTATATACCGTTGAAAAGAACTTGCCTTGTGCTACACTTAAACTTTATTTTGTGACAATATTTATTTCATAAAACATTTTAGCATAGACCATTGCCATATACATATTATGGTAGAGATATCAAAGCATGTGGTCTAAAAAATATCCTAGTAATGGTTTCTAGTGTATGATTAGATTAGCTTATTTGTGGATATTTTGAGAGTAGAAATTAAACTTTCAACAAGATTCTGTAAATGGTTTTTCTTGTCAAAAGTGTACTCTTGTGAGTTAATGTGGATTTAGTACCAAGTTAACGATGCGTGCATACTCTATACTCTATAAATGCACGTGTGTATTTGTGTATATAGAGAAGACACCCACATTGTGTTATGAAAGTGTTAATATTTTCACATCACATAATTTGACATCATAAGGCTATAGTATATGGGAGTGCCTAGATCTCAGGCGCCTGAGAACTAGTTATGTTTAAGTTGCTGATGTCATCCTAATATTTATGCTAATTCTCAGTTGTAATCTAGTTGCAATTCATATGATTTGTACTAATTCTCAGTTACAATCTAGTTGCAACTCATTAAATTCTCAGTTACACCCAAGTTGCAACTCATGTGTAACTTCCGTGCAACTCATGTGTAACTTCCGTTTTGCACGAATCACGAGGTAAATCGAATGGTGAAAGAGGCGACTGAGACTTAAGAAGTTCTCAGGCGTATGAGAACTAGCAAATCCGTATGGGAGTGCCTAGATCTCATGCGCCTGAGAACTAGTTATGTCTAAGTTGCTGATGTCATCCTAATATTTATGCTAATTCTCAGTTGTAACCTAGTTGCAATTCATATGATTTGTACTAATTCTCAGTTACACCCAAGTTGCAACTCATATGTAACTTCCGTGCAACTCATGTGTAACTTCCGTTTTACTTAATCACGGCGTAATCGAATGGTGAAAGAAGCGATCGGACTTAAGAAGTTACAGGGCGCGGAACTAGCAAATCCGATAGTATAATGTAAGAATCCAACTAATTATCTCTTATTAACTTCAAGCCACCGGTGCCATATGGTTCTCATGCGAGTAAGAAAGCATACTTTGCCACATGACTCAGGAGACATAGCAGGTGGTTTGCATGCTCTCGAGCCGTTCATGAATCCGAACGGAGCAAACGAAAAAGACAGTACATCGGAAGCAAACACAAACGTGATATGGTACACTTCAAATAAATCACACATGTGCGGCTCTCATAACAGCTGCGCATGCAGCGGTCGATTCAGAGCATTTATTACGTCAATCTTTCCTTCACTTGGTGATGTGACGAATGAACGCCTCCATGTCCGCCCACGACGAGCCTCCTTCTGCCACGGCTGCACGAACGTCCTTGGCGAGCGCCTTCGCCGCTTTCCTCAGGACGGCGCCTTCGTCGGAGTCCATCGCCCTCCTGATGACCTCCTGGATGTCCTTGGCCGGCACCGTCTCCCGGTTCTTCTCCCACGGCCTCACGACGATCCCGGCCTTGAGGTGGCCGCACACGTACCCCGCGTTCCACGGCTGGTCGCAGTGCATGGGCCACGCCAGGATCGGCTTCCCGTGGCCTAGGCCTTCCAGCAGCGAGTTCCAGCCGCAGTGGCTCACGAACGCCGCCGTGGCGCCGTGCGCCAGGATCTCCAGCTGCGGCGCCCACCCCGTGATCACCAGCCCCTTCCCTTCGGTCTGCTTAGTGAACTCGGATAGCAGCTCTCCGTGCCGGCTCTTGCCGCCGGCCTCCGCGAATATGTCGGCGCGGTCGGCGTCGCGCAGCACCCAGATGAACCGCTGCCCGCTGCCCTGCAGCGCGGCGGCCAGCTCCTCGATCTGCTTGCCGGGCAGCGACGTCATCGTGCCGAAGGACACGTAGAGCACCGACGAGACCGGCTGCTTGTCGAGCCAGTCCAGGCACTCGTGCCGCGGCTGCGGCGACGGGGCGGGTGTGGTGGCCACGTCGAGGTCGAGCAGTGGGTTTAGCGGGCCGATGGTGAACAGCTTCTTGCCGTCTTCGGACAGGGTCTCGTGGAGCGCGTCGATGAAGTCTCCCTCGAGCGCGCGGCACGAGTTGATGAGCAGCCCGGCGCCGGGCACGCCGAGCCCGTCCTGCCGCTGCACGAGCTCCATGAACTCCTGGGTCAGGAAGGACTCGGGCGGCGGGACGGGCAGGCCGAGCGCGCGCACCAGGGGGTGCGCGGGGTCCTTGAACCCCGCGCAGAACGACTGCGCCACGCACTGGAGCGCGTACGCCTCGCAGCTGGGCAGCCGCGACGCCTCCGCCGCGGGGAAGGACATGATGTTGTCGTGCAGCACGACGACCCTGCGGTGCGAGTGCGACGCGGCCAGGTCCTCGAGGAGGCGCGCGAGCGGGGCCGCGGCGTGGTCGCAGAAGGCGTCGAAGAGCGGCTGCAGGTGGCCCGGGAACGCGACGGGGCTCTCTGGGTCGGGCGGCGGCGTCGCGCAGGGCGGGATGTCGAGGGCGGCGAAGTGGAGCGAGCCGACGGTGCGCGCGTCCCAGCCCTGCACGCGCGCGCGCGCCTGGCGGACGTGCGGGGCCGGCGCCGCGTAGTGCACGTCCAGGCCGCGGGACGCCAGCAGCAGCGACAGGTGCAGCATCTGGTTCAGGTGGCCCTGCGCTGGGAACGGCACGGCCACGACGGCCACAGGCGCTGCTGGTGCGACCTCCGTCGCGGCCGCCGCCGGAGCCATGCTCCGGAGTCCAGTCCCGTGCTCTCTGAACCTTACCGTGTGTGTGATTATGCGCTGGACTGCTGCTCTGCTAGTGTCACAGCTGTGCCACAATCGCAGGGGGCCATGGAGCTGCATTTGTAGGGGTCGTGGCAATGTGGCATACACAGCACGACACCGTGATCTGACAGATCCGCTGTGGGCTTCTAGCTGTCCGGGGGACACGTTGGCCCGATCGACCAATGCATTGAATCGCTCTTTAGAGCATCTATACAGTGGCTTCTAAATTTGGTAGTTTATAATGGTGTAAAAAAAATCTTTTTACATAACCTTATTTTTCTAGTGAATAGTATGAATTTGATAGTCTATGTCCATGTACACACAAATAGTCAATATACACAGCAATTTTGTAAAACATACGCTTCAAGAGCAAGCTCGCGAGCAACCAGCTTTGCTTTAGACGTTATGGCCCGGTTGTCTAAATGTGGACAATGAGTAGCTGGTTTAAAGTATGCCTAAATTTTAGACAATTGGAAAAAAATATATTTTTTGTCCGTGGTGGTCATATTTGGCTTATACTATCGGATACATTATAACCACGGAGATGCTCTTGGAACTCCACAGTACAGCTAATCTGTTGCTTCCGCTGCATTCGGAGTACGCCTGCGGGCTGAGGTGGAGACGCGCGCGCACCTACTACAGGCTGTAGGTTCCGTTCCAGCACGGGTCTTGACAGGTACTCAGTTCAGGCATATATTCATTTGGCATCAGTTAGGAGCCTTCTCTAGTGTTGATTACAATTGTTCGCAGATCGCAGCATCCATCTACTATTAATTAGTTAAAGTATAACATGAAAATAGTGGTTAAGATTTCAAGCTACATTGTTAACGCAAAGGGGACAAAACGATGGAGATTTGTATGTTGCAAAAGGACAGTGGAGATTTTTTTCTAGCAATACTAAAATGAATTAAGAATACAGGAGGTTTGATCTTGAAAAAGACATAAAGATTGTTACGGTATCAAAGCAGCGGAAAAGAAAGGTGAGCATTTTAAGTTGGAGAGATATAAGGTCATCCCAACGGGCCACCGCATTTGCACAAACGATGTCCGTTTCGGGTGTTCAAGATTGGCGAAGATTTTAAGCTATATTGTTAAAGCAAGGGGACAAAAGGGTGGACATTTGTAAGTTATAGAAGGATCGTTGGAGATTTAATCTAGCAATAATAAATAAAATTAAGAATACAAGAGGTTTGATCTAGCAAAAGAGGTAAGATTTTTTTTGATGGGAAAAGAGGTAAGATTGTTACGACATTAAAGCCGGGGGAAAGAAGGGTGAGATTTTAAGTTGTAAAAGCACACTACAGATCTAATCTAACAATACGGTATAAAGAGCACATGATACTCCATCTATTTAGTGTTACTTCGCATTCTGGGTTCACTTAAAGTTAGAGTTTTAAAAGTTTGAACAAATATCCAGAATAAATATCATCATTTACAATGTAAAGTCCAATAATGAAATTAGAATCATCATAAACTATACTATTATATTATATACACTTGGTATTATGAAATTTGACATATTTCATTATATTTTTGTCAAACTAGACAAAGTTTAAATTTAACTAAATCCATAAAGTGATGCAAATAAAAACAGAAAGAATGTTTAGTCTAGGAAAAAGGACATTAGCATTATATTTTAATAATTTTGTTACGCGGCTATTTTTCTCTGGGGTGCATATCCTCCCTTTATATGAATTTGACTTTCAACGAATTTTGAAATGTTAAAATATTTCAAAACAAATACATGCGCATACATATTCACATGTTAGGTGCGTATAAAGTCGTTTCATAAAAAATAAACATTTTGTATGCCTTGTGTAAAAGAGAAAAAATTCGGTTCTAAAATAAGTCTCTCCACCAAAATGTTTTTGTCTTTTTACATAGCCCATGAAACATATCGTTTTTTGTGAAACCCCATGTTAGCATGTAGAATGTGCAGATATACACCAAGTATTTTTTGGATTAAATAAAAGGCTAAAATATGTGTTTTTAAAAGGGAGCATATGCACATGGGATCAAATGTGTATTTTGATAGTAATTTCACACTCTTCTATTCGTTGGGACAACAAATATCTCCAGTGATACTTTAGGCCTAAAACTTTGTGCTCGATTTCACATTCCTAAACCAAAAATTGCACATAATTTACAAAACGTGCAACTATATAAATATGCCTTATGTGGATTAGGAACAAACAATGATATATAGAGGCTCTCATACTTGGATGTGTTACTCTCACAGAATTTTTTGAATTTTGGCTGGTCCAGATTTTGATACACACCAAAATCTCCGTTTTAAAAGAGTCCAAAGTTCTAAAAACATGAATTAACTCATCCAAATTTCATCATACAAAATTTAATCTAATTTGAACTTCATTTGAGTTTGCTTTGAATCTACAATGAATATTTTGTGAAAAATATACTTCTGGAAAATACCAAAATAACCAAATTTAAAAAAGTTGTTGGAATTGTAACCCCTACTCTCTGAGATAGCATAATATACTTGCTGCTAAATGGTTTTCCTATGGGTACGATCTACCTATTGCAGGCACATGAGTGCCACTATGCCGAATGAAAATGGTGTAAGGTAATATAATATACTAAGGTTGCCACAATTTACTACACTTTCAGCCAGGCATGCCTAAGGTTAGGTAATCAAAATTGGCGCCACACTTTGCTACACCTAAAAGTTATGTCATACTTTTCTGTGTGATGAGTAGCATCTGACTATGTGAGCAAGTAAACTGGAACGCAATCTTGCCACAAGTGTGGCAGTAATTCAAACGTCTGACTTACTCGATCAAACTTACCTAACTCGTGGTGTGGCAAAGTATGGCAAAGTTCGTATATGAACCAAACATGTCTTAAAATGTGTTTCTGTGTATGACTTGCATGCTTGTGTGATGTGTGTTGATACACAACCCCCCTCCCACCGCTTGTACGAATCGAGAGGCACCCTCCCCTGCTTCCTCGGGACCGGGCCACTCCCATGGTGCCCTCGCCGGATTAGCTGGCGAGCGGTGGCCGGGAGTTGGCACCAGAGTAGTTAGGGCTTGTTTTTTTGTTTGTATGGTAGTTTTGGAGCTATGCTCTGGATCTTTGCAGCCAGATCTGGGGTGTTGGACCTCTGTTCTTGGTGTTCTTGCTCTTCTGGCTAGAGCAGTGCACTGAGACGGAAGTTTCTATCTCCGTAAATAAATAAGTTGTGGATCTTCTTCTAGCGTTGGGGATCTGCGAGGGAACAATCCTCCTGGCCTGCTGTGGTAGCGAGGGGGAGGGGCGTTGCGGTGTGGACAAGCGGTGGGTGGTGTTCCTCTTGGCCGGCCGTGGTGGCGAGAAAGAGAAGTGTCGCCGATCGCTGGCCTCGACGCTCCGAAGAAGGCGATTATATGGCATCGTCTTCCGCAAGCTGGTCCCATTCCTTCCTCCTATTCTGAACGGCCATGGTGGCTTGGGGAGTAGGGTTTCGATGGTGGGGTTGGTCATGTGGTTCCGGCGCCAGCGGGTCTTGAAGAAGCTCATCCGGCGGAAGTTTGCAAGCAACGGCGATGAGCGTTGCTGCTATCCTTGGCTAAGGGGGCCACTCCATGCCTCGAGAGTCGAAGATCCGAGGATACTTCTCCTCCAGACTTGGAGGTTTCCCGATCCCAGAACGGCTCCCCATCCTGACGGTGGTCCAAGTGGCGTAGTCCCCGGCGCCGCCGCCAGCGGCCTTGCTGCGTGATCCAGTCATCGACTCGGTAGAGATGAAGGACTTGATTGCTTTCCTTTTATGTTTTTTGAGGTCCTTTGTGTAAATTTTGAGGCCCCGATTGTTACACTAGTTATGGCTAGGGTCCTCTTTGTAACTTTGCCCACCGAGTAATGGAGCTTCTAGGGCCTTCGGGCCTATTCCCCTTCAAAAAAAGAGATGTGTGTCGATACAATGTTAACCAACCATATGCAAGTTCAAATAAGTAATGTGGTCTTAAAGGGCCTTTCAAAATTGTCAAGATAGACACTAGAAAATAACTAATAATATATGTTGAGTATAAGAGCAATTTACCAAGAGAATCCATCATAATAAACAGTAGATAAAACAAGAATAAAATAATAGAAATTAAACTAATCATGTGATTTAGCGGACAAATATTAAGACAGATACTCAAGAGTATTGCAAGACAAAGAACTTGAGATAAGACCAGAACAAGGTCTACAGCAAACCAAAAGAAACGATATACTATCTGACTAAGACAAACAAGATTGTGGAAGATGATGTACATCACTTCAGAGGAAATGACAGTGTTGGCATTGGCATCGTCATCAGCCATTTCATCCAGGAAGAGGTTGTTGATATCGGGAAAGAAGTCTTCGTTGGGAAATACGTCGGCACTATCACTATCCGTGAAGGAGTCCGTGATGAAGCAAGTAGTCACGTCAATAGCGCTCCCCAAAAATCTTATCACCCTTCTCCCATACAAGACTCAAAGCAGCGGGGTCTCAGAGGCCTACTGTCCTGGCTCGCGGTGCACGCCACAAGACGGGATGGGGAAGATATAGGTAGCGCAGTGCTCTAGAACTGGAGGCGCAAAGGGGTGTGCATTGGTGTGATTTTCCTGGCTCTAGGATTTCAGGAATTTATTGGTATATAATAAATGATTCGGACAATTTAGGTAAAAATTCCAATAGTCCCCCACTAGATCCCAGAGGCACATGAAGTTTTCCTTTGGTTTCAAAACATTGTTTATATATCGGTATTATAGTGAAGAATGTTAGTTGAACTTCCACCTAGAGCTATTTGTTATACTAGGCTGCAACTTGTACAATGGACTATGGCTTGAACTGAAAGTTTGCTGCGAATGTAGCTTCACACAAAATCTTGACCGATACTAGGCTACAGTGAGACTTTCCCGTGGGTGGAGCTTATGCGTCATACTCTATGGCCTTTCATGAGTTTATTAAAGAGCACCCTATGCTCATAGACCGTGGCATTTAACGGTCAGACTCATATAGGTGTGTCTTTCAAAAGATATTCCGCAGGACAATATCTCTACTTAAGATAAGCCACTTAGAACATATAAAGATAATAAATCAACCTGTCATGTAGAATAGGTAAGTATTGCATCTTCATGGAGTGGTGTTTATTAAAGTAGGAATACTTTCCTCTTAGCTAACCAACAACTTGTCTCCCAATTCTAATTCATGGGATCTCCGATCACATAGAGTGGTTTACCACTGTGGAAAAATTATATTATGGGTCTCATACCCATATCCTTCAATGCATTTTCTATCACGTTGCGTGATGGACCCTTTGTGAAGGGACCTGCCAAGTTTTTAGACGTTTGGATACAATCCAATGCAATAACTCCATAGTTTATCATTTGTCTCACAGATTTCAGTATCCTCTTCACATGTCTTGGTGACTTCATATTATCCTTAGAACTATTTACTTTGAAAATCATAGTTTGATTATCGCAGTTCATAAGGACTGTGGGTATTGGTTTTTCAACCACAAGTAAGTTCATCAAGAGTTCATGAAGCCACTTTGCTTCAACATGGTTGTGTCTAATGTTGTGAGTTCTGCTTCCATAGTTGACCTCATTAAGATGGTCTGGTCTTCTTGTAAGACTTCCAAGAAACAACACGACCACCAAGTGTGAATACATATCCACTCGTAACTTTTATCTCGTCAGCATCAGATATCCAATTTGAATCACTATAACCCTCTAGTACCCTTGGATACCGAGTATAGTGAATGCCATATCTCCCAGTGCCTTTTAGATAACACAAAACTCTCTTAAGAGCATGCTAGTGATCATCTCCTGGATTTGAAACAAATCCACTGAGTTTTCTTATAGCAAAAGCGATGTCAGGCCTCGTGGCGCTAGCTAAATACATAAGCGAGCCAATAATTTGAGAGTATCTTAGTTGGTCTCTAGCATTTCCTCGATTTTTTCGAAGCAACACACTAGGATCATACGGTGTAGGATAAGACTTATAGTCGCTATACCCGAAATGACTCAAGACCCTTTCCACATAGTGATACTGAAGCAACATAATCCCACCATCATCATCTCTCAATAGTTTGATGTTCAGGATAACATCAGCTACTCCCTGATCCTTCATCTCAAAAGAATGAGAAATCCTTGACCTCCTTAATTGCATTAAGGTTGTTTCCGAAAATCAGTATGTCATCAACATAAAAACAAAGGATGGCTCCCTCACCCCCACCATGGCGATGGTACACACATTTGTTAGCTTCATTTACAACAAATCCTGCAAAAGTTAAAGTTCTTTCAAACTTCTCATGCCACTTCTTAGGGGCTTGTTTTAGGCCATATAAAGACTTCAACAACTTGCACACCTTTTCTTCTTGACCACTTACCTCAAAGACATATGGCTGATCTATGTAAATTTCCTCATACAACTCTCCATTTAGGAAAGTTTTCTTTACGCCTATTTGATGAACGAGAAGACCATGAGAGGCAGCCAATGAAAGTAGTAGTCGAATGGTGGCCAATCTATAAACAAGTGAGTAAGTGTCAAAGAAGTCTTCACCTTCTATTTGAGTATAACACTTTTCCACAACTCGTGCCTTGTGTTTCTCAATAGTACCATCAGGCCTAAACTTTTTCTTAAACACCCACTTGCATCCTACAGGTTTGCATCCATAAGGGCGATCCACGATCTCCCATGTTCCATTAGCTAAGATGGAATCCATCTCACTAGGACGGCTTCCTTCTGGAGATTCCTAGGCTTCTAAAATGGAAGTGGGAGTGTCATCCACAAGGTATATAATGAAATCATCACCAAAGGACTTTGCAGTCCTCCGTCTCTTGCTCCTTTTAGGAATTTCATTATCCTCCTCCTTAGGACTTTCAGAGTGTTCAATTGGAAGGTAGATTCATAAATTTTAGCAAATTCATGATTAGATGAACTAGGTATCACCAATTTTGATGAGTTAGGTTTATCTTTCATAGGAAAGATATCCTCAAAGAAAGTCATGTCAGTCGACTGCATGATTGTACCAACATGTATGTTAGATACTTCATATTTTACTATCAATAACCTTTAACCAGTGCTATGGGAAACATAGCCTTGAAGAACACAATCAATGTTTTTGGTCCAAGCTTGTGCTTCTTGGGATTGGTACATTAATCTTTTCAAAACAACCCCAAGTGCATAAGTAAGAGAGATTTAACCTTTTCTTATCCTATTCTTTGAATGGAGTAATTTCTTTGTTCTTTGTGGGAACTGATGACCCACAAGTATAGGGGGTGTATCATAGTACTTTCGATAAATAGGAGTGTCGATCCCAACAAGGAGCAGAAGGTGTTAACTAGTGGTGTGGAGCAGGAAATCTCTATAAATACTTAGCAAACGGATTTTTAGGGGTTTACTGATAAAGCAAAGAAATAAAGAGCAAGTAATAAAGACAACGAACAAACGCAGCGAGCGGCTCAATCCTTTCTTATCAAAGGACAAGCCGGTGGAAATACTTATAAGGACCAAACGTTCTCGAGGACCCATGGGAATTCTGTCAATGCTTTCGCTTCAAATAGCTGAGTAGTCTTCTTTGGTGTTCTAAGTGTTGTGTGGGTGAACCTGTGCTAATATACCGACCTTACTTGGACTAATACATACTTGTGATTAAACTCCCTGCATGCATCCGCAACTACAAGAAATCAATTAAGATATAAACCTAACCACAGCCTTAAACTCTGAGATCCTACACTCCCTTGTGCAAAGGTGTCCAAACGGGGGTTCAGGTTTCTGTCACTCCGGCAACCCCACAATTAGTAGCCAAATACACAATGCATTCCCCTAGGCCCATAAATGGTGAAGTATCATGTAGTCTATGTTCACATGACACCACTAGAAGAATAGCACCACAACTTAAATACTAAACCATTGAATAATATCTCAACACAAATCCACTATTAACAACATGACTTCTCCCATGTCCTCAAGAACTAAACAAACTACTCAAAAGACATCATATGGATCAAGATCAAAGATGATATGGTGATGGATAACAATCTGAACATAAACAATAATCTAATGGTTCCACTCACAAGCATCAACTACAATAGTAATCAACACCGAGAAAGTTTCCCCTAAGAACTATGCAAGTATTCAACATAATTGTTATAGCGGGATGGAGTGGTGATGATGGTGCTAGTGGAGATGATGGTGTGGATGATGATGATCCTGATGAAGTCTAGCTTGATGACGGTGTTGATGGCGACGATCTCCCCTCTTCGGGAAGGAATTTCCCCGGCAGAAATCTATCCGCCGGAGATCTCTTTCTCTCTCGGAGATTTCCGCCCCGCAGAGGCAGTGGAATCTTTCTGTGGTCGCCCCCCGTGTTTTAGGGTTTCGAGGAGAGGGCGGAGCCAGAGGTGGGCTAGGTGGGCCACACCCCCTGTAGGCGCGGCCAAGGGGTGGCCCGCGCCTGGGGGTGTGGGCCACTGTGGCCCATCTACGCCTCCCCTTCTGGCTTTCTTCGTCTTCTGGGAAAATATGATTTTCCATAATTTTCTGGTATTTTTATGATCTTTGCGAAATTGCATCAAAACACCTCTTTTTCCATCAGAATCCTGACTCCGGCTGTTCATCCTCCAAGAATCACCCAACATGCAAAAACAGATGAATACATAAGTAACACCTCTTAATATGAAATATATCAATGAATAGAGGAAAATTATGATATAGAATGGTGATGCAAATTGGACATATCAACTCCCCCAAGCTCAGACCTTCGCTTGTCCCCAAGCGAAAACTGAGCTCAATAAACATGTCCACATGTTTATGGAGTGAAGTGTCGATAAAATAATACGGACAAGAAGCATCACACTTACCATTGCATAAATCATAGAATGAAGCAACTCACCATTATATAACTTAGCTTGCAACAAGTACAAGAGTCACAATAGATATGCATAAAGATAAACCATAATTGTGATCGACAAACTTTGTTCTTGGTCAGAGAACAGCTGGCAAATAGTTTCACAAAAAGCTTTTGTAGAAGTTTTCACAACAAGAGTACTCTTTGCTCAAACAAAGGTTTTTCATAATGATAGATTTCAAAGTAATACTCAATAGATAAGAGTCTTGTGTGAAGAGGGAAGATAAAGAACATGATTGAATAAATCATCACATGAATGCTTGAAACATAGCAACTCAAATGCTTGCTGGATATAGAGAGGAAGTAGGTTTACTAACTCAACTTAGAAATAGGAGAAAGGCCCTTCATAGAGGGAAGCAGGGATTTCGAGTTCATAAAGATCTTCCAAAATATTATGGTACTTACTAGATTTGAGCTCTCATTGCCCCTATCATAAGCATCTTGAGGTGATTAAGGTTAAAGTGAACAAAGATGGAGTATATGTTTGACGAAATATAAGTTGGCAATCTCATGTCCCTTGAGTACGAGGGCCGCTCCTCATGCTACTCAACTTTAGTTACCGGTAATTTCTTGTCATTGTAAGTATATGTGTATCATAAAGAACCACCAACAGGGTACCTGTAGAGGTCCCAACCTTTAATAAGGTAGATATCCCTGTGTTTACAATGCTAGTCCCTGGATCAATAGCTAGGATCCACAGTTAAGATGTAATATCAAGAAACAAAGGTCATAATACAACTATATTGATGGGGATATGCCTACTGGGGTAGCCTCAGCGGGACGTTTCCGACTGGCCCAAAGGCTGGCGAGTGGGCCTGCAGAACGGCGAGTGGATCAAAGCCCATCAGGGTACCAGGCGACTGGAGGTCGAAGGCCCAGGCGAGTAGATAGGCCCAGTCGGTCTGAGTTAAATGATTGACAAAGTTGTAACCGAATCGGTTGAGATATGTAAACCCTAGGGGAGGTAAGCCTATATAAACCTCCCTAAGGGGTGAGTAGAGATACGTTCCCTCATACACCCAAGCAACTCGCCGCCTTGTCGCCGAGTTCGCCCATTGTAAACACCTCCATAATACAATCTAGCAGGAGTAGGTCTTTACCCTCCGGAGGCCGAACTGGTAAACCTGAGTCTCCGCCTCATCTCGCACCGCAGATGGCTGGCCGCCTTGCCCTTCGTTTCTACTACCGCCGACAGATTCGCCGTGGTCATTCCCACGGCAGTGGCGCCCACCGTGGGGCCTGGCGGTCTGGCCGGTGTTCCGGGCGAGATCCAATCTGCCCATCAACGACGGTCGCCACCGCCGCATGATAGCGATCGGCGAGATGCTCCATCTTGCCGCAAGGCGCCCCGGCGGCGCGACCACGCCGCAGCGTGATCCCGCCATCGGCACGATCAGCCTCTTCGCCGGCTTCACCGGCGTCATCACCTCGGAGGACTCGGCTCGCATCCGCGAGTCGCCACCACGCCGATCGGCTCTCCGAGAGCCAGATCCGCACGATCCACCGCCTCGCCCGAAAGTACGATTCGCCCACGCAACGTGGCGAGAACTCGGCCGGAAGACGCGACCTCACCGGCGACGCCGACTTCGGCGACCCGGCCACTCGCCGGATCCATCACCGCGGCTCGTCCGCGAGCTCCATCGCCAGGTCTCCAACGCGGAGATTTCGAGGACCCTCCATCCTCGGGATCTTCGACTTGACTCCGGTCGGAAAACTCGCCGACCTCCACGACGGTGCGATCGCCATGCCGCGACCTACATGGCCACCGCACCGATCCACCGGAGGACCCTTTCTCCACCCGATCCCTCCTAACGCCACGGCGACGGAGGTCGAGGAACTCCGCTGAAGTTGGCGGAAAGACGAAAAGAGCTGGCGAGCGAAATTTCGCCTCGGCGGTGACAACAGAAGCCACGCTACCACCAGCGGCGGATCGGTCACGCTGAATCCCACCGTTCGGCGTGCCACGAACCCGACGATGAAAGCGACCCGGCGCATAGCCGAGCGCGATCTGCGAGAACGCGCCACCAGAGGAAGCAACCGCCCGCCAGATCGGCGGCGATGGGTGCCCGCCCACCCAACCGCACCCTCCTGTGACCAGCGGATAGTCGTCTCCTCACGGAGCGAGATGCGAATAGCCTTCCATCGTTTCTCCACCCCGATGGACAACCTCGTGGCGAGCGAGCCGCGCCGACAAAGATCACGGCGACCGGCGACGGCGCCTTACAGATCCAGTATGTCAGGGCCCTACTCGCGAAGGCCGTGGAACAGCAGAAAGCAGGCGCCGACTCGCAAGGGCGAGTGTACTCGCGTTCCTCGGGAAGCAGGGCGGCCTCAAGCGGCCGCCCGCCGTGGCAAACACCCTCAATTGCCCGCCGAGCCACTGCAGCTCAACGACGCGAATGCGGCACTTCCACCAACGATCCCAGCCGGGCGACCAACCTGCCGCCGCCAATGGAGAGCCAATCGACGCTCGCACTCACATCATCAACAACCAAAACTGGCGCGCACGCCAGCCCGACGACTTGCGGCACACCCTAACTACTCGCCGCGATGGCGAGCCTATGGGGTCGCTCAGTCGACTAGGGCCCAAGTGCTTCGGGCCAATGATCCGAGGGGAAAAGTACCCACCCAACTTCAAGGCGCCGAAGGAGATCAAAAAATACGACTCAGACGACCCGTCCGCTTGACACATACCTCATGGCAATGGGGATCGCGGGTCACACCGACCTACTACGCCCGTTACCTCCCGCGATGATGGAGGGGCGTGCGCAATGGATCAACACGCCCCCGGGACATGTCGACTCACAGGAGGAAATGCGAGACGCCGTCAGCACTTCGAGTGCTCCTACACCCGCCACCACCATCGAGGACCGAACGATGCGTCCAGGACCCGCGAGTCGACCCGCAATGGGTCCAACGGTGGCAAGAGCTCGTACAACGCGGTCGGCATCCACCCGACACCGCGATCCATTGCTTCAAGACCTCGTGCCACGAGCCTCTAGTCGCCAAGCTCAGCGCGCCCGCACACTCGACAACATCCCGACCTCGAGATCGCCAAACGATACGCCGAGGAAGATCCCAATCAAGGCGTCGACGAGTCCGGACAACGACGACGGGCGGTAACGATGGCGACGCCGAGCCGACCTCGCATAGCGGCACTCGCCCTACAGCAAGCGCCGAACGATGGGCGAGTCGACCGTCGCCAATGCTGAGCACGCTAACGCGACCCCAAGAGCTACCGCGACGGAGGGCAACGACGGCGGGAACTACAAGAACAAGCCAAGGTTCGATCCCATGGCCCTCCTTAACCAACCATGCGTTTCACGCGAGGAAGGAAAGCCCGCCACGCACACCACCGCCGACCGCCACACCCTCGGGGAGATCGAGAAGGCACGCACGCGGGAGGACACCAACAACGACCAAAAATGGCGGAAAATTCGGCAAAGTAGCCGCTCGCTCCACACCTTCACCGGCTTCAACACGGCGAGAAGAAGGTCATCGCCGCTGTTGCCGTCAACGCGGTGGCCCAGACAGACGCCCCCGGTTCTGAACTGGTCGGAGCAGCCATCACCGGAGCCGCAAGACCACTCGCCACGCGAGTATCCGGAAGTCGCCTGGTGGTCAAGCCCAAGGTCGGCGACTCGCTCCCCAAGACTACGATGGGCGGCGGCAGCTCCATCAACATCCTCTACCTCGACACCTTGAGCGGCTGCGGCTCCCGCGATCGATGATCGAACAACCCACACCACGTTCCACGGCATCGTCCCGGTCGGAAGGCGTACCCGATCGGCAAGGTCACGCTACCGTCACCTTCGCACTCGCAAACTTCCGCACCGAGCGGATCGTCTTCGAGCTGGTGCCCTTGACAGCTTACCATTGCGTCTGGGCGCCAGCGTTCCAAATTCATGGCGGCACCCCACTACGCTGCGTAACGCGATGAAGCTCCCGGCCGCGGCGGCGTCATCACCATCAGCGGCGACCGACATGGCGCGAATGCGAGGCCAAAGGAGCCGAACTCGCCGACGCCGTCATCGCGGCGGAAGCTAGTCACGCCGATGAGCTCGCCAACACGCGAGCGGGTCAACAATGACGACCCCACAATACTCAAGAAGCCCAACTCGAGGGCGCAAACACCTCAACCTTTGAGGCCACGACGACACCCGCACCGTCGAGCTGGTCCCAGTGACCAGCGACGGTGACGATCGACAGCATGAGCCCAGCATAGGAAGGCGCGCCATCGAAGTTCCTCCGTGAGAACAGGGACATCTTCGCATGGAAACCCTCCGACATGCCCGGTGTCCCTAGGGAGCTCGCTGAGCACAAATTAAACGCCGACCCCAAAGTGCGACCCGATCAGCCGCTACGGCCATTCAACGAAGAACGCCGTCGGGCAATCGCCGAGGAAGTGCAGCGCCTACCGCCGGCTTCATTCGCCTATTAAATACTCAAGTGGCGGCAAACCCAGTCCTGGTCGAAAGAAGAACGGGACCGCGAATGTGTATCGACTATACAAACCTGAACAGCGCTTTGCCCAAAGGAGATTCGTCCTCCGCGGATCGATCGGATAATCGACTCCACCGGGCTCGAGTCGTTGTGTTTCCTCGGCGCCTACTCGGGTATAACCAGATCAAAATGGCTGTCGAGGGCGAGGAGAAGACGGCGTTCATCACGCCATTCGAGCCTTCGCTACACCGCCATGACCTTCGCCTCAAGAACGCCGGAACAACGTACCAGCGGTGCATGCAAGAATGCCTCGCGAGCCAAATTGGCGCAATATCCACGTCTACATAGGCGGCGTGGTCGTAAAATCCGCCGCCAAGGAGACCTACACGACCTCGCAGAGACCTTCGCCAACCTGCAGAGGTACAAAATAAAGCTCAACCCGAGCAAGTGCACCTTGATTGTACCCGCGGCAATTACTAGGTACGTCGTCTCCAAGCGAGGATCGAGGCAAACCCAACGAAGATCGACACGATCGCCCGGCTCGGCAAACCCGAGTGCCTGCGCGACGTCCGGCTGGCCGGGCGTAGCGGCTCTCGATCGCTTCATTCCCTTTGCGAAAGGCGATGCCCCTATACCGTTTGATGCGCAAGAATCCCACCTTCCAGTGGGACAAGGAGACGGACGACGCGCTCCGCGACCTCAAAAAGGTGCTACTCGCAGCACCACTACTCGCCGCACCCGCTGACAAAGAGCCCATGCTGGTCTACGTCGCGGCGTCCGAGCGCGTCGTCAGCGCCGTAATGGTCGTCGAACGACCAGAGGAAGGAAAGGAGCGCCCAGATGCCGGTATACTACATCAGCGAGGTCCTAACCGAGTCGCGCCGTGATACCCGATACCAAAAGCTGGTATCGCGGTCTTGAGCTCGGGCGCCTGCCGCACTACTTCCGAGAGCACCCATCACGGTCGTCTCCTCGGTTCCACTACAAGACATCATCCGAATCGCGAGGCATCGGGCGGTCGCCAAGGGCCGTCGAGATCGGCGTTCACAACATTGGCACGAGCCACGCAGGCGATTAAGTCGCACTGGCCGACTTCCTCGCCCGGGAGGAGGCCCGGCAGCGAGAAGCCGCCAGACCTCCATTCTGGAGCCTGCACAGACGGGTCCAAGAACGCGACGGGCCAGGAGCGGGATAGTCTTGACCTCAAAAGGCGACAAGCTCCGCTACATCCTCCGCCTCAATTCACGCCTGCACGAACAACATGGCGAACACGAGGCCCTACTCCTGACATGCGAGCCGCAAGGAGATGGCGTCAATCGCCTTCGATGCTGGAGACTCCGACCTCGTTGGTCAAGTCGCGGCACTGCGACGCCGTCTCCCTACCATGGCGGCACCGCCAAGAGGTGGACAAGGTGGGCGGCCACTTCACGAGCTACTCGCCGAGTGGATCGGCAAAGAAAAACGAGGAGGCCGACGCCTCTCGCATCGGGTCGGCTCGACTCGCACCACCCGCCGCGTGTTCCTCGACACCATCTTCACGCCGTCGATCTCTCCCGAAGGAGATCGACATTGAGTCCCGCTCAACCGAGAGGCAACCTTGGTCGCACTGCCACCGAGCGACGATCGACCAAGCCCTACATCGCCTACACGAGACAGCAACCTGCCAGACGAGGCAGCGCCGAATGATCGCCGCCGATGCAAGTCCTACACCATCATCGACGGCGAGCTACACAAGCGCGTCACCGTGTTCCAACGCGTCCAACCACCGGGCGGACGCAAAATCTTACGACATCCACTCAGCGATCGCGGCCCACGCTGCCGCCGCTCCTGGTCGCCAAAGCCATGCGACACGGCTTCTCTTGCCCACCGCACATGCCGACATCGATATCGTCCAGCGCGCCGGGTGCCGGCACGCCAACCGATACACGTTCAAGTTCGGCCAAAACAATCCCCATCACCGCCATTCGCCGTGTGGGGCATGGACATGGTAGGCCCCTTCAAGAAGGCCCCTCCGCTACACCCACCTGCTGGCGTCGACAAATTCACAAAGTGGGTAGAAGCCAAGCCAGTCCGAAATGCGACGGAAGATCGCCACTAAGTTCCTCGCGAGCTCATTTACCGCTACGGTTTCCCCAACAGATCATCACGGACAACGGCACAAACTTCGCCAAGGGAGCAATGGCCAAGTTCTGCGAGGAGCACCACATCCGCTCGACCTCGCCGCGACACCGAATCCAACGGCCAGCGAACGAGCCAACCAAAGCATCCTCCACGGCCCAAGCGCGACCCAAGTACCACTCGGCGCACGCGGATGCCGGGTCAAGAGCTCCCCTCCGTCATCCGGGAATCCGCACCTCGGTCAACAGTCGACGGATTCACCCTTCTTCATGGTCTACGCTGTCATGCCAACCGACCTCGAACACGACTCGCCGCGGATCGTCCACTATATGGAGGCCGCAACTAACTGGCCCGCCAAGATGGGCTCGACCAACGAAGCGCCGCGACCTCGCCCGATCGCGCCGCTATCTATCGCCAAGGCTCGTCGCTACCACCGACGGGTGAAAACCCACCTTCCAGAAGGCGACTTGGTGCTACGCCTCATCCAGACAAGAAGGGCATGCACAAGCTCTCCCTCCATGGAAGGCCGTTTCGCTATCGGGCGCCAGACAGCAGCGCCTACTACCTCGTCGACGTCCGCGGGGACGGTGAACTCGGCGTCAGCGGCCGTGGAATGTAAATCTCCGGAAGTTCTATACCTAGAACCCCACATATGTACTCTCCGACGCTATGAATAAAAGAAAGCATCGCAAAATTGTCTACTCTCCATGCCTTGTGCCACTCGCTTTCGTAATTAACGTCATGCTAAAATACGAAGTCAACCCTTGGTACGGCGACCGGCACGGCTAAGTAGTGCGATGTACAAGCACCGGTCATTTCGGTCTTGCATCGTCCACGAAAAACGCCAATCCGGAGCCCCATCGGAGTCGCCTAGCTCGACTGGTTTTACGAACCAAGACATCTGTCTTCGCTTCCTGCAGCGACCCTGGTCCTCCGCCTCCTCGGCATAGCGACTCGAACGGCTAAGTACCACGCCGGGACTGAATACCATTCGTTCGATCGGACAGGAAAACGCCAAGTAAGAGAGCGTGCCAGACTCGCCACGATCGACCCACCGGGCCGCAGAGCGACGCGCTAACACCAACGCTCGATCCTCAACCACCCTCGAGTCGCCGAACTACCAAGTACCACGCCGGGGACTCACACCGGCCCCGTTCACAGACGGAAAAAGGTAAAATCTGAGCACCGAGGAGTCGCCTTGATCGGTTCTCCGAGCTCGGGCGAGTCGACTCAACCAACATACACATGATAAACAACAAAACATCATATATAAGGGGAACCCCACAAAGGGCGGACGCGCTCGGGGACTCACCCAAAATCAATCCAAAACACGCAAACAAATAGCAAAATGAACACAACGTTCCATTCAATCGCATATCGCATTGTCTTACATTACAGAATATGCCTACTCGGCAGAACTGCTACTAACACTATTCCGCAGGCTTCGACGATGATGCACCAGCGTCCCGGCGCTTCCGGATGAATGCAGTGTACGGGTTAGATGGATAAGTCGTCAGCTCGCCCGCCATCGCCGCGCGGAAAGGCTGCTCGACCTTGAAGTCGCGATGCGGCGGCTCGGGGTCGTTCGGCGCGACGACCGTTTCCTGGTACGGAAGAAGGTCGCCCATCGCCCAAACACGCTCCGAGTACGCGGCGGCACGTTCCTGCAGCTTAAGAACTTCAGACAGATCCACCGCCGGGACGATGAAGGATAACCACTGCCACGTCGTCGAGGTCAAGTCTTTGGGGAAGTGGGCGAGTCCTGGCTCGAGCCGACGCTCACGTCGTCAAACGCCGACCGCCATGAACTCCACGACCGGGCGCCTTCTCCAAGTACTCCCACACCTCAACGAGGTCACTGGGAATAACCTCCGTGGGCGACATCTCTTGAAGGTAGGCGCGGACGCAAGTCGCCGACAGCGTCGCCGAATCGACGAGCATGCTCACGCACTCCCTCGCATCAAGAGAACTCGCTTCTTCATGGCTACCAATCACATGGCCTGCTAGACGGAAACAGTTGTGAGCACCACGGAAACCACAAACAGTACAACTACAAGATGGAAGACGACTCACCGAAAGCAACGGGCGAGCCCGTGATGAAGCTTTGAAGCGATGTTTATCGCCCCGAAGCCCAACGATGAGGGCTTCCGACACCTTCCGGTCTTCTTCCGCGGCAGAACGGCGGCCTTAGCTCGCCTGCTCACGAGCTCGCTTCTTCTTTCGCCTCCCGCAGATTCGCGCCGAGGTCGGCGATCCTTTGCTCAGCGCTTAACGCAGATCTACCGCCGCCGCCCGCCAGCGAGGACAAGCTCTGGCGAGCCACCTCTACTTGCAGCAATTGCACAAGCTCTTTGTTTACTTCTTGAGAGCGCCCAACTCCTTCTCAGACGCCGCCAGCCAATCGCTCTGACGACTCGGTTGTAAACCGCAAAGTTTCAAAGTCGACACACGAAAACAACTTCGGTGCCCACCGCTACAATTTAGCGGTGCGCACTCGAGGGTAGCGGCTCGAAAATCACTCCGTGCCCACCCGCTACAATTTAGCGGAGTGCGCACTGGGACCGGGCGGCTCGAAAATCACTCGGTCACCCGCTACAATTTAGCGGTGCGCACTCGGGACTGGCGGCTCGAAAATCACTTGCCCACCCGCTACAATTTAGCGGAGTGCGCACTCGGGACCGGCTCGAAAATTACTCGGTGCCCACCGCTACAATTTAGCGAAGCGCACTCGGGACCGACTCGAACGCACAAAACAAGTAACTATAAGAATCAGCCGCAAAACACCGACCGATCCTCGGGACCGGAGGTACTGGATGGCCGCGCAAGCATGCCGTCTGATTCGCCGCCCACGGACGCAGCAGCCGGTGTGTGCCGACGTTGGTCAATCTCAGCGTCGGCGGTCTCTGGAGCGGGGTTCGGAGTCGCAGCCTCACTCGCCGTGGCCGCCTTGGTCATGAAGCGGGGGAAGGTAGCACCCGCCCCAAAGGAGCTCGCTTCTTCCGGCCTAGGCAACGCAACGCCTTCGTGGATGGTCGCTTCCACAGGGCCCAGCCGCGCGATCGCCGTGTCGTCGAGATGTGGCGATGTCATCGCCTTGGCCTTCTTGCTGCCTTCTGTGGAAGCGGCGATCTCATCCACCTTCCTCTTACGGGAAGGGTCCTCCTCGCTAGTGGCGGAGGGCACCTTGACCACCGTCGGGTGGCCCATCTTCTTCACTCTGGTCCTACGCATCGAGACAATTCAGAAAAACATTCAAAATACTAAGAGAGAAAGGCGGCCGAGTACACTCACTTAGCGATCGATGAAACGCAGCCTGCGAAGGCGGCCGGTTTCTCCATCTCGCTTGCCGGCCGAGCCCCGCCTGTGGCGCCAGGGGCCCAGGATACGACGCTTTTGATGTTGAGGTAGCGGTTGGCGCCCGGCGCCTTGCGGAGGTTTCCTTGCTAGGAGCTGCCGCAACGAGCCTCCTTGCGGCGAGACCGCCACCTCGGGACCCTTTGCGGGCGAAGCCACCGAGCCTTCCTAGCCCGGATACCGCTGGGCGGGGGCATCGAGGCCCGGTGCCTCCATGGATGGTGCATCTAAGCGCGGTTGTTGCCGGGCCGCCCGTCACCGGCGAGCTGGGCATCGGAGCTGCTGAGCGCGGCGGTGAGGCCATCTTCGGCAACCGTCTTCCTCCTTAGGGGCCTTTCGCCTCTTTCTCCTTCTTCTTCTTCGGGAGTGGCGACTGAGCGAGGTGGTCTCCGGAGTTCCTCGTCATCGTCATGACGCCGAGGCTCCTCGCCTCGAGTTCGGCCGACGCGTTGCCAGGGTCTTTCGGACCCGGGGCGATCTCCTTCGGATTCGTCCTCATCGTCCTCATTACCCTTGGCGGGAGGCGACTCGCTTGTGTCCTGGGCGGATGGCCCGGAGCTCTCGTCATCGGCGGGTGGGATCCACCCTTCCACCACTTGAACTAGCTGCGTTAAACATGGAACAAAGTTAGAATTACCGCGACTGCATATGCTGCGACTGCGAACAAGATCAGATTATTACCGTTGGAGCCGACGCGGTGTATGGAGGAGCCCGCCTGCGATCCGTGTATGCCGCTGGTGATCCTCTTGACGCCAGAGGTAGTCCTCCGCTTCCACTCGGCGAGGCAGGCCTTCGTCGAGTCTTCGGCCGTGTCTTGGTACATGTAATGCTCGCGTTAGGCGAACGAGTCATCGCCCAAGCCAGCCAGCGGTACAGATTCACCGTCTGGAGCTTCTTCTTCGACGCGAATGGTCTGGAGCATCTCGTCGACGACCATCCGCTGATCGTCGGGAAGCTTACGACCTGGAGATTGCGGCTCGGAGCGGTCGGCCGAGTACCGTGGAATCGCCGCCTCGTCCTCCGGGTCGCCTCGGTCACATAAAACCAAGACTTTTTCCGATCGCCATTGCTTTGGCAACATCAAGTCAAGAAGGAGGCTTTGATTTCAGTGGAAGGTTAAGCCGCCCGCGGCTAGCATTGGGCCGCCTTCGCTCGCCTCTGATCCGTCCATGGAAGATCTTGCCACAAGGGAAAATAGGGCGGCAGCCGTAGCACTCGCAACGCCACAAAGATGGCGAGCTGCTCGATACTATGGGGACCAGATCCGAGGGCTGGATCTCGAGTAGGCGCAGCGCCCAAGAACAGAAGTGGAAACCCTAAACCCCGCTCGAGGTGACTAGTGAAGCGATGAACTCTCTCGGCTGGTTCGGTCGTTTCTCTCCGCTGCGGGGATTCGCCACACCGGCCCGTTAGATTCCGGCCTCCTCGGGAGGCCGATTCGCCCGTGCACTTGGATCTACCCCGTGGTTCGTGGAGAGGGCCATGGCCGAGGATTTGCTTGGAGGTCGGAGGATTGCGGGTCGGTCGATCGCAAGATCAACGGGCGAAAGATGCGTACTCGGAAGAAATGGTGGGCGGTTGGCTTCCGATGGCCTACCATTCCTCTTATATAGGAAGCTGCCCGCCAAATTAGGGGCCGTTACTGCCGATGATTACGCCGAAAGTTACCGCGGTTACCTTAACGGCTAGTTTGACCACGCCGACGGTCCGCCTCGCCACCACTCGGCCATTGAGTTACTCGCCGAGGCGACCCGTGGTTCGGTTCACCCAAGACGCAACTCGGTTCGCCGGATTTTTTCCTTCGTCAGGAGCCCGACGATTCGATGGATGCCAACTTGAAGCCGTATACTCGATTTGCGGCCACCCGCGCCTAATCAACGACGGCCTCGGGGACTACCGATGGGGATATGCCCTCTTTGGGTAGCCTCAGGGACGCTTCCGACGCCCAAAGGCTGGCGAGTGGGCCTGCAATCGGCAGTGGATCAAAGCCCATCGGTACCAGCATGGAGGTCAAGGCCCAAAGTAGTAGATAGGCCCAGTCGGTCTGAGTTAAATGATTGACAAAGTTGTAACCGAATCGGTTGAGATATGTAAACCCTAGGGGAGGTAAGCCTATATAAACCTCCCTAAGGGGTGAGTAGAAAGACGTTCCCTCATACACCCAAGCAACTCGCCGCCTTGTCGCCGAGTTCGCCCATTGTAAACACCTCCATAATACAATCTAGCAGGAGTAGGTCTTTACCCTCCGGGGGGCCGAACCTGGGTAAACCCCTGAGTCTCCGCCCTCATCTCGCACCGCAGATGGCTGGCCGCCCTTGCCCTTCGTTCTACTACTCGCTGCCGATTGCAGCATCTGTCGTGGTCATTCCCACGACATATATAACCATGAATAAAATAATTCATTACATCTTACATAGCTCATTTGGCTATCTCATTACAATGCAGCAGAAATAACTATAGCATGGAGTCCTTCATCTCCAAAATGCCATAGGCAAACATGTTGGTTGTAGACTTGTAATCCTAATCAACACACTTCACTAATATCAAACAAAACCTGCAACATAACAAGTTACAGCCACAAGGGTCAATACATTTGAATTATATTGGCAAGTGATACTATGGTAGTATAGTGGAGTCTATCATCTATATGCATTTGGCTAAGTGGAGCTTAGGCTTGCATTGCTCAAAATAGATTTTTCCTTATCATTTGAAAACACTAAGATTTTGTTTGACAAAATCACCCAAGGCATCTCCCAATAGAAATTGGTGATCCTTCAACCCTTGTTCAACCACAAGTTTTTAACTTAGAAATTGGGATGAGGAGATTCTTGATAGCTTCCATATCTTGATGCTCAAATTGTCCTTTGCCAGGGACATGGCTAAGTACTTAGATTTTACACTCCGCAGAGGTGGTGCACTTTCCCCACAAGACTTGGTTTCACCAAGACAAGATCTTCGAAGCCTTCCCTTAGACCAGAATGGACGTTCCAACCTATAATCCCCTACCACCAACTGTCCATTTGGCTAAGTTATTGCAACCTATATGATCGGTGTGAGCCCATAATGCCAAGTGGATGCACTTGAAGCTTATCAACATTTGACATCTCAAATCTCTTTGTTCTGGGTGGCCATCCACAAGTGAGATACACAAGGTAAACCATAGAAATGGGCCTTGTGAACCACTCAACACAAACCATTCCTTCCATTCCACCCAGTGATTCATTCACTTAGTTGTTTTATTAAACAAAACATAAGTCCTTGACTTAGAATTATTCCATAGTGTGAATATACATTCCACCCTTGTTTTCTACTAGCTAAGCATGATAGTAGTAGGAATCTTAACTTAGGAAATTTCTACTAAGGTTCATCTACTAGGATTTCCCATGGCATGGTTTATACTTAGCAAAATTCCATGCAAGTCCTACTTAGAAATATCACTAATGCATAGTGAAAATAATGGGACAAAAGTATGAAGCATCACTTGCCTTTTTGGTAGAGAATATAAGTTCACTCCTTGTCTTTGCAATGATCACACTCTTCAAATCACTACAATTCAATCAAGCAATGCACAATTTCAATCTACCATTCAAGCAACATCACATAAAATAATAGAAACAAAACAATGCATGCAAGCATGCCAAGCTTTGTTTTATTTACAAAATTGGTTTATAATAGGTTATAAACATTCTAAAACACTTATTGGTCATTTTATAAAGTGGCAAACTATTTGCAAAAGATTTTACCTATAAACCATTTTCAAACCAAATCATTATTTTATGTGGTTGAAAATGCCTTTAGCAAAGTAATAATATAGAGGGTTCACCAAAATATATTTTAAATCATAAAACCTTGTGTTTAGGGTCAGAGAGTTTAAATCAAAACATTTCCCCAAAGATTTTCCTCCAAAAAGTATTTTTAATATATAAACAACATTTTTATTTGATTAGAAATGTTTTAAATATGCCTACACAAGTTTCTGCAAAAACAACTATTTTACCAGAAGCAATTCATTAAACAAAGTGCATGGTTGGAAATTACTTGTCTTGTTGATTCCATTGATATAAAATTTGTAATTTTTGGCCAAGCAGAATAAAAGTTATGAATTTTTCAAACTCAAACACTAATAGATCAATTTTCTATTTTAAAACCAGAGTCTGGCTACGTGTCATAATCTTATTGCACGATACCGCTTCGTCTGGATTGAGCAACGTGGGCCACAGGATTTAAAGAAAATTGCACGACACAGAATATTAAATAGTCTATCACATGCATCACTAGCAGGAAACCATATAGAGAACTAATATAAAAAGAAATTATACTAAAAATATAAATAGAGGTAACAAAGCATTACTAACATGCTATGGAATATCAAGTAAAACAAATAATGATTTTTTTAGCAATAAAATAAATCCTAGAAAATTACACCAGTAAACAGGATGAGAAAATTAAACCAATTCAGGTATATAAACATCCTGACATTTTCTACCGACAAAAACAAAACTAATTAATAGAATATGAAACATATGAGTAACAACTTATTTAAGTCTAGCAATTTCAACTATAGCTAGACACGTAAACTCAAATGGAAAATCTAGGACTGAACTTGACAATCGGTGAATACAATAGCAGTAGTACACAAGAGAAATGTCACCGTGACAAACACAAATCAGCTATCATTTCAGAATATATTAATATTCACATCTAACTACACAGGTGGGTTCCTAGAGGTATTTGGCACATCTTCTAAGTTGGGACCAAGATCATCCGACGTATGTATGGTGGTCTAAAATGGCAATGCCACCGAATGGCATTCGGTTCACCGGCAACACGGTAAACTACAAAACTGCAGCCGGAAACCATGTCTAGAAGGTAGATACACTCTAATCTAACACGTGTGTGCAAGGAAATTCGTGGATTCTCACCGAGTGCGACGTAATCGTTCGACGAAGATGATGAGCCGAGGTGAATAGGTGGCGTCGTACGTGCTGTATGATCAGCGTCTCCGGTGTCTAGTCCCGTGGATCAATCCTTCTCCTCCTCGTGATTCTGATAGTCCAGCAGCTCCGCCTCTAGTTGTCGGAATTGTTGGAACCCAAGAGACGCCCCGCACAGCTCTCGTGAAATTGGATCAAGGTCTGAGCCTAGGCTCGTATGGCTGTGCTAGTTGGAAAAGGAGACGTATGGTGTCTATTTGGGACTATATAGAAAGTTAAATGGTGCGCTCTTGTTGATGGGATTAAAGAGAAAAATAAATGTGAGGTATTATGGAGCAGTTTCTAGTTTGAGCTAGCGTTTTAGTCTAGCTATTGCCCTGTTGTTTGCGCGTGTGTGCATGAGGGACAGGAAGAAAAACGGTGCGGCTCGTGATTAAAGGGAAGAATTAATACAAGGTAACAGTAGAGCGGTTTCTACTTCAAGGCTAAGAAGTAGTAACGCTTCAGCTGGCTTGGTTGGACACGGTGGGTTGGCGTTTCTTGCCTGATTGTTGTTCGTATGTGCATCCGAAAATAAAAAGAGAAGCGTGACTCCTTGGCTGGTTGGACTGCTGGGTCTGGGTGTGGTTGATTTCCCTCGTACATGTCAGATACTAGGTGTGTTGAGTGTGGTCAGCTCATCTTCGCGATGCAAGTAGGCCGATGATTGAGGTTCACAGGAAACGAAAGAAATAGGAGGAGAGATACACAATCGGGTGCAACACGCATAGAAGAAAGAAAATAAAAAAATGAGAAAAGAATCTAGCTATCTTCCATACATGTATGGTCGACTTGTATATGTATATATGTGTCTACATAGAATAAGAGGAGAGAAATATGATAAGTCTCAGGTATATAACGTATATGGCACACTAGTGTTAGAGTCTAGCCTTGAGCCTGACATGCATGTCTATGTACCCAATAGTATATATAAAAAGCAAATTGACAATTTAGAAGCGGATCAATTATGAAATTAATACCTTCATTCAAATGAATTTAAAAACATTTTGGAATTAGTTTTAACAAATCCAAACAAAATATTTATTTTTATTTGGATCAAACCAATTTTCCAGAAGTTTAACATGCAAGTGCTTAATGATGATGATGCATGACATGCATTTGAATTTCTTGAAAACTTGTTTGTAACTTTCTCATTCAAAATTGTTTTAAGTAAGGTTTTGATATTTCCAATTAGAAGCAAAAAGTTTCTTTTCCCCATAAATTTCAACAATTGTTTATTTTGTTTGTTTATTTTTCACATTGCAAAATTTGGAGAAATTTTGGGATGTGACAGGCTACCACCCTTAAAATAAATCTCGTCCCGAGATTTGGAAAGGCTAGAGGTTACAAATTGGCTTCAAGACAACTAGGGTACTACCATCCTTAAAATATTTCCAACTAGATTACATCTTGGCTTGCTTGGGATCTTGATGAAGCTCCTCTGGGCACTTGTTTGCATAATGGTCTAGTTCTTTGCATTTGAAACACATCACTTGGCTGATATCTTTCTTTTCCTTTGGTATCATTACCTCTTGTTTGTTTCCTTGGTTCTTCTTCTTTTCTGGACAATCACTGTCATAGTGTCCCATTTCTTTGCAATTGTAACATTGAAACTGGCTTATGTCCTTCTTCTTCTTTTTGGGTCTCTCCAAAGCTAGGAGTTCTTCTAGTTCATGCTCTTCATATTTCACCACAAAGGTGAGAAATCTTTCTCTCTTCTTGGGGCAGTTACTAGAGATATGACCTTCTTCTCCACAAGAGTAGCAACACTTTGTGGTCACTTTGGATTTGTCCTTATGATGCATGGTTTTGACTTTTCCTTCATACTTCTTGGCAGAAGTAGTTCCTTCATGAGGGTTTAGAAACTGTTGATGCACTCCACCTTGTTTCCTTTGTTGAACTATGGAATAGATGGGGCATTGGATAGGGACATGATTATTTCCTTCACATAGGAAACAAGTAGCTTGAGATGTGTGGCATTGATTTGTTGGATGTTTCTCATCACAATTTGGGCATTGATCTTCATGCTCTTTGGAAGTGTGATCCTTGTCTCCACAAACATTGCAAGCTTGGGTTCCTTCTAGTATATCATCCTTGACATCCTTGTTATCATAGACTCCTTGGGAAGGGTTGTTTCCCATGTTGATCATTTGATTTGTCACCTTTAGCATCAATTGAGTTTGGGTTTCCAAAAACCTTTGCACGGTTGGATCTAACTCACTGGTGTTGGCTAAAAACTGAGTTGTCACTTGGTTCAATTGGGTTTGGGTTACTATGAGTTCTCTCATGTTGATCTCTTGGTTGTTGTTGTCACCATCCTTGATGTTGGAGTCTCTTGGGGTAGTCATCTGTTTGGGTTGGATTGGGATTAGAATAGGCAATAGATTTCTAAGGAATTAATTCTAATCACACACATCACAATTCACACAAGCAATGTGCAAGCAATCACAAACAAACATTCCACTCAAACAACAAGTTTCAAGCACATTTTTGGGCAATAAAATATTTTTGCTACACCACAAAAGTTGGTGTGTTTGATCTAAACTTTAGTATGGTGGTCCAACTATATGGTTTTCTTGAGATCATTCCATTCTTCTTGGTTGTTTCTTCATGAACAAGATCTTTGTATCCTTGGAGAATTTCTTGCATCTTGGTCACAAAACTTCAAAGGTGATGATGGTTCCTTCTAAGTTGTGCTTCCTTAGTCTTCAAGTCTTGAGTAACATTTCTTGTCTCACTTGTAGTCCTTAGTGATATCCAAGGTTGAAGTCCTTGTTGAGAATAAGGTTGAAATCACTTGAGTTGGTGAAGTCCTTTGCACATGGTGAAGTCTTTGGCCATGGAGAAGGCTTTATCCATCAAGTTGAAAATACAAGAGATGTAGAATCAAAACCAAAATGGTTGATGAAAGAGTCTACAAGATTGTTTGTAAATAAGTTTTGGAACAAATACAACTCCTATTTTTCTAAGGGGTTTTTGTCCAATCCTAGGGTTACAATCCTACAGGCAACACAATGCTCTGATACCATCTATAAGATCCCTCCTTTATAAAGGAAAAGGATCCCTGTGATTGCAATGCTAGTACCTGGATCAATAGCTAGTATCCACAGTTAAGATGTAACATCAAGAAACAAAGGTCATAATACAACTCTATAACCAGGAATAAAATAATTCATTACATCTTACATAGCTCATTTGGCTATCTCATTACAATGCAGCAAAAATAACTATAGCATGTAGTCCTTCATCTTCAAAATGCCACAGGCAAACATGTTGGTTGTAGACTTGTAATCCTAATCAACACACTTCACTAATATCAAACAAAACTTGTAACATAACAAGTTACAGCCACAAGGGTCAATACATTTGAATTGTATTGGCAAGTGATACTATGGTAGTATAGTGGAGTCTATCATCTATATGCATTTGGCTAAGTGGAGCTTAGGCTTGCATTGCTCAAAATAGATTTTTCCTTATCATTTGAAAACACTAAGATTTTGTTTGACAAAATCACCCAAGGCATCTCCCAATAGAAATTGGTGATCCTTCAACCCTTGTTCAACCACAAGTTTTTAACTTAGAAATTGGGATGAGGAGATTCTTGATAGCTTCCATGTCTTGATGCTCAAATTGTCCTTTGCCAGGGACATGGCTAAGTACTTAGATTTTACACTCCGCAGAGGTGGTGCACTTTCCCCACAAGACTTGGTTTCACCAAGACAAGATCTTTCAGAAGCCTTCCCTTAGACCAGAATGGACGCGTTCCAACCTATAATCCCCTACCACCAACTGTCCATTTGGCTAAGTTATTGCAACCTATATGATCCAGGCAGAGCCCATAATGCCAAGTGGATGCACTTGAAGCTTATCAACATTTGACATCTCAAATCTCTTTGTTCCTGGGTGGCCATCCACAAGTGAGATACACAAGGTAAACCATAGAAATGGGCCTTGTGAACCACTCAACACAAACCATTCCTTCCATTCCACCCAGGTGATTCATTCACTTAGTTGTTTTATTAAACAAAACATAAGTCCTTGACTTAGAATTATTCCATAGTGTGAATATACATTCCACCCTTGTTTTCTACTAGCTAAGCTAAGCATGATAGTAGTAGGAATCTTAACTTAGGAAATTTCTACTAAGGTTCATCTACTAGGATTTCCCATGGCATAGTTTATACTTAGCAAAAATTCCATGCAAGTCCTACTTAGAAATATCACTAATGCATAGTGAAAATAATGGGACAAAAGTATGAAGCATCACTTGCCTTTTTGGTAGAGAATATAAGTTCACTCCTTGTCTTTGCAATGATCACACTCTTCAAATCACTACAATTCAATCAAGCAATGCACAATTTCAATCTACCATTCAAGCAACATCACATAAAATAATAGAAACAAAACAATGCATGCAAGCATGCCAAGCTTTGTTTTATTTACAAAATTGGTTTATAATAGGTTATAAACATTCTAAAACACTTATTGGTCATTTTATAAAGTGGCAAACTATTTGCAAAAGATTTTACCTATAAACCATTTTCAAACCAAATCATTATTTTATGTGGTTGAAAATGCCTTTAGCAAAGTAATAATATAGAGGGTTCACCAAAATATATTTTAAATCATAAAACCTTGTGTTTAGGGTCAGAGAGTTTAAATCAAAACATTTCCCCAAAGATTTTCCTCCAAAAAGTATTTTTAATATATAAACAACATTTTTATTTGATTAGAAATGTTTTAAATATGCCTACACAAGTTTCTGCAAAAACAACTATTTTACCAGAAGCAATTCATTAAACAAAGTGCATGGTTGGAAATTACTTGTCTTGTTGATTCCATTGATACAAAATTTGTAATTTTTGGCCAAGCATAATAAAAGTTATGAATTTTTCAAACTCAAACACTAATAGATCAATTTTCTATTTTAAAACTAGAGTCTGGCTACGTGTCATAATCTTATTGCACGATACCGCTTCGTCTGGATTGAGCAACGTGGGCCACAGGATTTAGAGAAAATTGCATGACACAGAATATTAAATAGTCTATCACATGCATCACTAGCAGGAAACCATATAGAGAACTAATATAAAAAGAAATTATACTAAAAATATAAATAGAGGTAACAAAGCATTACTAACATGCTATGGAATATCAAGTAAAACAAATAATGATTTTTTTAGCAATAAAATAAATCCTAGAAAATTACACCAGTAAACAGGATGAGAAAATTGAACCAATTCAGGTATATAAACATCCTGACATTTTCTACCCACAAAAACAAAACTAATTAATAGAATATGAAACATATGAGTAACAACTTATTTAAGTCTAGCAATTTCAACTATAGCTAGACACGTAAACTCAAATGGAAAATCTAGGACTGAACTTGACAATCGGTGAATACAATAGCAGTAGTACACAAGAGAAATGTCACCGTGACAAACACAAATCAGCTATCATTTCAGAATATATTAATATTCACATCTAACTACACAGGTGGGTTCCTAGAGATATTTGGCACATCTTCTAAGTTGGGACCAAGATCATCCGACGTATGTATGGTGGTCTAAAATGGCAATGCCACCGAATGGCATTCGGTTCACCGGCAACACGGTAAACTACAAAACTGCAGCCGAAAACCATGTATAGAAGGTAGATACACTCTAATCTAACACGTGTGTGCAAGGAAATTCGTGGATTCTCACCGAGTGCGACGTAATCGTTCGACGAAGATGATGAGCCGAGGTGAACAGGTGGAGTCGTACATGCTGGATGATCAGCGTCTCCGGTGTCTAGTCCCGTGGATCAATCCTTCTCCTCCTCGTGATTCTGATAGTCCAGCAGCTCCGCCTCTAGTTGTCGGAATTGTTGGAACCCAAGAGACGCCCCGCACAACTCTCGTGAAATTGGATCAAGGTCTGAGCCTAGGCTCGTATGGCTATGCTAGTTGGAAAAGGAGACGTATGGTGTCTATTTGGGACTA
Source organism: Avena longiglumis (assembly GCA_030063025.1). Classification (NCBI taxonomy): domain Eukaryota; kingdom Viridiplantae; phylum Streptophyta; class Magnoliopsida; order Poales; family Poaceae; genus Avena; species Avena longiglumis. The sequence goes on along the minus strand of CP125976.1, from coordinate 65,743,302 downwards.
TATAGAAAGTTAAATGGTGCGCTCTTGTTGATGGGATTAAAGAGAAAAATAAATGTGAGGTATTATGGAGCAGTTTCTAGTTTGAGCTAGCGTTTTAGTCTAGCTATTGCCCTGTTGTTTGCGCGTGTGTGCATGAGGGACAGGAAGAAAAACGATGCGGCTCGTGATTAAAGGGAAGAATTAATACAAGGTAACAGTAGAGCGGTTTCTACTTCAAGGCTAAGAAGTAGTAACGCTTCAGCTGGCTTGGTTGGACACGGTGGGTTGGCGTTTCTTGCCTGATTGTTGTTCGTGTGTGCATCCGAAAATAAAAAGAGCAACATGACTCCTTGGCTGGTTGGACTGCTGGGTCTGGGTGTGGTTGATTTCCCTCGTACATGTCAGATACCAGGTGTGTGGAGTGTGGTCAGCTCATCTTCGCGATGCAAGTAGGCCGATGATTGAGGTTCACAGGAAACGAAAGAAATAGGAGGAGAGAGACACAATCGGGTGCAACACACATAGAAGAAAGAAAATAAAAAAATGAGAAAAGAATCTAGCTATCTTCCATGCATGTATGGTCGACTTGTATATGGATATATGTGTCTACATAGAATAAGAGGAGAGAAATATGATAGGTCTCAGGTATATACGTATATGGCACACTAGTGTTAGAGTCTAGCCTTGAGCCTGATATGCATGTCTATGTACCCAATAGTATATATAAAAAGCAAATTGACAATTTAGAAGCGGATCAATTATGAAATTAATACTTTCATTCAAATGAATTTAAAAACATTTTGGAATTAGTTTTAACAAATCCAAACAAAATATTTATTTTTATTTGGATCAAACCAATTTTCCAGAAGTTTAACATGCAAGTGCTTAATGATGATGCATGACATGCATTTGAATTTCTTGAAAACTTGTTTGTAACTTTCTCATTCAAAATTGTTTTAAGTAAGGTTTTGATGTTTCCAATTAGAAGCAAAAAGTTTCTTTTCCCCATAAATTTCAACAATTGTTTATTTTGTTTGTTTATTTTTCACATTGCAAAATTTGGAGAAATTTTGGGATGTGACAGTACCCCTTGCACATGGTACAGGAGCTTTTCCATAACCAAAATGACAAGGTAAGTAGACAATTAGCATCTCAACATTCTTCTTATTTACCATGGAAACATGGTTCTTTTTCTCTCTTTCCTCTTTTCATTATGTCTCTTCTTTTTTATATATAAGAGGAAAGCTTCATAGATTGCTCACTATGGTGATGCTGCAAGTTTCCACCATGATTAGGCATGGCTTAGGCTAGCGTCCCAGACATTTCTCTAACACATATACATAACTCCATGGACTTACAAGCTCCCCTTTTATTTCACACTGACGACATCCGCAAACAAAAGAGCATGATATCAACTGGGTATGTATTTACAGGTGTTGAAAGCGTTCACCGTGACAACACGGTTCTGCTAATCCTAACGTATAGATGCAAGCATATACAACTTCGATGACACAATGGTTCAAGTTTGTTAGGGGCAAGAAAATAAGATGTCCCATCAAGTTCGTGAGAGCTTTACTAACTAGTTTTCACATAACAAAATAATTTTTAATTCGAAAGATAGATGAAGCTTGAGAATTTGCTTGGAATAGCAATGATGCTAATAGGTAGATATGGTGGACACAAATGGCACAGGTTTTGGTTCAAGGGATTGGATGCATGAGAAGTAGTCCTCAAAAACAGGTTTTTGGCTAGCAAGCCTAGGTAGCAAGCAAAAGAGTTGAAGGAAACAAACAAACCTACAAGTGATAAAGCCAAACATGCAATCTTCCTTAAAGACACAAACGATCTTAAATAAAGAATACTAAGCTTATGAGCCAATCAAGAAAGAAAATAAATGATACAAAATACCTATAACCTTTTTTCTCTTTTCCTTTCAAACCTCAAAAAGTGTTGCTACTGACCAGAGCTCGGTTTGCCAAAACCAATTTAGATCTACTTCCCAAAGTGATGCCAATACTGATCAACAAGATCAATCATATAATAGAGATTACAAACTAAAATAAGAAGTGCAAAACGTAAAAGATGAAATTTCTCATTAATATTCCATAAAGGCACTCACACCAAGGGATACATAGATAATTAACTAAAGGAGAGATACTTCCACATGCAAACCAACCTATAAGATAACTTCTCTACCAAAGATATGAATCCACTAAAAAGGTAAAAGATAAAAGATAATGATGTGATACCGCGACACTCCCCCAAGCTTGGAACAAGCCAAGGGGATGTCAATCCTGATGACGAATTACTCCTTCGGTGGTGGTGATGTTCTCTTGATAAACTCTTCAATCAGTTCCCTCAAGTCCTCAATCTCTAAGGTTAGAGTATGAATCAACTCTGAATTATGCTCAATGCGGTTCATGATCATGTCGGACCGAGAATCCTAGTCCTTGTCATTCTTTCCCCACTCTTCCTTCTTAGAGTGTTCCTTCCCTACATGGTTAGAACGAGGCAGATCCCAGGTCGAGGACAAGTTCCCTTTGGGCACATTTTGGTATTGTTGCTCATGTATAAGAGTATGGAAGGGATTCTTCGTACGTGGAGGAAGTGATCGTGGAGCGAGGATATGACGCGGAGTTCTCCCTCCTATAGACATCCGTGCTGTCCTCCTAAGTGATCGGTTTCGTAGCATAGTAAATCAAAAAAATTCTACGGATGTGAACGAGAAAGCCAAGATCTAATCTAGGAGATGCAATCAACGAGAGGGATAGATGATATCTTCATACCCTTGAAGAAATCGCACAGTGGAAACGTTCAACAGAACGTGGTTGGTGTAGTCGTACTAGCCGTCTCCTCCTCGCAATCCGATCCGATCCGATCCTACGCTGCAAGTGGCGGCGCCTCCGAGAGATGCACACGTACGGTGCCGCGACGTCTCCTCCTTCCTCGGTCCAGCAAGTGGGGTGGAGAGATAGATTGGATCTACAACACGACGACGTGGTGCTATGGTGGAGAGTTTCTGCAGCAGGGCTTCGCCTACACGCAGTCGGGAGAGAGAGAGAGGTAGGGAAGCAGCTGGCGGCTAGGGTTTGGGGTGAGGGGAGGGTGCGCCCCCAGCCCACCTTATATAGGGGGTTGGCCGGCCCCCTTGCACCCTCCTCCAAGCCCTAGGGCGGCAGCCCCAAGGGTGGAGTGGGGGGCAAGTCTTCCCCCTTCTAGAAGGTTTCCTAGGGTTCCCCCTAGGGTTTTAGCCGGCTGGGCCTATGGGGCCTTGTGCCCCTGGCCCAATGCGGCTAGTTCACTCCCTCGTAGTCCCACACACCCCTCCGACAAGTGGGGCCACGTTGGTCCCACTCCGGAAGTTTCTAGAACCTTCCGATACAATACCGAACATTCCGAAACGATTCCGAAATCCAAAAACTGCTTTCCTTTATATGAATCTTATTCTCCGGACCATTCCGGAACCTCTCGTGATGTCATGGATCTCATCCGAGACTCCGAAAAAAAACTCACAAACCAATTATCCATTCTATCCTAGAGTCGAGGCACGTTAAGTGTGTGACCCTACGGGTTCGAGAATATGCAGACATGATTTTCTATCAATAATCAACAGCGGGATCTGGAAACCCATATTGACTCCCACATATTCATCGATGATCATGTCGGATGAACCACGATGCCAGGATTCAATTAATCCCATATATATATTCCCTTCATCACGCGATATTTTACTTGCCCAAGATTCGATCGTTGGTATCGGTATACCTAGTTCAATCTTGTTCACAGCAAGTACTTTACTCGTTCCGTAATCCGATATAACTTTGTGATTAACTCCTTAACCACGTGCTTGCAAGCGGTGTTGATATCGATTACCGAGTGGGCCCGAAGTATATCTCTCCGACTCGGGAGGGAAAAATTCCATCTCGATACATACAACCCAACAAGTACTTTCCGATCACCTGAGGGACACCTTTATGATCACCCTCACATAGGATGATGTTTGATGACCTCAAAGCTTTCTTCCGATACCAGGGAGTTGCATTATCTCATGGTCTAAGGAATACAATATTTGACATAGGAAAAAGCTTCGCAAAGATGAACACGATGACACGATCTAATTGCTCTGCTTAATTTGGGTCTGTCCACCATATCATTCTCCTAATGACATGATCTCATTATTAATCGACAACCCATGTCTATGGTTAGGAAACCTTAACCATCATTAATCAATGAGCTAGTCCATAGAGGCGTACTAGGGACACGGTGTTTTTCATAAACCACACAAGTATCAAAGTTTCCGCTTAATACAATTCTAGCATGGAATATAAACTTTATCATGAACAAGATTATAACAATAACATCTTTATTATTGCCTCTAGGGCATAATTCCAACACTAAGCTTGGTAGGGTTTGCCACCACTCCAATGATTGCGACGGTAGCTCGGGTTTCCGGATGGTCATCCTCCTCCATGTCTTCTTCATCCCCTACAAAAATATTCTCCTCCTTGGGGCTTTGAGGATCATCTTCCTCGGGATTCTTCCCTTTGTCGTTGGCGGAGACTATGGTGCTCTAAACTTGAGAGGATTTCTTGACAAAAACAAATCGAAACGAAAACACGACGAGAACATAATATACGAACCTCGGGGGATCCGGGGGGTTATATATTCGAAGTTTCAATGCATAAGGAAGGTACTGGTGCAAAAAACAAGGCAGAGACGAATCTCAGGGGGCCCACACGCCCTCTAGGCGCGGCTAGCTGGGGCCCGTGCCTAGGGTGGGTGTGGCCACCCTGGCCTCCGTTTCCTCATCTGTTCCGTCTCGTAACCTTCTGTATGGAATAAAAACATCAAAAATACAAAAAGATAGGGTTTTCACGAACCTTCTGTTTTCACCACTTTTACCTATTCAAAGACGGACTATGTAGATTCCTTCTCTCCATCTCCTGAAAATACCTTTCCTACAATATCTCACACAAAACCTCAATGGCAACATTAGTGTATACAAAAACAATAAACCTTTAGGTTCACACTTCAACTGAAATCCATCAAAGCAAAAGATAATGTAGCAACTCCTTTCCAAAAACCCAAAAGAATCTGGAAGGGAATCAATATAAGAGGCAAATGCAAATGGCGGCAGAAATCTGTGAAAATAGACCAGCAGGTAAAGATTGATTTTTTTGAAAACCTTATGTTGATCAAATCAAAAAGTGCAAAACTAATGAAAGTTGGGTAACAATTTGTAGAACAAGCACAGAAAAATACAGCTCCATCCGAAGTACCAAGATCCTTCACAAATTTTTACAATGCAGCACAAAAATCTGTCCCAGGACAACCACTTTTCACAACTCCTCTACTTCTCAAAAGTAGTTGATATTGACACAAAAAACAAAACAAAAAGGATAAGGAGAGTTTATTACTGAGGTTATAACTTCCAAGACTCGACAAAACTATTGGGTTATCTCCCAATAAGTACTTTTCTTTAATGCCTTTAAGTTAGGCTTGATAGTTTCAAAGATGCTCAAATAGGAGATAAATATTTGAACTGAAAGAGAGCATCAAGAAGCAAATAACCAACACATTTGAGTCTAACCCACTTCCTATGCATGGGGGTATCATGAGAAAACAAATTGTTGAAACAAAAAGCCACTAGCATAGGAAGACAAAACAAATGCAACTTCAAAACTTTCAACATAAAACGGGGAAACTTAATATTATTGAGATGCATAAAACCATGTTTCCCTCTCTCATAATAACTTTTAGTAGCACTTTGAATAAAGTTGACAATATTACTATCATTGGCAACAACTTTATCATAAGAATGAGCATACTTACAGTCATCAAAAAGAGGTCCAAGGTCATAAACTGGATCAATAGAAGCAAGTTGTTCCATCCTGAAATCTTTATTAGGCAAGCTATTTTCATAAGGAGCTTTGGAAAATTTGGAGAAGTTAAACTCAAAAGAATCTCCGTCAAACTTAGTTAAAACCTTCTCCTTCTTACAATCTATAATAGCTCCACAAGTGTTCAAGAAGGGTCTACCAAAAATGATAGGACAAGTTTTGCTAGCTACTGAATTAAGCACTAAAAAATTAGCAGGATACTTAATCTTACCATAAAGGACTTCCACATCTCTTACAATACCAATAGGGAAAATGGTTTCCTTATTAGCAAGGTGAATAACCACATCAATGTCCTCAAGCTCACAAGGACTAATTTCATGCATAACTTCCCTATAAAGCTCATAAGGAATAGCACCAGAACTAGCACTAATATCACATAAACCATAGTAGCAATGATCACCAATTTTAACAGAAAGCACAGGGACACTAGGTTTTCTAGCTTTACTAGTATGAGAGATGATATTAGAAGCGTCTTCACAGAAGACAATGTGCTCATCCTTTATATTTCTAGTGACAAGGTTTTTCACAATAGCTACCACAGGTTCATTATCTATTTGCTCATCAGGTTCCACCGCTTTCTTTACACCTTTTTTATTCGCACTAATCATCATAGAATATTTCTTTACCTTAGCTGGAAAAGGTATTTTCTCAATATAAGGTTCAGGCAAAATATGATCAATAGTACAAACTTCAGTGCTTCTAACAGGAACATGGCTAACAACATCTTTATAAGGTGCATGGTACTTATTCCACTTCTTTTTAGGAATTTCTATGTAAGAGGCAAAGGCCTTAAAACAATTGGCAATACTTTGAGAATCAATACCATACTCTAATATCACGGAAGTCATCAGTCCCCATAAAAGATTTAATGCATTCATAATCATAATTTATACCTGAATTTCTTCCTTTGTCATTCTCCCAAGCTTCAGTGTTCTCTTGAATACGTTCTAGGAGATCTCATTGAGCTTCTTCCTTCATACATGTTAATGATCCAACACAAGAAGCATCTAGTAAATATTTATCATGAAGAGAAAGCCTAGCATAAAAGTTATTGATAATAATATTGTTAGAGAGTTCATGAATATGACATTTAAGCATTAGTAACTTCAATCTCCCCCAATCTTGAGTTGTACTCTCTCCATCACGAGGACAAAATTTATATATTAGATTCCTATCCTTATGAGTTTCACTGGGAGGATAAAATTTAGAATAAAAGAGAGGTAGTATTTCCTCCTATTCCATGGATTGCCCATTCTTGAGCAGCTTATACCATTCTTCAGCTCTCCCTTTCAAGGATATAGAGAGTAACTTCTTCTTCACTTGTTCAGTTGTGATACCTGCACACTTAAACAACCCACATAATTCATGGATAAAAAGCAAATGATCACCAAGATGGACAGTTCCATCCCTTAAATAGTAAGTATCCATAACACGATCAACAATACTTGTAGGTATCTTAAAAGGATCTATCTCAACAGGTGGTGGTTCATCTACTACCCTAACAGCGGTAGTAGTTTTCCCAAACAGAAAACCAAGTGGGTTATCCATATTGGAAACAAAGTAACAAATAGAAATAAAAAGCAATACTCACAGTAGAAGTTTCCTTTACCATTTCCACTCTTCAATAGCGCTTCACTCCCTGGCAACATCGCCAGAAAATAGTCTTGATGACCCACAAGTATAGGGGGTGTATCGTAGTACTTTTGATAAATAGGAGTGTCTATCCCAACAAGGAGTAGAACGTATTGACTAGTGGTGTGGAGTAGTAAATCCCTGTAAATACTTAGCAAACAGATTTTTAGGTTTTTTTTGATAAAGCAAAGAAATAAAGTGCAAGTAATAAAGACAACGAACAACGAACAAAATATTATTGTTTTCTCCCTAGTGGCAACATCAAATCTATAACCTTAGAGATTCCTGTCACTTCCCCATATTTAATAGAGGCATGAACCCACTATCGAGCATAAATACTCCCTCTTGGAGTCACTAGCATCTACTTGGACAAGATAGCTACTAGAAACAAAGAGCATGCAAGATCACAAACAACACAGACAGGATAGAATCAATAATCAATCTGACATAGTATCTCAATATCCATCGGATCCCCACAAACACAACATGTATGATTACAAATAGATGATCTTGATCATGAATGGAGCTCACAAGATCTAAACATGATATCACAAAGGAGGAGAAACAACTATCTAGCTACTGTATGGACCCATAGTCTAAGGGTGAACTACTCAAGCATCATACCGGAGGCTGGCATGGTGATGAAGAAGGCCACCGGGATGATCTCTACCCTCCGACAGGGTGCCGAGAAGAGCTTCAAATCCCCCAATCTAGGGATGATGGTGGAGGCGGCTACAGACTGCTTCATGGAGATCTGATCGGGTGCTTAGGGTTTTGGCATCGGGGGCTTTTATAGGCGAAGAGGCGAGGCAGGAGGGCACCCGAGGCGCCCACACTAGGTGGCGGCGTGCCCTAGGGGGCCCCGCGCCACCCTAGGGTATGGTGGCCTCGTGCCTCTCCTCCGGTTTCCCTTCAGTTTCTATGTTCGTTCCGGTAAAATATTGACTTTGGCTTTTGTCCCGTCCAATTCCGAGAATATTTCCTTTCTAGCTTTTCTGAAACCAAAAATAGCAGAAAATAGGCAACTGGCACTATGACATCTTGTTAATAGGTTAGTCCAAGAAAATGTATAAAAATACCTCAAAGTGTAGACAAAGCATAACAAAGTTGATACTAAACAAGCATGAAACATCAAAAATTATAGATACATTTATGACGTATCAAGCATCCCCAAGCTTAACTCCTGCTCGTCCTCGAGTAGGTAAGTGATAAAAAGAATAATTTTTGAGGTGACATGCACCATCACAATCTTGATCAATCCATTTGCGAAGCATTGAAAGCTGGGATCAAAGTACTCTAAACATGAGCATGAAAAATGAAGTTCTAACAACAAGACTTAGCAACTATGTTGCAACATGAAAGGATACAAACAAAGAATCATGAATAACAATGCATTGAAAGACGTTTGTTTGTTTCACATATGGAAAACATAGCATAGTGGTATTCAGCTTGTCCCTCATGGAGTAGCAAAACATAAATGCATAGGACACCTTAAAAGTTCATAAGGGTGACTAGATACAAATAGTTCAAGAACAAGCAATATCAATATTATGAATCAATCAATAAGTTTTGGGACAATGCACATAGTACTAGGAATGACAACTATGCTCTCTTAGTTGGTGCCTAAGGATTGAAGGTGGAGACTCAATATAAAAGTAGGAAGAAAGGCCCTTCACAGGGAAGGAGGGATTTTAAGTTTCATAAAGAGCTTCCAAAAATTATGGTACTTGTTAGCTTTTAGCTCTCATTGCCCCTATCATAAGCATCTTGAAGTGATTAAGGTCAAAGTGAAAAAAATATGGTGTATATGCTTGACAAATCATAAGTTGGCAATCTCATGTCCCTTGAGTACGAGGGTCACTCCTCATGCTACTCAACTTTAGTTACCGGTAAGTTTTGTCATTGTAAGTATATGTGTATCATAGAGAATCGCCAATGGGGTACCCCTTGCCCCATGACACAGGAGCTATACCATATCAAAATGACAAGGCAACATGCAGTGACCATCTCAGCAATCTTTTTATTTACCATGAGCATGGTGCATTTGTTCTCTCTTTTGTATGTATATTTTATTCTGAGGATGCTTCACGGATTGATCACTATGGTGATGCTGCAAATTTCCACCATGATTAGGCATGGCTTAGGCTAGCGGCCCATGCGTTTCTATAACACATATACATAACTCTATGGACTTATAAACTCCCCTTTTATTTCACACTGTCGACATCCATAAACAAAAGAGCATGATATCAACTAGTAGATATTTACAGGTGTTGAAAGTGTTCCCCGTGACAGCACGGTTCTGCTAGTTCCCAACTTATAAGTGCAAGCATATACAACATAGATGACACAATGGTTCAAGTTTATTAGGGGCAAAAAAAATAAAGTGTGCCATCAAGTTTGTGAGAGCTTTAATCACTAATTTTCACATAACAAGTTTAATTTGGAAGATAGATAAAACAAGAATATACTTGGAATGGTGTAACACACCATGCATAGGAATTTATAGTGTACTCTTTGGAATAACTTGGTTTCTTGGGAGTTGGATGCATGATTAGAGCTTACTCAATACAAGTGGAGGCTAGCAAAAGACTAGGAGCGACCAACTAAGAGAGCAATAATGGCCATAATCATACAGAGCAATAAAACATTATTAATCAAAACATAAAGTGGTACCAGAAGTCAAAAACTAAATGATCATAGAGGCTAGGGTGACTGGTTCATAGTCATAACATGGTGTGAGCACGTTCCAAGTTAACCCAAATGAAGCATTGATACGTCGAAAACGTATCTATAATTTTTGATGTTCCATGCTTGTTTAGTATCTACTTTGCTTTGCTTTGTATAAACTTTGAGGTGTTTTTATATCTTTTTTGGAACTAACCTATTAACAAGTTGCCACAGTGCCAATTGCTTGTTTTCTTCTATTTTTGGTTCCAGAAAGGCGGAAAATCAATATTCTCGAATGGACGGACAAAAGCCAAAGTCAATATTTTACTGCATGACACGAAGTCCAAGAGGAGAGAGGAGGCGAGGTAGCGGCCACACCCCCTAGGCGCGGCCAAGCCTGGCCCGCTCCTGGGTAGGGTGTGGGCCCCCTGGGAACCCCCTGCCTCGCCTCTTCGCCTATAAGAAGCCCCCGATACAGGAACCCTAGGACCCGATCAAAACTCCACGAAACCATTTGTAGCCGCCGCCACCATCGTCCCTAGATCGGGGGGATCTAAAGTTCTTCCCGGCACTCTGCCGGAGGGGAGATCATCCCGGAGGCCTTCTTCTTCGGTATGATGCGTGAGTAATTTCACCTTGGACTACGGGTCCATGTATTATCTAGATGGTTGTATCTCCTCCTTGTGCTTTCATGTATAGATCTTGTGAGCTCCGTTCATGATCAAGATCTAATCTATTTGTAATCATGCATGTTGTGTTTGCGGGGATTCGATGGATATTAAGATTACTATATAAGATTGATTAATGTTTTGTCTTATTGATTCTATCATGTCTATGTTGTAAGTGATCTTGAATGCTCTCTGTTGTTAGTAGCTATCTTGGCCAAGTAGTTGCTACTGACTCTAAGAGGGGGTATTTATGCTCGATAGTGGGTTCATGCCTCTAGTTTCCAAGGGAAGTGACAGAAATCTCTTGGTTGTAGATGTGTTATTGCCATTAGGGAGAAAACAACGGTCTCTTGTTCATGGAGCAAGTGGATTTTTTACCTTACACACTTTTCTTAAAGCAGTTGTCTGTTGCTTGCAACTTAATACTGGAGGGGATTCGGATGATAACCTGAAGGTGGACTTGTAGTCATAGATGCAGTTGGATGGCGGTCTATGTATATTGTTGTATTGCCCAATAGAATCTCATAGGATCTTTTTGTCTGGTATTGCATTGTTATGCCTTGCTCAGTTCCTGTTAATTGCCCCGCTGTAATTTGTTTACCCTTCATGCTATGTTTTTTATCTAAGGAGAGCACCTCTAGTGAACTATGGACCCCGGTCCAATCTTTACCATTGATACATCTTCCACTTCCACTGTTTACTTGCTGCAAACCATTCATTACCTTCCACACCATACAGTTAATCCTTTGTTACAGCAACTAGTGAGATTGACAACCTCAATGTTCGTTGGGTCAAAGTCTTGAGTTTGTGTTGTGCAAGTTTCCACGTTGCTTGCAACACTTGTGTGACGTTTCCTTCCTCCTACTGGTTCGATAACCTCGGTTTCTTACTGAGGGAATACTTGCTGCTGTGCTGCTTCACACCTTGCTCTTGGGGTTTACCGACGAAGTGCACCTATATCAACTAGGCGCATCAACAAGTTTTTTGGCGCCGTTGTCGGGGAGGCTAAGGACGTCTTCACAAGGGGAGTCCTCCACTTACTTTCACTTTACTTTGTTTTTAGTTTGCTTAGTTTATTTTGTTTGGTTTTGTTTGCCTCTATTTATCAAAAACTCCAAAAAAATTAGTTTAGTTTGGTTTGCTTTCTTTATTTAAAAACTCCAAAAAAATTAATTCCTACTCCAGTTGCTGGTCTGTTATTGCCTTGCTTGGTCATGCTTTCTATCAATGGATGGTTTCTTTGAAACTAGTTCTTATTGGCAAGGTGGGTTCACGGAAGAACAAACGTATTATTATAAGGAACACCGTTTGTCACAAAAAGGGAAACACTTATGAGAACAAATTGATAAGTTGAATACTATTGCTAGAGACGTGTGCTCTACTTATAATGTTACTTATTGCTTTGATAAGTCTTGTTGCAGTAGGACGTATAAACACCTTCCCTTTCAATGTGAGTATAATGATTGTTGAAGTGTATAAGTGGATTGCACTAGCCCTTTCTACCAGTTCGGACTTTTGGTTGCGTTGTCTAGTGCATGAAGCTTGACAAGGTCTCGAGTTCGATTCCTGGTTTTCGCAATTTATCCTAAAATTGTTGTTGACCCCTCCGTGTCTGCGTATTGGCCTCTTGAGTCATACGTGAGTTTCGCGCGCCGTCGCTCTCTTACGGTTGCACGTGCTGACTTCACGTCACACGTGAGAGGGGGGTTGAAGTGTATAAGTGGATTGCACTAGCCCTTTCTATTAGTTCGGACTTTTGGTTGTGTTGGCTAGTGCATGAATCTTGACAATGATAATGTTACCACATCTTCTTTTGTTAAAGGAAATTATGAATTTTATGATTTTGAAAAAATTGATTTTTTTTGCTTTCAAGGGTGCATTTGAACTTGCCAGTTTGCTTGAAAATACTGATGATGCACCTTATGAATATGAGGTTTATGAGATAATTAAATTTTGCTTTGATAATTACAAGGAATAAAATGGCTATATTCTTGATATTTTAGTATATGCTTTCCACAAATGGAAGAGACTAATGCCTTGCAGGAGCCTATGGAAGAAGAAATTATTGAAACTAGAAGATCATTAGATGAAAAATAGGAGGAGAGTGATGAGCAAAATGAGGAAGAATGGATTATCTACCCATGCCTACATTCTAATGAGAGTAACTCTTTATCCCTTACATTATTTGATTGTCCCCCATGCTTACCAAAGGAGGATGAATGTTATGTTCCTATGGATTCTTTTGAAATACCTGTTATGGATAAAACTTATGATGATAGTTATGCTCCTGTTATCTATGATAATCCTATATTTGTGCTTAACTTTGAAATGCATGGTATTAAGGAGTTTTGCTTAGGAAATTTTTATGATAAAGCTCTAGATGATGGTCCTATGTTGAATGGTCTGTCTTCTTGTTATAAAATTGTTAAAAGTGGGTTTGAAGGTTTTAATCCCACTATTTTTGAGCTTGATAAAAATTATGTGTTTGTAGATCATGAGAAGCATGCTTTATGTGATAGTTATATTGTTGAGTTTATTCATGATGCTACTGTAAGTTATTTTGAGAAAGGGAAACATGGTCTTATGTATCTCAACAATATTAAGTTTCCCCTCTTTATGTTGAAAATCTGGAAGTTGCACTTGTTTTGATTTCCTATGCTTATTACTTTGTGATTTCATGACTTGTTTCTTTACAAGATTCCTATGCATAGGAAGTGGGTTAGACATAAATGTGTTTTGAATTTGCTTCTTGATGCTCTCTTTTACTTCAACTCATATTTCTTATGTGAGTATCTTCTCAAACTATTGTGTCTAACTTAAAGACGTCAAAGAAAAGTACTTGTTAGGAGATAACCCAAGAGTTTCCTTGAGTCTTGGAAGTTATTACTTCAGTAATGACCTCTCCGTATCCTTTTTGTTTGCTTTTTGTGCCAATAATGACCTCTAATGAGAGGGAAGTAAGATTTGGGGAGTTGCTACTCCCGAAACAGATTTTTGTTCTCCACCATAAAAACTCGTGAGGAGTCTCTGTAACTCGGTTTGAGCTGAACATTTACGAATAAATCCCCTAGTATGTTAGCTAACTTTCGTTAGTTCAACATTTTTTGATTTTAGCAACATAAGATTTCCGAACAAATCGATTTCTACCTGCTGGTCTGTTTTGACAGATTTCTGCCACTATTTGCATTTGCTTCTTATTGATTCCTTTTTTGAGTTCACTTTTGGGGAATTGAGCTTTTTGAAGGAGTTGCTACAGTAGCTTGTGTTTTTAGTGAAAAGTTTTGCTGTTCCAAAGCTTATCCAAAAGGTCTATTATCTTTTGAATACACTAATGTTGCTAATGAAGATTGTGTGAAGTTTTGTATGAAGGAAAAATTTCAGGTGTAGAGAGAGAATGATGTAATGATATGAAGAATGGACAAAATCTCAAGCTTGGTGAGGCCACCCCGGTGTCACCCCAAGAAATATCCAAAAGTACAAGCATTAAAGCTTGGGGATTCCCAAGGCATCCCCTTCTTCATCAATAAAAAACCTGAGTCTGTCTAGACACTTCGTTTTTATTGTTTCATGCACAGTTGTGTTGTTCTTGGAGCGTCTTAGTTTTTGTTTGATTTGCTTAGTTTGTTTAGTTTGCTTGAATAAAGTAGTTTGGACCCCCGTTCTCGCTGTGTGGTTTCAAATAAGTCAATTGGTGTTGGAAAGGAGTAGAAAGTTCTTGCTTGGAAGTGCAAGAGGAGCTTGCATTGACTGTGACTTAGACTTTAGCATGACATGCTAGGTGTTGTTTTGACCTTATGCTTAGTGATTATTGCTATAGCATCTCTTGTTCCAAACAATTGGGATTGCTTAGTGTGCCTTGAAGAAATTATGCGTTGTTTTATCATGCAAAAGCATAGTATTGTGGTATTCTCCTTTGATGTTTTATTTGGGTTGACTTGGCACATGCTCACACCATGCTATGACTATGACAAGTCACCATAGCCTCTATGATAATTTAGTCCTTGACTTGTGGTACCACTCTATGCTTTGATTAGTAATGTTTTGTCGCTTTGCATGATTATGTCCATTATCGCTCTCTTATTTGGTTGCTCCCAGTCTTTTGCTAGCCTCCACTTGTATGAGTAAGTTCTACTCATGCTATCAACTCCCAAGAAACCAAGTTATCCCAAAGTGTCCACTATAAACTCCTATGCATGGTGTGTCACACCATTCCAAGTATATTTTTGTTTTCAGCTATCTTCCAATTAAAAACTACTTTGTTATGTGAAAACTTAGTGATTAAAGCCCTCACAAACTTGATGGCACACTTTATATTCTTTGCCCCTAACAAACTTAAACCATTGTGTCGTCTATGTTGTATATGCTTGCAATTATACGTTGGAATTAGCAGAACCATGCTGTCATGGGGAACGTTTTCAACATTGCACTTGTACTTTGTACACAGTTGATATCATGCTCTTTTGTCTATGGATGCCACTGGTGTGAAATAAAGAGGGAGTGTCACATCCCAAAAATTTCCAAATTTTGAAATGTGAAAAATAAATAAACAAAATAAATAAATGTTGAAATTTAGGGTGAAAAGAAACTTTTTGATTCCAAATGGAAACATCAAAACCATCTTGAACAAACTTTGAATAAAAGAATCAAACAAAATTTCAATCAAGTGAAATGCATTCATCAATAATGTATCTTGAAATTTGAACACTTGGGAAAAGTTAAACCAAAACCCTAAAACCCTAATGGAATAATTCATTTCCAAAATCTTTCTAAGACTATGGATTTGATCCATATAAAAATTTGTCAATAAATCATTTTAAAATGATCAAGAATGATAAATAAGAATATTATAAAATCATAGAAATTGGTATCACTCAATTTGGAGTCATAGATAAAAACTTATGAATTTATTAAGATAAAAGGAATTAATTTCCAAAGATAATAAAGCCCTATCTAAAATCCATGCCAAATCTTGAGCAAATAAATCCTAAGGGGATTTAAAAAGATCAACAAATATTAAATAAAATTTAACAAAGTGGAATCACCAATTTTGGATCTTTAAATAAAAAGATATGGATTTTATAAGGCAGAGGAAGAAATAAATAAATAAATAAATAAGGAATATTTCAAAGTCAAATTAAATCTTGTCTAAACAAATGATATGCAAAATTATTGATTAATAAAAAGAGTGAAAGATTATTTAAATAAAATCATAAGGATTGATTATTATCCAATTTTATTTAAATAAAGACAATTCCCAATTTAAATAAAAATCTTATTAAGGTATTTTAAATAATAATTCAAAGTGAATTATTTTGCACTAAAGAATAATAAAACCTACCGAAAGAGGTTTAGTAACATTTAGAATTCAAATAGAGTTTGAAAACATATTTAAAACCTATTTGAAATAAAGACAAATGTCTATTTTAATAAATAATAGACCCTAAAAGAATAAAAGAAATATTCTAAAATGGACTTTAGATTATGTTAATAAACAATATTAAAAAAATATACTCAAGGTTTGGTAAAGGTTTGAATTCAAATGGTGTTTGAATTATTTGAACAAAAATCCAAATAGAAAAATAGAAAAGGAAAAAGAAAAGGATTCAGTATAAAAAAAGGAAACAAAGTCAGCCCAGAAGCAAGGCCCAGTCCAGTCCAACTAACTAGCCCATCTTCCCTCCCCTTGGTAAACGTTTTCCACCGGCAGACACTCGTTCGATCGACGCCTGGCCCCCCACCCCTCTCTCTCTGTCATTGCCGACCCCATCTTGTCGTCGTCTCCACCCTCGACCGTCCCCCCTCGCATTACGCCGGTAGTTTCTGGTCGTTACTCCACGCAGCGATTCGCATCAACGCCGCGGTAATTCCTCGTTGTGACCACGCCACCATAAGCTCCTCGCCCTCCTCTCTCTTTTCCCCCAGGCGCCATCTCCTCTCGGCCACCAGGCTGCCACAACCGTAACCTCGAACCCCCCTACTCCGACGAGCTCCTTCATCGATTCGAGCGAGGACAGTCACCCCCACGGCCCCTGCTTCACACGGGTTTCACCAGCAGCCTCTTGCGCATCTCCTAGTGCCATCCGCTTGGCCGCGCTTTCCCTAGAGCGTCGACAAGGACGACCTCTGAAAGTCACCGTCGTCTGCCACTTCTCCGGCGACCCCTCCCCGTAAGAACAAGCTGCCCCCTCCTCTCTGGTTACTAGCCACGCGTTCAGCATCCTTGCGCGCATCTAACTACGTCGTTCTTTTGCTTTGGCTTGGCCTGCAACCTCGCCTCCGACAATGAACAGACGGACCCGACGACGCCATGGACTCCGGCGAGCAATCCCTCTGGAACCCGTGCGCCCCTTGGCCGACAGAGACCACGTTGAGCATCGCCACACTCCTACGAGTCTGGTAAGCCCCTTATCCCTCGCCCGCGCTTCCTGGTTCATCGGCAACACCACCGCTAGAGCGCCGCCTCCGCGCAGCCGCCGCCAGCGTCGCCCATCTGTGGTCATCGTGTTTAGAACCGTAGGATTTAGATCCAAGTGTCATGATGGAAACTTAAATGAAGAGGTAAGATGGCTTCTGCACCATGCGATTAAGTTAGACCTGACGTCCTGCGTAGCACGCTCCACCCGAAGCGGTATGGACCAATAAAATTAAGACGCGTGGCACTGACTTCGATTTAAAAACAGAATTAGATCTATTAGATGATAGGATTTGTAAAATTCATAACTTTTAATCCACACGTCCAAATTTTACAAATTTTATATCACTGGATTCAGAAAATTGTGAACTTTCGAACCATGCGCTTTGTTTAGTATTTTGCTTCTCGAAAATTAGTTGTTTTTGCATAAACATGTGTAGACATATTTTGAGTATAAATTTATTCTAAAAATGATTTTGGGAAAAATCTTTTGTAAATGTTTTGTTTTGAACTTACTGACCATAAAAACCAACTTATAGATTTAAAAGTATATTTGGTGACACTTAGGAATTAAATCTTTGAATAAAAGCATTTATAGCTAAATAAAAATATTGATTATGGTTTAAAATGCTTTTAAAGTAAAACCTTTTGGAAAATGATGTGATTTAAACTCTCTGACCCTAAACACCAAGTTTTAGGATTTAAAAATATATTTGATGAACCATAGTAAATTATCACTTTGCTAAAGGCATTTCTAGCAAATAAAAATGTTGTTTTGATTTGAAATTGGAATTTAGGTGAAACCTTTTGCAAATGAATTAATATTAAACCCTTTAATCATAAACACTAACATTGTGTTTAAAGAATATATTTGGCTAAAACTGCAAAATATTACTTTGATTTAAATAACTTCTAGCAAAACAAAAATGATTCAAATGGCCATTTTCACAAACTTGAATTTAAATGGTTTTACTACTTTTGTCAATGATCAATAGGAACTTTAAAATGTTTAGAGCCTACTAGAAACCACTTTTCCAAATAAAAAAATCTTTTGCATGCTTGCATGCATGGCTTTATTTTATTGTTTTATGAATGAATTGTTTGAATGCTAGTTTGAATATGTGTTTGCTTGATTGAATTGTAGTAAAATTTGAAGAGTGTGATTGTTGCAAGATCAAGGAGTGACCCAATATTCTCTACTAAAAAGGCAAGTGACACTATCATCCATGTCCTACTATTTTCACTACACTTAGTGGTATTGTTGTAGTATGCATGATAGGGCTACTATGTTATTATGCTATGCTATGTCCTATTAGGAAATCCATCTTCCTTAGTGAAAACATCATAGTTGTAGTATGCCTAGACCTACTATAGACTTGGGATGGAATACATGATATGATTATATGAAGTGTTGGAAAAATATATGTTTTATATAATAAAACAAGTACTCAATGAACCACCTGGGTGGAATGAGGATACTCAATTTTGGACAAGGTGGCAACAAAGGGAACCATGTTCATATGGCTATCTTTTTGTATGTGCACTAGAAGAAAACCACCCAGGGACTTAGAGATTGAACATGTTTCTCGTACAGTGGCTTCCGTGTATAGCCACATGCTAAATGGGCTCTGGCTTAGTCAACTACATAGTGGAAGACCCTTGCATTGGCACCTACTCAGGTTAACTGGATTCGTGTATTGGAAATTTATCCTTACATTGGTTCCTGGTAGACAAGCTAGCATTGTGTATTGGGAGGACTTCTATGGAAAGACTTTGTCACATTCTCGATCTGCCGGTACTTCATTTGGTGTGTACTTATCCAGCGGCCACTGGTGGCATCAAGAAGAGATTGTGTCATGTGGGTAAAGTGTACAACTTCTGAAGAAGATCAAATTCTAAGTACTTAGCCGTGTCCCTGGTTATGGACAACTCTGAGCAACTAAGGCCTGAAGCTATGGAAGATCTCGACATTCCAATTTCTCAAAGTAAAACTTGATGGTGTCAACAAGCGATTAGAAGCACTTGGAGTTTTCCAAGGAGTTCAGAAAGATTGTCAAAAGATCAAAACTATTTTTGAAAATATAGGATAATACTATATTTCTTTCTGCAAAGGAGCCTAAACCCTACTTAGCCAAATATGCATGTATTGATAGAATCCACTTATTTCTACATAGTAGTGAAACTTGCCAATACAATTCAAATGTATTGACCCTTGTGGATGCAACTTATTATGTTGCAGGTTTGTTTGATGTTAGTGAAGTGTGTTGATTAGGATTACAAGTCTACAACCAACATGATTGCCTGTGGCACTTTGAAGATGAAGGACTCCATGCTATAGTTATTTCTGCTGCATTGTAATGAGATAGCCCAATGAGCTATGTAAGATGTAATAAATTATTTTGTTCTGGTTATATAGTTGTATTATGACCTTTGTTTCTTGATATTACATCTTAACTGTGGATGCTAGCTATTGATCCAGGGACTAGCATTGTAAACACAGGGATCTCTACCTTATTAAAGGTTGGGACCTCTACAGGGAGCTTGTAAGTCCATGGAGTTATGTATTTTGTGTTAGAGAAACGCCTGGGCCGCTATCCTAAGCCATGCCTAATCATGGTGGAAACTTGCAGCATTGCCATAGTGAGCTATCTGTGAAGCATCCTCAATAAAAAGATATGCATATAGTAAATAAAAATATCGCTGGGATGCTCATTGTCTGCTTGCCTTGTCATTTTGGTTATGGGATAGCTCATGTACCATGTGCAAGGGGTACCCCGTTGGCGGTTCTCTATGATACACATGTACTTACTATGACAAGAACTTACAGGTGACTGAAATTGAGTAGCATGAGGTGTGGCCCTCATATTCAAGGGACATGAGATTGCCAGCTTATATTTTGTCAAGCATATACTCCATAGTTTGTTCACTTTAACCTTAACCACTTAAAGATGCTTATGATAGGGGCAATGAGGGATGAAAGCTAACAAGTACCATAATTTTTGAAAGCTATTTTTGAAACTTGAAATCCCTGCTTCCCTTATGAAGCGCCTTTCTTCCACTATTATGTTGAGTCTCCACCTTCTACCTTTAGACACCATTAAGAGAGCATAGTTGCCATTCTTAGTTCTATGTGCAGTGTCCCAAAACTTATTGATTGATGCATATTGTGATATTACTTGTCCTTGTGCTATTTGTATCTAGTCACTCTTATGAACTTTGAAGGTGTCCTATGCATCTATTTGCTACTCTATGAGGGACAATCTGATTGCCACTATGCCATGTTTTCTGTATGTGAAACAAACAAAAGTTTTTCAATGATCTTTGTTTGTAGCCTTTCATGTTGCATGCATAGTTACTTTGTCTTATTGTTAGAACTCCATCTTTCATGCACATGTTTAGAGTTCTTTGATCCCAGCTTTCAATGCTTGCAAATGGTTTGATCTTGGTTTTGATGGTGCATGTCACCTCAAAAAATATTCTTTTTATCACTTACCTACTCGAGGACGAGCAGGAGTTAAGCTTGGGGATGCTTGATACGCCAGAAACGTATCTATAATTTTTGATGATCCATGCTTGTTTAGTATCTACTTTGCTTTGCTTTGTCTACACTTTGAGGTGTTTTTATATCTTTTCTGGAACTAAACTATTAACAAGTTGCCACAGTGCCAGTTTCCTGTTTTCTTCTATTTTTCGTTCCAAAATGGCATAAAATCAATATTCTCGGAATTGGACGGGACGAAAGCCAAAGTCAATATTTTACCGTGGGCGACACGAAGTCCAGAGGAGAGACGGAGGGTTGAGCCAGGGCGGCCACACCCCCTAGGCACGGCCAAGCCTGGCCCGCGCCTGGGCAGGGTGTGGGCCCCCTGGGCACCCCCTGCCTCGCCTCTTCGCCTATAAGAAGCCCCCGATGCAGAAAACCTAGGACCCAATCAAAACTCCACGAAACCGTTTGTAGCCTCCGCCACCATCGTCCCTAGATCGGGGGGATCTGAAGTTCTTCCCGGCACCCTACCGGAGAGGAATCATCCCGGAGGCCTTCTTCTCCGGTATGATGCGTGAGTAGTTCCACCTTGGACTATGGGTCCATGTAGTAGCTATATGGTTCTATCTCCTCCTTGTGCTTTCATGTATAGATCTTGTGAGCTCCGTTCATGATCAAGATATAATCTATTTGTAATCATGCATGTTGTGTTTGCGGGGATTCGATGGATATTAAGATTACTATATAAGATTGATTAATGTTTTGTCTTATTGATTCTATCATGTCTATGTTGTTTGTGATCTTGAATGCTCTCTGTTGTTAGTAGCTATCTTGGCCAAGTAGTTGCTACTGACTCTAAGAGGGGGTATTTATGCTCGATAGTGGGTTCATGCCTCTAGTTTCCAAGGGAAGTGACAGAAATATCTTCGGTTGTAGATGTGTTGTTGCCATTAGGGAGAAAACAACGGTCTCTTGTTCATGGATCAAGTGGATTGTTTATCTTACACACTTTGCTTAAAGCAGTTGTCTATTGCTTGCAAGTTAATACTGGAGGGGGTTCGGATGATAACCTGAAGGTGAACTTCTAGTCATAGATGAAGTTGGATGGCGGTCTATGTATATTATTGTATTGCCCAATCGAATTTCATAGGATCTTTTTGTTTGGTATTGCATTGTTATGCCTTGCTCAGTTCCTGTCAATTGCCTTGATGTAATTTGTTTACCCTTCATGCCATGTTGTTTATCTAAGGAGAGCACCTCTAGTGAACTATGAACCCCGGTCCAATCTTTATCATTGATACATCTTCCACTTCCACTGTTTACTTGCTGCAAACCATTCATTACCTTCCACACCATACAGTTAATCCTTTGTTACAGCAATCGGTGAGATTAACAACCTTACTGTTCGTTGGGGCAAAGTCTTGAGTTTGTGTTGTGTAGGTTTCCACGTTGCTTGCAACACTTGTGTGACGTTTCCTTCCTCCTACTGGTTCGATAACCTTGGTTTCTTTCTGAGGGAAGACTTGCTGCTGTCCTGCTTCACACCTTGCTCTTGGGGTTTACCGACGAAGTGCACCTATATCAACTAGGTGCATCAAGCATCAAAGGAGATTACCACAATACTATGCGTTTGTATGCTAAAACAATGCATGATTCTTTCAAGGCATATTCAACAATCTCAATTGTTTGGAACAAGTCATGCTACAACAATAATCACTAAGCATAAGGTCAAAACAACATCTAGCATGACATGGTAAAGTCTAAGCCACAGTCAAAACAAGCTCCCTTTTGTACCACTATAAGCATGAAACTTTCTACTCATTTCCAACACCAATCAACTTATTTGAAAACAACGCAGCGAAAGCGGGGGTCCGACTACTTTATTCAAGCAAACTAAATAAAGGAAAACCAAAACGAAAATCAAGACGCTCCAAGAACAACACAATAGTGCATGAAACAATAAAAACAAAGTGTCTAGAAAGAGACGTGAGATTTTTATTGATGAAGAAGGGGATGCCTTGGGAACCCCAAGCTTTGACGCTTGTACCTCTTGAATATTTCTTGGGGTGACACGGGGTGTCATCCCCAAGCTTGAGGTTTTGTCCATTCTTCATCTCATCATATCGTTCTTCCCCTATACTTGAAAATTTCCTTTATACAAAACTGCATACAATCTTCATTAGCAACATTAGTGCATTCAAGAGAATAAACCTTTGGGTTTAGTTTCAACACAGCAAATCTTTCATTAAAAACAAAAGCTACTATAGCAATAACTTTTAAAAAATCTCAATTTACCAAAGAGAACTCAAAAAGAAAACGATAAGAGGCAAATGCAAATAATGGCAGAAATCTGTCAAAATAGAATAGCAGGTAAAAACCGATTTTTTTCGAAAACCTTATGTTGCTCAAATCGAAAAGTGTTGAACTAACGAAAGTTATATAACAACCTCGGGAATTTACTCAGCAAATTACAGCTCAATCCGATCTACAGAGATTTTCCACGAATTTTTACAGTGAAGCACAAAAATCTGTTTCGGGACAGCAACTTCCCTAAATCTTACTTCTCTTTCATTAGAGGTTATTCTTGGCACAAAAATCAAAAAAAGGATAAGGAGAGTTTATTATAGAATTAATAACTTCCAAGACTCAAGAAAACTATTGGGTTATCTCCCAAGAAGTACTTTTCTTTAATGCCTTTAAGTTAGGCACAAGAAGCAATAATCAAGTATTTGCAAATGAAGAAGCTTTAACATCAAGTTTTGCTTTAAAAGGAGGAGCAAAAGGTAACTTCTCTCTTCTCGTAGTAAAGTGTTCAATACCTTTCTTCAATGGGAATTGATATTTAATGGTGCCTTCTTTCATATCAATAATGACACCAACAGTTCTAAGAAAAGGTCTTTCCAAAGTAATAGGACAAGAAGCATTGCATTCAACATCCAAAACAAAGAAATCAACAGGGACATAAGCATTGTTAACCATAATAAGAAAATCATTAACACTCCCCATGAGTTTCTTCTTAGCATTATCATCAAGTGGGACATCTAAATAGCAATCTTCCAAAGGTGGCAAATCAAGCATTTCATAAATATTTCTAGGCATAATAGAGACACTAGAACCAAGGTCACATGAAGCTTTGATATCAAAGTCATTCATTTGCATATTAATGATGTGTTCCCAACTATCTTCTACTTTCCTAGGAATAGAAGCTTTATGTTTCAATTTTTCTTCCTTAATTTTAATGAGGGCATCTGTAATGTGTTTTGTAAAAGTCATATTCATAGCACTAGCATTAGGACTTCTAGCAAGATTTTGTAGGAACATAATCACTTCATAAATATTGCAACCATCAAGATCAAAATCAAACTTAGCATCACGGGTAGTTGACTCATTGTTTCCTATATTTCGAAAAATTTCATCATTCTTATTGGATTTAGGCATTGTTGTAGGAGGAATGGGGACTTATTGTGGTTTGCTAGCATCAACATTGGTGGTGATAATAGTACAAATACTATTATTTCTAGCAATTTCATCTTATCTTTCCCACTTAGGATGCAATTTAGCTAACAGTCTAACATTTTCATTAATAGTAACTTGTATGGCATGAGCAGCAACAAAGGTATTTTCCATGGTTTCAGGTTTAGCAACCATTTTATTAATCAAAGAGGATTGTGCTTTAGACAAAGATAAAATATTTTTCTCAACATTCAAAAGATTTTCCTCCACAGTCTTGTTGAAAGTAGTTTATTTAGTAATAAAGTCTTTAAGCATGACTTCAAGTTCAGAGGGAGCACTTCTTTTGTGTGTGTAGGAATTTCCATAAGCATTATTATTATTGTGAGGATATGGCCTATAATTATTATTACCAAAATTATTCCTATAGGCGTTGTTGTTGAAATTGTTATTTCTAATAAAGTTCACATCAACTTGCTCTTCTTGAGCAACCAAAGAAGCTAAAGGAACATTATTTGGATCAATATGAGCTTTTCCATTAACAAGCATAGACATGATAACAACAATTTTATCACTCAAAGAGGAGGTTTCTTCAACAGAACTTACCTTCTTACCATCTGGAGCTCTCTGAGTGTGTCATTCAGAATAATTAACCATCATATTATTAAGGAGCTTTGTTGCAGCACCCAAAGTAATAGTCATAAAGGTACTTCCAGCAGCAGAATCCAACAGATTCCTTGAAGATAAATTTAACCCTGCATAAAAAGTTTGGATAATCATCCAAGCAGCCAGTCCATGAGTTGGACAATTCTTTACCAAAGATTTCATTCTTTCCCAAGCTTGAGCAACATGTTCATTATCAAGTTGTTTAAATTTCATTATTTCACTTCTCATAGATATAATCTTAGCAGGAGGATAGTATTTTCCAATAAAAGCATCTTTGCATTTAATCCTAGAATCAATACTATTTCTAGGCAAGGATAGCAACCATTCTTTAACTTTTCCTCTCAAGGAGAAATGAAACAATTTGAGCTTAATAATATCTCCATCTACATCCTTATATTTTTGCATCTCACAAAGTTCAACAAAGTTATTAAGGTTGGCAGCATCATCATGTAGGGTTCGCAGCATAGAAAAAAAAATTTCCTACGATGGGAACAACTGTAACATCCCAAAAATACCAAACTTAGATCATCAACCACTAATCATCAAGATTAGGGTTAACAAAAACTTTTCTAAATAAATTCATGAATGCATGTATATGTGTATGCATGGATTTTTAATTTCTTGAAAAACCACCTTATTTGTGTGATCCATTGCTTGTAAAATGTTTCTTAGGTGAAATAAACATCATCTAAAACATTTCCCACACTTTTCCTAAAGACAAGTAAATCAAAACAAATATATTAAGTGAATGGTCATTTTGACCAATTTAACTCCCATGCCTACTTTGGCTGTCTCAAACTTTCGTAACCTAACGAAACTTTTACGGATCTTTGCACCCCTTGAATGTACTCATAACAAGGTATCAAGGCCCACTTTGTGATCATCCAGAAACTTTCAAATGCATAGTTTAAATAACAATTCAAAATTGAATCTTCTTCATATGGGAAGATCCCACTTTTTCAAAACCCACTCAAACAAGCTCAACTTTCAAAACCCAAGCATCTGCAGACTCACCAGCACCAATCTAGCAAACCCACCAAAATTTATTTCAAAATTCAAAACTTGATTTCATGCGGCCATTTCATCAAACAGGTTGCAGACACAAATCAAACAAAACATCAAACACTATAGTGTGTAGTGTTTTGAGCCTAACTTGTTCCCTAGTTAGCTCACACACAACTCAGTAGATCATCTAGAAAGATTATCCCAGCACTAGCACCCCTGTGAGCTTGCCATTTCCATTAATGGTGAACAGTCGAGCACCTCAATACCACCCCATTGTGGACATCAGGCTACAAGAAGAACTAGCCGTGCCAACCTTGTCTGGGAGGCAGCCCACCGTCCACCGCCACTACCTGTCCCAGCCGCGAGCGTTGCCAAGCCCTAGACCACGCCAGACAAGCCCGCCAGACCATGCGGCGTGCGCCAGAGCGCCACCCTCGACCAGCGTCCACAGACCGCGCGCCGCCCTCACCGCGTGCACACACGATCGCCATCAACCCAGGAGACCGCCAGACATCCCTGTTTGCCGCCCCGTGCCATACAGCCACCGCCCGCCACCAAAGACGCACCCTCTGCCGCGCAGAGCACCGCCCGTTCCAGACCAAACCGCACCGCCCCACGCCTCGAGACCATGTCGTTGAGCATCGCCAGGAGACACCGCACTGTCCCCTACCCTTGCCCATGCCTTTAGCCGCCTGTAACCTCGCCCCCGACGAGCTCACCGTGCGCCCACGGTCCCTCGCCGACTATAAATAGAGGCTACCCCGACGATTCCTTCACACCATCTCACCTCTCCCCACCGTGCCACACCATCCTCGAGCAAGGCGAGCACCACCTCGCCGAATTTCACGAGCCCGCTGCCGGAGAAGAAAGGAGCCCGATTGGAGCCGCCCAGGCTGCCGTGACCACCCGAGTTCGCCGTCGTCGACTTGTCGTTCGCCCGCCTCGCCGACCGCCCGTACCCAGTGAGCCCCAGCACCCCTCACGGCGCTAGGGTTTCGTTCTCGCGGAGTTGTCTCGCGTCGGACGATGACCCTCGGTAGTTGGATTAGAACTAGATCGAGCGATCCACGTTGCCCCATACCGCCGCCCAGCCCGTGTCAGCGACGGTGGGGACACCCACTTAAGAAGCCAGCGAGCACTGCGCTTAGCAGGCGGCCCGTTAAATTTCCCGCAGACCAATAATTCAAATTAAAACTTTTCTATTTCATTTCAAACACACTTGACCCAACTTCAAAAATCAACCCAGATCGATTCAGCACCAAATTGGATGAAACCAATTCTGTTGGAAAAGGTCTGTGAATGCTTAATCCAAGCCCATTGGATTCAAGTCATTTGGATGTAGATCACCCATAGCAAAAAATAAGGCAGAAGCTTTTACGCATTCAAACATTTTCAAATTTAAACCATAAAAGCTTTTGAGTTGATTCCAACTCTCAAAAATCACATTTAACCATACCTTTCAGAATATATAAAAATATATATAGGTTTACTTGCAGAAATAATGTTCAAGTAATAAAAGAATGCTTCATAAGCATTTCTAGCCACTTTAATTAATAAAAATAAAAGCGTAAAACCTTATTAAATTGTGACACCACTTTAAATCACATTCCCATGGACTACAATATGTGGTGATGACATGTGTCAACATGATCCCATATTTGGTTTGGAGAATATTAAATCTTAAGTAGTTTTTCAATGAGTAGAAATTACTTTTCTAAAAATAAAAAGAGTTAAAGCAAGCCTTAACCTTGTAAGGTTAGAGATGATGCTAGATCATCTATAGGACCCTTGTGTGTGTTGATTGCAAGTAGTTAAGTATTGTTTGGTGATTGTGTACCTCGTATTTATTCATAGACGCTAGTACCGACCAAGGATACGAGGAGGAAGGAGGATACTACGAAGAAGAAGCCAAGGAGAACTTCAACCACTGCTCTGCACAAGGCAAGCTTATA
Source organism: Avena longiglumis (assembly GCA_030063025.1). Taxonomy (NCBI): domain Eukaryota; kingdom Viridiplantae; phylum Streptophyta; class Magnoliopsida; order Poales; family Poaceae; genus Avena; species Avena longiglumis. The sequence goes on along the minus strand of CP125976.1, from coordinate 65,715,484 downwards.
CTGATATTGTGCAAGCTGATACTATACCAATGCAAGCTAACACTTGCAAGATACTATACCAATGCAAGCCTTACTAATCAAGTTGACCTATGCAAGCTAACCCTTGCAAGATACCCTACTGATGCCACAAACCCATACTTGTGACCCTACTTGCTTGCTAAAAACCAATCCTAGTTTTATGTGCAAGCATCTTACTTTATTTCTTTATCAAAGCTTACTTAGATTCTACCTAAGAGTTTGGTAGATACTAGATAGTTGTGCTGAAGGTTGCTTAAAGAGCATAAAATTTGGCCTAAGCTAGAAACCTTGATATCAGCCTAAGATATAAGGTTGGACTTAGTGAAACCCCACTAGTTACCACCCCTCATTAGTACTACCCCCACCTGTAGATGCTAGTGCTAAGCATAAAACTTGATCAACTTTTAGATGGGAATACTTGGTGGAAAAATGGTTATGAAAACCTTGGAATGATGGATCATTCTATTGAAATGTTTTGGACATGTGTTTCCAAACACTTGATGATTTTGGTGATGAAAATATTGAGGCATGAGCCTTAGCCCTTTATAAAACTGATGGTTGTCTGGATGCGATACCATTCCAATATTAACGTACAACCACAATACCCGAATATTGGGTAGGGCTTGACTGGAAACTTATATACCTTAGTATTAGTTCCCTCACGGCCAAGGTCTGAGCTGAGGCTACCTTGTGAAGATTGTCCACATGCAGTACCCAAGATGACGGTGGTCATGGTTGGGAGGCCAAACTCACAGGAGAGGTGCTTATACTAGGGAGTGTAATTGAAAGGTTAGGATTGATTATCCGCATCGAGTATGGTGAATTCAGGATTTGTTCTGACGGATGTATCGAATGTTGTGGTGAAAGTGTACAATCTCTGCAGAGTGTCAAATTATTTGAATAGCGCGCATGATTATGGACAGATTAGTAATATCTGTTCCCCGTCAGACCCTTTTCAAAATGACTTGTGAAATGAAGAGACTTTGACTTGACCACAACGAGTTGTGACCTGAATTACAAGATCCCATTTAGGAATTATAAAATTGTGACTAGCTTTGGAACTTAGTAGAGATAAACCTGGCTTTTGCAAAACAACCCTAGAGCCTAGTATCCTATTATCCAAAAACCCTTTACTTGTTAGTATTAGTTTGCAGTACTTTAAGAGTACTCATGCCTTTGTCCTGCTATTCCCATGGCGGACTATGAAGAGAGTACCGGAAGATGGACCCCGGAAGGTTACGACAATTAGGATCATCTCCCATCGTCGGCATTGCCCGTGACCCGAAGATGGAGCTTACCTACGCTCAAGAATTATTGCGTATTCCGCTGCTTGATGTTGTATTAAGAACCAGATCATGAGATCCCTATTTGTGTAAGAACTTATGTATCGTTTGTAATGGATGAAGTACTATGGTATCCCATTCTGTTATGTCTCGCAAAAATGGTAATCCTGGGATTGCGATGTATGGCATAACAGGCATCTAGGATTGAAAAATCCGGGTGTTGACAAGTTGGTATCAGAGTCATCCTGGCCATAGGAGACCCTAGTTAGATTGGACGTTGAACCAAAACCTTAGTTTCAAAACCAAAGAAAACAAATATTTACGAAAACTTATTCTCATTCTTACCTCTTTAATTCTTTCATAAAAATTCATGTTCCTCAAAAACTCTCGCAAAATAGATAAAATTTTGACACACTTGACCACTCTGCTAATCTACTCATCCTCTATTCTTATAGATGGACGTGAAGTACAGCAAGTTTTACCAACTTGGTAATGGAGGAGACCCTATCTTTGAGAGGGATCTGGATCAGCTTTCGGAACTTCTAGAGCGTCCGCACACCGAGTTCTTCGGAGCTCAGCTCAATGATCAAGGAGGAGAAGATCTGCAATGGCTAATTGTTGCAAGTCTCTGAGGAAAGATTGAACCTCCCACTGCGGAGGAATTCAGTTTACCTTGAGGAAAACAAGCGGCTCGATGGACTTGCGAGCAATGCAGAAGCTCTTTCACATGCGTGTGGGAGCATCAATTAGATCAAGGGTACTCGCTTTGAGTTTTGCCCAAGGCGTGATGCAAATGGACAACCTTTGGAATCCCCATACCACCCGAAGCTGAAGACGCAATTGGACCACCTTAGCTTCATGATGTATGATCGTCGGCAGGAATTGGACAACCGTGACTATTGCAACCACAAGTCCGCCATCATCAAGGCGAAGGACGGACCATCGCCATGCTAGCAAAGGATCGCAAGTCTCGCCGTCGGCTCGACAAGAAGGCGCATTATTGCCGTCTTCGCCACCGCATCTCATCTGGAAGAGACCATCCATGAGAGAGACATGCAGTTGGAGGAAAGAGAGAATGCGAGAGGATCTTCGTGGAGACCCTTACTCCTATCTCAGCGATGACGATGATTTTACGGAGGATCGTGCCATGGACTTCTTCACCGATGAGGATGATTTCGCCTTCATCGATGATGATGAAGATGATGAAGCCACAGACTCCGAGGAGTAGTAGCACTAAGCACTAGCGTAGTGAGTAGTAGTCGGTCCCACTGTATCATAGTTTCCAGAATGGTTCTTAAAACCATCTGTTTTTCTTTGTTGTTGAGTGTGTTGTACTGTGTGCTATGAGTGAATGAATGAAAAAGCAAGTTGCTAGAAAAACCTGAGTCAAACTCTAAAAACTTTTCAAAGACCCAAAACCTTAGAAATTTCCCTCTTTTCTCATGATCTATATCAATCTTGGATGCCACGTGGAGGAAGTGGTTCAGCCCGGATCCGATGTTGCAGATCCTGCAAATGTTGACTTGACCGAAGCTGAAAGAGCGGAACGTCAAGCCAACCTAGCCACTCTGCGAATAGCCCAGCTAGCCCACAACAACCAAGGCCACGAAATCAGGACAACCATGGATCTAAGCTCAAGAATTTCGAATACCAACCCACCCGTTTCACCAAGTCGAAGAACCCCTAGACACGATGATTGGCTGCAAACCATGGAAAACAACTTAGAAGTAGTAGGGAAGCCAACGAGAAAGTCCTTAGCCACCCATTATCTAGCCGGAGATGCCGGACATGGTGGAGCATTGTCTGCGTAATGACCGGAGGCAGATGATGACTGGGAGGAATTCAAAGTCAAGTTTAGCAGAACCCATGTGCCGGGTTTGATCAAGAGAATGAGAGACAAGTTCGAGGAGTTGAAGCAAGGAAGGATGACGTAGTGGAATACCGTGACAAATTTTGTCATTAGCTAGGTATGCCCGGACGAGATAGACACGAAGCCAAGAAGAAAGAAAGATTCTGAATGGTCCGCATGACGAGATGCGAGCGGTGTTAGTCAATATCCCCTTTGTTGATATTGAAGCCCTTGTTGACTCTGCTATCCGGATGGAAGGAAAGATCAACCAGCCAATGAGAACATAAGCGTCGCATGATGCATCAACCAGAACCCATCGGACCCCAAAGTATCGCCCCACCCATCTCGGATTTGCCCCAAGAACCAACAGACCCCCTATGACCCGTCAGGCCTATTCCAACCGTGGAAACCCTAGACTCGGAGGAAATCACAACAACCCGGCAACTCTAGCAATTTCACATGCCCCCAAGTTCAACACCAACAATGCCGCCAACTAACTGCCCGGACTGGAAGCAATGTTGTGCCTGTCGCAGCTAAGGACAAGTCACAAGTGACCTGTTATGACTGTGGAAATAAAAGCCAATATTCCAACGAGTGCCCCAACAAGAAGAATGCTTCAGCCCCTGTGGCATCCCGCAAAACCGCTACTAGAAAATCGCGTTGAATTTGTGCATTGCATCGTCATCATCATGCATTGTTTGCCAAAACGATGTTCGCAAAGCCCGTGTTGTTTTCTAAACGCCCCATCTTTTTCAAACACCGAAAACCGGGTCCCCGGAATATTTTGTTTTGCCCGAAATCGGTTCGCAAAAACCTTGTTTGTATTAAATAAAAAAAATATAATTATTTTAGCGGGGGCAGTCGAACGGGCCGTCCCGACCCGAACGACCACCCCCATATTTTCAGAACGGTCCAACCAGCCCACCCTTTATTCCTAAACCTACCCATCTATCTACCCTCTCTCACCCTCCACCTCACTCCCTCCAACCAGATCCCTCCACCTCACCCTCTCCTCTCCTCCCACCCAACCACAAAGTGCCACCTCAGCCCCCTCTCTCCACCTATGCTAAAACCACCCCACCTGCCCCACACAGCACACTCCCTGCCCCCACCTAACCTCCACACACGCGTGCAGCACGCTGCCAAGTCCCTGCCTGGCCGCGCCCTCCCTGGCTCCCTGCACGCGGGTCCCGCCCCAGCCTCCACCACGTCGCTCCCCACCCCCGGCCCCACTCTCTCTCCCTCTCCCCTCCCAACGCTCTCTCTCTCGCTTCCGCGCATGCCCCGCCCCGTCCCCAACCTCTCCAACCCCAGCAGCGACCTCCCTCTTCCTTCGCCGGTACCCCTCCTCCCCTCGTCGTTGCCACCGCCTCTCCGTCCCCAGACCGGCACCGCCACCATCAACCTCCGCCTCCGCCTCCTCGCCAAGAACTCCTCCGAGCTGCGTCTGCGGGCGCGCCTCATGGCCGGCCGCCACCGCCCTCCGTAGCCCCGGCTGCCAGCTTCTCCCCGCCTCGCCGCCTAGCTCGCTCCCAGCAGCGCCTCTCTGCGAGCTCCGCGCCGTTCCCCGCCGGCGCCCGCCTGGCGTCGACAACCGCTCACTCCTCTCCCCGCCTCCGCCTCGCCACCGCGCCTCGCCCGCCGCATCCCTCCGCTTCCTCGGGCGTCCCTCGCCGGGTCAACCGCCGTCCCGCTGCGAGCCCGTCGTCCTCCGCCTCTCTGCGGCGGTAGCGCCCGGCCGCCATGAAGCCCCGCTTCCGGCTAGCCCGCCTCAAGCCAGCGCCGGGGCCCATGAGCAACCTCTCCGGCAGCCTCGTCGCCTGGCCCAGCCCCACCTCCCGGCCTCCTCGCGAGCCGTTCCTCCGTCCTCGCCGGGCCAGCGGGACCGCCACCGCCATATCCGACCTCATGGCGCGACCCTCCACCTCGTCATCCGCAAGCCGCCGTCTTCGTCTGGTGTGCCCTGCCTTGCCGAGGCCACCCGGAAGCGGTGCGCCCGTCCCATGGTGTCCATGTGCGTGCGTTCTAACGGTGAGACAAGACAAGAGATTATTGGATTTTGCTCATGTGCGGTTTATGGTATAGTTTTGCTGCCGAGAAGTTGTTAAGTTTGGCTACCACATATCTACAAGCGGCAAGGTGGTCAAGGCAATCCTAAGTACAAGATCGACGAGTTAACATGGAGCCGCTCTCACATCGGATTGAAGATCCCGTACCGAAGGCGGCGGCGACACGAAACCACAAGGCCTCCTTCACGAACGACAAGATCGCCCTGCGGACTCGGTACCCGATGCCCCGATCCGAAGACCGAACCCGAACCGGATACACCAAGCACGCCGCGGGCCAAGTTCTCCTCCGGATACCAAGACGCCTCGATGGCGCGGACCGACAAGACCCTGAGCAGCAAGACCGACCCGTGGACCCGACAAGACCTACGCGACGACAAACGGCACCAACACCAGTTCTGCCGGACACGAGACCCGGCGACAAGATCTACTACCCCTGTTATCTGAGGATGACCCCGGATGCGCCGAGAACGACCCCGGACCCTGGACCCTGTCGAACCCCGAACCCCGGAACCCAAGATCGTCGAGCCCCCTCTGATGTGTGACCCCTTTTCCCGAACCCTATTTTACAACATCATAACAACTTGATTGCATTTTGAACTGTCATACTCGCATGCATATCTGTGGTTTGGGGGCCTTAGGCCGATTCACCTAATAATTAAATATGGGGCCATATGCGGGCAAATCTGGTCTCATATCGGCCTCATTTAAACATGTGTAGCGAACCGGTTCCATCTGTTGTAATGCTAAATAACATTTAAATTGCGGGGGATCTAAATAACTTGAACCATTTAATTAATTGTCGGGACCCCGGTTCCACTTAATATGACCTAATTGCATCGCACCTTTGCCATGCCATACATCATACATGCATCATGCCGATCTTCTGCCGTTGTATTAAATATTGCATCCGGTGTTTATTCTAGTGTTTTGCTTCTTCGCGGATAAGGCCGTTGAGTTGATGTGAGCTCGCATACGATCTTGGATGATCCTTTCGGCAATGTTTTCAATGACATCTCCCTCTTTCTACCTATCTTACTTTTATAGTATTTACTTCCCTCCTGTTGATCTTTGCTATCTGTGTTGCGATGCTCTAGATTTCGTACCCGTGATATCCCTTGCAGCCATATATAGCCTTGGACACATCCTATTAACTGTTGTTTGGTAGATAGTTGGACCCGCGTGTCGTAGTCGCTTGCTCAAGTGTTTTGCTTGTCGTCAAGTACCACCTTTGTTGGAGATTTGCCGCATGTTGACGATGAAGATGATCATGGTTTAATTATTGTTCAGTTTAATTCTTGTTTAACAACAAAAATTGAATTAAGCAGAGGCATCGGTGGGTGATAGGTAAGATTTGGTTTCGACGCCCACTTGTGTCGTGGGACCGAGTTCTTGACACTGTTCCAAGATCGAGCGCTAACCACGGGGGAGATATGGGCCCCCATTGATAATTACGATTTCAAAGTATTGTCTTTGGGGGCCACAAAGTAGTTTGGGGCTTTATTACTATCCTGCACTTATGCCATGCTTTCGCTTTATTTACGATTATGCAGTCACTGCTTTGTCTTGTTAGGATCGGGACGATTCCGCGGTGCCGGCAGTCCCGTTTGGGGATTTGCTGTCGTGCACAGATACCCAAACCACGAGACCGTTTGAGACCCGACTCCGTTCTTGGTGTCGACTCGGTGGGTGGCCCCATGTACTTGCTTTGTGTGCGGAACGTCGTGACTTAGGCCCGCCGACATACCGATGGGTGTATGTTAACGATCGCAAAAGGGTCAAGTGCCTGTGGATACTTTGGTGCACCCTGCAGGTTTAATATTTTAGAAGCGTGTCCGCGGTTATGGACGACTTAGACACGATGTCGACCATAGACAACTATAACTAAAGTTTCTGTTTTAAATTGACTTGTTTCGATATGATTAGTAATCACTTCACTACAACGGAATGGCTAAGTAAAAGTACCAACAACTGCTTTGGGTTTTGGGTTATCTCATGATCATTGTACCGACCGGTAAGTGATGCCACTATAGAATGACTAACTAAAAGTGCCTTGTTTATTTTATCGGAGACGATTATCTAAACCTGACTAGTAAAGTACCACAACTATAACTGAATAATTAAAACTGCCAACCGTGTGAGTTCCTCGGTTGACTTCCTCGTTTGGTCTCGAGGTGGAGACGTCGTGGATGGGTTTGTTTGGTGTTAGTTTCAGGTTGGATCCGGATAGGTCACTCTTACCCCTCTCTGATTACCGCTAGTTGTATCGAGTCTCTATAGGTTGTTTAGTGCATCTTTGCCACGCCGATCCACCATACCTATGTGGCGAGGACCGCCGAATTCTAGCCTCGCCGTGTCTGCCTCGATCGACGCTCCCTCTTTTCCTTTGCCCTTTGTCGGCACCCTTTTGTTTAAGCGGTTTTGAGATCGACGCCGTTAGCGGGGTTACCCTTCCGTCTTGGCACAGGCGGGGTTATGGGCATTGGTTATTCTTGAGGCTCTTAGCCCCATTTGCTTCTTGTCCGTAGTCGGACGCTCTACCGCTTTCGAGGTGATTTGGATCTTTGTATATAATATTTGTATTCTTGACTCTTTGAGTCATTGTTGTACATATATACATTACGTGGGTCCCATCGAGGGGCTGTGTAATGTTATTACTTTGTTTTTCCACCCGCACGAAAGTGCCTGGTGGGCACCTTCGAATCGTTTCTATGCGGGTTTGGCGAATTTTGCTAAACTTGCATAGGGTCGATTTTGAGGGTGTTACAGAGTGGTATCAGAGCTCAGCAGTTGCGATACCCCACAAGTCCAGCCTGTAGGATAACCTAGCTAACGGCCGAAGTAGAAGTGTCCAAAACTATTTTTGAAAATCGGTTGGATAGTTCTGATTAGGTCTGATTTTACTCCTTACCCCCTGCTATTCTCCTCTTATCTCGACGTGTTTTGAATCCGCTCTCTTCTCTCTCTTCGAGTCCAGGATATCTCGTGGTTGGGTTCCGTCGTACCTTCAGGGTTCCGCTTCCTCCTTTGGAAACGGTGTTCTACCGTCCGGTGTTCAAGCTGCCTGATGAATCCGTCTACGGTGTTACCATTCTTTGTTCTTTGTTTGTGCCTTCTGGTGTTTTCCGACGCGACGTTATCCTCTATGCCAGATCCGATCACGTCGCATCACTCCTTGTTTCGAACCTCGCTTGTCGAGATCTTGATCTGAATCCGAGGGTTGGTTGCATAATCCGTCTATTCGTATGCAGGTAATTCTTTGAGTGCGGGATGGAGTCGCGACCATACCACTACTCTTATCATTTGCTCGGTATATTGAATAGTGGATCGATGCAATTTTACTCCTTCCATGGAAGTTAGAGGTGGCCTTACCTTTAACTTCGTCCGTTGTTTATCCGGAGTGTTCTCTTGACGAACAGGGACAACGACCTCTTGTTAGTGGTGTCGCGAGGATCTACACGAAGCGAGAAGACGCAGATCGCCGGCCTTCCTTCCGGTACCATGAGGCGGATCTCGAGGGCGAGATCCATTGTTAGTGGTGTCGAATTGTGGCATCCCGCAAAACCGCTACTAGAAAATCGCGTTGAATTTGTGCATTGCATCGTCATCATCATGCATTGTTTGCCAAAACGATGTTCGCAAAGCCCGTGTTGTTTTCTAAACGCCCCATCTTTTTCAACACCGAAAACCGGGTCCCCGGAATATTTTGTTTTGCCCGAAATCGGTTCGCAAAAACCTTGTTTGTATTAAATAAAAAAAAATATATATAATTATTTTAGCGGGGGCAGTCGAACGGGCCGTCCCGACCCGAACGACCACCCCCATATTTTCAGAACGGTCCAACCAGCCCACCCTTTATTCCTAAACCTACCCATCTATCTACCCTCTCACCCTCCACCTCACTCCCTCAAAACAAAATGATCCCTCCACCTCCCTCTCCTCTCCCACCCAACCACAAAGTGCCACCTCAGCCCCTCTCTCCACCTATGCTAAAACCACCCCACCCCACACGACACTCCCTGCCCCCTAACCTCCACACACGCGTGCAGCACGCTGCCAAGTCCCTGCCTGGCCGCGCCCTCCCTGGCTCCCTGCACGCGGGTCCCGCCCCAGCCTCCACCACGTCGCTCCCCACCCCCGGCCCCGCTCTCTCTCCCTCTCCCCTCCCAACGCTCTCTCTCTCGCTTCCGCGCATGCCCCGCCCCGTCCCCAACCTCTCCAACCCCAGCAGCGACCTCCCTCTTCCTTCGCCGGTACCCCTCCTCCCCTCGTCGTTGCCACCGCCTCTCCCCGTCCCCAGACCGACGGCACCGCCACCATCAACCTCCGCCTCCGCCTCCCTCGCCGTGCAACTCCTCCCCCGAGCTCTGCAGGCCGCGCCTCGCCGCCAGCCGCCGCCACCGCCCGTAGCCACACGCCCCGCCTTCCCTCCCAGCCGCCCAGCTTCCTCGCTCCCATTGCCCTCTGCAGCTGAGCTCCGCGCCCGTTCCCGCCGCCAGCCCGCCTGGCGTCGACAACCACCGCCTCACCTCTCCCCGTTCCCCCTCGCCTCCGCCTCGCCACCGCGCCTCCCCGCCCGGCCGCATCCCTCCGCTCGCCTCCGGAGCCCGTCCCTCGCCGGTCAACCGCCCGTCCCGCTGCGAGCCCCGTCGTCCTCCGCGCCTCTCTGCGAGCAGCGCGCCGCCGGGCGGCCGCCCAGCAGCGGCCGCTTCCCAGCTAGCCCGCCTCAAGCCAGCGCCGCCCGGGCCCTGGCAACCTCTCCCGAGCCTCGTCGCCGCTGGCCCCCCTCTGCGAGCTCCGGCCTCCTCGCGAGCCGTTCCTCCGTCTCGCCCTGAGCCAGCGGGACCGCCACCGCCATATCCGACCTCCATGCGCGACCCTCCACCTCGTCATCTGCAAGCCTGGCCCGTCTTCGTCACAGGTGCCCTCGCCTTGCACGAGGCCACCCGGAAAAGCCAGTGCGCCCGTCCCATGGTGTCCATGTCGTGCGTTCTAACGATGAGGACAAGACAAGAGATTATTGGATTTTGCTCATGTGCGGTTTATGGTATAGTTTTGCTGCAACCGGCGAAGTTGTTAAGTTTGGCTACCACATCGTCTACAACGGCAAGGTGGTCAAGGCAATCCTAAGTACAAGATCGACGAGTTAACATGGAGCGAAGCTCTCCTGCCGGATTGAAGATCCCCGTGCACGAAGGCGACACGAAACCACAAGGCCTCCTTCACGAAACGACAAGATCGCCCACACGGACTCGAGTACCCTGATGCCCTGATCCGAAGACCGAACCCGAACCCGGATACGCCAAGCACTTCGCCGCGGAGCGCCAAGTTCTCCCTCCCGGATACCAAGACTGCCTCGATGGCGCGGACCCGACAAGACCCTCGCAACGGCAAGACCGACCCCGTGGACCCGACAAGACCTACGCGACGACAAGAACGGCACCGACACCAGTTCTGCCCCGGACACCGAGACCCCGAAGCGACAAGATCTACTACCCCTGTTATCTGAGGATGACCCCGGATGCGCCGAGAACGACCCCGGACCCTGGACCCTGTCGAACCCCGAACCCCGGAACCCAAGATCGTCGAGCCCCCTCTGATGTGTGACCCCTTTTCCCGAACCCTATTTTACAACATCATAACAACTTGATTGCATTTTGAAATGTCATACTCGCATGCATATCTGTGGTTTGGGGGCCTTAGGCCGATTCACCTAATAATTAAATATGGGGCCATATGCGGGCAAATCTGGTCTCATATCGGCCTCATTTAAACATGTGTAGCGAACCGGTTCCATCTGTTGTAATGCTAAATAACATTTAAATTGCGGGGGATCTAAATAACTTGAACCATTTAATTAATTGTCGGGACCCCGGTTCCACTTAATATGACCTAATTGCATCGCACCTTTGCCATGCCATACATCATACATGCATCATGCCGATCTTCTGCCGTTGTATTAAATATTGCATCCGGTGTTTATTCTAGTGTTTTGCTTCTTCGCGGATAAGGCCGTTGAGTTGATGTGAGCTCCGCCCCGATCTTCGGATGATCCTTTCGGCAATGTTTTCAGGCGAGCATCTCCCTCTTTCTACCTATCTTACTTTTATAGTATTTACTTCCCTCCTGTTGATCTTTGCTATCTGTGTTGCGATGCTCTAGATTTCGTACCCGTGATATCCCTTGCAGCCATATATAGCCTTGGACACATCCTATTAACTGTTGTTTGGTAGATAGTTGGACCCGCGTGTCGTAGTCGCTTGCTCAAGTGTTTTGCTTGTCGTCAAGTACCACCTTTGTTGGAGATTTGCCGCATGTTGACGATGAAGATGATCATGGTTTAATTATTGTTCAGTTTAATTCTTGTTTAACAAAAATTGAATTAAGCGAGGCATCGGTGGGTGATAGGTAAGATTTGGTTTTCGAGCCCACTTGTGTCCCGTGGGACCCGAGTTCTTGACACTGTTCGAGATCGAGCGCTAACCACAGTGGAGAGATATGGGCCCCATTGATAATTACCTGATTTCAAAGTATTGTCTGGGGGCCACAAAGTAGTTTGGGGCTTTATTACTATCTGTACTTATGCCATGCTTTCTTGCTTTATTTACGATTGTGCAGGTCACCTTTGTCTTTGTTAGGATCGGGACACGATTCATGTCTTGGCAGTCCCGTTTGGGATTTTGTCGTGCACAGCCATTACCCAAACCCGAGACCGTTTGAGACCGGCCGACTCCGTTGCGGTGTCGACTCGGTGGTGGCCCCATGTACTTGCTTTGTGTGCAGGACGTCGTGACTTAGGCCCCTCGACATACCGATGGGTGTATGTTAACCGATCCGGCAAAAGGGTGAAGTGCTGTGGATACTTTGGTGCACCCTGCAGGTTTAATCTTTTCGAAGCCGTGTCGCGGTTATGGGCGACTTGGAGCACGTGTCGACCATAGACAACTATAACTAAAGTTTACTGTTTTAAATTGACTTGTTTCCGATATGATTAGTAATCAGCTTCACTACAACGGAATGGCTAAGTAAAAGTACCAACACTGCTGGGTTTTGGGTTATCTCATGATCATTGTACCTGACTGGTAAGTGATGCCACTATAACAGAATGACTAACTAAAAGTGCCCACTGTTTATTTTATCAGGACGATTATCTAAACCTGACTAGTAAAGTACCACAACTATAACTGAATAATTAAAACTGCCAACCGTGTGAGTTCCTCGGTTGACTTCCTCGTTTGGTCTCGAGGGGGAGACGCCGTGGATGGGTTTGTTTGGTGTTAGTTTCAGGTTGGATCCGGATAGGTCACTCTTACCCCTCTCTGATCACCGCTAGTTGTATCGAGTCTCTATAGGTTGTTTAGTGCATGCTGCCGCTGCCGCTTCAGTCCACCATACCTATGTAGGCGAGGACCGCCGAATTCTAGCCTCGCTGTCTTGGCCTCGATCTTGGCTCCCTCTTTTCCTTTGCCCTTTGTGGCACCTTTTGTTTAAGCAGGTTTTGAGATCGGCGTTAGCGTGGTTACCCTTCCGGCTTGGCACAAGCGGGTTATGGGCCATTGGTTATTCTTGAGGCTCTTAGCCCCATTTGCTTCTTGTCCGTAGTCGGACGCTCTACCGTTTTCGAGGTGATTTGGATCTTTGTATATAATATTTGTATTCTTGACTCTTTGAGTCGCTGTTGTACATATATCTGTTCTGTGGGTCCCATCGAGGACTGTTGTGTAATGTTATTACTTTGTTTTTCCACCCGCACGAAAGTGCCTGGTGGGCACCTTCGAATCGTTTCTATGCGGGTTTGGCGAATTTTGCTAAACTTGCGTAGGGTCGATTCTGAGGGTGTTACAGCCCCCAACGCCAATGTCCCAGCTCAGCAACAGCGTCGTGTCCATCCAGGGAGAAGATTTGCCCCAGGAAATTCACTCAACCGCAATGGCCATCTTTTTCTCATGCATGCTGAAGAAGCTCAGGAAGCGCCAGACGTCGTGCTGGGTATGTTTTCTATTAATTCAGTACTTGCAACAGTGTTGTTTGATTCTGGTGCATCGCATTCATTTGTTACCGAAGAATTTGCCTGCACTAGTAAAATTCAACCAACCAAACTGAAGCATGTGATGATTGTACAAATTCCCGGATCAACCACCAAGTCTAGGCAAATTTGCAAGGCCGTCCCTATCCGAATCCATGGCATAGATTTTTATTCTAACCTAATAGTACTCGGAACTAAAGGTTTGGAAGTAGTACTAGAAATGGATTGGATGTCCAAACATAAAGGATTGATTGACTGTGCCAAGAAAGCCATCACCATGACCCGATCATTTGGAATATCGATCGAGCATATATAAACCTTACCTCGCCAATTCAAGTGTAACAAGAGTCTAGCCCAACCTACCATTGACCAAGTTCGGATAGTGCGAATACCCGATGTATTTCGGATGTTTTGCGGTATGCCCCGGATCGGGATATCGAGTTTATCATCGAACTAATCCCGGAGCAGGATCCATAGCCCGAGACCCTATAGTATGAACCCGTCGAACTAGAAGAACGGAAGAAGCAATTGGATTCCATGTTAGAAATCGGATTGATCCAACCAAGTGCGTCCCCATGGAGATCACTGTCTTGTTTGTGGACAAGAAGGATGGAGGTAACCGTTTGTGTGGATTATCGGAAGTTGAATGATGTCACCATCAAGAACAAGTACCCTTGCCTAAGATAGAAGATTTGTTTGATCGGTTGACCGGTGCCGTGTTTTCTAAGATTGATCTTAGAAGGCTATCATCAACTCAAGATTCGTGCAAGGATATCCCAAAGACCGCCTTTACCACCAAATATGGATTGTATGAGTATGATCATGTCTTTTGGATTAACCAATGCCCGCTTATTTCATGAACCTCATGAATAAGATTTTATGGACTTCTGGATAAGTTTGTCGTTGTTTTCATCGATGACATTGATTTATTCCAAATCGGAAGAAGAACATGAGCTACACCTAAGGACCATTCTTGGAACCCTTAGAGAGCATCGATTGTATGCAAAGTTTAGCAAATGTGAATTAGTTACAGAGTAGGATTCTCGGTCACATTGTATGTCGGAGGAATTGCCGTTGACCGCCAAAGTGAAAGATGTAGAAGATTGGCAAGCCCCAACCACTCAAACCCAAGTTCGTGCTTTTCTTGGATTGGCGGGATATTACCATAAATTAGAGAAGGATTCTCGATGTCGCGACCCATGACCCAATTCTTTGAAGAAGGACAAGAAGTTTGAATGGACAGACAAGTGTGAAGCGAGTTTTCAAGAACTCAAGAGGAGATTGATTTCAGCCCCAATCTTGATCATGCCGGATATCACGAAGCCCTTCGATGTGTATTGTGACGCATCCAAGATTGGTCTCTGATGTGTGCTAATGCAAGAAGGCAAAGTTATATCTTATCTATCGCGACAATTGAAGCAACATGAACAAAATTACCCAATCCATGACCTCGAACTCGCAGCCGTAGTTCTAGCCCTGAAGACATGGAGACATTACCTGATGGGAAACCGTTGTGAGATTTATTCGGATCACAAGAGCCTAAAGTATATATTCACTCAGAAGGAGTTGAATATGAGGCAGAGAAGAAGGATTGAGCTAATCAAGGATTATGACCTGGACATTCACTATCACCCTGGTAAAGCCAATGTGGTAGCGGATGCCCTTAGCAGATTGACGTGCCGCTTGAACTCCATGATTTTGAAGGAGCAACCAAGTTTGCACAAAGAGATGGAAGATTTTCGAATGGAATTAGTAAGTGAAGGATTTTTGGCTAGCATAGAACTTCAGCCCACTTTGATCGGTCAGATTAAAGAGGCGCGAAGGAAATGCCGATGTCGACGGAATCAAGCGTCGTGTCGTCAGAGCAAAGTACCGGATTCACCGAGGATGAAGAAGGAGTTTTGTGGTACAAAGGGCGCCTTTGTGTACCATCGATTCGAGTTAAAGAAGTTATCTTGAAGGAGGCTCATGATACTCTTTATTCTATCCATCCCGGAGGAACTAAGATGTATCAAGATTTGAAGAGCAATTACGGTGGCATAAGATGAAGAGAGAAATCGGAAGCTATATCGCCAAGTGTGATATATGCCCGGGAGTCAAGCGGGACATCAAAGACCCATTGGATTGTTGCAACCATTGCATTCCGGAATGGAAATGGGATTACGTGAATGGACTTTATCACTGGACTACCTACTTCTAGTAGGGAAATGACTATATTTGGGTCATAGTGATGATTGTCCAAAGTCGCCCATTTCTTGCCGTCAAAACCACCTATCGAGTTGAAGCTAGCGAGTTGTACATCGCTAGAATCGTTAGTTTTCACGAGTCCCCAAGAACATAGTATCGGATTGAGGAACTCATTTTACCTCGAGATTGAAGAAAGTCCAAGAAGGTTTAGGAACCGCCTAGATTTGATCGCGTATCACCCTCGAGACCGATGGACAAGCGGGCGAGTAAACCAAATACTCGAAGATATGCTTAGAGCATGTGTGCTAAAATATGGATCCAAGTGGGAAGGCATCTGGTTTGTAGAATTTTCATACAACAACGTTACCAAGCGGTCTGCAAATGGCCCCATTTGAATTCATGTACGGAAGAAAGTGCCGCACCCCTTTGAACTGGTCGGAAGTAGGAGAGAGTCAGATTTTCGGACCCGACATCCTACGAGAAGCAGAAGAGAAGGTTCACAAGATTCGTGAGCACCTCAAGACAGCCCAATCCCGACAAAAGAGTTACGCCGACAAGAGACGTCGAGACCTCGCCTTCAACATCGGAGATTTTGTTTATCTGAAAGTGTCGCCATTGAAGGGAATGCAGCGTTTCCAACTCAAAGGAAAGTTAGCCCCCAGATATATCGGACCTTTCAAAATTTTGAACCGTCGAGGAGAAGTATCGTATCAACTGGAACTACCTGAAGAGATGTCAGCTGTGCACAATGTGTTCCATATCTCATTACTTCGCAAGTGTCTCGAAGTCCCCGAGAAGACCGAGGTGTTCAAAAATATCGATCACCGGACCATAGAGATCAACGATGACCTAACCTATCCCGAAGTACCCATCCGTATATTGGAAGAAGCCTTTCGAACTACCAGAACCCGAAGCATCAAGTTTCTCAAGATTCAGTGGAGCAACCACACAGAAGAGGAAGCTACACAGGAGCGAAGATCACATCGGACGGAGTTTCGGATCTCTTCAAATCCTAGGTAATCTTTTTCGTCCTTTTCAAATCTCGGGGACGAGATTTTGTTTAAGGGGGGAAGGTTTGTAACATCCCAAACATACCAAACTTAGATCATCAACCACTAATCATCAATATTAGGGTTAACAAAAACTTTTCTAAATAAATTCATGAATGCATGTATGTGTATGCATGGATTTTTAATTTCTTGAAAAACCACCTTGTTTGTGTGATCCATTGCTTGTAAAATGTTTCTTAGGTGAAATAAACATCATCTAAAACATTTCCCACACTTTTCCTAAAGACAAGTAAATCAAAACAAATATATTAAGTGAATGGTCATTTTGACCAATTTAACTCCCATGCCTACTTCGGCTGTCTCAAACTTTCAGAACCCTGAAACTTTTGGATCTTTGCACCCCTTGAATGTACTCATAACAAGGTATCAAGGCCCACTTTGTGATCATCCAGAAACTTTCAAATGCATAGTTTAAATGACAATTCAAAATTGAATCTTCTTCATATGGGAAGATCCCACTTTTTTAAAACCCACTCAAACTAGCTCAACTTTCAAAACCCAAGCATATGCAGACTCACCAGCACCAATCTAGCAAACCCACCAAAATTCATTTCAAAATTCAAAACTTGATTTCATGCGGCCATTTCATCAAACAGGTTGCAGACACAAATCAAACAAAACATCAAACACTATAGTGTGCAGTGTTTTGAGCCTAACTTGTTCCCTAGTTAGCTCACACACAACTCAGTAGATCATCTAGAAAGATGAGCCCAGCACTAGCACCCCTGTGAGCTTGCCATTGCCATTAATGGTGAACAGCCGAGCACCTCAATGCCACCCCATTGTGGACAGCGAGCTAGAGGAAGAACTAGCCGTGCCAACCTTGTCTGGAGGCAACCCACCGTCGCCACTACCTGTCCCGGCCATGGCGTTGCCAAGCCACGACCACGCACAAGTCGCGCCCAGACCATGTCGGCGTGCGTGCGCCACCACCCTCGACCGCCCACGACCGCGCCGCCCTCACCGCGTGCACACACGATCGCCATCAACCTAGGAGACCACCAGACATACCCGTTTGCAGCCTCGTGCCATACAGCCACCGCCCGCCGTCGAAGACGCCGCCTCTGCCGCGCAGAGCACCGCCCGTTCCAGACCAAACCGCACCGCCCCACGCCTCGAGACCATGTCGTTGAGCATCGCCAGGAGACAGCGCACCGTCCCCTTCCCTTGCCCTTGCCTTTAGCCGCCTGTAACCTCGCCCCCGACGAGCTCACCGTGCGCCTCGACGGTCCCCTCGCTCGACTATAAATAGAGGCCACCCCCGCACGATTCCTTCACACCATCTCACTCCCCTCTCCCCACTGACCGTGCCACACCATCCTCAGAGCAAGTCGAGCACCACCTCGCCGGAATTTCACTGGAGCCTGCCGCTGCTGGAGAAGAAGGGAGCCAGCGATTGGAGCCGCCCCAGGAG
The DNA here is from genome assembly GCA_030063025.1 of Avena longiglumis. Lineage (NCBI taxonomy): Eukaryota > Viridiplantae > Streptophyta > Magnoliopsida > Poales > Poaceae > Avena > Avena longiglumis. The sequence continues at coordinate 65,697,571 of CP125976.1, read as the reverse complement.
CTGCCGCGACCACCCCTGAGTTCGCCGTCGTCGACTTCGTCGTTCGCCCGCCTCGCCGACCCTCGCCAGTACCCCGGTGAGCCCCAAGCACCCTCATTGGGCTAGGTTTTCGTTCTCGCCGAGTTGTCTCGCGTCGACGATGACCCTCGGCCGTTGGATTAGAACTAGATCGAGCGATCCACGTTGCCCCATACCGCCCGCCCAGCCCGTGTCAGCGGCAGTGGGGACATCCACTTAAGCAGCCAGTAGAACCTTTGCGCTTGACCCGTTAAATTTCCTTGCAGCCCAGCAATTCAAATTAAAACTTTTCTATTTCATTTCAAACACACTTCAGCACCCAACTTCAAAAATCAACCCAGATCGATTCAGTGCACCAAATTGGATGAAACCAATTTTGTTGGAAAGGTCTGTGAATGCTTAATCCAAGCCCGTTGGATTCAAGTCATTTGGATCTGTAGATCACCCATAGCAAAAATAACAAGGCAGAAGCTACATTCAAACATTTTTCAAATTTAAACCATAAAAGATTTTGAGTTGATTCCAACTCTCAAAAATCACATTTAACCATACCTTTCAGAATATATAAAATATATATAGGTTTACTTGCAGAAATAATGTTCAAGTAATAAAAGAATGCTTCATAAGCATTTCTAGCCACTTTAATTAATTAAAATAAAAGGGTAAAACGTTATTAAATTGTGACACCACTTTAAATCACATTCCCATGGACTACAGTATGTGGTGATGACATGTGTCAACATGATCCCATATTTGGTTTGGAGAATATTAAATCTTAAGTAGTTTTTCAATGAGTAGAAATTACTTTTCTAAAAATAAAAAGAGTTAAAGCAAGCCTTAACCTTGTAAGGTTAGAGATGATGCTAGATCATCTATAGGACCCTTGTGTGTGATGATTGCAAGTAGTTAAGTATTGTTTGGTGATTGTGTACCTCGTATTTATTCATAGACGCTAGTACCGACCAAGGATACGAGGAGGAAGGAGGATACTACGAAGAAGAAGCCAAGGAGAACTTCAACCACTGCTCTGCACAAGGAAAGCTTATACTGATATTGTGCAAGCTGATACTATACCAATGCAAGCCAACACTTGCAAGATACTATACCTATGCAAGCCTTACTAATCAAGTTGACCTATGCAATCTAACCCTTGCAAGATACCCTACTGATGCCACAAACCCATACTTGTGACCCTACTTGCTTGTTAAAAACCAATCCTAGTTTTATGTGCAAGCATCTTACTTTATTTCTTTATCAAAGCTTACTTAGAGTCTACCTAAGAGTTTGGTAGATACTAGATAGTTGTGCTGAAGGTTGCTTAAAGAGCATAAAATTTGGCCTAAGCTAGAAACCTTGGTATCAGCCTAAGATATAAGGTTGGACTTAGTGAAACCCCACTAGTTACCACCCCTCATTAGTACTACCCCCACCTGTAGATGCTAGTGCTAAGCATAAAACTTGATCAACTTTTAGATGGGAATACTTGGTGGAAAAATGGTTATGAAAACCTTGGAATGATGGATCATTCTATTGAAATGTTTTGGACATGTGTTTCCAAACACTTGATGATTTTGGTGATGAAAATGTTAAGGCATGAGCCTTAGCCCTTTATAAAACTGATGGTTGTCTGGATGCGATACCATTCCAATTTTAGCGTACAACCACAATACCCGAATATTGGGTAGGGCTTGACTGGAAACTTATATACCTTAGTATTAGTTCCCTCACGGCCAAGGTCTGATGAGGCTACCTTGTGAAGATTGTCCACATGCAGTACCCAAGATGACAGTGGTCATGGTTGGGAGGCCAAACTCACAGGAGAGGTGCTTATACTAGGGCGTGTAATTGAAAGGTTAGGATTGATTATCCGCATACTGAGTATGGTGAATTCAGGATTTGTTCCTGACGGATGTATCGAATGTTGTGGTGAAAGTGTACAATCTCTGCAGAGTGTCAAACTATTCGAATAGCCGCGTCCGCGGTTATGGACAGTTGGAGTGGCCATACTGTTCCCCCGTCAGACCCTTTTCAAAATGACTTGTGAAATAAACTGAGACTTTGACTTGACCACAACAGAGTTGTGACCTGAATTACAAGATCCCATTTAGGAATTATAAAATTGTGACTAGCTTTGGAACTTAGTAGAGATAAACCTGGCTTTTTGCAAAACAACCCTAGAGCCTAGTATCCTATTATCCAAAAACCCCTTTACTTGTTAGTATTAGTTTGCGAGTACTTTAAGAGTACCCATGGCTTTGTCCCTGGCTATTCCCATGGCCAGACTATGAAGAGGAGTACCTGGAAGATGGACCCTAGGAAGGTTACGACAACTAGTATCATCTCCCATCGTCAGCATTGCCTGTGACCCAGAATATGGAGCTTCGCCTACGCTACCGTTATTATTACGTATTCCGCTGCTTGATGTTGTATTAAGAACCGGATCATGAGATCCCTATTTGTGTAAGAACTTATGTATCGTTTGTAATGGATGAAGTACTATGGTATCCAATTCTGTTATGTCTCGCAAAAATGGTAATCCTGGGATTGCGATGTATGGCATAACAGGCATCTAGGATTGAAATATCCGGGTGTTGACAACAACTAAGTACCAAGATCTATCTACTAGATACAAGCAACGGGTGGATATACATCCATAGAATACATACCCTCGAAGACCGAATAGCGTTAACGAGGTTGTACTCGTGGATGAGGTAGACGAACGCTTGACGATCTCAAGATCGTGATGAAGTCCATCTGGTCCAGCCGGTCCAGCACGATCAAGTCCAGCACCTCAAAGCAGTGGTGCATCCGTGATCGCACACGTACGGGTACCCCGACAACCTCCAGGCCGCTCCAATAAGCGGAAGCAACAAATCCTTCAATAAAAGCCACTGGAACATGTATCTCACTGATCCGAGACCATGGGGAAATTCTAAAGGGAGAGAGATCCTTCGCGAGGAGGTGTACTTTGAGAGGAGAGGGGGCCTTTATAGGGAGAGGGCACCCAAGGGGCATGGAGCCCAGCCATGGGGCTGCCCCCACCTCTTCCACATTCATGTGGGTGGATCTCCCACTCAAAATGAAAAGCCTCCACTCCCATTAAAAAGCCTCCACTCAAAAATCCACTCACATGCATTAAATTTCCACCAAATTTAATACAAGCTCTCACTTAAATAAAACTCTTTTATTTATTTATTCAGAATTTTGTTAATTACTTTAATTAACAAACATTCACATAAAACCCCTTACAACATTTCAATTTCACATGCAGAACCAGTTTCAGCAATTTCAACCGAAACAGTTTCGGTGTCTAGTGAAATAAATTCCTCCGCTTTCCTTTTCTTTTTCTGGCATATCATTTGCTCTGAATGGTGTCGGTATCCCTTAAGTGTGTCACCCTACGGTTCGCGAATAATGCGGACATGATCGAGACCCTTCTCCGATCAATAATCAGTAGCGGGACCTGGAGATCCATACTGACTCCCACACATTCAACGATGACTTCTGTGTGAACCTTTTACGCTAGTATCTTAATCCCTTTGTTTCACGATATATTACATGTCCGAGATTCGATCATCGGTATATCCATACCTAGTTTGATCTCGTTACCGACATGCACTCTTTTCTCGTTCCCGTGATATAACATTCTAGTGATCAAATCACTTGCTTGCAAGCTAATCGATGTGATATCACCGAGAGGGCCCAGAGCATATCTATCCGTCATCGGGATGAACAAATTCCACTCTCGATCCATGGGTATCAACATAACACTTAGTAGTTCTGAAGCCATATTTATAATCACCCAGTTATGGTGTGACGTTTGATGTCATCGAGAAACTCTTCCGGTGTTAGTGATTGACATGATCTCATGGTCTAAGGATTAGGATCACTTCGTAAGTTGTTATAGCAATATAAACTCAATGACTTTGATCGTAATGCTATACTTCGGATGAATGTTCATCACATCATTACACTAATGTTGTGACCTCGTTATTAACAACATCCAATGTCCATGATCAGGAAACTTTGATCATCTTGTTAATCAACGAGCTAGTTTATAAGAGAGGCATAACTAGGAACTTTCTTTTTGTTTCTTAAACACACATGTATTAAAGTTTCCGTATTAATACAATTATAGCATGTAAAATAAACATTTATCATAAATAAGGAATACGATAATAACCACTTTATTATTGCCTCTCGGGCATATTCCTTCATCTCCACTTGCACTAGAGACAATAATCTAGTTTGAAAACTTTGCGTATTGAACACCTATGGCTTTACGGTGTTCCAAATACATATCGCAAGTGGTTAACATAATCTACGGATCTGACACTTTCAGGTCCGTGTGTATTTGCATGTCTTTGCGTCTTCACGCATCACTCATTCTCTAATGAGATGGCATTGTACAAATTTGGTCTTTCGGTGAGACCTTTAGTTCCTTGGGGTTTAAAACACGTCGATACTATTGTCATACAATGTATCTTTAGTGTTAGCCCGTTGCGAACCACACCTTAGTTTGATAACAAACTACTTGACACAAATTCCCTCCTTTGCTGCTACTATAGCAGTCATATACTTAGCCTTTTTTTGTTGTAGTATTCGTCACAATGTCTTAACTTTGGATTTCATCCAAATCCATCATGGAAACTTTCTTTCCATTTCATTGTGCCACCCATAGTTTAAATTGAGATCAACTTAATTTGTATCTTGTGACAAAACTAGTATCAATGTAACTCTTTACAATGAACTATTTGTAATTGTTTGTCACCTCTACACAAATATATTCTTAGTTCTTCCAAAAGATCATAAGAATATCCTTACTATCGTCCAATGATCATTTTATGATTCATTCTGGTATATGCTCATAACACTTAGAGCATAGGACATATCTGGATGTGTACATATCATGGTATGATTGATCAAAACATTCTCGTGATTTCACTCATCAAGTGTCAAAGCACTTGAATCTTGTTTCACTTATCAAGTGTCGATACACTTGAATCTTGATTCAATTCCTTTCCATGCGACAAGAATCGTTTCTTGTTGTTTCTATATTGAACTCCTTCAATATCTCATATATGTACGTTTGGCATAACCATATTAGCGTCACGGTCTATCCACTATAGAATTTCATGATAAATATTCGGGTTTTGCCTAAGTCTTTCATAGAAATGAAATTCTTAACCTTTGTCAATAAAAGATACATCATTTCTAATCAATAAGATGTCCTCCACATAATGTATTAGAAATATGTCTCAACGCTCCCACTTAATTTCTTGCAAATGCAAGCATCTTCATCGTCTCCTGATGAAAACTCCTTTTCATCATGGTGAAGATTCCAACTCCGTGATGCTTACTTCAACCATTGAAGTTTGCATGCCCTTTTTAGCATCCTTTGAATTAACAAAACTCTTTGGATCGTGTCATGTACACGTCCTAGGTAACCATTCTATTAGAAGAACTTTGTTTTGTTTATTCATCTACCATATAACAAATCATATGTAGTGGTTGCTACTTTAATCCGTTCAGACTAAATATCGCTATGAAAGATCAAATCTTGTCATAGTCAACTCCTTAAACATTGTCGTAAAATACTTTACCGATATGTCGACTATTTCATAGATGTAAAACATCCATATGCATTTCTTTATAGATCCAAATACGCCGATAGGTTTTACACCTTTCCCGAGGGTCTTCCAAGTTCAAAACTTGGTTTCTCGTGTATGGAACTATCACGGATTTTATGGCTTCAAGCCATTTGGCGAGTCAGGCCCATCATCGCTTCTTTGTATGTATTCGGTTCATCATTGTCAAACAATAATGATTTACTCTCAAATCTTAGCATTTGATTGTTTAACCGACCTACTTGGTTCAATAGGAACTTAGATCTCTGTGACCATAACCTTTGAGGCACATAAGCTATGAGCATTATGGCAGCCTTGAGCGATTTCTATTTTGCAACTCAGCACATATAGCTAAGGTTCATTAACCTTATCAAAGTTCTCTTGTCCTCCCCCTTAACTTTTTAAAATTCCTTCTCCAAGAAACTTCACGTTTCAAGCGACAAACCCTTTTGTCCTTGGTGTTATGAAGGAATAACCAATTGTTATTCGAAATAACCTACAAAGACATGCTCATCCGACTTCGGTTCTAAACATCTTACTTATGTTTAGCATACCAAAATTTAAGAAATGACAACTTGGGTTTTACCCCAAACCATAACTTCCATGGTGTCATTTAAACGGATCAAGATGGAGCTCTTTTCAGTGTAAAAGCGGTAGTCTCTAAAGCTTTAATCTTTTAAAACATAATGGCGGTTTATAAATAACACCTTTGATCCAACCATGTCAAACAAGGTTTCATTACAAATCTCAAACACTCCATACTCCTATGGTGTTTCGGGAAATGTAAATCTAGGTGTTTTGCTAAACTTGTAGCTCAAATAAATCCCTTTATGATAAATCATAATTCATTTATTTTTCTTGTTACACTTGTAACTCAAATAAATCCCTTACGATCAAATCATAAACCATTTATTTTCTTGTCACAATGATTTTCACTTCATCTTGAAATTCTTTGAACGTTTTCAAATATTTCATACTTCTTTCTCATTAAGTGAACATTCACTCAAATTTCCGGAGAAAGCATATGAAGTTGAAATCCATCGCTTACGACTATACTTAATGGACTACATACATCGATATGTATAAATTCCAATAATTTAGTCGTTCGTTCTTCTTTGGCCTTTGAACGAAGTTTTAATTATCCAGGAAAGTCTCTGGCGTCACTTGATCAAATCAAAGACTCCAAAAATCCATGAAAATGGAGTTTCTTCATGTTTTATTTCCAATATAATTTAAAAATGATGTCACTGTAAGTGATCTTCCAATCATTTGTCTTGCGATATTTTAGCATTAGGTTTTATGGATGTGATTTCTCCAACTAGATTTGTAAATCATCCATCTTATATGGAATACGTAATTATTTGAGCAACATTTGTTCTCATAATACCGGATTCAAATAACAATTATTAAAACAAATCTTGAAGTCAAGCTTTGATGTCAACGATAAATACAAACAACGGTTTGTTTGTTTTCGATGAACATCATCACATATTATCTTGCTAGTTACTTAGGCCATTGTGGTTCATGAATTGCGTCGTTCCGTATGAAATTTCATACCAACCAATTCGGTATCCAATACCCAAGAACCACATTGTTTAACAAACAAAGAATACAACCATAACATGTATATCATCCATATACCTAAATTGGATATTTCCAATCTTTTCTTTTCTGCCAAATATATTTTATAGATTCTCTTTCAGCATTTCCTTTTCCTTTTTTAAAAAATCTATCAACATCAAAAGTGGCGCCATATACATGACACATAGTCCAAAGCGTGTATATTCAAATAATAATACCTTTGGACTTGCACTTTGAAGTAGATCACCATCATAAAAATGATTGGTATTCTTTCAAAATCCATTCTTTAGTAATCTTTTAGTGTAGTAAACACTTTACATACATCTTATATTCACCCTTATCATGACGACTTTCATTATCAAGCTACTGTAGCTTATAAAGGTGAATCGTGAGTATAACATTACTTTCCAAAACCCTTTTTGGATGATTAGGATGTCTAGCATCTCCAACCTTCGTAAATTCTCATCCAATATGCGAACATATATTATACTCTATCATATTGCAACCAAAACATTATTTCAGATATCGTTATATCTGCCACACATGATGGTTTCTGAAACAATTCTTTCAGCTCCTAGATAAACTTTATATTAAAACAATCAAGAATCATGGAGGCAAACATCATACTTAAGATACAAACACTGGAATTGTTACTCTCGATTTAATACCAATTATTAAATTTCACGGAGTAAATAGAGTTTGCTGAAAGTTTGCAATAGGACTTTAAACTTTAGATTGACACTCAACACAATACGATACAAGTTCGTAAAGTATATATCCAGAATTCTATAGTTCTATTATCTCAATTACAACTATGCATAAGGTGGTGAACGAATGCCAATGACTACAACAAATTATGCAAATTCACTTTGATTTAATTTATGATAAATTGAGTTCTACTAATCCAAATTAGAAATGAACTCCCACTCAAAAACGACATCCCTCGTGTCTTTTTGGTGATTACATGAACCAAATCCGCTACACCAAGTCCGATCATCACGTGAGTCGGTGTAGCTTCAAAGGCGAGCATCAAATGGTCATCATATCTACTATATTACTCATGCTTAACCTTTCGGTCCGTGTTCCGATGCCATGTCTGTACATGCTAGGCTCGCCAAGTAAGAACCTTAGTATTCACGTGTGTAACTGTCTTACACCCGAGATATGCTCGTGGATTCAAGTACACCCGATCATCACGTGATGCCTTGAAGCGACGAAACATTGTAGGTGCATACTTAAGGAAGACACATTCTTATCTTGATATTTAAATGAGGGATTATCTTATTATGCTAATAAAATGCCAAACAAGCAATATAAGATGCAATCAAAACATCACATGTTTATAAGTGAAATGATATGGTTCCCGCATATGATCTCCATCATGTGCACCGTGGTATGATCTGTATCATACCTTTATGTGTAAGGCCAAGGTCTATGGAACTTACACGCTATGTGTGTTGTAAGAGTATCATCTCATACTTCTACTTACAACATCACCATATCATAACACTAGCCCAGCAACAATCTAAACTAGACGCCTCTAATTTTTCTATTGCAAGTTTTACGTGGCTTAGGGCTTTCGAAGATAGAACCGTTCTTACCTACGAACATGAACCACAACGAGGATAACCAAATTGTTGAAAACTCATTGAAAATTAGATATTGACTATAGTAGGAGAGACAGACACCCGCTAGCCACTTATGCAAAACTAGTTGCATGTCAAGCGTGGAACAGGTCTCATGTGCGAGGACATGTAAAGTTTGTCCGGGCCGCTTCATCCCACTATGCCACCAATATCCAAAGTACAACTAAGGAGCAATAAAATGATCATCATCGCCCCCATACTCATATGTGTACTACCCGTGCAAAGCATCTACGCATAGATCCGGCTCTGATACCACTGTAGGGTTCGCAGCATAGAAAACAAAAATTTCCTACGATGGGAACAACTAAGTACCAAGATCTATCTACTAGATACAAGCAACGGGTGGATATACAACCATAGAATACATACCCTCGAAGACCGAATAGCGTTAACGATGTTGTACTCGTGGATGAGGTAGACGAACGCTTGCCGATCTCAAGATCGTGATGAAGTCCATCTGGTCCAGCACGATCAAGTCTAGCACCTCAAAGCAGTGATGCATCCGTGATCGCACACGCACGGGTACCGACAACCTCCGCCCTCGCTCCAATAAGCAGCGGAAGCAACAAATCCTTCCAGAAAAAGCCACCGGGAACATGTATCTCGCTGATCCGAGACCATGGGGAAATTCTAAAGGGGGAGAGAAATCCTTCGCGAGGAGGTGTACTTTAAGAGGAGGAGAGGGGGGGCTTTATAGGGGAGAGGGGGGCACCCAAGGGGCATGGAGCCCAGCCATGGGGCTGCCCCCACCTCTTCCACATTCATGTGGGTGGAGCTACCACTCAAAATGAAAAGTCTCCACTCCCATTAAAAAGCCTCCACTCAAAAATCCACTCACATGCATTAAATTTCCACCAAATTTAATACAAGCTCTCATTTAAATAAAACTCTTTTATTTATTTATTCAGAATTTTGTTAATTACTTTAATTAACAAACATTCACATAAAACCCCTTACAACATTTCAATTTCACATGCAGAACCAGTTTCAGCAATTTCAACCGAAACAGTTTCGGTGTCTAGTGAAATAAATTCATGCGCTTTCCTTTTCTTTTTCTGGCATATCATTTGCTCCGAATGGTGTCAGTATCCCTTAAGTGTGTCACCCTACGGTTAGCGAATAATGCGGACATGATCGAGACCCTTCTCCGATCAATAATCAGTAGCGGGACCTGGAGATCCATACTGACTCCCACACATTCAACGATGACTTCTGTGATCGTGTGAACCTTTTACGCTAGTATCTTAATCCCTTTTTTTCACGATATATTACATGTCCGAGATTCGATCATCGGTATCTCCATACCTAGTTTGATCTCGTTACCGACATGCACTCTTTTCTCGTTCCCGTGATATAACATTCTAGTGATCAAATCACTTGCTTGCAAGCTAATCAATGTGATATCACCGAGAGGGCCCAGAGCATATCTATCCGTCATCGGGATGAACAAATTCCACTCTCGATACATGGGTCTCAACATAACACTTAGTAGTTCTGAAGCCATCTTTATAATCACCCAGTTACGGTGTGACGTTTGATGTCATCGAGAAACTCTTCCGGTGTTAGTGATTGACATGATCTCATGGTCTAAGGATTAGGATCACTTCGTAAGTTGTTATAGCAATATAAACTCAATGACTTTGATCATAATGTTATACTTCGGATGAATGTTCATCACATCATTACGCTGATGTTGTGACCTCGTTATTAACAACATCCAATGTCCATGATCAGGAAACTTTGATCATATTGTTAATCAACGAGCTAGTTTATAAGAGAGGCATAACTAGGAACTTCCTTTTTGTTTATTAAACACACATGTATTAACGTTTCCGTATTAATACAATTATAGCATGTAAAATAAATATTTATCATAAATAAGGAATACGATAATAACCACTTTATTATTGCCTCTCGGGCATATTCCCTTCACATCATTAGAACTAGCACCAGAAAATTGCTCTTTCATAACAAGATTTAACAAAGCAGGTTTAATTTCATAAAAGGTAGTATCAGAAGCAGGTGGAGCAATAGGTGTACTCAGGAAATCATTATTGTTTGTGCTAGTGAATTCACACAACTTGGTGTTCTCAGGAGAATTCATTTTTACAAAGGTGAAGCAAGCCAACAGCAACAACAACTAGAGCAGGACTATTTTTGTGTGTTTTTTATAAGAAAAAGCAAACCAAACGATTTTTTTTTGTAATTTTTGAAAGAAAGAAGCAAGCAAAACAAAGAAAAAGGAACTAAGCAAAACAAAAACAAAGTAAAGAGATAGGCTGTGAAAGGCTCCCCTTGTGAAGCTGTCCTTAACTCCCCGGCAACAGCGCCAGAAAAAGTCTTGATGAGCTCAGATCACTGTAGAGCTTCGTTGGGAAACCCCAAGAGGAAAGTATGATGAGCACAACGGTAATTTTTCCCTCAGTTATGAAACCAAGGTTATCGAACCAGTAAGAGGAAGGAAACAACTCCAAGGTATTTCTAACAACTTGGAATCCTGCACAACACAAACTCAAGACTTTGCCCCAACTTACAGTAAGGTTGCCAATCTCACTAGTTTGCTAAAAACAAAGGATTAAATGTATAGTGTGAAAGGTAATGATTGCTTGCAGAAATTAAACAGTAACAGTAGATGATGTAACATTGGTAAAGATTGGACCGGGGTGCACAGTTCACTAGAGGTTTTCTCCTTAAGAATAATAACATGCTGGGTGAACAAATTACAGCGGGGCAATTGACAGTACTGAGCAAGGCATAACAATGCAAATACTAGACATCGATATTCATATGAGATTTGATTAGGCATTACAACAATATACATAGACCGCCATCCAACTACATCTATGACTAATCATCCACCTTCAGGTTATCATCTGAACCCCCTCCAATATTAAGTTGCAAGAAATGGATAATTGCATTAAGAAATGTGTGTAAAGTAAACAATATAATTGTTCCATGAACAAAATATTGTCGTTTTCTCCCTAGTGGCAACAACACATCTATAACCTTAGAGATTCATGTCACTTCCTCATTTAATAGAGGCATGAACCCACTATCGAGCATAATACTCCCTCTTGGAGTCACTAGCATCTACTTGGCCAAGATAGCTACTAGAAACGGAGAGCATGCAAGATCACAAACAACACAGACATGATAGAATCAATAATCAAGAAGACATGATAGAATCAATAATCAATCTGATATAGTATCTCAATATCCATCGGATCCCCGCAAATACAACATGTATGATTACAAATAGATAATCTTGATCATGAACGGAGCTCACAAGATCTAAACATGATAGCACAAAGGAGGAGAAACAACCATCTAGCTACTGTATGGACCCATAGTCTAAGGGTGAACTACTCACGCATCATACCAGAGGCTGGCATGGTGATGAAGAAGGCCTCCGGGATGATTTCTCCCCTCTGGAAGGGTGCCGGGAAGAGCTTGATCCTTCGATCTAGGGACGATGGTAGCGGCTGCATGCATTTCGTGGAGATCTGATCGGGTGCTTAGGGTTTTGGCATCGGGGCTTTTATAGGCAAGAGGCGGCGGGGAGGGCACCCGAGGCGCCCACATCAGGTGGCGGCGCGCCCTAGGGGGGCCCCGCGCCACCCTAGAATGTGGCGGCCTCGTGACCCTCCTCCGGTTGCCCTTCAGTCTCCGTGTTTGTTCCGGTAAAATATTGACTTTGGCTTTTGTCTCGTCCAATTCCGATAATATTTCCTTACTAGCTTTTCTGAAACCAAAAACAGCAGAAAACAGGCAACTAGCACCACAACATCTTGTTAATAGGTTAGTCCCAGAAAATGTATAAAAATACCTCAAAGTGTAGACAAAGCATATAAAAGTTGATACTGAACAAACATGGAACATAAAAAATTATAAAAAATGTATCAGTGATTTCCCCCACCATTCCTTGGAGAGACCTGATGTGTCTAACATGGTGTTAACCAAATCTGTTAGAGTACGGTTCTTTCTTTCGGCTACCCCATTTGACTGGGGTGAGTAGGGAGGCGTCCTCTCATGAATTATGTCATGTTACGCAAAAATGAAATCAAACTTGTTGGATAAATACTCTCCACCACAATCAGACCTAAGCCTCTTAATATTTCCATCAAGTTAGTTTTCTGTTTCAGCTTTATAGATTTTGAAGAAACTCAAAAGCTTATCTTTTAATTTCAAAAGATACACATGATAGTATCTCGTAGAGTCATCGATCAACGTCATGAAATATTTCTTTCCACATTTTGTCAACACACCATTCATCTCACAAAGATCATAATGTATGACCTATAGTGGTGTTAAATTTCTCACCTATGTAGTTGTATGTGACTTGTGAGGTTGTTTTGCTTGCACGCGGGCTTGACACTTAGATCCCTTAATGATAGTGAAATTAGGGATTAAATTCATTTTGTCTAGCCACGACATAAAACCAAAATTAATATGACAAAGACAATAATGCCAGGTATTTGATTTAAAATTCGTGTAGATATGATTAACAACTTTATTACAAACGTCTGACAGAGTTAAGAGGAACAAGCCTCCACACTCATAACCTTTACCAACAAAGGTTTGATACTTATAAAGTACAAATTTATTAGACCCAAATACAATCTTGTATCTGTCTGGACATAGAAGATATCCGCTAACAAGGATTTTATTTATTGAGGGAACATGATGCACGTTCTTCAGGCGCGTGGTCTTTCTCGAAGTGAACTTCAGATCGACTGTACCAACACCATGAAAAGAAGCATGCGAGCCGTTCCTCATCAGCACAGTTTGAGTCCCTTTGACCTGATATGAAGAAAACATGAAGATATCAGAACATGCATGTACATTAGCACCCGTGTCAATCCACCAATCAATAGAATGACTTAATGAAAGAACAGTAGATAATATACCATACCCAACATTTTTTATCCCAATGTTGCTCATGACAACATTAGCAGTCTTGTTTTCCTTCCCATGCTGGCAATTTTCAAAGCAGTTGGGACAAGAAGAAGCCCAATAATAAGGATCACCACACACATGACAAGCACCTTTCTTCTTATCAGTCTTCTTAAAACTGGTAGATTGTGAGGCCTTGTTCTTTCCATTGAACTTTTCTTTGCCATCAAACTTTCCCTTATTTTTCAACTTATGAGGCTAGTTCTTTTTCTGTACAAGATTGGCATTAGAACCTCCCTCGATACCTCAAGCACATGTGTATTTTGCTCTCGCCTTCTATTCCACATCAAGAGTTCCAATGAGATCCATCACGAAAAACTTTTATATCTTGTGCTTTAGAGAAGTAGCAAAATTCCTCCATGACGGGGGAAGCTTGGCAATAATGCCTCGGGCAACAAACTTGTATGATAACACACAAGTGAATTTCTCGAGCTCCCTGACAAGTGATTGTATTTTATGAGCCTGCTCCACAATGGGGCGGTCATTAACCATCTTATAGTCATAGAATTGTTCCATGACATATAGTTCACTGCCAGCATCGGAGACTCCAAATTTTCTCTCGAGCGCATCCCACATATCCTTGCCATTGCTAAATAACAGGTATGAATTGACAATATTGTCACCAAGAATGTTGTTCAAGACAGTCTTGAAAGTGGTATCAAGTTTTTGAAATGTCTCTTCCTGAGCAAGATTAAGATCTCCCCCAGGTGCGCCATAGATGATGTTATAGCAGCTCATGGTCTGAAACTAGAGCACTGTCCTCGCACGCCATCTCTTGTAATTGACACCTTCAAACACAGGTGGCTTCATGGATACAACAAAGCCACTTCGGTTAAATTGCCTCTAATAAGGTTTTTTGGATTGTTGAGTATAAGAGCAATTTACCAAAAAAACCATAATAAACGGTAGATAAAACAAGAATAGAATAATATAAATTAAACTAATCATGTGATTTAGCGGATAAATATTAAGATGGATCCCAAGAATATTGCAAAGGCAAAGAACTTGAGATAAGATTAGAACAATGTCTATGTCAAACCAAAAGAAACGATATACTATCTGACTAAGATAAACAAGATTGAGGAAGATGATATACATCACTACAAAGGAACCACCAGTGTTAGCGTTGGCACCGTCGTCGGCCATGTCGTCGAGGAAGAGGTTCGGGGAAGAAGTCGCCGTTGGGAAATACGTCGGTGCAGTCGCTGTCTGTAAAGGAGTCCGTGATGAAACCAGTAGTCTCGCCAATAGCGCTTTCCAAAAACCTTATCGCCTTTCTCCCGTACACGACTCGGAGTCGGGGTCTCGGAGGCCTACTATCCTGGCTCGCGGTGCTCTAGAACTGGAGGCGTAAAGGGATGTGCGTTGGTGAGTCTGAGAGGAGGCGAGGCGAGGTGTGGCAAGACAAGCGAGAAGGAGGAGCCCGCGTGTATATGTCTTCTCTTCTCAAGCTCGTATAATTGGTGGAAGAGCTCACCTTATAAGCTGGTCCAACTTTCACTCAACTAGCAATATGAGACTAAAATTTTCTTCCACATCTTGTCTTGCATGAATGGGCCAAGTGGGCCCGTAGGATTTCAGAAATTTATTAAATATAATAAATGGGCTGGACCATTTAGACAAAAATTTCCAACAATATACATGTAATTAAGTGATAGTGAACAAAAAACGATATTCATAAAATATGATGTCACGGGAGAAAATGCTGGTTGCTGCCATTGGTTAGCTCATGGCTGGAATGAAGAGCATAAGAATTAAAGAGTTGTTTTTTGAAGAAAATAATAATTTGCATTTTTTATTGTTTGGGGTTGGTTCAGGTTGCAGGTGTATAATATTGCACGTGTGGCCCACAACTGTGGCATTAGGCACTGCCCAGAGCGCTAGTGACCCAGCCCATATCTTTACAGCAATCGTAGACTCGACCAACAGAAATAGCAGGGCCCGAAATAACGCATGTTGCATCTGTTATCAGAAATCCACACATGTTGCGTATCCTCCGTGCTCACGTGGGCCGGCCCATGTTCTGTTTAAGCGTAGCCGGCATTTTTCATGAATTTTCTTCGGTCAGGTTTGGCTACGGTTTTGTCCGGTTTTTCTCTATCTCACTTATGTTTTTAGTTTCTTTCGGATTTTTATATTGGTTCCTTTTCAGTAAGATTTTATTTTAGCTTTTTCCGTTTTTAATTTTTGTTTTTGTTATACTTAACTGTCTTACGATGTACAAAAAAGGATAAAGCATAATGGGATGCCCTAAATAATTTTAGCGTGACCGATGATTTCATGACTACTTGTAATACTAGCTTCATTGACTCGGTGCTTCTCGACTTGATAATTTGTACTATGGAAATGTATTAGTATTAATACCTTACTATGATTTTTTGAAAAAATATCATGATTTGTTTTACGTTTGTATACTACATTTTTTATATTATACTTAGTAGTTAAAGGGAATACCTTTCGCTATAGCTAGCCAGCTATCATAAGGCGATTTGAAACTTCACGAATAATTAATAAGCATGGTGTCTTAGCATTCCCCCCTTGGAACTTTTGGTTTCTAGATCGAATAACTATTTAAAACTTTCAGATTTTGCAGTGAACATTGACAACTTGGGATGCATTCCATGGTGACACAATGGTCTTTGGTTGTCGCGCTCGCGCAGGAGAAGATTGATCAAGTGTTGTGGCCATTTGATTCAGTTTGAAAAAATTTGTCCTAAAATTATAAATTGAATCCTCGAATCTTAATTTATTACCAATGAAACTGGAAAGCAGGGAGCAAGGAGAGACCCATCAGCCCAAATACTCACGGTCCCTGCCAAGCAGGTAATTCTTGTGTTTTCACATTCTGTATTTTGCGCATGTCATTCTATCCTACTAGTATTTCTATGTTTTGCTAGTTGTACAATTCTTGAAATCCAACTAATGAAAGAGGCCCTTACTCTGGACTCCTACAAAGATTCAGAACAAAGGATTTGTGCAATAGATCTCTCTGATCCACATGAAACGGAACACGGGGAATCTTGGAGGATTAGGGATAGGTCCTAGGGTAGAGAGGTAGTACGGCAACGAAAATATCAGTACGTGCACCTCGCTTCGGTTCGTGTCAGTTGTCACTACACCCCCCCCAATAGGGTCATATCTCTGTCAGCCAACTCCATGACGATCTTGACCAACATCAGCAGGAAATTGAACCTGTCGCAGGTAGGATTGCCGTGGCGTTGGAGGCCGCGGTAGAGTTTGGTACCGCGTCCCAGCGTGCGACCATACGAGAAACGGTGATTTCAGGTGCTCCCCTACGCAAAATAAGAAGGGTAATGCAAAATGGATGAGGAAAAACATTAGAGGCAACAACATTTTTCGTTTGCATCGTGCCATGGACGATTTGGGCTCATGGTCTGGGCAGTCCGGCCGACTGCATACAACAACGCAACCCAAAACAGACGAAAACGGATAGGTCAGTCCAAAAGTAAAAAGTCTATATGCGTTTACATCTGGGCTAACATGAATCCACGTCTGTCCGAACAGATTCATTTACATCAAAACTGTGTCACGGATGGATCGGTCCGACGAATTAATCCGTAAGGAGATGCAGACCCATTCGGACACGCGCAATACACCGTGGCATTTTTGCACTCCTCAAAAAGCATCTGACCACATGGCACTCTCTCCTCCACCGCGTGCGGCGCAGGTGCAGCCACCGGCCGCGACGGGACGCGCGCTGATCAGATCAGCCACCCGCGCCGACCTGACGCCTTCTTTTATTACGTCTCTCCCTCGTCGCCCGAGACGTTTGGTAGTACTACTTGGTGGTGTGGTGTGGCAATGCTCGATGACTCTGCTCCTCCGGCGAAGCGCGTGCGCTCCCAGCCTCACGCTTTCTGCCCACTAAAGTGTGCTTACGGTTGAGGTGATGGCTCTGTTTGAGGTGACCGATGATCGCCAAGCAATTGCTTTGCCTAATCTCTCGTCCAATTCTTTTTTTTCGACGAAAAGTCCTTTTGATAATTCTACTACCAGAGATAACAACTAAAATCATCTCTATACCCGTGACCTCATAAAGTCCCAAATTCCACTTGTTTTACCCACCCAGTACCAAATTGCCATCTCCCAGATCTCCATTAATATAAACTGGGGAGAAGATTTCGATGCAAGAAAGCGCAGCTTGCCGACCTGGTCGGTGCTGCATCCTGTCGCCACGTGTGTAGGTCTCCTTCTGCCACCACCAAGCCGTAGACAAAAAGAGCCCCGTTTCCAATGGCGCCGCGCCAAGTGTCCCGCACACTAGCCACATTTTGCTGCTCTATATAAGTCCTCGCCCTTCCTCTTGGCCGGAAGAAAACAGGATCCGAATCCAAACAGAGCAAAGCATTAGTTGGTTCAGTGATTTCCCCACCACTACTTCCGCTCGAGACGCCCAAATCCTCAGACTCCCGGAAGGAGAAGAAGAAGAAGAGTTGTCGAAGATGAGCAAGCTCTGGACTGTACTGACCCATCTCCACACTCTTGCCGGGTATGTATGGCCAAATCCATCGATTCCTCTTCACAGTTCTTTCTGCAGTTCTTGTCTGATTAAGCTCTCGACTAATCCTTGTGCAACCATTTGTCTCTGTTCGCTGTCCTTGCAGGCCTGGCGTGATGCTCCTGTACCCCTTGTACGCGTCGGTGCAGGCCATGGAGAGCCCGTCGAAGCTGGACGACGAGCAGTGGCTCGCCTACTGGATCCTCTACTCCTTCGTCACCCTCGTGGAGATGGTCCTCGAGTCCCTAATCTACTGGTAATTAAGCTAGCTGCCTCCTCCGCGTACGGCGATTTCTCCTCATCTCCGTGTCAGTTTCACTGACGGAAACTTCATTCAGGATACCGATCTGGTACGAGCTGAAGCTGCTGTTCCTGGCGTGGCTGGCGCTGCCCAACTTCAGAGGAGCGGCCTTCATCTACGACAGGTTCGTCAGGGACCAGCTCAGGAAGCACGGCCTCACCAACCACCCCGGCAGCGGCAGCGGCAAGAGCAAGAAGGAGAACGGCGTCAAGGAGAAGTCGCCGTCGCCGTCCCCCAAGGAGAAGGAGAACGCCAAGAGCAAGTTCCTCTCCTTCGTCACCCCCAAGAAGGATCATGAAGCGCACTGAGGAAGATCGGGTCCCTGCAGCAGCTGGCTTGTGGTTGTGGTCTGGTGTCTAGTTCTGCTTTTGTTTTTCTGTCCTTGCTTCTGTTTCTGCAGCTGGAGGTAGTAGTATTTTACACGCGTGGCCATGGTCAGCATCTGTGTGTGAAGTGTGAACAAACTCCATTGGAGTGGGAGCGTAGCAGAGGCTCTTCCCTGTTGACTGGTGGTTTGGGTTGATCTTTAGCCTCTCTGATGAATGGGGATTATGGAGACCTGACAATAACTCCTCTGGTTTCTGTCTGTGGGACGTGGGTTTATCTGAATAACCAGCGGACACTCAATTCCCAGGACTGTGGGTTTATCTGGGACAGTGTAGTGAACCAAGTAATTATAACCTATTTTCTCAACCTTCAGAACAAACTTCCTCCTTTTTGGAGAAGAGGCCAAAGGCCCTGCTTTATATAGAAATAAAGCAAAAAACAACATTCTTTTCTGGGGTTACCAGATTACAAGTAACAGAACAGGGACAACAACACCCAACCAAAGCCAAAATAGCCAAAACTACAGCTCGAAAAGGAAAGAAAGCTCGCACAGGATCTGCAGAAAGAAGCTACTGTACTAGCTAAAGCAAAACGCAAACCGAAGCTAATAGCATCTCTACTAGCATTTCTAAGAGGGTCTTCTCGGGACGTTTTTTTTTTTTCATCCGAGGGCGAAAAATCTCTCTGTCGCATTTCCAGGCGCTCAGTTTTCGTCGGATTTAACCCATTTTACATCTAGGGTTTTCAGACCGAACCTAAGGATCTAGGAACCGACTGAAAATGCCGGATGAACCGAAAAAACGGGTGGGCCAACCCTGTCAGCGACGGACACAAGAATGAGCTCCCCACTTTTCTCTCCCCCCCCACCTCCCGTCTTTCTTCTCCATTCCCCACCACATCTCCCGCCAGTTCCCACAAGGACAAACTTTGCCGACTTCATGCCTTTCCTGACTCACAGTTCGCCTTGTCTTCGCACCTGGCCCGTGCACTCGGCATGCCATGTGTTCAACAATACTGAGAAGTGCCAAAAATGGGTGGATACTTGCGTGAGCCTCACCAAAAACAAGGATGGCGTGTACAACCCTGAGGCTCCACCCCAGCTGCCGGCGAAGGAAGGCCGGAGGTCGGCCAGAAGAAGGGCAAGATGTTGAAGGCTACGGGACCTCCTGCCGAACGTATCCTCGCATCCATCGAGAAGTGCATCACGGATTCGAAGGCACATGCCGAGAAGAGTGGGGAGAAGGCCGACGAGAGGTGGACGCAGTTGTTGCACAACCAAGATAGGAAGATCGACCTCCTCAAGGCGAACTTCACCGTCAAGAAGAGGAACACAAACCTCCAGTTTCTCATGGACGACGAAGACACCTCGGCAATGAGCCCCCGGGTCAAGGCCGCGCCGCAATGCCATCCTCGACGAGGACGTCCCCGCCAACACGCCGAGCTATGAGGCGTCTCGCCACCCACCGCCGAGCTCTTCCTCCACCTCCTCCAATCCGTCGACATGCCTTGTCCCGGCGGAGGAGCCCATCCCTGTCGCAGCAGACATGGCAGAGACACCTATCCCCGTCGATGAATGATCACCGAATTTCATCATGAAGCGCTGAGGCACATCGGATCCCTGCAGCTGGCTTGTGGTTGTGGTGTCTAGTTCTGCTTTTGTTTTTCCCCTTCCTTCCGTTCCTGCAGCTGGAGTAGTAGTTTACACGCGTGGCCATGGTCAGCATCTATGTGTGAAGTGTGAACAAACTCCATTGGAGTGGGAGCGTAGTAGAGAGGCTCTTTACCTTTTGACTAGTGGTTTGGGTTGATCTTAGCCTCCCTGACGAATGGGGGTTGAGAATGACCTGACAATAACTCCTCTGCTTTCTGTCATGAAACATAAGTGTGGCCGTGTGAGCTTATCTGTATATCCAGAGGCCATCAATTCCCAGATTCCGGAAGAGTGTAGTGAACGAAGTAATTATAACCTATTTTCTCAACCTTCAAAACACACTTTCTCCTTTACAAATTATACCCTGTTTTTGGATTTTGTCGAAGTTATATGTTATAACGTTTAACTGAACATATAAAAAATATAAATGTGAAGTACACATAATATGGTGGCTGGATGGATAGTTCAGACTCCTCTCTCTCCCCCTCTCGAGTCTCTCACCCCTCTGGCGATGGGACACACCTCTCCCTCTCTAACCCCCCCCCCCCTAGGTTGTCAGCTAGGGTCACCGAATGGCGGCGGACTTTGTAACATCCCAGCATTAGAGCCTAGAAATAAGCTGAACCCAGATATGTGCATTGCATTCATCCATAGAAAATCCGAATAATTTTCGCGCTTTTAAAACAGAACTTGTCAAATTGAATGAAACTTCTCTTAGCTTGATGAAATTGAAGTAGATCATCAAGTTGACTGCGATAAGTTTCAATAAGACCTTTGCTAAAACCTTATTTTGGGTAAGGAAGATTTGATCTAAGGGTAGATCAAATGTACTATAAGTTAAACCATAATACTATGTGAATTATATTTGATCATTAGGTGATCCTATTATAGTATTAATTATAATCACTCATAAGTACCAAATTAAGGATGTAACACAAATAATAAGAATGTAATAACTATATCTTAATCTCATCTGCATACATCCTGAGTATCATTGCAATATCTAGCCCTACTTCTTAAGTAAGATTGAGTAAGAAAGAAATTAAGTTTAGATCATTCACCTATACGTTTCTTTCCATATCAATCCTTATTGAGTTATATTTTAATATATGTTGTTCATTATTGTTGAGAAATCAACTATTGATTCACCCATTCTCAACTTAACAAGTACTTGATCATAACACAACTTACAAATAAGTATCTACAAGGAAATAACCTAGAAGAGGTGAATAATGATGCTAGTTTCAAATGACATTTATTTGATAAGAATGATTGCAAAGAACCTAATTAATAGGATAATTGATGGAGTTAAATCCCTCCTTGATAGAAAAGAAGATTACAAGGGTGAAGTCTGGAGATAGTTGCCAGGAGTAGTCCTATAGGATCAAGTAGGTATAATCAATGAATTATATCTCTTAATCCAATAGAACTAAACAGAAGATGTTTATCATACAACTGCAATGATGTAGGGATGGAAGCGTTGATTAACCAACTAGAAACCTAAACCATAAAAGGATCACAAGATTATAATGATCAAGCCTTATTCACCAAGACTGAGTACTTATGGCATGTATAGGTGGTATTGGTGGATAAAACATGATTGAAACCCTATTAAAGATAAGTTATTCTAGAATAGTCATTACAAACCACATAAATATGATTTAGGGTTGGAGTGTGAGTTTGTGGAGTAAAGTGAATCTAAGATGATATTATTCAATTAAAGCTAGTATAGCATGGAGTCATAGAAGTGTTGTTAGTCATTCTAAAGGATAGTCAGCTTTAGAGAAAGGTAGTTGGATGCATACAACTATTGGGGATACATTAGTAATGAATGATTAAGGATGATTATGAGTAGAGTTTGAAGGAACTATTTGTTGGATGGAAGGCTATCAACAGTAGAGTAGTAAATACAACCAAGCAAGGATATGATGAAGTTATGAAATACTTTAGTATCAAACTCATTTAGTTTATCCATGAGTTTAGAAGGTTAATAAGTGAATGAGAATATTTCTATGAAGAAAAACTCATCATGTTAACCATGATGATAGATAGAAAAGGGTAGTATATCTAGGAAAGGAATTACTTAATAAGAAGTCTAGAATTATAAATTATGGAAGATAGTAATTCTTGGTGAACAATCAACTCCAAACCTTAAAACCAAGTATAATATCCATTTCATATTAAGAATTCCTCATCTTATAACTATATCACTTGATACGAACATTTCCCTAAAACAAATCACATAAGCACATCTTTGTTAATTCCAACCATCATAACTATATGTGCTTAAGTATATCTTTATCAATTCCTTTCTATAAAACATTCTAATTATAACTTTCTTTTATAAAAGGTGATGCATCAAATATCACAAACAGAAGACCATATGCTTAGTTATTAAATCTTTACTCATATCCATAAAGGAATCTAAGTATATTAAAAACCCTAAACCCTAGGATAAATATTCATAATTCAAAACCTTAAACTTCTTTGTTTATCACAATAGAATATGCACATTGCCATTGTCCAAATCAATGGGAGTAGTAATAACCATATCAATGTATTTTATATTTCATGCATCAAATAATGGTATAGGATCATTATACATATAAAAGTTTCTATTCAAACTATGAGCCAACTAGAGTTAAGTTATAAGTAAATAAGAATATATCATAGAAATCCATAATTAAAAGAGGAGAGAAAAATATTAAGAAAAGTTTCTACAAATTATTAAAGGGGGTTCATATTAAGAAGATAAAAGAAATATAAAAGATTATATAATAAAAGTTCAGAAATGATATTAAATATATTCTAGTATTATTGCTAATATCCAGTAAATAAATCCTACAAAGAAAGGTTCAAAATATAAATCAAATTCAAATCTGAATAGGAAAACAGAAAATAGAAAAAGAGTAAAACAAATAAAAACATTACCTAGCCGAGCCCAACATCTCTGTTTTTACGGCCAGTGCAGCCCACTTGACCGACCAGCCCACCGGCCGTCAGCTTGAACTTCATTTCTCGTCGTCTTCCTCGCCGTGGCATGCGATGGCGTCATGGCGGTCGTCGATCTCCGATGCGTTACGATGCGCGCCGTCGTCAGTGAGGAGGGGGATAAGAACGCCCGCGAGCTCCTCTATCCATTCGTACCCGAATCACTCTCTCTCGTGCTCTCTCTAAAAATTTCCCAACCATGCCAAAACCCTAACTCGAAGGAGTTGCTCGTTGTCGTTGTTAGAGACCACCCCAAGGCCAACTGAAGGTTCCACGAGCACCGCCATGGTGGACTTCGTCTGCTAGGAGGAGGAATCGAGCCGGGAAGCCTGCAACCATGTGCATCGAGCTCGTCTGTCTGCCGTTAGCCGTCGACTATGGTGACGCCGTCTGAGCTCTCCTCCCCTTGTCGTTGCCACTACAAGCTTCCTGGTGAGCTTCTGCTTCTGCTCGTTCTCTTCGATTTGATCCTAGTCATCTGTAGCACCTTGTACGCATGCACCCGAGCCGGTCACCGTCGGAGCTCGTCGGAGCTAGTGCTCCGGTGACCATTCCGAGGTGGCGCAACCATAGTTCGACTCGTCGTTGCACCCTCTTTCCAACGCACCAAACCATGCATGCTAAAACGCCGTAGATCATCGCCGGCGACCTTGATTTGGTGGCGGAGGTCGCGCTGACGTCAGCGTGACGACGTGCTGGGGTCAGCCTGGACCTAGTTCCATGTTTGACCTGGTCTTTGCCCGCATGGCTGATGACATGGCCTAGGGCCTATATGTCATAGACTGGGGGTAAAGACTGGGTCGGTAATAAATGCATTTCTTTCACCCGAGAGATGAGGTGGACAATGGCGCACGGGTCAGTGACTGAAGCTAGCTGTGGGTGCGGTGTAAAAAGTATTTTTCTGTTAAGAAATAAATAAAATGTTATAATTCAATTAATAATATTACAGAAATCAAATAAATGATTAAATTTTGTTTACTTAATAACTTTTGATTTATAATTCAGAAAAATGTGTATAATATATGAAAATTTCCAGAAAAATAAAATCTACAACTTAAAACTATTATAAAATATTATTATGATGATTATTTAAATAAATATTATTTAATAAAAGTTTTATAAGTAATAAAACTTTGATATTTTAGATTTTTATAATGATAAATGTTAATAATATAAATAAAATACCAAAAATCTTAGAAAAATAAGAATTTTAATTTAAAACTATAATCATGTATTATTATTTCACTTAATTAAATATTTATTATTTATTAAGTATTATAAAGTAATAAGAATTATAAAAATCACATCTTATTATTTATAAATCACAAAAATAAATGTAATATACCAAAATGATCACAAAAATAATATCTACATGTTAAAATCTAATATTATACTTTTTAATTAAATAGAAATTCAAATAATTTAATAACTCAAATTTAAACTTAATTACTTTATTAATAATTCATATAAGGATAAATAAAAATTTGTTGATATTTTTAAATGAGTCAGTTAAGTCTAATAGATAGTAATATTCTTAAATATTAATAATATGAAGCCATAATGGTTTGAAACATTGTAATCATCTTTGTATTGAATTATCTTCAACCCTAAGTGAAGATTATATTCTCAAAGTATTCCAATTGATGATAAAAACCTTAAAGAACACCTTGTGAATAAATCAGATCCTTTCCATCCATGTTAACTACCATATTACCAAAAACTACCCCAACATTATAATAAGTCCATTAGTAGTGAAGCAATATTATATTTTGGTTTATAAAACCACAATCACTCCTTTATAAAAGATAAATGATATTACTCTATTATAGAATCAAGAAATCATTACACCAAGTAAAAGAATAACCATTCTTAAATAACATAAAGAAAACATTCCAGATACACAAAGTACAAATATCATAAGCATTATACTTTCAAACTATCTTTGTTTTAAAGTTAACTTTAGTCTACAGAATCTTAATACAACACTATAAACATTACCATATGTTTTATAGTTAACTTTGGTCTGAAGTAGTTAAGTATAAAGCAACTCAAGCCAAACCATTGGATCAAACAAATAACATCAACCAGCATTAACTAACCACAAAGCTTGTTTAGACCTTAGAAGAGAAACCTTTTCTTTGAAGGTTATTCTTTTTGCCACTTCAAACAAGAAATATTGTATAAGCAATCTTGACCAGTATGTCCAAAGTATATATATTTTACTTCTACATATGTGTTGTTCACAACCACTCATAAACCTTAATAGAAGCACAATTGTGAAACGTATCTAAAAGAACCACACATTCCAAAGTAACCATTTCCGAGATCCCAAACCCTAGGACAACGATATTCCCGGGATTTGCGCTTAGAACGTGCATCACATTACTTATGCATAAAAGCATATTGCTTCTTTAAACATTAGTCCTTACCGGACCAATGATGCTGATTTCTGATTTTGGATCTTATACTGACTCGAAGACCGTGAGTGCATAATCTTGCAATCACAAAAGGCAAGTTCACACTTGCTCATGTCCTTTGTTTATTTTCTGTAAAGTATTTTATAAATCCAGTGTTGTTATCACCTACATTTGAAAAAGATCAGAAAACACTATTTTTGATAATAATGTGAACTAATGGTTACTGATCCAGGGTGATCAGCTAATCTATTAAATCTGACAGTTGGAATACCACTGTTCAGAAATATATCACCTAGGATTTAACAACCAATGTTGCCGATGATTCTCTGCCAGTATATTACGCGTTGACCATGAGATTTGGAATGGGACGGAGAAGTCAGCTGTATCTTCTTCCTCTCGCATGAAGCCGGATGTGCAGGTCGTGGCTGTTATCCTCGTAGCGTGCATATTAATTGGTAATTCGTAGAGGATATGCAGCATATGGGTGGGAACCCTCATCGTCCCACGATAGTTCTGGCATCTAACGGTTTATACAAACCATTGCCGTAATTCATTATGTGGGCATGGTGTACACCAAGGAGGCATGCGGGGTCGCGAAGGGGACAGTGATTGGCTTGGACCAACTACTAGGCCCCACATCATGTAATTGTGGACGGGAATAAGCTGCCTAGTTGTGCAACAAAGAGTTGATCTCTCATGGGTAAAGTAACGCACCTCTGTAGAGTGTAAGAACTGTAACTTGTTACTCCTGTCCGGAAGGAGCTGACGCTTCGGAAAGGAACTCCATGAAAGTTCTGGTAAACCCGTGAAGGCTGACGGACATAGATTTTCAGAATAAAAGCAACCTTTGAAGAAATGTTTATGAAATTGCATTGCCTACGACCTACGGTCTGTGGCTGTAGTTATAGTGCATCAAACACTCCTTTTTAGTGAATTTGCTGAGTACGCTCGTACTCAAAGTATCTTCTTAACCCTTGCTAGATTCTAAAGCCATGAAGACGATGTCTACACCAAGTTATGCTCCAGGAATCATCAACAACTAAAGATCTTCACTGAGGACAAGGAAGTCAACATATACCTCAACTCAAGTGAAGACGAAGTTACTGATTAAGATAGGAGTATTATATCTAGCCAAAGAACCTATTTCTGTAGTGCGTTGCAATAGCAGCAATTCCAACCCCTTAGCCAGAATACTAGACTCAATAGTATAATCGTTCTTGCGTTATTTATCTTTGATTCTTCTCCATAAGAAATTCTTTCTCTCTCTTTAACCTAGAGTGTTCTCTGGATCTTATGTAAAAGAGTGAGTTGTAACCTTTAGCCATGTATTGGACCCGCTGTGTTTCTATCGTGCCATTCTGAGGGATGTAATAATAGTGAATGATGTTTCATTGGTGTTATGTCAACGACTATAGTATACTACATCATGCAATGGTATACTGGGTCACCGCAGACTTCCCTTCCCCAGGCCCCTGTGAGCAGGTCGGGCCGTGGTCTCACTCCGACGGTGCTCCTCAGGAAGTGCTGGTCCTGCGTGTGGCAGGGTGAAGCTGAGGAGGTAGTCTTGGCGTGTGATCTTGCCGCGTTGCATAGGTGGTCGCTGTCTTGCCTTATCAGCCAGATCTGGGCCCTTGGGTCCCATCTAGGCTCGGGCGGGTTGGTGGTCTGCTGCTAGGCCTCCTAGGGATGGCAGCAGTGATGGTGCTCGAAAAGGGGACATCAATGATGCGACATGCATGTTGCAGCGGGGCAATGTGGGCTTTACATGCCCAATCTAGGCACACCTGGTCCTAGTGTGCCTCTATTGCTCTGCCCGATCGACTACCGCCTCTCAGTGGTGGAGGTTGCTCCCTCCCGCATGGATGTGATGCTTTTGTTGGAGATATGCCCTAGAGGCAATAATAAATATAGTTATTATTATATCTTTGTGTTTATGATAAATGTTTACATTCATGCTATAATAGTATTAACAAGGAAACATTAATACTTGTGTGATTTGTAAACTTAATTTGAAGTCCCTAGTATAGCCTCTATACTTCACTAGCTTGTTGGTTGATTAATGATTGTGGTTTCCCTATCATGAACATTGAGATGTTATCAACAACAAGATCATATCGTTAGGAGAATGATATGGTGGACATACTCCTATAGATAAGCGTAGCATAAAGATCAAGTCATTTCAATAGTTCAATTGCTATATGCTTCGATACATAGTAACCTAATTCCTTCGACCATGAGATCATGCATATCACCTTTTAGGATGGATGCTTTGATGACATCAAACACCACACCGTGAATCGGGTGGCTATAAAGGTGGCATTGAGTGTTTGGAAAGTATTGGTTGAAACACATGGATCAAGAGTGGGATTTGTCCATCCATATGACGGATAGATATACTGGGCCCTCTTGGTGGAATGTCATCCAATTAGCTTGCAAGCATGTGACCGGGTCACAGGGATCACATATCAGGAACGAGAAAAGAGTACTTATTTGAACGAGGTTGAACTAGGTATGCAGAGATACCGCGATCATAACCTCGGATAAGTAAACTATCGTGAGACAAAGGGAAATTGGTATCGTATGTAAGTGGTTCATTCGATCGCAAAGTAATCGTGAGAAATATGTAGAGCCATATGAATTTCCAGATTCCTCTATTGGTTATTGTTCGAGAAGTGTCTCGATCATGTCGCATAATTCACGAACCGTAGGGAGACACTTAAGGATTCGACGTTGTTTTGAGTAGTTATGGTATTATGAGAAAGAGACCAATGTTGTTCGAGTCTCGATGGGATCCGGATATCACGAGGTGATCCGGAATGGTCCGGAGAATAAGATTCATATAAGGAAAGTCCGTTTCGGAGTTCGTGAATGATTCCGTGTTTTCATCGAATGTTCTAGAAGGTTCCGGATTGTCCGGCACTCGGGGAGGTACATGAATGTGTCATTGAATGATTGCATCATGTACTAAGTGTTCTTGCTGTTCCAAAACTGAAAGTTAAACCGCCAGTTTGAAAGTCAAACGGCTAAAACAGAAAGCTGTGGAAAAGAAAGCTGTGGGAAACAGAAACTGTGGGAAACAAGCAAGAGGAGGTTGAAACCAACTTGGAGGAGTCCCTCTCCTCCAAGCCGCCGTCCACCTAGGCCGAGTTGGGGAGGACTCCCTCCCTCCTGGCCTTGCCCTCCACCTATAAAAGGAGGGGCAGGGCCTCCTCCTCTAGACACACAAGTTCCTATCCTCTAATCTCTGGTTTAGAGCCGTTTTGGTTTAGAGCTTCTAATTGCTTTAGCCTGCGGTTTAGAGCCTTCTAATTGGTGTGTCTAATCTCTAGACCACTAATAGCCCTCTCTCATACTCCACCATACTCCCGCTTAAGGCGAAGCCTGCGGATTCCTCTACTCGGTACCACGCCATTGTCTTTGCGGAATCGCGAAGAGTGCTACAACCTCCTTCTGCTGGAACAAGGGAGAGGAAGGTCTTCCGAAAATCGAATGTGTGATTGTGGGCGCTGCCGGAGCACTTGTGGAAGGATCGTCTACGATCTTGAGATCGGAAAATCGACTACATCACCCACGAGAATCCGCTCTCGTTAAACACTTTGTAATCTTCGAGGGTAAGTTATTCCATCGACTCGTTGCTACAATCTAGTAGATAGATCTTGGCTTGTTTGTTTGTATGCGATAGAATTTTTTTGTTTTCCATGCTATGAACCCCTACAGTGGTATCAGAGTCGTGTCTA
Organism: Avena longiglumis; assembly: GCA_030063025.1. NCBI lineage: Eukaryota > Viridiplantae > Streptophyta > Magnoliopsida > Poales > Poaceae > Avena > Avena longiglumis. The sequence continues at coordinate 65,667,803 of CP125976.1, read as the reverse complement.
TATGTAGATCTGTTGCGAGTGGAACACAATGGTCATTGTGGCGTTGATGCTTTTATTGTCGATTGCTTTTGTGTACTTTGCATCTTGCGGTATGTTGGGATGAAGCGGCTAACCTTACATGACATCGTTCATGAGACTTGCTCCACGCTTGACATGCAACTTGTATTGCATAAGTGGCTTTATGGTGCCTGTTTCTCCTAGCATAGTTAAGATCCAATTTACAACGGGTGATCAACAATGCTAGTATCAATGTTGTGGTTCTTGTTCGTAAGTTATAACGACACTTATTGAAAGCCCCAAACCACGTAAAATATGAAAAGAAAGTAGAGGCGTCTAACTTTGTTTTGCGGGGTCTTTGTGATGTGATATGGCCATGATTGTGATTATATTTGATGTATGCAATGTTCCTTATTGTAAGTTGGCAACCGCGTGAGCCATATGGTTGTCTTTAATTTATGTTAAGACCCGCGTGTCTATTCAAAGTAGTTGTAATAGTTGAAGCGGTGGACGACAACCATGGTGAAGCGTCATTGACCTTTATGCAATGCTGATGATGGAGATCATGTTTGTGCTTGAAGATGGAGATCGGAAGCACAAGAAGAAAAAACCATATCATATCACATATTATTGAATGGCATGTGATGTTAATCCTTTATGCATCTTGTATTGCTTGGTAGACGACGGTAGCATTATAAGATGATCCCTCATGCACATCAATTTCAAGTCATAAAGTGTTCACCCTTAGTTAGCACCGTTGATAAAGCTTGTTGTTTCGAAGCACCACGTGATGATCGGGTGTGTTAGATTCTGCAAGTGTATACAACGTGAGCAAGCCAGATTTGCTCATGCGGAAACTAAGGTTTGATCTTGACGAGCCTAGCATGTACAGACATGGTCTCGGAACACGGATCACCGAAAGGTAAAGCATGAATCGTATGGTAGATATGATGAACATGACGATTGTTCGCCATTGAAACTATATCAACTCTCGTGATGATTGGTGTTGATGTAGTGGATTTGGTTCGTGTGATCACTAAAACAATGTGAGGGATGTTGTTTTGAGTGGGAGTTCACCTAGTTTAATTTCATTAATTAATTTGAACTCAATTTGTCATAAACTTAGTCTAAACTATTGCAAATATGTTGTAGATCAATGGCAGCCCCTACCATCAATTTTAATGCGTTCCTAGAGAAAGAAAAGTTGAAAAACAATGGAAGCAACTTCGCGTATTGGTTCCATAATTTGAGGATTGTCCTCACAGTGGTAATTTGACCTATGTCTTTGGATGCACCATTGGTGACCCACTGCGGTGATGCTTCCGATGAAGTAAATAATGTTTACCTCGCTCGGAAGAATCAAGACTCCATAGTTCAGGTGCTATCTTGTATGGTTTGGAATCGAGCTTGAGAAAAGGTTTGAAGAGTCGACCCATATGATATTGTCGAGGATCTCAAATTGATTTTTGAGACTCATGCGGCAATTGAAAGCTATGAGGCTTCCGAAAAGTTCTTTAACGCAAGATGGAAGAGGCTCCATCGTGAGCATGTGCTTAAGATGTCCAGGCACGCAAACAAACTTCAAAGCTTGGGTATAATGATTCCTAATGCTTTGAGGGATTTCTGTCCTCCAGTCACTACCACCAAGTTACAGGAACTTTGTGATGAACTACAACATGCGTAACATGAACAAAGAGTTGCCGTAACTGCTTGCTATGTTAAAGTCTGAAGTGGAGATCAAGAAAGAGCACCAAGTGTTGTTGGTCAATAAGACCACCAAATTCAAGAAAGGCAAGTCTAAGCAAAGGACACTTCAAGAAGGGTGGTAAGAAAGTTACCACGCCGTGAAGAAGACCAAGGCTGGACCCAAGCTGAACCGAGTGCTTTTCTTTGCAAGGGAGAAGGTCACTTTCGGAATTGCCCAAAGTACTTGGCGGATCTGAAGAACGGCAACATCAAGAAGAAAGGTATATCGATATACATGTTATTGATGTGTATCTCACTAGTACTTAGTAGTGCGGGTATTTGATCTTGGTTGTTGCTCATATTTGTAACTCAAACAGTCTTGCAGAATAAATGAAGCTAGCGAAGAATGAGGTGACGATCTGCGTGAAAAGCGGATCAAAGGTTGATGTGATCGCGGTCGCACGCTACCCCTTCATCTACCATCGATTAGTTTTATACTTAAATAATTGTTATTTAGTGCCTGTGTTGAGCATGAACATTATATCGATCTTGTTTATTAAGTAGACGGTTACTTGTTTAAGTCGAGAGAATAATGGTTGTTCGATTTATATGAGTAATATGTTTTATGCATGCACCTTTGATAGATGGTCTATTCTTATTGAATCTCGATGGAAATACACATATCAACAACATTGAGGCTAAACGCTTGAAATCAGCGATAATTAGACCTATATGTGGCAATCGTCTTGGTCACATTGGAGTGAAGCGTGTGAAGAAACTCCATTCGATGGACTTCTTGAATCACTTGATTTTGAATCACTTGAGAGATGCGAAGCATGTCGATGGGAAAATGACTAAGACTCCATTTTCAGGTATGATGGAGCGAGCTACGGACTTATTGGAAATCATACATACCGATGTGTGGACCAATGAGTGTAGCATCGCTGGTGGTTATCGTTATGTTCTTACCTTCACGGATGACTTGAGTAGATATGGGTATATCTATTTCATGAAACATAAGTCCAAAACTTTTAAGTTTAAGGAGTTTCAAAGTGAGGTAGAGAATCAACGTAACAAGAAGATTAAATTTGCGTTACGATCGTGGAGGTGAATATCTAAGTTCTGAGTTTGGCGAGCATTTGAAGAAATGCGGAATACTTTCATGATTGACACCGCCGGAACACCACAGTAATGGTGTGTCCGAACGTCATAATCGAACTCTTTTAGATATGGTTCGTTCTATGATGTCACTTCAGATTTACCGCTATCATTTTGGGGTTATGCATTAGAAACAATGCATTCACTTTAAATAGGGCACCGCCTAAATCCGTTGAAACGACACCGTATGAATTATGGTTTGGGAAGAAACCTAAATTGTCGTTCCTTAAAGTTTGGGGATGCGGCCTATGTAAAGAAGTTACAAATGGACAAGCTTGAACCCAAAGCGGAAAAATGCGTCTTCATAGGATACCCGAAGGAAACTATTGGGTATACCTTCTATCATAGATCCGAAGGCAAAAATCTTCGTTGCCAAGAATGGATCCTTTCTAGAGAAGGAATTTCTCTAGAAAGAAGTGACTAGAAGGAAAGTAGAACTTGACGAGGTTGTCGAACCTTCTCTCGAAATTGCGAGTAGCGCAACACCGGAAGAAGTTCTGGTGCACCAATTAGAGAGGAAGCTAATGATGATGATCATGAAACTTCGGTTGAAGTTGCTACAGAGCCTCGGAGGTCAACGAGAACTCGTACCACTCCAGATTGGTATGATCCCGTTATGAGTGTCATGTTGGTGGACAACACCGATGACCCCGAGACATATGAGGAAGCGATAATGTTAGGGTCCCAACCTGATAAGGTAGAGTCCTCCTGTGTTTTACAATGCTAGTCCCTGGATCAATAGCTAGCACCCACAGTTAAGATGTAATATCAAGAAACAATGGTCATAACATAACTTTATAACCAGGAATAACATAATTTTATTATATCATACATAGCTCATTTGGCTATTACATTATATTGCAGCGGAATAACTATAAGTATGGGTCCTTCATCTTCAAAGTGCCACAGTGTGATGTTGGTTGTAGACTTTGTAATCCTAGTCAATCAAACAATCTTCATTTAAAACAATCAAACCTGCAACATTACAAGTTCTGACCACAAGGGTCAATACATTTGAATTGTATTGGCAAGTGATACTATGGTAGTATAGTGGAGTCTATCATCTATATGCATTTGGCTAAGTGGAGTTGAGGCTTGCATTGCTCAAAATAGATTTTTCTTATCATTTGGAAATAAATATTTTTGTCAAAAACTTTTCCAATGCTTCTCTCAATCAAAGACTCAAGATCCTTCTCGAGGCATCTACAAATCAAAGACCTAAGTGCTTGGTAAAATCATTTTCCTCAATCCAAGATTTCAAGATCCTTATATCAAGCCATCTTTCCATCAAAGATTGAAGAATACACACAATCCCTTGTTCACCCACAAGTTTTTATTTAGAAATTGGAATGATGAGATTCTTGTTTGTTTCCATGTCTTGATGCTCAAATTGTCCTTTACGGGGACGTGGCTAAGTACTTAGGTTTTACACTCTGCAGGTGGTGCACTTTACCCACAAGACTTGGTTTCCCAAGACAAAATCTTTCGAAGCCTTCCTTAGACCAAAATGGACGCGTTCCAACATATCCAACACTACCACCCACTGTCCATTTGGCTAAGTTCTTGCAACCTATATGATCATGGCAGAGCCCATATTGCCAAGTGGTTGCACTTGAAGCTTCTCAACATTTGACATCTCAAATCTCTTTGTTTCTGGGTGGCATTCCACAAGTGAGATACACAATCCAAGTCCATGGCCTTGTGAACCACTCAACCATTCTCCACCAATCTATTCCATTCCACCAGTGATTCATTAACTTAGTTGTTTTATTAGACAAAATCACAAGTCCTTAGACTTAGAATATTTTTCCATAGTGTGAATATATATTCCACCCATGTTTTCTATTAGCTAGGCTAAGCTTGGTAGTAGTAGGAATCTCTAACTTAGGAAAATCCTACTAAGGATTCTTCTACATGGTTTTCCTATAGCAAGATCTATACTTAGCAAATTCCATGCAGGTTTTACTTAACAAAATCACTAATGCATAATAAAAGTATTGGGATAGAAATTATGAAGCATCACTTGCCTTTTTGGTAGAGTATAGGTTCACTTCTTGATCTTTGCAACAATCACACTCTTCAAGTCACTACAAATAAATCAAGCAAGGCACAATCTCAATCTACCAATCAAGCATAACAACACACATAAATAACAAAGTCAAAGAAATGCATGTATGCATGCCAAGCTTTGGTTTTGTTTGAAAAGTGGTTCCTAGTGGGTCATAGTCATTTGGGTACATCTAATGGTCATTTCCTAAAGTGGCCAAGTCATTTGCTAAAGGTTTCACTTTAAAACCATTTTCAAAACAAAGTGTTATTTTATGTGGTGTGGAAATATTTTACTAAGGCATTAGTCCATAGGGTTCACCAAATGAGTTGCTATTGCAAAACTTGGTGTTTTTGGGTCAGTAGGTTTGGTCCAAACCATCTACTCAAAGTTTTCTTCCTTTAAACATTTTCATAATAAAATCACTAAGTTTATTTGGCTAGAAATGGACTAAACTAATTAATCCATTCCAAACTTTTCCAAATTCCTTTTCCAAACCATGGGTTGGTTCCTAGGGTTAGTAGGGTCACAACTAAACATTTTGCAAAGGTTTTACTCCTAAATTCAATTTTACACAATTTTTATACTCTAAACAAGCTCACAAAAGTTTCTGCAAATTCAAACAAGCAATCAGATACTATTTTCAAAACTAAGGCCATGGTTGGCTAGGGCTTGTTCTCCTGAGTTCATTGATATAAAATTTGCCAAATTTGGACGTGTGGTTTGAAAGTTACAAGTGTTTGAAATTGGCATCAAATTCTGATTTCAATTTCTATTTTTAACAAACAGATGACACGCGGCACGTTTCCATTCGACGGTACCGGTTCGCTGCGGATCACGCCCAGATGCGTTGGATCTAGTCCAATCGTGCGGCTCAGATCGAGTACCTCTTCGCGGCTTAAGTCGTTCTATCTCGGCCGGTGGATCGCATCCTCGGTGTTCGCTCGGCCATTCGCGAGCGCGGTGATGGCTAACGGCGGCGACGGTCGATTCTGGCGGTCACGAAACAGATGCAAAACGAGGAGGAAAGCTCACCGAGGTCGCGAGGCTGGGCTGAAGCACGTGTGGTCGGCGTGGCTCGGGCGCATCGCGTCGAACGAATCTCTCGGAGCTATTCTTGGCGGCGGCTCTGGTCGTGGTCGAGGCGTCGCCGAGACCACCCTAAGCGAAATGAGGTGCGGTACGACGCGTGAGATCAAGGCAATGTTGTGTGTGTGAGCTAGAGTGGAAAAAGGCGAAAAACCATCGGGATACTCACCGGAGTTGCGAGGTCGTCGGTGCTCGTCGTGGACTTGGATAGGAAGCCCTAAAACAAGCGGAGGGTACGATTAGGTTCGTGGCGGGCGGTATGTGGGCATCATCTAGACGGAAGGCGGTCGATGTTACCCGAAGACTCGCCGAGTAAGGCGGCGGGCGCGGCGAGATGTTGTCGTTGGCGAGGCTCGAGGTTTCCAGGTCAAGTGGATGCAGGGAGGAAGGTGGGAGTGGGAAGCGTCGTGGTGATCAAAGAGGCTCGGTAGTGTCGTATCGTCGGAATCGTTCGGGACATCGTCGGAGACAGGGACTCGAGGAGAAATTGAAGGCTAAGGCGTGCCAGCTTGGGGTGTCGAGAGGAACTTATAGGAGGCTTGGGCGTTTCTATCCGTGTGATCAAGGTGAGGTAAAGGCTCGGCATTAGCGTATTGATTCCATGAAATCAAAGCGCAACGAAGCGAGGGAGAAGGCGTGGTCGCCGCTGAGGAAGAAGGAGAACAGTGGAGGTGGGGTCCGGCTGTGGGAAACGAAAGGGACAAGTGGTCCACCCGTCGATTCTTTGGGAGGGTTGATTAGTTGGTTCGAACCGCTTCTGGGGGAGGAGAGTTGGCTGGATTGACTTAGTGGGCTGGGGTTGTTGGGCTTTATTATTTTATTTCTGTCTGCTTACTTTTTCCTTTTCTAATTTCAATTTCTGTTTTGAATTTCCAAACAAACAATTTACACTCAAATCAAATCAACATTCAAAGAACTTTGAACTTTGAATTTTGGTTCTGTTTATCAACATAAACCAAATCTCAAAATAAAATGAAATAATTTTCTTATTTATTTTAGGATCCATCTAATAGTTAAATAAAATGGATCACTAGTTACTTAATAAAATAGGGTTTGATTATTAATAAAATTTCCATTTGAAATCTAATTGTTTTCATAATCAAACCAGTAGGTTTTATTTGAAATTAAGGATGCTTGGAAATCTTGTTTTAAAATAAAATAACCTTTTATTTTAGGTTCCATTTATAATTAAATAAATGGTCCTTAGATAATAATCCATTTAGGATTTGTTTATTTGGTTCAAATAATTCATATTGAATTTATTTGGAAAGTATTCCAAAGTGATTTATTAATCATATAAGATTGGGTAATTGTTTTAATTCCAAATATCATTTTCTCATGTATTTTTATTTAGAGCTTTGTCCTTAAAATAGGGATAGAATGGTTATTTCCATTTTATTTTATTTGGAATATTCTTTATTTCATATTTTTATTTGAATTGGGTTTAATCATCACTCCATTTACTTCATGGATTAGGCCAAGATTTGTTTTGGTGCGTAAATATTCTTTATTAATATTTTCATTTTTGTCTTATGAAATCCATATCTTTTATTTAGAGATCCAAACTTGGTGATTCCAATTTATGAAAACTTATTTAAAATAATTTAACAAGCTTTGATGTTTAAATTAAATTGGTAAAACTTCTTATTTAAATAAAGTTTGGATATTAATTTTTATTATTTTATTTTAAATAAACCTTTGTTGTTTTTATTCAAACTAAAAGTTTTAATTCCCAAGGTTTGGTCAAGGTTTAATTTTCCTTTATTTAATAATCTTTATTTATAAAACTTCTATTTCATTTTAAAACAAATCTTCTCATTTAATTGTTTCAAAATAGTATTTCCAAATGTTTTTATTTTCCTTTTATTAAATGTTTATCTTTTTAAATCTCTTGAGGTTTATTTTAATTCAAATGGGTTTGAAGTTCCAATTGTATTCAAAAAGTTTCTTCTGGCTCTGAAAATCAACAAGGTTTTATTTTATTAATTTATTTTCACATTACAAGATTTGGAAAATCTTGGGATGTGACAGGCTACCACCCTTAAAATAAATCTCGTCCCGAGATTTGGGAAGGCTGGGTTTACAAGCAAGTTCAAAACAACTAGGGTACTACCACCCTTAAAATTTTTTTTTTTCAAACAAAAATTACATATTGGCCTTCTTGGGTCCTGGAAATTTCTCTAAGTTAAACCTTTGCTTTATTCCTAGGCTTGACTCATGGACCAAGATTGAGCTTCTCCATAGGCTTGTTCAACTTGTTCTTCATCCTTTCTGGACAGTTGCTTGCATAGTGTCCTGGATTCTTGCAGTTGAAACAATTAATGTCCTTGAGTTCTTTGCGTTGCTCTTTTGGGCAAGTTGCTACAAAGTGACCTGGTTCATTGCAGTTGTTACACCACACTTGGTCAATTCCTTTATTCTTTATGTTCCCTGGGCATCCACTGGAGTAGTGTCCCATTTCATTACATTTACGACATTGTACAAGGCTCATGTCTTGTTTGGGCTTCTTGATTTTCCTTGATCCTTTGAATTGGGTTGTCTTGCTTGGAAGTAGTAGTGGTCCTTTCCCTTTGGTAGACTTGGATCCTTCTTGTTTCCTTTGTTCTACCATGGCATAAATAGGACATAGGCCAGGAGTATGATCACTTCCTTCACAAAGATAGCAAGTAGCTTGAGAGGTAGGGCATTCTCCAACGGATGGTCTTCATCACAATTGGGGCATTGTCCTTCATGCTCCTTGGAAGTATGATCCTTGTCTCCACAAATAATGCAAGCTGGGGCTCCATCTAGAACAACATTCTTGTCATCCTTGCTATCATACTCTTTTCTAGGATAATTTTCCTCCATGCTAATCATTTGATTAGTCACCTTAAGCATCAATTGGGACTGTTCCTCTAAAACCTTTGCGGTCTGGATCTTCATTACTATTATTGGCTAGGAACTGAGTCAATTGATTCAATTGATGTTGAGTTGCTATGAGTTCTCCCATGCTGTCAGCTTGGTTGGTGTTGGTGTCATCAACCTTGATGTTGGAGTCCTTTGGAGTAGTCATCTGTTTTGGTTTGAAGGAGATTAGAGTAGGCAAGATATTTCTAAGGATTTATTTCTAATCACACACATCATAATTTCACACAAACAATGTGCATGCAATCACAAACCAAACATTCACAAACAACTTTGCACCCAAACAACCAAGTTCAAGCACATACTTAGGCAAAAAAATATTTTTGTTACACCACATAAGTTGGTGGTTTTGATTTAACTAAAATATGGTGGTCCATCTATATGGTTTACTTGTGATTTTCCTTTCTTTCTTGGTTGGTTCTTCTTTCTACATGATATCTTGGTTTCCTTGAGATACACTCTTGGTTACACTACTTCAAAGTTGTTGATGGTTTCTTCTCATTTTGCATTCCCTCAGTCTCTTACTTCTTAAGTAAGATCTCTTTATTCTTATTTGTGGTCCTTAGTAGTTTCCATGTTGGAAGTCCTTGGGGAATATGCTGAAGATGTTGAAGTCATTAGAGTTGAAGAAGTTGAAGAAGTCCTTTGCATGTGGTGTAGTCTTTGGTCATGGGGTAGGTTTTCCATCAAGTTGAAATAGAAGAGAATGTAGAGTTGAAACCAAAATGGTTAAGGAAAGAGTTTACAAGTGTTTTTTTGTAAATAAGTTTTTGGAACAAATACACTCCTATTTTTCTAAGGGTTTTTGTCCAATCCTAGGGTTTACAAATCCTACAGGCAACACAATGCTCTGATACCATCTGTTAGGGTCCCAACCTGATAAGGTAGAGTCCTCCTGTGTTTTACAATGCTAGTCCCTGGATCAATAGCTAGCACCCACAGTTAAGATGTAATATCAAGAAACAATGGTCATAACATAACTTTATAACCAGGAATAACATAATTTTATTATATCATACATAGCTCATTTGGCTATTACATTATATTGCAATGAATAACTATAAGTATGGGTCCTTCATCTTCAAAGTGCCACAGGCGATGTTGGTTGTAGACTTTGTAATCCTAGTCAAACAATCTTCATTTAAAACAATCAAACCTGCAACATTACAAGTTACAGCCACAAGGGTCAATACATTTGAATTGTATTGGCAAGTGATACTATGGTAGTATAGTGGAGTCTATCATCTATATGCATTTGGCTAAGTGGAGTTGAGGCTTGCATTGCTCAAAATAGATTTTTCTTATCATTTGGAAATAAATATTTTTGTCAAAAACTTTTCCAATGCTTCTCTCAATCAAAGACTGAAGATCCTTCTCGAGGCATCTACAAATCAAAGACTGAAGTGCTTGGTAAAATCATTTTCCTCAATCCAAGATTTCAAGATCCTTATATCAAGCCATCTTTCCATCAAAGATTGAAGAATACACACAATCCCTTGTTCACCCACAAGTTTTTATTTAGAAATTGGAATGATGAGATTCTTGATTGTTTCCATGTCTTGATGCTCAAATTGTCCTTTACCAGGGACGTGGCTAAGTACTTAGGTTTTACACTCTGCAGAGGTGGTGCACTTTACCCACAAGACTTGGTTTCCCAAGACAAAATCTTTCAAGCCTTCCTTAGACCAAAATGGACGGCTCCAACCTATCAAACACTACCACCCACTGTCCATTTGGCTAAGTTCTTGCAACCTATATGATCATGGCGAGCCCATATTGCCAAGTGGTTGCACTTGAAGCTTCTCAACATTTGACATCTCAAATCTCTTTGTTTCTGGGTGGCATTCCACAAGTGAGATACACAATCCAAGTCCATGGCCTTGTGAACCACTCAACCATTCTCCACCAATCTATTCCATTCCACCCAGGTGATTCATTAACTTAGTTGTTTTATTAGACAAAATCACAAGTCCTTAGACTTAGAATATTTTTCCATAGTGTGAATATATATTCCACCCATGTTTTCTATTAGCTAGGCTAAGCTTGGTAGTAGGAATCTCTAACTTAGGAAAATCCTACTAAGGATTCTTCTACATGGTTTTCCTATAGCAAGATCTATACTTAGCAAATTCCATGCAGGTTTTACTTAACAAAATCACTAATGCATAATAAAAGTATTGGGATAGAAATTATGAAGCATCACTTGCCTTTTTGGTAGAGTATAGGTTCACTTCTTGATCTTTGCAACAATCACACTCTTCAAGTCACTACAAATAAATCAAGCAAGGCACAATCTCAATCTACCAATCAAGCATAACAACACACATAAATAACAAAGTCAAAGAAATGCATGTATGCATGCCAAGCTTTGGTTTTGTTTGAAAAAGTGGTTCCTAGTGGGTCATAGTCATTTGGGTACATCTAATGGTCATTTCCTAAAGTGGCCAAGTCATTTGCTAAAGGTTTCACTTTAAAACCATTTTCAAAACAAAGTGTTATTTTATGTGGTGTGGAAATATTTTTACTAAGGCATTAGTCCATAGGGTTCACCAAATGAGTTGCTATTGCAAAACTTGGTGTTTTTGGGTCAGTAGGTTTGGTCCAAACCATCTACTCAAAGTTTTCTTCCTTTAAACATTTTCATAATAAAATCACTAAGTTTATTTGGCTAGAAATGGACTAAACTAATTAATCCATTCCAAACTTTTCCAAATTCCTTTTCCAAACCATGGGTTGGTTCCTAGGGTTAGTAGGGTCACAACTAAACATTTTGCAAAGGTTTTACTCCTAAATTCAATTTTACAATTTTTATACTCTAAACAAGCTCACAAAAGTTTCTGCAAATTCAAACAAGCAATCAGATACTATTTTCAAAACTAAGGCCATGGTTGGCTGGGCTTGTTCTCCTGAGTTCATTGATATAAAATTTGCCAAATTTGGACGTGTGGTTTGAAAGTTACAAGTGTTTGAAATTGGCATCAAATTGATTTCAATTTCTATTTTTAACAAACAGATGACACGCAGACGCTTCCATTCGGACCGGTTGCTGCGGATCACGCCCGAATCGTTGGATCTAGTCAATCGCGGCTCGGATCGAGTACCTCTTCGGCTTAAGTCGTTCTATCTCGGCTGATGGATCGCATCCTACGGTGTTCGCTTGCTCGGCCATTCGCGAATGGCGCGTGATGGCTAACGGCGGCAGTCGACGGATTCTGGCGGTCTGGCGAAACAGGATGCAAAAGCGAGGAGGGAAAGCTCACCGAGGTCGCGAGGCTGGAAGCACGTCGTGTGTGCGTGGCGGCGCCTGCGTCGAACGAATCTCGCCGGGCTATTCTTTGGCGGCGGCTCTGCCGTGGTCGAGGCGTCTGGAGACCACCCTAAAGCGAACAGAGGTGCGGTCGACGCGTGAGATCAAGGCAATGTTGTGTGTGAGCTAGAGTGGAAAAGCGGACGAAAAACCATCGGGATACTCACCGAGTTGCGAGGTCGCTGTCGGTGCTCGTCGTGGACTTGGATGAGCGCCCTAAAACAAGCGGAGAATACGATTAGGTTCGTGGCGGGCGGTATGTGGGCATCATCTAGACGGAAGGGGCGGTCGGATGTTACCGGAAGACTCGCGGAGTAAGCGATGACGCGCGGCGAGATGTTGTCGTTGGCGAGGCTCGGAGGTTTCCGCGGTCAAGTGGATGGTGCGGGAGGAAGGTCAGGAGTGGGAAGTCGCTGTGGTGATCAAAGAGGCTCGAGGGTAGTGTCGTCGGAATCGTTCACGGGACATCGAGATCGAGGGGCGGTCGAGGAGAAATTGGGGGCGGTCTAAGGCGTGCCCGGGGGTGTCGAGAGGAACTTATAGAGGAGGCTTGGGCGTTTCTATCCGTGTGATCAAGGTGAGGTAAAGGCTCGGCATTAGGCGTATTGATTCCATGAAATCAAAGCAACAACGGCAGGAGGGAAAGGCGTGGTCGTCATGAGGAAGAAGAAGGGAGAATGGAGGTGGGGTCCGTCGTTGGAAACGAAAGGGACAAGTGGTCCACCAGATCGATTCTTGGGAGGGTTGATTAGTTGGTTCGAACCGTTTCTGCGGGGAGAGAGTTGGGCTGGATTGACTTAGTGGGTGGGGTTGTTGGGCATTTATTTTTATTTCACATCTGCTTACTTTTCCTTTTCTAATTTCAATTTCTGTTTTGAATTTCCAAACAAACAATTTACACTCAAATCAAATCAACATTCAGCAAACTTTGAACTTTGAATTTTGGTTTTTATCAACATAAACCAAATCTCAAAATAAAATGAAATAATTTTCTTATTTATTTTAGGATCCATCTAATAGTTAAATAAAATGGATCACTAGTTACTTAATAAAATAGGGTTTGATTATTAATAAAATTTCCATTTGAAATCTAATTGTTTTCATAATCAAACCAGTAGGTTTTATTTGAAATTAAGGATGCTTGGAAATCTTGTTTTAAAATAAAATAACCTTTTTATTTTAGGTTCCATTTATAATTAAATAAATGGTCCTTAGATAATAATCCATTTAGGATTTGTTTATTTGGTTCAAATAATTCATATTGAATTTATTTGGAAAGTATTCCAAAGTGATTTATTAATCATATAAGATTGGGTAATTGTTTTAATTCCAAATATCATTTTCTCATGTATTTTTATTTAGAGCTTTGTCCTTATTTAAAATAGGGATAGAATGGTTATTTCCATTTTATTTTATTTGGAATATTCTTTATTTCATATTTTTATTTGAATTGGGTTTAATCATCACTCCATTTACTTCATGGATTAGGCCAAGATTTGTTTTGTCTCAAATATTCTTTATTAATATTTTCATTTTGTCTTATGAAATCCATATCTTTTATTTAGAGATCCAAACTTGGTGATTCCAATTTATGAAAACTTATTTAAAATAATTTAACAAGCTTTGATGTTTAAATTAAATTGGTAAAACTTCTTATTTAAATAAAGTTTGGATATTAATTTTTATTATTTTATTTTAAATAAACCTTTGTTGTTTTTATTCAAACTAAAAGTTTTAATTCCCAAGGTTTGGTCAAGGTTTAATTTTCCTTTATTTAATAATCTTTATTTATAAAACTTCTATTTCATTTTAAAACAAATCTTCTCATTTAATTGTTTCAAAATAGTATTTCCAAATGTTTTTATTTTCCTTTTATTAAATGTTTATCTTTTTAAATCTCTTGAGGTTTATTTTAATTCAAATGGGTTTGAAGTTCCAATTGTATTCAAAAAGTTTCTTCTGGCTCTGAAAATCAACAAAGTTTTATTTTATTAATTTATTTTCACATTACAAGATTTGGAAAATCTTGGGATGTGACAGATAATGAGCCCAGATTCCAATAAATGGCAAGAAGCCATGAAATCCGAGATTGGATCCATGTACGAAAACCAAGTATGGACTTTGGTGGACTTACCGGATGGCCGGAAGGCTGTCGAGAACAAATGGATTTTCAAGAAGAAAACAGATGCTGATGGTAATGTTCCTGTCTATAAAGCTCGACTTGTTGCAAAAGGGTTTCGACAAATTCAAGGAGTTGACTACGATGAGACTTTCTCACCGGTAGCGAAGCTAAAAGTCTGAGGATTATGTTAGCAATCGTTGCATATTATGATTATGAGATATGGCGGATGGATGTCAAAACAGCATTCCTCAATGGAGATATTGATGAAGAGTTGTATATGATGCAACCCAAAGGTTTTGTCGATCCTAAAGATGCTAACAAGGTATGCAAACTTCAACGGTCCATCTATGGATTGAAGCAAGCATCCGAAGTTGGAATCAACGTTTGATAAGGTAATCAAAGTTTTGGTTTTATACAAACTTATGGAGAAGCTTGTATTTACAAGAAAGTGAGTGGGAGCTCTGTAGCATTCTTAATACTATATGTGGATGACATATTGTTGATTGGGAATGATGTAGACCTTCTTAATTGTGTCAAGGAATATTTGAATAATAGTTTTCAATGAAGGATCTTGGCGGCGAGCTTACATATTAGGCATAAAGATTTATATAGATAGATCGAGCCAAATATCATTGTCACAAGTACATATTTGGACAAAGTTCTAAAGAGGTTTGGAATGGAGGAAAGTAAGAAAAGGGTTCTTGCCCATGTTGCCTTATCGACCTTGAGTAAAACTCAAAGTCCGACATCGCGAAGATAGAGAAAGGATGAGTAAGACTCCTATGCCTCGACCATAGGATCTCTAATGTATGCCATGCTATGTACTAGACCCGACATTGCATATCTTAGTTTAACTAGCAGATATCAAAGTGATCCAGAGTGGATCATTGAATGATGATCAAAACATCCTTAAGTACTTGAGAAGAACTAAGGATATGGTTCTTTCTTATGGAGGTGATGAGCATTTCGTTGTTAATGGTTACGATGCTAGTTGGAACAACGATCCGGATGATTCTAAATCACAATCGGATCGTATTTATTTTGAATGGTGCGGTTAAATTTCGAGGAGTGCAAAGCAAAGCGTTGTGGAGATCTTCAACTGAATCGGAATACATGGGCTTTCGGAGGCTTCACAAGCGATATGGATGAAAGAGTTCATTACAGTAGGTGTGGTTCCTAGTCTACTGGACCCAATGTCTATCTCTTGTGATAACATGGGCGCCATAGCCAATGCGCAAGAACCAAGGTCACACAAGAAGTCAAGCATATCAAGCTGCGTTTTCACGCTATTCGAGAACATATCCGGGATGGGGATATAAAGATTTGCAAAGTACACAGATCTGAATGTGGCGGATCCGTTGACTAAACCTCTCGAGGGCAAAACATGACCAACACCAAAGCGCCATGGGTGTTCGGTATATTACCATGTAATCTAGATTAGATGACTCTAGTGCAAGTGGGAGACTGTTGGAGATATGCCCTGGAGGCAATAAATAAATATAGTTATTATTATATCTTTGTGTTTATGATAAATGTTTACATTCATGCTATAATAGTATTAACAAGGAAACATTAATACTTGTGTGATTTGTAAACTTAATTTGAAGTCCCTAGTATAGCCTCTATACTTCACTAGCTTGTTGGTTGATTAATGATTGTGGTTTCCCTATCATGAACATTGAGATGTTATCAACAACAAGATCATATCGTTAGGAGAATGATATGGTGGACATACTCCTATAGATAAGCGTAGCATAAAGATCAAGTCATTTCAATAGTTCAATTGCTATATGCTTTACGATACATAGTAACCTAATTCCTTCGACCATGAGATCATGCATATCACCTTTACGGATGGATGCTTTGATGACATCAAACACCACACCGTGGCGGGTGGCTATAAAGGTGGCATTGAGTGTTGGAAAGTATTGGTTGAAACACATGGATCAAGAGTGGGATTTGTCCATCCATATCGGATAGATATACTCTGGCCCTCTCGATGGAATGTCATCCAATTAGCTTGCAAGCATGTGACTGGGTCACAAGGGATCACATATCACGGAGCGAGAAAGAGTACTTATCGGTAGAGGTTGAACTAGGTATCGAGAGATACCGACGATCATAACCTCGGATAAGTAAACTATCGTGAGACAAAGGGAAATTGGTATCGTATGTAAGTGGTTCATTCGATCATAAAGTAATCGTAGAAATATGTAGAGCCATATGAAGTTCGATTCCTCTATTGGTTATTGTTAGGAGAAGTGTCTCGATCATGTCGCATAATTCACGAACCGTAGGGAGACACATAAGGATTGACGTTGTTTTGAGTAGTTATGGTATTATGAGAAAGAGACGAATGTTGTTGGTCTCGGATGGGATCCGGATATCACGAGGTGATCCGAATGGTCAGGAGAATAAGATTCATATAAGGAAAGTCCGTTTGAGTTCAATGATTAGGTGTTTTCATCGGGAATGTTCTAGAAGGTTCTGGATTGTCCGGCACTCCGGGGTACATGAATGTGTCATTGAATGATTGCATCATGTACTAAGTGTTCTTGCTGTTCCAAAACTGAAAAGTCAAACCGCGGTTTGAAAGTCAAATGGCTAAACAGAGCTGTGGGAAGCGACTGTGGAAACAAGCAAGAGGAGGTTGAAACCAACTTGGAGGAGGAGTCCTCTCCTACAAGCCGCCCACCTAGGCCGAGTTGGGAGGACTCCCTCCCCTGGCAGCAGCCCTCCACCTATAAGCGGAGGCAGCGCCTCCTCCTCTAGACACACAAGTTCCTATCCTCTAATCTCGGTTTAGAGCCGTTTTGGTTTAGAGCTTCTAATTGCTTTAGCCTGCGGTTTAGAGCCTTCTAATTGGTGTGTCTAATCTCTAGACCACTAATAGCCTCTCTCATACTCCACCTTACACGCGCTCCGGCTTAAAGCCTGCCTGGGATTTCCCTCTACTTCCGGTACCACGCCGTTGTCTTTTGGGAATCGTGAGAGTGCTACAACCTCATTTTCTTTGGAACAAGTGAGAGGAAGGTCTTCGTCAGTACCGAACGTGTGACCGATTGCGAAGCGCTTAGGAGCTTGGCCGGAAGGATCGTCTACGATCTTGAGATCGGAAAATGCGACTACATCACCCACGAGAATCCTCTCGTTAAACACTTTGGAATCTTCGAGGGTAAGTTATTCCATCAACTCGTTGCTACAATCTAGTAGATAGATCTTGGCTTGTTTGTTTGTATGCGATAGAATTTTTTTGTTTTCCATGCTACGAACCCCTACATCTTTTATATCCTAGTTCCAGCAAAGTTGTCTACCTCCGTCTTGTAGGTCGCTCGCCAATGTTCACGAAGAGACACCAATGGGGACCACAAGATCTTGGTGGCGCATGTTGGTGGTAGTGCTCTGTTGCATCCGGATTTTTTAATGCGAATTGGTAGAAATCCTTGTTGGCCAGTTTGACTACGGTCCACTTTACTCCAGGTGCCAAGGAAAATTTTAGGACTAGGTGTGCTGGTTTGAGAAGCAGCCCGGTGTCGATGGTGCTTCCTTCTTAAAGGTGTTGCTTTCTACTGGGTGCCTCAGGATGCTTGGAGCATGGTGGGATAAAGTCGAAGGGTTCATCGATTGTGGGCCATCCTCATGTAGTCAATTTTCCATTACCTTCATTATTTTTTTGTTTTGAGCATGTTTGTGCTGTTGTGCAACATTTTCTTTGGTTCGAACTCTTGTGTGTGTCATTTCTATATTAATATAGCATAGCTAAAGCATTTTGAGAAAATACGCATAATATGGAATTATACTTGATGGTAGTTTAAATAATATTAATTTGATTATGGATATTGACATGTTTCTACTATATGGTTGGTCCGACTAAACCTAAATTGGTGGATAAATTTAGAAAAAGATGCTCCATACTTTGCTAATCTTTCATCCAATCCCACTTTGTAAGCAGGTGGTTATACTGTGTGTGATATCCTGTAAGATAGGTTGCGCAAGAGATGAAACGAATGGACATAAGTTGAAGCGAACAGGCGACAGTCCACCGGACAGCCTCCACGCAGTTCGTATTCATTTAGCTCGTATTAAAAGTCCACTCAAACAAAACGTTTTAGATTTTGTACAACTGTTCGTATACCATTCATGCGTGGCAAAATAAAGCTCGGCTCGGCGAGATTCCCGCAACCCGCGTCGCGTCGTATCATAACGTGGCATGGCGAGGCGAGCGAGGAGGAGGAGGAGCGCGCGTGTATATGTCTTCTCTTATCAAGCTCGTAAAGTGGTGGAAGATCTCACCATATAAGCTGGTCCAACTTTCAGTCAACTAGCAATATGGGACTAAACATTTGTCCCATCTCTTGCCTTTCATGAATGGGCTAAATGGGCCTCTAGGATTTCAGGAATTTATTGGCATATAAAAATGGGCTGGGCATATTTAGGCAAAAATTCAAACAATCCCCCACCAGATCCCAGAGGCACATGAAGTTTGCCTTTGGTTCCAAAACATTGTTTATATACCGGTACTGTAGTGGAGACTGTTAAGTTAAACTTCCACCTAGAGCTTTATGTTATACTAGGCTGCAACTTGTTGTAGGGGTTCGTAGCATGGAAAACAAAAAATTTCTACCGCATGAACACACAATCAAGATCTAATCTATGATCAAGCCAAGATCTATCTACTAGATTGTAGCAACGAGTCAATAGAGTACTAACCCTCGAAGATCCAAAGCGGTTAACGAGAGCATATTCTCGTGGATGATGTAGTCGTACACTCCCGATCTCAAGATCGCGCAGACGATCCTTCCGGCGTTCGGCGGCTTCATGATCAGTCCACCGTTCGGTACTCGATGAAGACCTTCATCTCCTTGTTCCAGCGTGGAGGTTGTAGCACTCTCCTCGCGATTCGGCATGACGGCGTGGTCTGGAAGTAGAGGAGATCTCGCAGGCTTTGCCTTGGCCGGGCGAGTATGGTGGACTATGAGAGAGCCCTCGACGATCTAGGTTTTAGACATGCCGAAGAGGTGCTAGGGCGGCGGCTAGGGCTTGGGGTTTGCCCAAGTCGGCTAGAGGAGCCCTAGGAGGTGGCGGCGGTGCAGGAGGTGGCGGCACAAATTAGGGGTTTAGGAGAGGATCTTGTGTGTATTGGAGGGCAGCCTTGCCCTTTATAGGTGGGAGGTGCGGCCAGGGGAGTCCCTCCCCAACTCGGCTTGAGGTGGGCGCTGGTTGGAGGAGGAACTCCTCCCAACTCGATTTCAAACTTCCTTCTCCTCTTTCCAAAAAACTGCCGTTTGACTTTTCAAACTAGCCGTTTGACTTTTCAAACTAGGATTTGAATAAACCCTTTATTTTGGACAGCGAAGACACCAAGTACATAATGCATTCATACCAACTTGATATAAAACATTCATGTACCCCTTCCCCCGGTGTCGGACATTCCGAACCTTCTAGAACATTCGATGAAAACAGAACCATTCTCCAACTCCGGCAGGACTTTCCTTATATGAATCTTATTCTCCGGACCATTCCGGATCTCCTCGTGATATCCTGGATCCCATCTGAGACTCCGAACAACATTCGGTCTCTTACTCATCATTCCATAACTACTCAACAGCATTGGATCCTTAAGTGTGTCTCCCTACGGTTCGTGAATTATGCGGACATGATCGAGACACTTCTCCGATCAATAACCAATAGAGGAATCTGGAAATTCATGGCTCCATATTTCTACGATTACTTTGTGATCGAATGAACCACTTACATACGATACCAATTTCCCTTTGTCTCACGATAGTTTACTTATCCGAGGTTTTGATCGTCGGTATCTCTGCATACCTAGTTCAACCTCGTTACTGATAAGTACTCTTTTCTCGTTCCCGTGATATGTGATCCCTTGTGAGCCAGTCACATGCTTGCAAGCTAATTAGATAACATTTCACCGAGAGGGCCCAGAGTATATCTATCCGTCATATGGATGGACAAATCCCACTCTTGATCCATGTGTCTCAACCAATACTTTCCGAACACTCAATGCCACCTTTATATCCACCCTGTTACGGTGTGGTGTTTGATGTCATCAAAGCATCCATCCGGTAAAGGTGATATGCATGATCTCATGGTCAAAGGAATTAGGTTACTATGTATCAGAAAGCATATAGCAATTGAACTATTGAAATGACTTGATCTTTTATGCTACGCTTATCTATAGGAGTATGTCCATCACATCATTCTCCTAATGATATGACCCTGTTGTTAATAACATCTCTATGTTCATGATCAGGAAACCATGATCATATATTAACCAACAAGCTAGTTTAACAAGAGGCTTTTCTAGGGACTCTTTTATGTTTACAAATCACACAAGTATTAATGTTTCCTGTTAATACAATTATAGCATGGTATGTAAACATTTATCATAAGTATGAAGATATGATAATAACTACTTTATTATTGCCTCTTGGGCATATCTCCAACAGTCTCCCACTTGCACTAGAGTCAATAATCTAGTTTCAAACCTTTGTGTATTCAACAACTATGGCTTTCTGGTGTCGTATGTACACGATTTCTAGTGGTCAACTGATCTGCGGATTTGACACTTCCAGGTCCGTGTGTAATTGCATGTCTTTGCGTCTCTACGCATCACTCATTCTCTAATGAGATGGCTTTGTATAAATTTGGTCCTTTGGTGAGACCTTTAGTTCTTTGGGGTTAAAACATGTTGATAATATTGTCGCACAATATATCTTCATAGTATTATTCCGCTGTGAACTACACCTAGTTTGATAACAAACTACTTGACTCAAATGCCCTCTTTAGATGCTATAGTAGCAGTCATATACTTAGCCTTTTGTTGTAGTATCTGTCACAATGTCTTAACTTTGGAACTCATCCAAATCCATTATGGAACTCACTTTCCATTATATTGTGCCACCCTTAGTTTAGATTGAGATAAACTTAATTTGTACTTTGTGACAAAACTAGTATCAATGTAGTACTTTTACAATGAACTAACCATCTATTTGTCACTTTTACAAAACAATATACTCTTAGTTCTTCCATAAGATCATAAGAATATCCTTACTATCTTCCAATGATCATCTTATGAATCATTCTGGTATATGCTCACAACATTTAGAGCATAGGACATATCTGGATTTGTACATATCACAGTATGATGGATATAAATACTCTTTGTGATTTCATGCATCAAGTATCAATCTATACTTGAATCTTTGTTTCACTTACCAAATGTCAATACACTTGAATATATCATCAATATTGAACTCATTCAATCCTTTACGTACAAGAACCTTTCTTGTAGTTTCTATATTGAACTCATTCAATATCTCATCTATGTACGGCACAACCATATTGGCGTCTATTGATGCCAAATATTTGGGTTTTGCCTAAGTCTTTCATCAGGATGAAATTCTTAATATGTGTTAATAAAATATACATCTTTTCAATCAACAATATGTCCTCCACATAATGTATTAGAAATATGTCTTAGCGCTCCCACTTAATTTCTTGCAAATGCTAGCATCTTCATTGTCTCTGATGAAATTAAACTCTTTTAACAGTTTCGTCATAGTGAAGATTCTAACTTCGCTATGCTTACTTTAACCATTTAAGTTTGCATACACTTTTAGCATCCTTTGAATTAACAAAACCCTATGGACCATGTTATGCACATGTCCTAGGTAACAATTCTATTAGAAGAACTTGTTTTGTTTATTCAGCTACCACATAACAAAATTATATGTAGTGGTTGCTATATTAATCCGTCTAGACTAAATATCGCTATGAAAGATCAGATCTTGTCATAGTCAACCTTTGAACATTGTTGTGAACTCTTTCCCAACATGTTGACTATTTCATAGATGTGCAACATCCATGTCTATTTATTTATAGATCCAAACACAACTGTAAGGTCTTACACCTTTCTTGAGGGTCCTTCAAGTTCAAAACTTGATTTTTCGTGTATGGAACTATCACGGATTTTATGGCTTCAAGCCATTAGACGAAGTCAGGGCCCATCATCGCTTCTTTGCATGTAGTCAGATCATTATTGTCAAATAATTATTTAACTCTCAAATCTTGGTATTTGATTGTTTTCCCGACCTACTTGTTTCAATAGGAACTTAGATCTCCGTGACCACAACCTTTGAGGCACGTGAGCCATGAGCATTGTTGCTGCCTCCGAAACACTTTTCGGTGCTGTGCAACTTTGCACATATAGCTAAGGTTCTTTTAACCTTATCAAAGTTCTTTTGTCCTCCCACTTAACTTTTCACGAAAAATTCCTTCTCTAAGAAACTTGACGTTCTAAGCGACAAACATTTTTGTCTCCGATGTTATGGAGGAACAGTTATTCGAAATAACATACAAAGACAGGTTCATCCGACTTTTGTTGCAAACATCTTTCTTATGCATAGCATACCAATGTTTAAGAAAGGACAACTTGGGTTTTATCCCAAACCATAACTTTATATGGTGTCATTTCAACGGATTATGATGGAGCTCTTTTCAGTGGAAAAACGGTAGTCTCTAAAGCTTTTAATCTTTAAAATATAATGGCAGTTTTATGAATTATACCTTTGATCTTACCATGTCAAACAAGGTTTAATTACACATCTCGAACGCTCCATACTCTTATGGTGTTTCGGGATATGCAAATCCGCGGAACGATTCCTTAAATCTTAGGTATTATGCTAAACTTGTAACTCAAATATCTTCCTTTATGATCCTATCATAAACTATTTATATTCTTGTTACAATGATTTTTCACTTCATCTTGAAAGTCTTTGAAATTTTCAAATGTTTCATACTTCATCCTTATTAAGTAAATATTCATATATTCACTCAAATTTTCGGAGAAAGCATATGAAGTTGAAATCTATCGCTTTTGACTACACATGATGGACTTTGTACAACAATATGTACAATTTCCAATAATCTAGTCTTTCGTTCCCTTTTTGGCCTATGAACGAAGTTTTAATTATCTCTAGGAAAGTTTCACAAGCGTCATGTGATCAAAAATCAAAAGACTCCAAAATTCCATCCACATGGAGTTTCTTCATGTTATCTTTCCAATATAATTTAAACGGCGATGTCACTTCCTAAGTGATCTTTCAATCAATTTGTCTTCGACATCTTTAGCACTAGTTTTATGGATGTGATTTCTCCAGAGATTTGTGAATCATCCATCTTTTTAGGATTACGGCAATTATTTGAACAACCCTTTTGTTCTCATAATACTGATAAAACAAATCTTGAAGGCAAGCTTTGATGTTTAACGAGCAACACAATAACCCTTTATTTGTTCTCGATGAACATCATCACATATTCTTTGCTAGTTACTTAGGCCATTGTAGTTCATGAATTGTGTTGTTTGTATGACGATTCACACCAACAAATTCAGTATCAAATACTTAAGAACCACATTGTTTAATAAGCAAAGAATATAGCCATAACATGTATATCATCTATATACTTAAACCGAACAATTCTAGTCTTTTCTTTTCGCCATATATTTATGAGATTCTCTTTCAAGATTTACTTTTACATTTGAAAGAATCTATCAACATCAATAATGGAGTCATACATATGACACATAGTCCAAAGCGTGTATAGTTAAATACCAATGTCTTTGGACTTGCACTTTGAAGTAGATCACCATCATCAAATGTTTGGTGTTCTTTCAAATTCCTTTCTTTAGTAATCTCTTGGTGTAGTAAACATTTTACCTACATCAAATATTCACCCTTATCATGGAATCATCCATGATCAAGCTACTTTTAGCTTATAACGATGAATTACGAGTATAATGTTGCTATCCAAAACCTTTTGGAGGATTAGGACAGCAAGTGTCTCCAACCCTTTTGCAAATTCTCATCAAAATATGAGACACATGAACTTTGCCATATTATATTCTATCATGTTGTAACCAAAACTTCGTTTCAGATATCACAATATCTTCCACACATCATGTTTTCTGAAACAACTCTTTCAGATCCTAGATAACCTTGATATTAAGACAATCCTTTGAATATCAAGAATCATGGAGACAAACATGATACTCATATACTAACTCTTGGAATTGTCACTCTTGTTTTAATACCAATTATTAAACTTCATGGAGTAACCGGAACTTACTGAAAGTTTGCAATAGGACTTTTAAAACTTTAGATTAACACTTCAAAACAATACGATACCGGTTAAGAAAGTAACTAACCGAATTCTATAGTTCTATCATCTAAATTATAACTAAGCGCAAGGTGGTAAACGGATGCCAATGACTACAACAACTATGCAAATTCACTTTGATTTGATTTATGATAAATAGTGTTCAACTTTTAATTACATTGCCGTTGAACTCCACTCAAAACAATATCCCTCACATTGTTTTAGTGATCACACAAACCAAATCCACCACATCAAAACCGATCATCACGAGAGTTGATGCAACTTCAATGGCGAACAATCAACATGTTCATCATATCTACTATATGACTCATGCTTTACCTTTCGGTGATCCGTGTTTGAGACCATGTGCGTACATGCTAGGCTCGTCAAGATCAACCTTAGCTTACGATAAGCAAATCTGGCTTGCTTACGTTGTATACACTCATGAGAATCTAACACACCCGATCATCACGTGGTGCTTGAAACAACCAGCTTTAGCAACGGTGCTTACTAAGGATGAACACTTTAAAACTTGAAATTGTGTGCTTGAGGGATCATCTTATAATGCTACCGTCGTGAACTAAGCAATACAAGATGCATAAAAGGATTAACATCACATGCAATTCATAATATGTGATATGATATGGCCTTTCTTCTTGTGCTTCCGATCTCCATCTTCAAGCACGAACATGATCTCCATCATCACCGGCATTGCATCAAGGTCAATGACGCTGCTCCATGGTTGTCGTCCACCAGCTTCAACTATTACAACTAATTTGAATAGACACGCGGGTCTTAATAGAATTTAAAGACAACCATATGGCTCCTGCCGGTTGCCAACTTACAATAAGGAACATTGCATACAACATATATAATCACAATCATGGCCATATCACATCACAGCACACCCCTGCAAAACAAAGTTAGACACCTCTAATTTTCTTTGCATGTTTTACGTGGTTTGGGGCTTTCAATAAGTGTCGTTCTAACTTACGAACAAGAACCACAACATTGATACTAGTATTGTTAATCACCCGTTGTAAATTGGATCTTAACTATGCTAGGAGAAAGCAGCACCATAAAGCCACTTATGCAATACAAGTTGCATGTCAAGCGTGG
The DNA here is from genome assembly GCA_030063025.1 of Avena longiglumis. NCBI lineage: Eukaryota > Viridiplantae > Streptophyta > Magnoliopsida > Poales > Poaceae > Avena > Avena longiglumis. The sequence continues at coordinate 65,642,195 of CP125976.1, read as the reverse complement.
AGCAAGTCTCATGAGCGATGTCATGTAAGGTTAGCCGGGCCGCTTCATCCCAACATACGACAAGATGCAAAGTACACAAGAAGCAATCGACAATAAAAGCATCAACGCCCACAATGACTATTGTGTTCTACTCGTCTGTGAGATCTACATATAGACACGGCTCGATACCACTTTGAGGGGTTCGTAGCATGGAAAACAAAAATTTCTACCGCATGAACACACAATCAAGATCTAATCTATGATCAAGCCAAGATCTATCTACTAGATTGTAGCAACGAGTCAATAGAGTACTAACCCTCGAAGATCCAAAGCGGTTAACGAGCGATTCGTGGATGATGTAGTCGTACACTCCGATCTCAAGATCGCGTGACGATCCTTCCGGCTGCGTTCGGCAGCGCTTCCCTTGATCGGTCACGTTCGATACTCGATGAAGACCTTCATCTCCTTGTTCCAGCAGGCGGAGGTTGTAGCACTCTCCTCGCGATTCCTGACCGGCGTGGTACCGAAAGTAGAGGAGATCTCGCGAGCTTATGTAAGCGGGCAGTATGGTGGACTATGAGAGAGCCTCGACGATCTAGGGTTTAGACATGCCGAGGAAGAGGTGCTAGGCGGCTGGGGCTTGGGGTTTGCCCAAGTCGTGACTAGAGGAGCCCTAGGAGGTGGCGGCTGCAGGAGGTGGCGGCACCAAATTAGGTTTAGAGGAGAGGATCTTGTGTGTATTGGAGGCAGCCACCCCTCCTTTATAGGTGGGAGGTGCGGCCAGGGAGGAGTCCCCAACTCGGCTTGAGGTGGGCGCCCGGTTGGAGGAGGAACTCCTCCCCAACTCGTTTCAAACTTCCTTCTCCTCTTTCCAAAAAGCGTCGTTTGACTTTTCAAACTAGCGTTTGACTTTTCAAACTAGGATTTGAATAAACCCTTTATTTTGGACAGCGAAGACACCAAGTACATAATGCATTCATACCAACTTGATATAACACATTCATGTACCCTTCCCCGGTCTTGGGACATTCGGAACCTTCTAGAACATTCCGATGAAAACACGGAACCATTCTCCAACTCCAAAGGACTTTCCTTATATGAATCTTATTCTCCGGACCATTCCGGATCTCCTCGTGATATCCGGATCCCATTCGAGACTCGAACAACATTCGGTCTCTTACTCATCATTCCATAACTACTCAACAACATCGAATCCTTAAGTGTGTCTCCTACGGTTCATGAATTATGCGGACATGATCGAGACACTTCTCCGATCAATAACCAATAGAGGAATCTGAAATTCATATGGCTCCCACATATTTCTCGATTACTTTGTGATCGAATGAACCACTTACATACGATACCAATTTCCCTTTGTCTCACGATAGTTTACTTATCCGAGGTTTTGATCGTCGGTATCTCTGCATACCTAGTTCAACCTCGTTCTTGATAAGTACTCTTTTCTCGTTCGTGATATGTGATCCCTTGTGAGCCGGTCACATGCTTGCAAGCTAATTGGATGACATTTCACCGAGAGGGCCCAGTATATCTATCCGTCATATGGATGGACAAATCCCACTCTTGATCCATGTGTCTCAACCAATACTTTCCGAACACTCAATGCCACCTTTATAGCCACCTATTCTTGTGTGGTGTTTGATGTCATCAAAGCATCCATCCAGTAAAGGTGATATGCATGATCTCATGGTCGAAGGAATTAGGTTACTATGTATCGTAAAGCATATAGCAATTGAACTATTGAAATGACTTGATCTTTTATGCTACGCTTATCTATAGGAGTATGTCCATCACATCATTCTCCTAATGATATGACCCTGTTGTTAATAACATCTCTATGTTCATGATCAGGAAACCATGATCATATATTAACCAACAAGCTAGTTTAACAAGAGACTTTTCTAGGGACTCTTTTATGTTTACAAATCACACAAGTATTAATGTTTCCTGTTAATACAATTATAGCATGGTATGTAAACATTTATCATAAGTATGAAGATATGATAATAACTACTTTATTATTGCCTCTTGGGCATATCTCCAACACTTGTACAATGGACTATGCCTTGAATTGCAAGTTTACTGCGAACCTAGCTTCACAAAAATTCTTGACCGATACTAGGCTACCGTGGGACTTCTCAGCGGGTGGAGCTTATACGTCATACTCCATAACCTTTCATGAGTTTATTAGAGAGCACCCTACTCTCATAGACTGCGACGTTTTAACAGTCAGACTCATATATGTGTGTTCTTCAAAAGATGTTCTGCAGGACAACATCTTTGCTTAGGATAATCCACTTAGAACACATTAAGATAATAAATCAACCTGCCAAGCAGAATAGGAAAGTATTGCATCTTTATGGAGTGGTGTTTATTAAAGTAGGGATACTTTCCTCTCATCTAACCAACAACTTGTCTCCCAATTCTAATTCATGGGATCTTCTATCACATAGAGTGGTTTACCACTGTGGAAAGCTCAAATTGTGGGTCTCATACCCATCTCCTTCAATGCATTTTCTATCATGTTGCGTGATAGACCCTTTGTGAAGGGATCTGTCAAGTTTTTAGATGTTTGGATATAATCCAATGCAATAACTCGAGTTTCTCATTTTCTGATGACTTGATCTCCTCTTCACATGTCTTGATGACTTTATATTATCCTTAGAACTATTTTCCTTGAAAATCACAGTTTGATTATCACAGTTCATAAGGATTGTGGGTATTGGTTTTTCAACCACAAGCAAGTTCATCGAGAGTTCATGAAGCCACTCTGCTTCAACAGTGGTTGTGTCTAATGCTGTGAGTTCTGCTTCCATAGTTGACCTCGTTAAGATGGTCTTCTTGCGAGACTTCCAAGAAACAGCGCCACCAGCAAGTGTGAATACATATCCACACGTGGCATTTATCTCGTCAACATCAGATATCCAATTTGAATCACTATAACCCTCTAGTACCCTCGGATACCCGGTATAGTGAATGCCATAGCTCGTAGTGCCTTTTAGATAGCGCATGACTCTCTCACGAGCATGCCAGTGATCATCTCCTAGATTTGAAACAAATCAGCTGAGTTTGCTTACATCAAATGCGATGTCAGGCCTCGTGGCACTAGCTAAATACATAAGCGAGCCAATAATTTAAGAGTATTTCAGTTGGTCTCTAGCATTTCCTCGATTCTTTCGAAGCAACACACTAGGATCATACGGTGTATGAGAAAACTTGAAGTCGCTATATCCGAAACGACTCAAGAACTTTTCCACATAGTGGGACTGAAGCAATGTAATCCCACCGTCATCATATCTCAATAGCTTGATGTTCAGGATGACATCAGCTACTCCCAGATCCTTCATCTCAAAGGAACGAGATAAGAAATCTTTGACCTCCTTAATTGCATTAAGGTTGGTTCCGATAATCATTATGTCATCAACATACAAACAAAGGATGACTCCCTCACCCCCACCATGGCGATCGTACACACATTGATCATCTTCATTTACAATAAAGCCTGCAGCAGTTAAAGTTCTTTCGAACTTCTCATGCCACTGCTTAGGGTCTTGTTTTAGACCATATAAAGACTTTAACAACTTGCACACCTTTCCTTCTTGACTATTTACCACAAAGCCATCTGGCTGATCCATGTAAATTTCCTCATCCAACTCTCCATTAAGGAAAGCTGTCTTAACGTCCATTTGATGAACGAGAAGACCATGAGAGGCAGCCAATGAGAGTAATACTCGAATGGTGGTCAATCTGGCAACATGTGAGTAAGTGTCAAAGAAGTCCTCACCTTCTTTTTGAGTATATCCCTTGGCCACAAGCCGTGCCTTGTACTTCTCAATAGTACCATCAGGTCTAAGCTTTTTCTTAAAAACCCACTTGCATCCTACAGGTTTACACCCATAAGGGCGATCAGTGATCTCCCATGTTCCATTAGCTAAGATGGAATTCATCTCATTATGGACGGCTTCCTTCCAGCAGTCAGCATCAGGAGATGCATATGCTTTTGAAATGGAAGTGGGAGTGTCATCCACAAGGTACACAATGAAATCATCACCAAAATACTTTGCAGTCCTTTGTCTCTTGCTCCTTTTAGGAATTTTATTATCATCCTCCTTAGGACTTTCAGAGTGTTCAATTGGAATGGTAGGTTCAGAGAACGTAGCAAATTCCTGATTAGATGAACTAGGTATCTCCGGATTTGATGAGTTAGGTTTATCCTTCATTGGAAAGATATCCTCAAATAAAGTCGCATCAGTCGACTTCATGATTGTACCGACATGAATGTCAGGCACTTCAGATTTTACTATCAAGAATCTATAACCAATGCTATGAAAAGCATAGCCCAGAAAAACACAGTCAATGGTTTTTGGTCCAAGCTTGCGCTTCTTGGGGATTGGTACATTAACGTTTGCCAAACAACCCCAAGTACGTAAGTAAGAGAGTTTTAATCTTTTCTTCTCTCATTCTTCGAATGGAGTAATTTCTTTATTCTTTGTGGGAACTCGGTTTAGGACATGACACACAGTCAATAGTGCCTTCCCCCACCATTCCTTAGAGAGACCCGATGTGTCTAACATGGCGTTAACCAAATCTGTTGGAGTATGGTTCTTTTTTTGGCTACTCCATTTGAATGGGGTGAGTAGGGAGGTGTCCTCTCATGAATTATGCCATGTTCCGCACAAAAGAAATCAAACTCGTTGGAAAAATACTCTCCACCACGATCATACCTAAGCCTCTTAATATTTCGATCAAGTTGATTTTCTGCCCCAGCTTTATAGATTTTGAAGAAACTCAAAGCCTCATGTTTTGATTTCAGAAGATACACATGAAAATATCTCGTAGAGTCATCGATCGAAGTCATGAAATATTTCTTTCCACCTTTTGTCAATACACCATTCATCTCACAAAGATCAGAATGTATGAGCTCTAGTGGTGTTAAATTTCTCACTTCTGCAGTCGTATGTGACTTGCGAGGTTGTTTAGCCTGCACGCAGACTTGACACTTATATCCCTTAACAGTTATGAAATCAGGGATTAAATTTATTTTGGCTAGTCGCGTCATACAACCAAAATTAATATGACAAAGACGAGAGTACGAGACATTTAATTCAAAATTCGTGTAAATATGATTAACACCTTTATTACAAATGTCTGACAGAGATAAGCGGAACAAGCTTCCGCACTCATAGCCTTTACCAACAAAGGTTCCATACTTCTAAATTATAAATTTATTGGACTCGAATACAATCTTGTAGCCATCTCGACACAGAATAGATCCGCTAACAAGATTTTTATTTATTGAGGAAACATGATGCACGTTCTTCAAGCGCACGGTCTTTCCCGAAGTGAACTTCAGATCGATCGTACCAACACCATGAACAGAAGCTTGCGAGTCGTTCCCCATCAGCATGGTTTGAGTCCCTCTGACCTGATATGAAGAAAACATAGAAATATCAGAACAGACATGTACATTAGCGCCCGTGTCAATCCACCAATCAGGAGAATGACATAATGAAAGAACAGAGGTAATATACCATACCCAACATATTTCATCTCAACGTCGCCCATGACAACATTAGTAGTCTTGCCGCCCTTCCCATGCTGGAGCTTGTCAAAGCGGTTGGGACAAGCAGGAGCCCAATGATCAGGATCACCGCACACATGACAAGCACCTTTTCTCTTATCAGTTTTCTTCTTCAAGCTGGTAGACTGTGCGGCCTTGTTCTTTCCATCGAACTTTCCTTTGCCGTTAAACTTGTCTTTGTTCTTGAACTTGTGAGGTTGGAAGTTCCTTTTCTGTACCAAATTGGCATTAGAACCTCCCTCGGCACCTCGAGCACGTGTGTCTTTTGCTCTCGCCTTCTCTTCCACATCAAGAGTCCCAATGAGATCCGTCACAAAGAACTCTTGTCTCTTGTGCTTCAGAGAAGTAAAAATTCCTCCATGACTGGGGAAGTTTGGCAATAATGCCTCCGGGAACAAACTTGTCCGGTAACACACAAGTGAAGTGCTCAAGCTCCCTGGCAAGTGATTGTATCTCATGAGCCTGCTCCACAATGGGGCGATCATCAACCATCTTATAGTCATAGAATTGTTCCATGACATACAGTTCACTACCAGTATCAGAGACTTTGTGAACAGGCAGCGGTCCACCGGACAGTCTCCACTCAGTTCGTATTCATTTAGCTCGTATTAAAAGTCCACTCAAGCAAAATGTTTCAACTTCTGTATAACTGTTCATATACCATTCATGCGTGGCAAAATAAAGCTCGGCACCCGCAACCTGGGGCGCGTGTCATGACGAGGCGAGCGAGCAGGAGGAGGAGCGCGCGTGTATATGTTTTCTCTTCTCAAGCTCGTACAAGTGGTGGAAGAGCTCACCTTATAAGCTGGTCCAACTTCCACTCAACTAGCAACGTGGGGACTAAACATTTGTCCGAGCTCTTGCCTTACATAAATGGGCCAATGGGCATCTAGGATTTCAGAAATTTATAGGCATATAATAAATGGGTTGAGCCTATTTAGACAAAAATTCCAACACTAATATGGATTGAAGGGAGTAGAAAAATGGGAAAGGACAGTTGCCGGTTCTTGATAATTCATCTAATCCGAGGTTGAAATGTCTAATTATCTGTTGGGTGTTTCTCAAGAAGTGAGTGTAGCACCTTTTTTAGGGATGTATTCCATCTAGCAACTCAGGTTTAAGTCCCCACGGACATAAATTTGTTTTCTTATTATTAAAAGAATGTTGTAGAGCCTCCTTTGTGGCAAATCCACTTTTGGGAGCATATGCTCCTACCACTGGAAAAGAACATTTTAAAATATTAAACATACTTCAAAAAATTCGCTAGTACGTATTGACAGTCTATATGCGCATGTCAAGTTTTGAGAAAAATCGATAGTTTTTATGTCTTGCGCTAAAAGAGATAAGAAAATGAAAAGAGATAAAAAAATGTCTTGTAAAGAGTCTTTTTTAGTGCCGAATTTTGTCTTTTTTCTACACGACACAAACAATGTCTTCTTTTTCTTGAAACAGCTTTGCGAGCACATAGAACATAGAGATATACAAAGACATATTTTCCGTCTGAATTTTGGACATTTTAGTACATTTAAAATTTATTTAAAAATCAGGAGCATATGCACCTGAGTGCAAAACCACCTCGTCCTTTTCATGCCAAAAAGGAAAACGATACTAATTTCTCAGGAGATCCCATGACTCGATCCTCCGGGTTATCGCGTGTGAGGTAGCGTAACGTACCAATCGTGGTGGACCCATGGAACCTTTGTGTCTTATCCCTTCCTAACTTCTCCTTGTTTCTTCTCGCGTGAACCAGGCCGCTTGTGCCGCCGGCCGTTTGCTCGCACGACCATGCTGCCCAGCCCCACCGCCGTCACCCCGGCACAACGCCGGGCCGACACCCAGCTCATCCGCGAGCTTTCGCCGCCGCCGCAGTCTATCTCTGCATAGCACCGGGCCGCCGACTACATCTCGCCGGAGCGTGTGTCGTCGTACCGCTCCACCTCGCCGGAGCGGCGCACCGCCGTACTGATCCACCTCGTCGGAGTGCCGCGCGCCATCCCACTTCACCGTGGCCAAGCCCCGCGTCGCAGCGCCGCGCCGCCATTCTTATGCGTGTTCGACTAGTTCCATTTCAAATTCTCCCGCGGAGCACGGCCTGCCTGCACACGTCGGAGCGCCACCACATTGGTGTTGTTATGTTGGTGGTGTCACTAAATGTTGTTACCTAATGTTACTGACATTGCTACCTACGGCATGGAGATTTGCTACATGGGTTAACGACATTGCTACCTACTGCCACTGAGGATGCTACGTATGGCATCGAGGTTTTCTACATGGGGTAGCGGCGCTGCTTTCTACTGTCACCAACGCTGTTACCTACGGTGTCGAGGTTTGCTACGTGTGGCTGGCGGCGATGCTACAAGTGTGTCTTTTGTTTTTCTATAAGGTCTCCAACGAGATCTCCGGCGAGGTGCCCGACGAGATCGGATTTGCTATATTAGTATATTTTTTGCTACATCTGTTTGATGGTTTTGCTCCAATAGCATAAAGTTTTTGCTACAAGATCTCCGACGAAAGTCTCCGTCGAGTCTTCAGTGAGGTCGGGTTTTGTTACATTAGCACAACTTTTTTTGCTATACGGTCTCCGGCAAGGTCCGGTCTAATTTTGTATTTTCTGGGCCGAACCATATTTTGCTACATGTAGCAAAAGCGAGACTAAATATAGAGAAAACATGACCGTTTGTAGCAAAAACGGGATGAAAAGACGAAAATCAGATCTGACCTTTGAATCCCGGCCTTGAGGAAGGTCTGGAGGGGCGGCCGCCCTGGGCCTAGAAAAATCAGGGACCCCAAGTTTGTATTTCCCTGCAGCATATGGCATACCAAGCCTGGCTAGCTGGCCCAATGTGCGTAGGTACTATTCTCTCCGTTTTAAAATATAAAATGTTTTAGGTTTGTAAAGAAAATAATTCTAGACTTGTTTTAGTATGTACTCCCTCCGTTTTAAAATATAAGATGTTTTAGCTTTGTGAACCAAATGTATTTAGACTACTTTTAGTATATAGGTTCACTCATGTTTGGAATGAATCTACACACTAAAAGAAGTCTAGATACACTTTCTTCACAAATCTAAAACATCTTATATTTTGAACGAAGGGAGTACAACTCTAGAGCACATAAAAAAAGACATGAGTAGATCTTTTATGTTGCAGCCCATGTGAATTCATAGAGGAGATTTTTTTTTTTGAAATTAATGCATAGAGGAGATCGTTCTGTTTCTTTCTTCACACAACGACGGTCGATGTTTTCCTTCCTGAGTGCTTTGTTCTGCTGTTCGTCCAGCGCTTCTCACTATGTCACTGATTTGATTTTCGCCCAAAAGCCGGTCGGCCGACCCTTTTCGCCCAGAGAAGACCGGCCACCGTGATTGGGTTATTCCATAGAACTGACAAAAGATATAAGATATCAAGTATGTCTTTTTCTCTTAGTATATGCCGTAATATAGCCGTGATGATTGATTGATTTTTGTTCGATAATAATTTTTAAATTTATGATTATTATTGTGTCTTCATTGCTGCGGCAAGGCCGTTGATAAAATTGGTCAATTGGATATTGTTTAGGAATATATCATAAATTATCGGGACTAGCAAAATGCCCACACGTTGCAGCGGAAGGAAAACAATATGCTTATATAGCTTTTCTCTGAGTAAACACATATTCGTTAACTTATATACCTTTTCTCTGAGTAAACACATATTCGTTATGGGCTAAAGAGACCTAAAAATGTGCAGGAGATCGATCGAACAACCTCTTAATGACTTTTAGATCACCATTGCTATCCCATGACCGCTCCAGTTGTGTTAAGAGTAAAAATATACAAACAAACAACCAAAATATAAAAATAAGCTATAACGGCTTTCTTAAAAATAGAGTTGGCTGATGCCTCGGTCACCTCCAAGGATCCATGTATTACCTCCCAAATTTGTCATGAATCCACCCTGAAAATCATAAGAAAGTTTGTAGCCCTGATAGCCTTTCCATGTACATGTACTAAATCGCTGCTACCGGGCCATACGTGTGTTGCCATACCGCCCCCACCCTCTCCGCACGTGTTTGACAAGTTGTGTGATCGGTTAGTCTATTTTACAAGTTGTATGACTTAAGTGCACGTGAGAGACAAGTTCTATAACCTCCGGTGCTATTTACTCTATTTTTTCGCCAACGAGAAAAAAAACCTTGATCCACTGTCCATGCTCCTTGATTTGATTATATTTTTCGCCCGCATCGTTACTAGGAGACACAACAGCGATTGTTTTTTACATACATCACCATTGCTATCCCATGGCCGCTCCGGTTGCGTTAGGAGTAAAAATATACAAACAAACAACTAAAATATAAAATTAAGCTATGACGGCTTTCTTAAAAATAGAGTTGGCCGATGTCTTGGTCACCGTCAAGGAGCCATGTACTACCTCCCAAATTTGTCACACATCCACCCAAAAAATCATAAGAAAGTTTATAGCTCTCCTAGTCTTTTCATGTACATATACTAAATTGCTGCTACCGGGCTGTACGTGTGTTGCCATACCGCCCCCACCCTCTCTGCGGCCCTGAGCATGTACCTCCGGTATGAATTCATAATTTCGTTTGAACAATCTCACATGGGATTTGGTGGGATATTTTTTCGCCAACGAAAACAAAACCTTGATCCACTGTTGATTCTCCTTGATTTGATTATATTTTTTCGCCCACATCGTTGCTAGGAGAAACAACAGCGATCGTTTTTTACGTACATGCGTGCATGGAGCGGTGACTTGCTGACACACATAGGTAGACACATTGTGTTTTAGTATTTGAAAATCACGAGGGAAAAGGAAGTGAGCTGGATAAATCGGTTCCTTAATTTAAAATCGGTTCCTTCGCCTCTGGATTTGGTACCGTCGCCTACGTGCTAGTTTCTTCTTTCTTTTCAGAAAAAAAAAAGAAAACTTAAAAAGAAAACGAAGAGTTTTCTTTTAACTTATCGGTGGTTTAGCAGTAATAGGTGGTTTGGGAGGGCAAAACGGTTCAAAAAAGTGTTGGACTGGGAGAAACACTTCGTGCTTTATTATTAGGTATAGATTTGTGAGCTCAACAGATATTCAGTAAGATTTTATCGAGTTAGTGTAGTATCTTCTGTATCCTCGCGCTTGTTTGCAATTACTAATATATATAACTTATTTGATATAAATATTGATCTTGTTTGCTTATTAATAGTATTTCATATATATTGGATATTAACTTCATAGATATATTAAGGACATCTCAACGCAGATCACTTGTTTCAACAAAACAAATCGGGTCATTCGTCGGCTTTCCTGATGGGGTCAAAGGCTACGTCACGAATATGAGAGTGTTCATGGTTAGGCGATTTTAAAAAATAAAATATTTAGCCGATAGTCAAATGGACCCCTACAGAAAGAGGGGCGATAGCTTCGGTATTGACACCAAAGTATTTACTACAATTGGACCAGATTTGGAGTGTAAATATAGAAAATTCCCGACGCTTGGCAGCAATGCTGCCTAAGGGCCCTGATGTATACTTTCGAACCGGACCCAAAAAATCTCAGGACCGGCCCTGCCGTTGATCTGTCCAGATCGGACGGACAGGGATTCCGGGGATGGAAACCCCAGGGAACGCCTAGCACTGTCTTTTCAAAAAATGGGTGCTTTTCATGCCCGAAGCATCGATCAATACGTCCTCGAGCTAATAGCCTAAAACTACTTTTGGTGTAAATCTACCATCTCAGCAATAAGTTAGCCAAATTTGGATCACAATTTCAACACATGCTATTTTGCGTACATAGGTTTACAAGGTAAAATCGCTTACTTTTTTCTTTGAGATCATATTTATACTTTCTTATAAAGCAAAACCTCACTACTCACAGTTATGATAGTCTATCTTAACATGCATTTCCTCCATTCAGAAATAACTGACTTGGGTTTGTGTAAATTTAACTATATCTAAATGCATTTTAGTGTATAAATACATTCAAATTTACACAAACCAAAGTCACTTATTTCTAAACGGAGAAAGTAATTCACATCACCCATTATTTTAGCCAATCAATTGGCTATATCATCTCATTAGCATTCATTTATGGTACATGTATTCATGTCATCTACTTCTTGGCCATATAATTGGCCATGTCACTTTTTATTTGTCAAATATATAATAATTTATATCAATTAAATTTAGTGTCTCGACTATTGTGACCAATCTGACATATTTTTTTAGAGAACTTCATATTTTATGCGTTTTATACATATTTATTTACACAATCAATTTACTGAAGAGATTCGGGTACGGTATTGTTCTAGTTTTGTAAAGAAAAACAGCGTGCATCTAAAAAAAAACAGCGTACTCATGAGCCAAAAGCCCCAAACCCATAGAACAGTAGCAGCTACCCTTAGGCCTTACGCCTACACTCAAATTGGGCCTCTTGCATCAGCCCAAACGAAGTACCAACTCACAATCCCTCGTCTCGTTCACAGACGTTTCCTTCCCCATGGCTCTCGCGTCTGCATCCGTGCGCCGCCTTCTCCTGCCCAGCGCCGGAGCTCCGGCGAGATTCTTCCACCTCCACCCCTACCAAGGTATCCTCCTCTCTACAAACGATTTTTTTCTCGCGGTTCGATTTGGTGACTGAAGTTGGGTTCTTGCGCGCAGCCAAGGTCGGCGCGGTTGGTTTCTTGAATGGGGTAGGGAAGGGAGTGGATACGCACGCCGCGAAGGTTGAGGAGGCGGTCGGCGCTGACCAGCTCGAGAAAGGCGAGCAACCGCTCAAGAAGGTCGGCGTCTACTGGAAGAATGCCCATCCTCGACGTCCCAAGCGTTCATTTGTGAGTTCTCTCTATTACTTTTATGGGAAGTTCAGGGGATCGTTCGATTGTAATTTTGTTATGTTTCCTTTTCCCCGAACACAAATGTGTGTCATTCACTCATTTGTATTAGATAAAGTCACCGAAATGGTGCAAATACATCCCACATCGGAAAACAAAACAAAACGAAACCGAAAAGAGAAGAAGAGAAAACAGAACTAAGGTAGACTATATACAGAAACAGGCATTCTAAGTGCCAGGAGCCAAACATGGAGGGCAACATGCGCAGCACTTGTGCACCTGCTAGCATCCATTGATTAGCTTCGATAAAATCTTTTCCACCAGGATTGACCACATGATGGGCATCATCAAATACGCAACCATTGCAGTCTCCATAAGCGCCAAAGTGTTCGAGTGATGAGCGGGCACGCCCCTTTGAGCTTCTCTGGCCTGGCATGTTCTGCGTCCAATGAGAACCAGGAGCTGAACTCGTCGCCTGGCTGCAGACACGTGCCTTCCAAGGACCATTTGTTCAGCACACGGTGCCACACCTGACACCCGAACACACAGCTCGTGGACAGGTGTGAGATGGATTTGCTTGCAAAGGTGGCACTTGTTCGGATGTTCCAGACCACGGTGAGCTGCGCGACGCAGTCCAACAGAGAGGTTCCTAGCCGTCCGAAGTGGTGTGCCAAGTCGACAACTCAACTCCTCTGGCGAAGAGGGCCTTGTAGTCCGAGTGCATGGAGTACTCTCCAGAATTGGAGAAATTCCAAATGAAAGTGATTTTCCTGGATAGGATTCAGCACCTGGGTGTGTAGAATGTTGACCAAATATATGAATTCGATGATGCCCTCGACATTGAGGGCAGCACTGAAGTCGCAGATCCATTGGCAATCGAGCAAGTTGTCCTTAATTGTCTTGCACTTGACAGCTCGGGTGGTTACCGCAGCAAAAAGGGTGGGGACTAAGTCTGAAATTGATTGACCATCAATCCACCGGTCAGTCCATAACCGCACCTCCTTGCCATTGCCGAAAACGATCTTGGCTGCGGCGTGAACCTGCCCAGCAACATGGCGACTGACTTTTAGCAGGAATTTCGCCCAAGGCTTGGATTGATCTGTGTGCTTGAACCAAGGGCAGCGCCCGTGCAAAGCCCATCCCATCTTGATGCCAAGACCACCAAGTTGAATTGACCAGCAAACATCTCACCATGCCATGTCGCAGTGACCGCCTCTGGCGTCGCTATGACCACCAGATTATTGCTGCATTTGTACATATGAGGACTAATCTATCTATTTCTGCTTAGATATTTAGTTCTAAAACTAGGAAGTTCGTTATGTGCTATGATAAAGTTATTACCATTTCTGTTATCTGACAAGATATGGCCCGCTTAAATGTGTTTAGAAACTCTCCGTGAATTACCCGGTCAAGAAAATTGTTTAGTGGTAGCATTTCTTTTCTTCAATACAGATCAGGTCTATCAGTCTATGTCTAATTGAGCTATCCTATTTTATAAGAATTCTTGTGATAGCCGATTAGATGTTGTGTGATTTCTGATACACTAAACTGATCGAGGCAAATTTAGGAATAATAATATTAAGATATCTTGAAAAGCCCTAATTGTATCTGGACCGACACCTTACCTTTAATACTCATGAGTATATGAAGGCTCAAGAATGTGTTTTCGTAGAGGTGAATCTTCCGGTGTACATAGAAATCCAATTTGGGGGCTTCCAGAATAATTTGAAGTTTATGCATGCAGTTAAATCACCATGGCGTTGTTAAGGTTGCTAATTGCATGGTGAACCACTGAAGTCATTTCATCGCCCAGAAGTATTATTCATGTATTCTCTTAATACTTCAAGGCAGTGCCTTCTGTCAATTGACTGCTAGCACGTTGAGATATGTGGATTGTTTATTTAGTCGATTATGATGTTCCTTGGAAGTAGGCACTCTTGGAAATATTTGGACAAATTTTAACAACTTACGTATATCACAAACATTGGTTACATGTTCTAGTTCTGAAGTAAGTTCTATGAGCAGTGTTTTTGAATAATGGTAGACAACTGCATATGTGCCTGCTGAAAGCATTCGAGGTAACCTGCATGTCAAGATCACAATGAGTTCAGGCAGGTGGAGAGTTTGACGGAAATATGTCTCTTTGTTTTTTTTATGTCGTTAAGAGACAAGTATTTTTAATGTTCAAAGTAAATAATCAATTCCCTTTGTTTTGTTTCTTACTCTGATGCAGAAAAAGATTTTTTCGAGCTTTGTTCATTGGAAGGCACCAACAGATTCCACGAAATGGTAATGAAGCTACGAGGTCTCCACTTTGGAAACAATCTTATGTTAGTTGGCTCGGATGTCTTGGGCATTGATTTGTTCTGATGCTACTTGGATGCCACAAGCTGAATCTGTTATCCCTCGATCATATCTTCTAGTGCTTTTTTTCTTCACATGTCAACCGCAAAACCTGCGAATAAAATGACTTCTTGATGGTTATTGTTACACTTATTGTTTGATGTATTTCTCTCTTACGTTTGGGATTATAGTACAGTTGTATATAATTTTTGCCTTATTCGAGAAGCTCGTACCATTAGGTTCACATGATTCAGCCCGCAAATGATGTTACTGAAAGAGGTTTGGGATTATTAGTGTAATTTTGCCTTGTTCGAGAAGTGTATAATTAGGTTCACTATGATTCGATTTGGCACAATCAGTATCTGAGATCCCAAGAATGCATAGGGAACAGCCAAAAGATCTTGTTAAGATGACCGGTTGTAGAGAAAGTTGTTGTGCCTATGAGCATTATTTCATAGTCATTTCATACCACAGTGCCTATGAGCATCCTTTCTTTCATATAGTCATTTCATACCGCAGTTCAGAACTGGACGGCATGTCGGCATTGTAGCAGTCGATCTGCAAGACTAAGGTATAGTGGCATGATAAGAACCCTGCTATGTGTACGAAAGTTGCCATATTTTCTCTACCAAAAGAAAGGAAGATAATTGCAAATAGCAAAACCAGCGGATTGCATCAGCCCAAATCCCCCAAAATGACCCCGCCCGAAGCATATCTGAAGCTCAGCTGAAAGATAGTCACACAGAGTCAATTCTGTATTGAACCCTCAGTTCATCTTGTAATGTGAGCAATGAATTCCTCGAGGTCTTTGTGGGACGACCCGCCGTTTGCCACGGCGGTGCGGATGGATTCCCCAAGCTTCTCCGCACGCTTCTTCGTCTGCAATCCTTCCTCCGAAACCATGGCCTTATCGATGACCTCCCGAATGGTGCCGGACGGTACCACCGTGTTGCGCTTCTCCAATGGCCGCACAAGAAGGCCGGCCTTGAGGTACTTGCAGATAAGCTCTGCGTCCCACGGCTGGTCGGAGTGCATGGGCCAGGCAAGGATCGGCTTGCCGTGGCTGAGGCTCTCCATGGTGGAGTTCCAGCCGCAGTGGCTCATGAACGCCGCCGTGGCGTCGTGCGCCAGGATCTCCAGCTGCGGTGCCCACCCGGTGATCACCAGCCCCGTACCCTCGGTTTGCCTCGTAAACTCGGACAGCATCGTGGCGTGCCGGCTCTCGGTGCCTTCTTCGTGTACGTCGGTGATGACGCCGCGGTCGGCGTCTCGCAGCACCCAGATGAACCGGTGCTTGCTGTCGCGCAGCGCCGCGGCGATCTCCGCGGCTTGCTCGCCCAGCAGCGACGACGTGGTGCCGAACGACACGTACAGCACCGACGCCGGCGGTTGCCTGTCGAGCCAGTCCAGGCACTCGTGCCGCGCCTGCCCCGGCATCCTCGCGCTCGCGTCGAGCAGCAGTGGGTTCAGTGGCCCGACGGAGAAGATCTTCTGACCGGCGTACTCCGGACTCTTGGCTTCCTCGTCGATGAACTCGCCCTCCAGCGCGCGGCACGTGTTC
Source organism: Avena longiglumis (assembly GCA_030063025.1). Taxonomy (NCBI): domain Eukaryota; kingdom Viridiplantae; phylum Streptophyta; class Magnoliopsida; order Poales; family Poaceae; genus Avena; species Avena longiglumis. The sequence goes on along the minus strand of CP125976.1, from coordinate 65,625,894 downwards.
AGGACCATGCCGCCCACCGCCACTCCCTGGCCGTCGTCCCACGTCTTGGCGATGTACTCGTTGAACTCCTCCGGCATGCACGCCTCGACGGGGTGGAAGACCATGCCGTGGTCGCGCAGGAGCCGGTGCCCGGCGTCCTTGAACGCGACGTTGTACGACACGGACACGCACTGCATGCAGAACGCCTCGCCGTTGGGCAGGCGCGCCGCCTCGGCCGCCGCGAAGGAGCTCAGGCGGTCGTACAGGACCACGACGCGACGGTGGCTGGCGGAGAGCGTCTCGAGGAGGGCGGCGAGCGGGACCCGGGCGTGGGCGACGAAGGCGTACAGCATGGGCATCAGGTGGGACGGGAAGGACGTGGGGACGGTCGGGTCGGGCGGCGGGTGCTCGTACGCGGGCAGGTCGAGGTCGTGGAACCGGACGGAGCGGACGGCGCGCGGATCCCACCCCTGCACGCGCGCGCGAGCCTGCCGGACGTGCAGCGCCGGCGCGGCGAAGTGCACGGGCAGGCCGCGCGCCGCGAGATGCAGCGACAGGTGCAGCAGCGTGTTCAGGTGGCCCTGCGCCGGGAACGGCACCGCCACCACCGCGATGGACTCCATGGAATCGATCGAGTTCCGGTGGACACACTTCTCAGCTCTCACGAACGGTTCGCGCTTCCGTGCAGTTGAGCGTGCCGAGCAAAGGCCCCAGCTCAAATATATAAACCTCCAGATGTTACCGTGGTTAGTTGGCTGTTGACCAGCGAAATTTATCTGCGACTTGGAATATTCTTGCCGCGGCTTGGAAATTTTGTGCTTTGTGACTACGTTTTTGTATTATCACTTCAAACAAAAGTTTTGCTCACCAGAGTATTCTACCAGCAGCATGGAAGATGCTTGCCTCATTTTCTACTCCCACTCTGGTGCCTCGTGTTGACTGAAGACAAGTAGGCATATGGAACGTTCCGTGACAGACCTCGGACATCATTTTCCTTGGAACTAGTAGTAGCCTAGATCCAACCAATGGTTGTTTATGATCATCCGCAAAACAGGTTAGGCTGGTCATAATGCATATAGTAACTTAGACTAGTAACATACATATGTTATTAGTCTAAGTTACTATCCTCATAGCGCAAAATACTTATTTTGTCACATTAATTAGGCTGTAGACTCATTTTTCCTTAATGTGATGTTACAGTAACATGGCTAGTTACTCTATCTATCACTTTCCTTATTAATTCATTGCCACATAAGCAAAAGTGCTGAGTTGGACTCTTAGTTACTAGTGAAGTTACCCCCACTATGACCAACCTTAGAGGAGTGAAAATAGTAAGACATGCACCTGACCAATCACCAAAACAACGGTTAGTGGAGTAAATTTTTCGTAGTTGGTGCAGTAAAACCAGCCGCCGATGAGTAAATTTAGGAGTTGGACGCTCTAGAGAAAAACACCCGCCTCCACCCCAACGGTTCCCGCCCCCAGTTGTTCTTGCCCGCCCACCTCTCCGCTGTCGTTGATGTCGTCGACTCCATTCGAAATCGACACGCAGCTCCTGGCCGCACCTTCACTGGCCATCCCTGGCGTCTCCAATTGCTCGACGCCGCCGCAATCGACCATCTCCGTCGTGGCCATGGGGAGGAAGAGATTGCGGGCAAACAATGTCGTCTGGCCCACCGCCACGGCCGTGAAGCCCTCCAGGAGGCTTTGGAGGTGGCGCCTCGTCCTCCGCTAGCTCCGGTGGCTTGTCGGTGGCAGAGCAAGCCTACGTCAGCGAAAATGGCGCTCGCCGAGGCGGCAACTAAAAAGAAGAGGAAGAAGGCAGCGACAACGCTTCCGAAGGCAACACTGACTCCTCTGTCTCGCAGTGCCTCGCCGGCAAACCCTCTCCGAGGCCGTCCAGCCCGTCCGACCGTCGTCTCCGTCCATGACTGGGAGGTGCTCGATGAAACACCGACAAGGTAAAATAATCGTTTTTCTCTTTGGGCTCTCATTCGGTGATGCTTGTAGACATTTGGTGATGTTGTTGTTGAAGGGAATATGTCCTGAGAGGCAATAATAAACTATTTATTATGTGTATTCCAAGTATATGATAGATGTTTATTTTGCATGCTATAATTGTATTAATACGGAAACGTTAATACATGTGTGTTTAATGAACAAACATAAAGTTCCTAGTTATGCCTCTCTCATAAACTAGCTCGTTGATTAACAAGATGATCAAGGATTCCTGATCATAGACATTGGATGATGTTAATAACGAGGTCACAACATTAGTGTAATTATGTGATGAACATTCATCCGAAGTATACCATTACGATCAAAGTCATTGAGTTTATATTGCTATAACAACTTACGAAGTGATCCTAATCCTTAGACCATGAGATCATGTCAATCACTAACACTAGAAGAATATCTTGATAACATCAAATGTCGCACCGTAACTGGGTGATTATAAAGATGGGTTCAGAACTACTAAAGTGTTATGTTGAGGCCCATGGATCGAGAGTGGAATTTGTTCATCCCGATGACGGATAGATATGCTCTGGTCCCTCTCGGTGATATCACATTGATTAGCTTGCAAGCAAGTGATTTGATCACTAGAATGTTATATCACGGGAACGAGAAAAGAGTACATGTCAGTAACAAGATCAAACTAGGTATGGAGATACCTATGATCGAATCTCGGACATGTAATATATCGCGAAACAAAAGGATTAAGATACTAGTGTAAAAGGTTCCGACGATCACAAGAAAGTCATTGTTGAATGTGTGGGATTCAGTATGGGTCTCCAGATCCCGCTTCTGATTATTGATCGGGGAAGGGTCTCGATCATGTCCGCATTATTCGCGAACCGTAGGGTGGCACACTTAAGAGACACCGACATCCAATAGGAGCAAAAGTTTCATGTCGGAAAGAATAACAAACGCAGGAATTTATTTCACTAGATACCGAAAGAGGTTTCCAGGTGAAATTGCAGAAAGTGTTTTTGCATGTGAAATGAAATACTAGCAAGGGGTTATATGTGAATGTTTGTCATTAAAGTAATTGACAAAATTCTGAATAAATAAAAGGAGTTCTATTTAATGAGAGTTTGCATTAAATTTGGTGGAAATTTAATGGGAATTTGAGTGGGATTTTGAGTGGAGGGAATTGAAAGGATTTTTGTGAGTAGAGTGTTCACCCACATGAATGAGGGGAGGGTAAGGGACAACCCCCATGCGTCGGCCACCCCCTTGGGGTCCCCCCTCTCCTATAAGGCACCTCCTCCTCACTTCTCACTCACACCTCCTCGTGAAGGATCTCTCTCCCCCTCTAGTATTTATCCCCCATGGTCTCGGACTAGGGAGATACATGTTCCCGGTGGCTATTCGGCAAGAAAGAGTTGTGCTTCCGCTGCATCGCTGGAGCGAGGAGGTGGAGGTTTCTCGGTGCCTCGAACGTGTGTGCGAGCACGGATGCGCTGCTGATTTGCGGCGCTAGGACTTCCTCTCGATCTTAAGATCGGCAAGAGATCGTCTACATCAACCACGAGTTTGACTCGTTAAGTTTTGTCGGTCTTCAAGGGTATGTTCTCTACGGATATACATCCGCCCGTTTTTTGTATCTAGTAGATAGATCTTGGTACATAATTGTTCCCATCGTAGAATTTTTTTTGTTTTCTATGCTGCGAACCCTACAGTGGTATCAGAGCCGGATTTATGGGTAGATGCTTTACACGGGTAGTACACATATGAGTATGTGGACGATGATGATCATGTTATTGCTTCTTGATTGTACTTTGGATATTGGTGGCATAGTGGGATGAAGCGGCCCGGACAAACTTTACATGTCCTCGCACATGAGACCTGTTCCATGCTTGACATGCAACTAGTTTTGCATAAGTGGCTAGCGGGTGCCTGTCTCTCATACTATAGTCAATATCTAATTTGTAACGAGTTGTCAACAATTTGGTTATCCTTGTCGTGGTCCATGTTCGTAGGTATGAACGGTTCTATCTTCGAAAGCCCTAAGCCACGTAAAACTTGCAATAGATAAATTAGAGGCGTCTAGTTTAGATTGTTGTTGGGCTAGTGTTATGATATGGTGATGTTGTAAGTAGAAGTATGAGATGATACTCTTATAACACACGTAACATGTAAGTTCCATAGACCTTGGCCTTACACATAAAGGTATGATAGTGATCATACCACGGTGCACATGATGGAGATCATATGCGGGAACCATATCATTTTCACTTATAAACATGTGATGTTTAATTGCATCTTATATTGCTTGTTTGGCGTTTTATTAGCATAATAAGATTATCCCTCATTTAGATATCAAGATAAGAATGTGTTCTTCCTTAATTATGCATCGATTATGTTTCGTCGCTCCAAGACATCACATGATGATCGGGTGTTCTTGGATCCACGACCATATTTTGGGTGTAAGACAGTTACACATGTGAATACTAAGGTTCTTACTTGGCGAGCCTAGCATGTATAGACATGGCCTCGGAACACGAACCGAAAGGTTAAGCATGCGTCATATAGTAGATATGATGCCCATTTGATGCTCGCCTTTGAAGCTACACCGACTCACGTGATGATCGGACTTGGTGTAGTGGATTTGGTTCATGTAATCACCAAAAATGCACAAGGGATGTCATTTTTGAGTGGGAGTTAATTCGTAATGTGGATTAGTTGAACTCAATCTATCATAAACTTAGTCTAAACTTTACAAATTTTGTTGTAGATGGCACCACCTGCTTTTAATTTCAATGTGTTCATGGAGAAAGAGAAACTTGCAATGAACGGTAGAAACTTTACCGAATGGGCCATGAATTTGAGGATTCTCCTCTCTGCTGCACAAAAGCAATATGTGCTAGAAGCGCCGCTAGGCCCCCCACCGTTTGATGATGCCCCTGACGAGGAAAAGAATGTCTATCAGACTCGTCAGGAGGACCACAACTTAGTTCATTATGGCATATTGTATGGGCTAGTGCCAGAACTTCGAAAGCGTTTCGAAAAAGACAAAGCATTTGATACAATGGGTGAGTTGAAAATGATTTTCGACACACATGCTGCTGTAGAGACCTACAATGCTTCAGAGAAGTTCTTTAGCTGCATGATGGAAGAGCACAACTCCGTAAGTGAGCATGTACTCAATATGCCGGATTACGCCGACAAGCTTGTGTCCTTGAAAATATCGATTCCCATTGACTTAGGCATCCATCGTGTTCTGCAGTCTCTGCCACCTAGCTATAAGAGCTTCATGATGAACTATAATATGCAAGGCATAAAGAAGTCTCTCCCCGAGCTTCTGTCAATGCTTAAAACTGCAGAAGTGGATATCAAGGAAGAACATCAAGTGTTGATGATCAATAAGAACAATGGTTTCAAGAAAGACAAGAAGGGAAAACAGAAGGGAAGTAAGGGCGGCAAGCCAGTTGCCGTGCCCGAAAAGAAACCCCGAGTTGGACCTAAGTCTGATACCGAGTGCTATTATTGTAAGGGGACTGGCCACTGAAAGTGCAACTGCCCCAAGTATTTGACAGACAATAAGGCTGGCAAGGCAAACAAAGGTATATATGATATACATGTTATTGATGTGTACTTAACTAGTACTCGCAGTAGCACCTGGGTATTTGATACCGGTTCAGTTGCTAATATTTGTAGCTCGAATTAGGGGCTGTGGAACAAGCGACCGCTAGCAAGGGGTGAGGTCAAGATGCATGTCGGGAATGGATCAAGTGTTGATGTGATCGTCGTCGGAACACTACCGCTCCACTTACCGTTAGGATTAGTAATAAACTTGAATAATTGTTATCTAGTGCCTGCACTGAGCATGAACATGGTATCTGGATCATATTTCATGTGAAGTGGTTATTCATTTAAATCCGAGAACAATGGTTGTTCTATTTATATGAATGAAATATTTTATGGCCATGCACCGATGATGAATGGTTTATTTCTGTTGGATCTCGATCATACTGTTACACATATTCATAATGTCGATGCTAAAAGGTTTAAACTTAATGACGATATATCTACATATATGTGGCACTGCCGTCTAGGTCATATTGGCGTTAAACGCATGAAGAAGCTCCATTCGGATGGACTTTTGGAATCACTTGATTTTGAATCATTTGATACATGTGAGCCATGCCTTATGGGCAAGATGACTAGAACGCCGTTTTCCGGTTCACTGGAACGGGCGACTGATTTATTGGAAATCATGCATTCTGATGTATGTGGTCCAATGAGTGTGTCAGCGCGAGGTGGATATCGTTATTTTGTTACTTTCACGGATGATTTGAGTAGATACGGTTATATCTACTTGATGAAACACAAGTCTGAAACCTTTGAAAAGTTCAAGGAATTTCAGAATGAAGTGGAAAATCATCGTAATAGAAAAATCAAATTTCTACGGTCCGGCCATGGAGGAGAGTATCTAAGTTACGAGTTTAGCACTCATATGAAAGAGTGTGGAATTGTTTCACAACTCACACCTGCCGGAACACCACAGCGAAATGGTGTGTCGGAACATCGTAATTGTACTTTATTGGATATGGTTCGATCTATGATGTCTCTGATGGACTTGCCATTGTCATTTTGGGGTTATGCACTAGAAACTGCTGCATTCACTTTAAATCGGGCACCATCTAAATCCGTTGAAAAGACACTGTATGAATTGTGGTTTGGAAATAAACCTAAGCTATCATTTCTTAAAGTTTGGGGATGCGATGTTTATATGAAGAAACTTCAACCGGATAAACTCGAACCCAAAGCGGAAAAATGAGTCTTCATAGGATACCCTAAGGAAACTATTGGGTATTCCTTCTATCACAGATCCGAGGGCAAGGTTTTTGTTGCCGAGAATGGATCCTTTCTAGAGAAAGAGTTTCTCGCGAATGGTGTGAGTAGTCGGAAGGTAGAACTCGAAGAGGTTGTGGAACCTTCTCTTCAAAGTATGGAGGGTAGCGCAACGCCGGAAGTTGTTCCGGAGTTGGCTCCACCTGTTGAAGAGGGAACTAATGATAATGATCATGAAACTCCGAAAGAGAGTACTACCGAACCTCGCAGGTCAAACAGGACGCGTGCAGCTCCCGAGCTGTACGGAAATCCTGTCATGAATTTCATGGTTGATGAAAATTATGACCCTGCGACGTATGAAGAAGAGATGATGAGCCCGGATTCCAACAAATGGTTAGAAGCCATGAAATCCGAGATGGAATCCATGTATGAAAATCAAGTTTGGAACTTGGTGGACTTACCTCACGACCGAAAGGCCGTGGAGAACAAATGGATTTTCAAAAGGAAAACTGATGCTGATGGTAATGTGACCATCTATAAAGCTCGACTTGTCGCAAAGGGGTTTTGACAAATTCAAGGAGTTGACTACGATGAGACATTCTCTCCCGTAGCGATGCTAAAGTCAGTTAGGATTATGTTAGCAATTGCTGCATATTTCGATTATGAAATATGGCAGATGGATGTGAAAACCGCGTTCCTCAATGGTAATATTGAAGAAGAGTTGTATATGATACAACCAAAGGGTTTTGTCAATCCTAAGGATGCTAACAAGGTGTGCAAGCTTCAACGATCCATCTATGGACCGAAGCAAGCATCACGAAGTTGGAATCTCCGCTTTGAGGAGGTGATCAAAGAGTTTGGATTTGTCCAAACTTATGGAGAAGCTTGTATTTACAAGAAAGTGAGTGGGAGCAATGTGGCATTTCTGATATTATACGTGGATGACATATTATTGATCGGAAATGATATAGATCTTTTAAACAGTGTTAAAAGTTATCTAAACAATAAATTTTCAATGAAGGACGTAGGTGAAGCGTCATACATATTAGGCATAAAGATCTATAGAGATAGATCTAGGCGCCTAATAGGGCTATTGCAAAATACATACCTTGATAAGATTTTAAAGAAGTTTAAAATGGACGAAAGTAAGAAGGGTTTCTTACCTATGTTGCAAGGCAAGACATTAAGACTCAAAGTCTGGCTATGGCAGAAGAAAGAGAGATAATGGACAAAGTCCCCTATGCTTCAGCCATAGGCTCTATAATGTACGCCATGCTGTGTACAAGACCGGATGTGGCACATGCTATTAGTTTGACTAGTAGGTACCAATCGGATCTAGGTTCGGAACACCGGATAGCGGTCAAGAATATCCTTAAGTACTTGCGAAGAACTAAGGATATGTTTCTTGTGTACGGAGGTGAAGAAGAGCTCGTCGCTAAGTGTTATGTCGATGCTAGTTTTGACACCGATCCGGATGACTCTAAGTCTCAATCCGGATACGTATTTCTCATGAATGGTGGAGAGGTTAGTTGGAGGAGTTCCAAACAACCCGTGGTGGTGGGATCAACAACGAAGGCCGAATATGTTGCTGCTTCGGAAGCGGCTTAGGAAGCGGTTTGGATGAAGGAGTTCATATCCGAACTAGGTGTGGTTGCGAGCGCGTTGGACCCAATGGTGATCAATTGTGACAACAATGGTGCCATTACCAATACCAAAGAACGAAGGTCTCACAAGTATTCCAAGCATATTAAGCGCCGGCTTCACTCCATCCGTGAACATGTCAAGGATAGAGATATAAAGATTTGTAAAGTACATACGGATCTCCATGTAGCAGATCCATTGACTAACACTATCCCTAGAGTAAAACATGATCAACACCAGAACTCCATGGGTGTTAGATTCATCACTATGTAACTAGATTATTGTCTCTAGTGCAAGTGGGAGACTGAAGGGAATATGTCCTGAGAGGCAATAATAAGTGTTTATTATGTGTATTCAAAGTATATGATAGATGTTTATTTTGCATGCTATAATTTTATTAATACGTAAACTTTAATACATGTGTGTTTAATAAACAAAAAGAAAGTTCCTAGTTATGCCTCTCTCATAAACTAGCTCATTGATTAACAAGATGATCAAGGATTCCTGATCATAGACACTGGATGATGTTAATAACGAGGTCGCAACATTAGTGTAATGATGTAATGAACATTTATCCGAAGTATAAAATTACGATCAAAGTCATTAAGTTTATATTGCTATAACAACTTACGAAGTGATCCTAATCCTTAGACCATGAGATCATGTTAATTACTAAGACCGAAAGATTTTCTTGATAACATCAAACGTCACACCCTAACTGGGTTATTATAAATATGGGTTCAGAACTACTAAAGTGTTATGTTGGGTGAAATTGCAGAAAGTGTTTTTGCATGAGAAATGAAATACTAGCAAGGGGTTATATGTGAATTCTTGTCATTAAAGTAATTGACAAAATTCTGAATAAATAAAAGGAGTTTTATTTAATGAGAGTTTGAATTAAATTTGGTGGAAATTTAATGGGAATTTGAGTGGGATTTTGAGTGGTGGGAATTGAAAGGATTTTTGTGAGTGGAGTGTCCATCCACATGAATGAGGGGAGGGCAAGGGGCAACCCCCATGCGCCGGCCACCCCCTTGGGGTCCCCCCTCTCCTATAAAAAGCACCCCCTCCTCACTTCTCACTCACACCTCCTCGTGAAGGATCTCTCTCCCCCTCTAGTATTTATCCCCCATGGTCTCGGACTAGCGAGATACATGTTCCTGGTGGCTATTCGGCAAGAAAGAGTTGTGCTTCCGCTGCATCGCTAGAGCAAGGAGGCGGAGGTTGCTCGGTGCCTTGAACGTGTGTGCGAGCAAATATGCGCTGCTGATTTGCGGCTCTAGGACTTCCTCTCGATCTTGAGATCAGCAAGAGATCGTCTACATCAACCACGAGTTTGACTCGTTAAGCTTTGTCGGTCTTCATGGATATGTTCTCTACGGATATACATTCGCCCGTTGTTTGTATCTAGTAGATAGATCTTGGTACATAGTTGTTCCCATCGTAGAATTTTTTTTGTTTTCTATGCTGCGACCCCTACAGTTGTGATGATTTGTAGTGCGGTGGAGGTGGTGTCCGACTTCATGAAATAATTGGAGGGTAGCCATGCTGCCAGGATCGACGATATCCACTTCAATGAAGAAGAGGTTGATTCCATCGAGCAAGGAGAGGTGGAGGAGGAAGGGGTTGAGGTCACCGAGCAAGTGGAGGTGGAGGAGACACAAGGGAGCACAAAGAAGACAAGAGCCACCAACTATAGCGAAAAATAAGACGTTGCATTGTGATATGCTTGGATGATCACTCAATGCATCGGTTGACACCGACCATGGGCTCGTAACAACGATTACTACAACAACACGTCCACCATTCCAATCACTCGCACACAAGTCTCACTTGGCCACCGGTGGGGCGCCATTCTAGAGCAATGCAAACGCTGGTACAATTGTGTTGATGAAGTGCACAATAACCCACATAGTGGTGTGCCCGTTACCGAGTATGGCGCACTCATCCAAGACCTCTACAAGCAACACAACAAGAAGAATGGTAGCAAAGCTTTCAACTTGCACCATTGCTACACCGAGATTATTGGCAATGAAAAGTGGGTGAGGAGGAATTTGGGGACCACTCCAAATAGGTCAAGGGTTAGCATCTCCATCAAGGCCAATGATGAGGAAGATGAGGACTTGCACAAGAGGCCAGAGGGGCAAAAGCTTGCAAAAGAGAGGAAGAGGATAGGTGCCCAAGGAGGATAGCAGGAAGATGTTTGTGCTATGGTTGAGACCAATAAATCTTTGGAGGACGGGAGGAGAGATGAAATGGCAACAAGGTGGGCCAAGCTCAAGGCCATGGAGGAGGAGAAGTGGAAGAATAATATGGCCACCAAAGAGAGGAAGGACATTGCCGAGGAGAGGAGGATTGCACTTGAGGAGGAGAGGATAGGAAAAGAGAAAGAGATCGATGATCGTGATATCATGTTCATGGACCTAAGCAATATGGATGCCATGGCTAGTAAATATTGGGAGCTCACTCGTGCAAAGATACTTCAATGATATTTTGGTGGTGATGATGGAGTTGGCTGAGGAGGAAGAGGTGGTGATGGTAGATATTCTCATGGTGAAGATGATGCTCATGGTGATGGTGGATATGCTCATAGCCGAGGAGGTGGTGGAGATGAGTTCTTCGGAGATGGCCCACAACATATCAGGTGATATTCTGGTGGTATTTTTTGGATCAAGAAGGTCGATGTGCTTCTTTTTTGGGTGACCTTGATCGATGTTGTGATTGAGTCTACTTTTGGATGAACTCTATGCATGTTTTATTTCGACTTGTTCGATTCGATGAACTATATCTATGTCTATCGTTTAAGTGTTGTGTTTCTTGTGATTTGAATTGTCTGTATGCTTGAATTGCTTGTATGAACTCTATTTGAAATGTATGAAATGTATATGTGAAATGGTAGAAATAAATTCGTCAAAATAGTTTTACTACTCCAAATATAGGGGTTCGGTTAGGAACCACCAAACTTTAGAGGAGTACTTTTACTTCTCTAAGTTTTACTCCTCCGTTTACCCCTCTATAGTTTGGGGATCGGTTAGAGATTCCCTAAGGCATACAAATATAAATGCATACTCCTCCATCCACAAATAAATGTAATTTTATGTTTTGTCCTAAGTACAACTATGTTAAGTTTCTCAACTTTATAAAACATCGAAGCAATATTTATAACATAAAATTAGTATATGAAACAACATTTCAAGATGTATTTGGTGTTATAAATATTGCTATTTTTGTAGGAAGTTAATCAAACTTAAAAAATTTGGTTTTAAAAAAACTAAAATCACACTTATTTATAGACAGAGGGAGTGACCAAATTTTCTCATCAATTTAAACTATTAGGTGATCTGCTTTGATTCTACATGTGTCCAGCGTTTAGGCCGACTTCTTTTGAACTTGTGAAAATAAGCAAAAACTAGGGCAAAAACTAGCTACAGGTTTTTTTCTTTTTTTTTCTCCTTTATCTCAGCGGTGTCATACATTTGTGAAAATAAGCAAAAACTAGGGCATGTGTGGGTTCGACTCACTAGGGGAAGCTCAGGAAAATCTCCACAAGCAGGCTCGGCCTCGATTTTGAAATTGCACTACCAGACTACTTCGCGGTGGAAAAAAGTTATCCAAAATCGAACCCTTTTTTTTGGCTGGTGCGGTTCGGGACCTCAAAACTTCTCAAGAATCTAAAAAGAAGTCGGCCATAGGCTTGTGGGAGCCACATGAGAGGGAGAGTGTTAAAGTATAAATACACAACCCACCATACAAGAATGGTTGCGGATAAAAACATAGAGTTGTTGGGTGAATTGGTTCGACACATCCAAATCCAATTCTACATAATATTAAGAAATATTTATGATCTAATGTCAATAAAAATTGTACAAGATTTGGTAATGTAGGAACATTCAGGATAAAAAACTATAATCTTTTTGCAATACATGAACAAATTATTATAACATGGTGAAGATCTGTCTCGATATTTACTAACGAAATTTTGAAGTCGAATTATAAATAAGATATCCCCACTTGACTGAGACAATACTCTTTTATACTAGATAAGTAAATTATTGTTATTGCTTTCTATGGGTTGACGAATTTAATTTTTCCATCACTCAATTCTTATTTTTTATTTAAGTAAATAAAATTATACGCTTGGTTGATTTTGTTGGCAAAATGATTTGTTTCTCTTTTTTCCTCTAAAGTAGCACATTGGCTATACACCAACCGAGCATTTCAAAAAAAAATCAACCATTCTATTTTTTGATGCGCAACTGTATTTTTTTGTTTCTTTTACTTGTACGTTCCAGTTTATAATAAAAGTCGGTTTGTTGCCTTTAAGTGTTTACGTTTAGGAAAAAATCGCAACTTGCGTACTTAAAATGTGCAAGAAAATTATTTGTACTCTAAATATGTTTTCTGTGATATTTGTTTTTTAAAATTTATTTTTCTTGGTTGCACTTTATATATATCCTAGTCACACACATTCTAGTTTGCTTTTTTGTAATGAACATTTTTTTGTTAATTTTGATGTTTCCATATTTTCTTGTATTCATTTTTAATTTTTTTTAGAAACTTTGTGTTTTTAATGAGACTAGTATATGTAACGTGCAACGCATTTACAACTACTGTTGATCATCAATAAATTTTGTTACACGATAACTATTGTCGATCGTATATATATTTAAAATTCATAAAGCACAAATATTAATCAAAGGAATGATGTGTTTTTGTTATATTGTTCCATCGATGAGATCTCGTGGAAAAATCATCCAAAAATTATGTCCATGGAAATACATGATATAACAAACGTGAGCAATCGAAAGATCGGATACCAACAAAAAATATAGTGTTTGTCGACTAATCAGTTAATACAGTGTTGGCCAACTCATGAAAACATGAGAACTCAATTAGTCACTGTTTTTTAAGAAACCATAAAAAATACTCAAATGGTAGAATAGTCAAAACAAATTTTGTATATATTGCACTGGTGTGGAGGTGCTAGCATCATCATGGAGCAGTTGCTGGACGATTGTGATACCAATTTCTGTTAATTTCCATGAATGTCCATGTACCTGAATCACAATTCACAAGTTTATCAAATTAATCTCTTTGAATCCTATCTCCATTAGTACAAGAAGGCATAATTCCTTAATTGAGAAATAAAGAAGGTACAAGATTTAACGATAAAGTCATATACTTAGTATATTAAAATACAATCAAATGCAATCGATAGTATAAAAAAATTGTACCAATTTGCAATCAGGAATGCAACATGGGGCACGTGTTGATGACTCTGAGAAAAAAGAATGTGCAAAATAGAGAACCTTGTTATACCAAATTGGCTATTTTTTGGTAAACATTCTGTCTAATAACCCAACCATCATGTCAGAAGTTCATGTCAATATTTTATGCCGGTAACAAATCTAAAATACATTAAGATATCCCCAAAAAAATTCACATCATGTTGGTTTGAAAAGTGCACAAATAACATGACTAAATTGTCCCAAAAGTTCAAGCAACCACAGAGTTACAAATCCGAACCAAATGCTTCAGAAACAACTTCATCAAAGCATTGGCTTCACTGACTTTATTTAGAGGATCTCCCTTCGGTTATGTTGCTTCCAAGCCTTGTTCACGAAGGACTCTGCTAAATATAAAGCATATATAAAATTAGCAACAGTTTACATTGGACAGAACTAAATCTAAGGATACAGAAAATAGAGAGTTGGCATCAACTAATTACCTAAACCTATTTATTCATGAGATTGATCAAGTTGGTGAGATTGTTAGTATTAGAGATGTAGTAGAAATCAAGGATATTAACCAAAAAGTAGATACACAAGGTGAATGCCATTTCTCTGGTGGTTCTCTTCCCGAAATAAAAGAGCGTACTTTTCTTCAACATCGTTTTGGGCTTCATGCATAGGATAAAATATAGACTACAAACATATATAAGCCACTAGTACTCGAGATCGGGCAGAAGAAAGGCATGTGTATGCATTAAGAATTTTATGCAAGAAAAATAGTTCATTAAATTTCAATTAAGCACTAAAAGTATAATGTATGCAATGAATAAAAGAAAGAATCTGCTGAGTCTCTGCTTCCTCTCGGCCTAGTGGGCATTGTTTTTAGTTAAGATTTAAATCTACCAAGTAAACAAAATGATTGCTTGGCTCATACTCTGCTTCCTCAGGGATGTCCCCAACTACTTATCTTATTTGACTCTAAACCTGTTATTTTGACATAGAGGAATTGATCACATGTTGAATAAAGAGGACTAAGACTAAAAGCAAGAATATTAGAAAATAAAATACTTGAGAGGTTCTTTTCATTATATTGCACATAACAAACTTTGGTGTAAAGGTAATTTCCCAACTTTCTTTTATCTATCATTGATATATGTTTAGCATAAGGAAAAAAACATTGAAAATATTTCAAGACATATGTAATCATCGAAAATGTAGGTAGATCTTCATTTGACTTAGAAGTTAGAAGTTTTTTAACTTCATATCCCTTGTACTAAAGCAAAGGCTCACATAAGGAGAGCCATATTCACTGATCACTTGAGTTCGGGTTGACAAATCTCACAATTTCTTAAAACAAAAGCAACAAAGCAAAAGAAATTGTTCTAATGATATGAGAGAGAGTAGAATCTATTAAAAAAGTAGGGGGACATGGAAAATCAGTAGTGCACGATATCTTCTGTACTACAAGCATATGAAAGTCATCATAGGTAAAGCTACCATAGAATTCACTTAATTCTGAGCTTAGGTTAGCTTAAAAGAAAGATATACCAGTAATTAAAACACATGAAAAAGACAATTATGATCTCAAAATTCTTGCTTGATACTGAAGATTGCATAACAACTGAATCACGGTAGGATGTTTTTCTATGCACACAATAGAACCAATACCTTCTATGTATTGCACGTTCACATGTCCAATCTGTATGGCACTATCAGAAGGATCTGATCCAACCCCCATAGAACCAAAATGATAAACAAAGGGTACCGCAAGTTTTGCAGAAGCACTAGGTCAAGAACAAATAGTTAAAGCAATTGTACTCAAACATGGTTAGATAATTATACTACATAAAGTGTATAGGTAAAAACATAAACCTTTTAATTCTAACGACAGAAAAAACACAATGACGCTTAATTGTGAGTTATACTATGTCTAAATTACTTAACCTTCGTTCATTTTTATCTTCTACAACACCAAATTTTTCGTTCTAGTATTGACTATTGAAGACTTGAGAATTCGGGCCAAACCAAATTTAGCACAAGGTGAATAACTTTCATATTCTTCAGGTTTGTTGGGCATGTAGTCCACACTACCAGTCTTACAATATTATAGATTGAGTTCAGGTGAATCTTTGCAAGTTAAACCAACACGGTCAGTGAATAAGCAGGTGATTGACTATGATTGTCTGAAGCCAGCATGGAACTCACACCGGGCACACAACTCCCCTGAAGCTTATCTTACTTTTTTTAGGAAAACTACGACGGAGAAGCATATAAAAAGAATAAAACTTGAGGCCCCATTTCCTGCCTCATGGTTCGATGTTTCCACTTCCTTCTAAAATCATAGCCTCCGGTCTCACTTGACAAGCATTGTTTTTTGTCTACTCGAGCAAAGCGCTAGAATGTCTCTAGCGTATGCGTGCTATGTGATTTACCGAGTAAAAAATCATAGGAGACGACTGTAACTAAAAATACCTGAACACTTGGCCGGACATCTGCAGTGTGTAGATGATGCTCTGAGAAAATTCCAATAACCATAGAAAACATCACATGATATGGTGCCAGATAAAAGTCAGAATTTAATTTTGCTCCGCAAAGAAGGATCATTGGTACCAACAAACAACGAGAAAATGTTTGAACGACTAACTCATTGTATGTTGAGATCATCATTATAACGCACCGGTACAGCATGCATAAGGCCAGCTTCTAGTTGTCCACCACAGGCACCACAACCAGCCTCAGGAACCATTTGGGAAGGTCAGCTTCCGCACCTCCTCCTCGGAGAAGTCCTGGGAAGGGTAGGACCAGATGTCCTCGTCGGGGTCGTGGCCGTGGTGAGATGGGCAGCCACCGGTGGAGAGGGATCTCAGTGGCGGCAGGGGATTGGTACTCAATTCATCTCCAGGCCACGCCGTCGTGGACGTCCTCCTTGCAATAGACGAAAGCTAACGCTAGAGGGCTCTTTGGGCGGCGGCGCTAGTCAGGCGGTGGTGTGGCATCCCCCAAAAACCACTACTAGAAAATCGCGGTGTTTTTGTGTTGCGCATCATCATGACATCATCATGCATGTGTTTGACTAAACCTATTCCCCTAAAACCTATATTGTTTTCTAATTATACCCTTCTCTATTTCAAATTAAAAACCTCGGTCTTTTCCGAATATTTTGTTTTGTCTAAAATTATTTATAAAAGGTCTCATAAATAAAACAGGAAAATATTAAACATAAATATTTTATACCGGGGAGGCTGCCACCTGCCAGACCCAAAGGGCCCAGCAGGCAGCAGCCTACTACCCGGCCCAAACTAGACAAAACCTAGACCCACCACAAACCCTAATCTACCCAAACCTAACCCTAGCCACCCCAAATCTCCTCACCCAACCCCTCTTTTCCCTCCTGCCGCCGCCACTCACCCAGGCTCCACCAGACGCACCCAATGACCGACCACCTGCTCCACATTGCCCCAAAGGTTCCCGACTGGACCCCACCACCGCAGCGGCCCGCACACGACGGACGCGCCCCCCCTCAGCACTAGCACCCCAACTAACGTGAACCACGCGAGCCCTACCACGTCGCCGACCTGGCCGCCTGGCCTCGATCCTCGCCCTACCCCGAGACCGCAATCCCGCCTCCATCTTCGTTTGCCTCGCCTCCTCTGCAAGCGGCGCCAAGAGCCCGGCCCCTGGCGCCTCGACGACGCCCGCGCCCCGCGCCTCCTCTCTCGCTCCCCTCGACCCGCCTCGGCAACCACCATCGCCAGAACCCCTCCGCCTCCGCCTGTGACCCCAGTCAGCCGCTCGCCCGGCCCAGCGCCGCGCGCGCCAAGACCCGCTTCGCCCGCCGCGCCGCCTTCCTCCCCGCCTGGCCCGCGGACGCCGCCTTCCCCTCTCTGCGCCAGTCCCGTGAGCGTGTCTCGCCGGATCTCGACGCGCCACCGCCTCCCCGAGCCGCCCGCCTGGATGCTTCTCCGCCTCGCCTTCTCCGTCCAGCCCGCCTCGGTCTGGCCGACCTCGTTCCCCGCCGACATGGTCGCCGAGCTCCTTCCCGAGTGAACCCCGCCACCTCTTCCACACCGGCCCGGAACCGCGCCCCGCCGCCTCGCCTTCTGCCTACCGGCTCTGCACCGACCCCGCCACCGCGCGCCTCCTCGTCGGCGTCGCGCGTCACCTCTCCCTGCAGAGCGTGCCCGACCAGCTCGCCCCGTCCCTGATGTTTGGAGGCCACGCATCGAGTGCTTGGGCTAGGGACGCGTACGGGCATCACACCAGTTTCATATTACAGAGGTTGTGTTCCCGTGTTGCTAGCCCAAGTACCACAATATCTTATTTGGAGATGTACCCAGGGATTTTCAAGAAAACCGCAAGGACTCCAAATACTTTTCGGATGTGTCAAGATCCCCTCGGAACACCAAGTTCTCCTTCCCGGAGACGGACCCGAAGACGCCGAGACCTGGATGCCAAGATCCACGACTCGGAGATGCCGGAACACCAAGTTCGTCGAGACCCTGAAGACCCGTTCCTGGAGGGGAAGTCCGGACCCGATGACCGCCAAGATCGCCACCGGAACAACAAGCACTCCATCGCGGAACGTCAAGTCCTTCTTCCCGGATGCGACAAGATCGTCTCCCGGACGCCATGACCGTCTACACGGACCCGAAGACCCCGGTACCCGATCCACTCCAGTTCGCCATCGCCGACAAGATCGACCGCTTGGCACCCAAGTTCTCCATCTTGTATCCGAACCTCACCGTTTCGTTGAACCCTGAGACCGAACCCTGTCGACCCCGAACCAAGACCTTCGACCCCAGATGTGTGAACCTTTTCCCGAGCCCCTATTTTATAAATGCTAAATATAAAACCTGTTGCATAATAATTGTTCATATCGCATGCATATTGGTGTGGTTTGGGGGCATTATGCCGATTCACCTTATAATTAAATATAGGACCCATACGCGGGCAAATCTAGTCTTATATTGGCCTCATTTAAATTTGTGCATCGAACCGGTGATATATTTTGCCATGTTAAGACAACATTTAAATTGCGGGGTAGTTAAATAACTTGAAATCATCTAAATAAATGTCGGGACCCCGGTTCCGTTTAATATTGCCTAATTGCATCGCACCATTGCCATGTCATACATCATACATGCATCATGCCCGATCTTCTGCCGTAATCTTAAATATTGCATCCGGTGTTCATTCTAGTGTTTTGCTTCTTCGCGGATAAGGCCGTTGAGTTGTTGCGAGTGTCGACCCGATCTTCGGATGAACCTTCGGCAATGTTTTTCAGGCGAGCATCTCCCCCTTTCTACCTATCTTACTTTTATAGTATTTATTCCCTCCTGATGATCTATTGCTATCTGTGTTGCGATGCTCTAGTTTCCGTACCCGAGATATCCCTTGCAGCCATATATTGCCTTGGACCCATCCTATTACCTGTTGTTTGGTAGATAGTTGGACATGCGCGTCGTAGTCGCTTGCTCAAGTGTTGTTGTGTGTCGCCAAGTACCACAGTTGTTGGAGTCTTTCCGCATGTTTAATGTTGGAGATGATTGTGGCTTTAATTATCACTTACTTTAATTACTGTTTAATAACTAAAATTGAAGTAGGTAAATGCAGAGGCACCGGTTAGTGATAGACAATAATTGGTTTCCGACCGCTCACTGGTGTCCCGTAGGACCCCGAGTTCTTGACACCTGTTCCGAGATCGAGCGCGCTAACCACAGGTGGGGAGATATGGGCCCCCATCGATTAGTACCTGATTTCAAAGTATTGTACTGGGGGCCACAAACTAGTTTGAGGTTTTATTTACTATCATGTACTTATGCCATGCTTTACTGCTTTATTTAAATTGTGCGATGGATAGCACCTGTACTGTTTAGGATCGGGACACGATTTCGCGGTGTCGACAAGCCCAGTTTTGGGTTCCCAGTCGTTCACAGCCGTCTACCCAAACCCTGAGTCCGTCTCGGAGACCGGCCGACTTCGTTGCGGGTGTACTTAGTGGGGTGGCCCCCCGTGCTTCCTTTGGGTCCGAAACGTCATGACTTAGGCCCGCCGACATACCGATGGATGTATGTTAACCGATCCGCAAAAGGGTCAAGTGCTTGTGGATACTTTGGTGCACCTGTGGTTAAATCTTTTCGAGAAGCCGTGTCCGCGTTATGGACGACTTGGAGCACAAGTGCTTGATCATAGACAACTATAACTAAAGTTTCTTGTTATAAATTGACTTGTATCCGATATGACTAGTAATCGCCTTCACCGCAATGTAATGGCTAAATAAAAGTATCAACAAGCTGGGTTTGGGGATATCTCATGCTATTTGTATCTGACTAGTAAGTGTTGCAACTACAACGGAATGGTTAACTAAAATTGCCCACTGCTTATTATATCAGGATGACTATCTATACCTGACTAGTAATTGCCGCAACTATAACGGAATGAGTAAAACTGCCAACGGTGTGAGTTCCTCGGTTGACTTCCTCGATTGGTCTCGAGGGGGAAATACCAGGATGGGTTTGTTTGGTGTTAGATTCAGGTTGGTTCCGAATAGGTCTTTCTTACCCCTCTCTGATAGCCGCCAGTTATATCGAGTCTCTATAGGTTGTTTAGTGCATGCTGCGCTGCCGCTTCAGTCCACCATACCTATGTAGGCGAGGACCGCCGAATTCTAGCCTCGCCGTGTACTGGCCTCAGTACTGACCGCTCTCTCTTTTTCCTTTGCCCTTTGTCGGCACCCCTTTTGTTTAAGCAGGTTTTGAGATCGACGTCGTTAGCAGGGTTACCCTTCCGCTTGGCTCGGGCGGTTATGGACGCCATTGGTTATTCTTCGTGGCTCTTAGCCCCATTTGCATCTTGTCCGTAGTCGGACGCCTATCATTTTCAAGGTGATTTGGATCTTTGTATATTATATCGTATTCTTGACTCATGGAGTCGTGTTGTATATATATCTGCTCGGTGGGTCCCATCGAGGACTGTTGTGTAATGTTATTGCCTTTCCACCCGCATTTAAAATGCGTGGTGGGCACCTTTGAATCGTTTCTATGCGGGTTTGGCGGGAATCGCTAAAACTTGCATAGGGCCGATTCTGAGGGTGTTACAGGTGGTGCGTTGAGAGAGGGCAGCGGTGGAAGTAGGGCGGCGGGGATGCGGGTTAGGGGCCGTCAAGTCGGGAGGCGGCAGGGCAGGGGTCTCGCGTGGAGCGGGATGGAACCATCGGGATCCAGATCGTCGGAAGCGAGGCAGTTTCTTCTTTTCCTATGCAGACTCTTGGCGGAACGTACGCAGACTGGGCGAAACGTGGGGTGCCGGTGCAGCAGAGTTTTAGGAACGCGGCGATTCTACATAGTCGTGGGTGTCACCGGCTTATCCAACAGCCTAGGAGGTTTCAAGATTCGTGTCTGTCTATTTTGCCTCGACCCCCCTGTGTTTTTGTCCATCTTCCTCTCCCTATAGGAACTAAACTGTACATGTCCATCTTTATCTCATGCCGAACCAGTTATCCCCTACCCGCACGCGACCTCGATGACCAAACACCATGGCCGGCGGCGCCGCCTTTTCTCTCCCTCTCGCCTGATCTGTTCTCCCCGTGCTCCCCTCGCTCTCCCTCTCATCGGATACGTGCTCCACCATGCCGTGCCATCGCCACGACTGAGCTCGCGAAGCTCTCGTTTCCCGGCGCATGGCTCCAGCCTTCGGGAAGGGGAAGAGATCGTGGCCAAATGATAGGGCCCCTCGAACCAGGAAAGTTCTTCTAGGTCTGCGAGCAAGCACTCTCCAGGTATTGTTGTGCCCCTGAGCAAGACCTCTAAACATGATCTAATCCATTGTTCTTGGTTCCTGAGATTTGTTTATGTATTAATCAGGATTGCAGATCCATGGTTCATTCGATTGTAATTTCCTTCTGAATTGATTTCCCAATCTCTAGTAAGATGATTTGGTTCCATTTATTGGGAAATCCGTTTCTTTCCAGATTTATCAGATTCAATTTAGTTATGTGCTTATTATTGTACAACCAAACAGAAGGGAACTATTCTTTGTAAAACATAAAGACTGAGGGAGTATGTCAGTAAAAAGGCAGGGGCTTACCGACACAGAACCAATATAGCACAGGGGTTTCCTGCAGCCTGAAGAAAGTGTTACACGAATCTCAGAGCACATATTGACGTCCCAAGATAAGACAGGGACCCTAACTTATGTGTAGAGTTTGTTTTTTGGAGTTTTAGTCCGTCGAATCTATTTGCTAAGTGCACCAAGGGGGTTATTAGGCTAATGAAAACCTGTTAGATTGTGTTTAAAACATCTGATCGTGTGGTTGTAATACGTCAGTGTATATTTGATGGGTACATTTAGAAAATTCTTGTCCGCTCCTTTATAAGTAGCAGAGATTGTATTTTGTGTTATGTATCACACTACAATGCAGACAGATGGCCTCGCTCGGTTGTCTGCACTGAAGTACTACTGAATAGTAGGAGTTAACTAGGACACTGTCTGGCATGCTCCGGTCTGATGATCATCAGCTAGCGTCGCCATTTCCTTGTCAGTTACAGTGCAGTGGTGCACGGATTCGTGACCAGGACTCCACCGTCGACAGCGATCGACGACGGCTCAGAGTCACAACAACCGCCGTGGAACCGAACCCTGGACCCATGAAGTATGATAGATTTGTTTTTATATAAGTAGAATGAGAAATTAAGTTTTTCCGGACTGAGAGGCACACCCGCAGAGAAATTTCGACTCTCTGAACTATTTTAGTATCCCACATGGCATCAGTGGATCACCTTGTGATGTAAGCGATGAAGTCATCCAGGTCTTTGCGAGACGAACCGCCGTCGGCGACGGAGGCGCGGACGGCGTCGCCGAGCGCCTTCGCCCGCTGCCGCACAGCTATTCCTCTGTCAGAGAGCATGGCCTCCTCGATGACTTCCTGAATGGCACTTGCCGCTATCACCTCACTGTGCTTCTCCCAGGGACGGACGAGGATGCCAGCCTTGAGGTAGTTGCAGACGAGCTCCGCGTCCCACGGCTGGTCGCAGTGCATGGGCCACGCGAGGATCGGCTTGCCGTGGCTCAGGCTTTCCACGGTCGAGTTCCAGCCGCAGTGGCTCATGAACGCCGCCGTGGCGCCGTGCGCCAGGATCTCCAGCTGCGGCGCCCACCCGGTGATCACCAGCCCTGTTTGTTCCGTGTTATTGGTGAACTCCGACAGCAGCTTCTCGTGGCGGCTCTCGCCGGCATCCGCGAATATGTCGCCGCGGTCGGCGTCGCGCAGCACCCAGATGAACCTCTGCTTGCTGCCGCGCAGTGCAGCTGCGAGCTCTTGGATCTGTTCGTCTCGTAGCGACGACGTCGTGCCGAACGACACGTACAGCACCGATGCCAGGGGCTGCTCGTCGAGCCAGTCGAGGCACTCGTGCCGCTGCTTGCCCTGCTTCGACGCGCTCGCGGGGAGAACCGGGTTCAGAGGTCCGATGGCGAAGATCTTCTTGCCGTCGGGGGCCAGGTGCCCGGCGACGACGTCGACGAACTCGCCCTCGAGCGCGCGGCAGGTGTTCGCGAGGACGCCTGCGCCAGGCGAGATCTGTCTCGACGGTCGCGCCCGCCTGGCCCACTCCAGGAACTCCTTGGTGGCGTGGCGCTCGACGCCGGTGTAGACGAGGCCTTTCTCGCGCAGCAGCTCGGCGTCGATATGCCCGACTAGCAACGACACGGCCAGGCAGTGCAGCCCGAACGCCTCGCCGTTGGGCAGCCGCGCGGCCTCCTCGTCGGCGAAGGCGTTGATGCGGTCGTGCACGACGACGACGCGGCGGCGGGAGCCGGAGAGCTCGTGGAGGAGAGCCGCGAGCGGGGCGCGCGCCCCGGTGATGTAGGCCTCGGTCAGGGGCATGATGTGGGACGGGAAGGGCGAGTCGGCGGTGGGGTCCGGAGGCGGCGAGTCGTAGGAGGATATGGCCAGGTCGTGGAACTGGATGGAGCGCAGCGCCTCCTGGTCCCAGCCGTGCACGCGCGCGCGAGCCTGCCGGATGTGCGGCGCCGGCGCGGCGTAGTGCACGTCCGCCCCGCGCGACGCGAGCTGCAGCGACAGGTGCAGCAGCTGGTTCAGGTGGCCCTGCGCCGGGAACGGCACCGCCACGACGGCCACGGACCCCATTGCGTGATGCTCGCTCCCCATTAATCGCCGCGTGTTTGCGGTGGCGTGCTGTGTGGTGCTGAAGAGTTCTTTGGGTGATGAACCTGAAGGGCACCATGGCAGGTTATATATGCAGGCAGCAGCGAGCGAAGCAGTCAGCTGTGAGCAGCTCGCGAACATACTTGGACATTAGCGTTTAGCAGGAACGTTACGGCGGACTATGGTGATGGCAGGTAAGCGATAACGTAGTCAAAGGGCGCCTACGGCAGCTTCCACGCACCACGCTAAAATAAGCTCCAGTTTCAGAGTACGTAGAAGGCGGGAGATACTGACGTGACACTCAGGTAAAACTCCAGATCTCCGAGTTTTTTTTTTTTTTTTGGAACAAGGAGCATTTGTTTTCTGAATTCGAGACATCTCTGGACGTGTAGTCAAGACTAAAGAATACAGCTGATCAATACGTACACTTAGTCCCTATATTGGCAAAAAGAAAAAAAAATACGAACACTTAGTCGTTCTTCCTCGAAATGCTTATCGTCATGGCTAATGTCATCTAGATCACTCAGTCGTACTCGGATTGCAAAGTCATCTCTAAAGGACCTACACTAGTTGAGGATTGGAGGCAACCAGTAGTTTTTTTTTTGAACATGAGAAGGTTCCCAAGGACATGGCGTTGCATTAAATATTTTGCAAAGTTACACAACACCTTACAGCCGAAGGCCGGACCCTTCTCTCCCCCAACCGTCCCTTCTCTCCTGTAGCTTTGAGAGTCGTCCTCGAGAGACTGGGCTCGCCGCTTCTTCTCGGGCTAGCCGGTGGGAAGTGGTGTGGGGGCCGGAGTAGTAATAGGTAGTAGGGTGTTTGGCCTTGTGGGCGTTGCCCAAGAGGGTAGCGGTGCTCTAGATCTTGGCGACGGATCCATGAGCTCCTAGGGCTTCTCCGGTCTCCCTTGTGCTTCATGGTCGGAGTTGAGGAAGGAAGGAGGAGCAGCCGCCCGCTGAATAAAGCTTCCGCGTGCTTCCGCCGAGAGGTGGTGACGCGAGACGCCTGGCCCGGCCGTGGAGGCGGGATGGGTGCATCGGTGCGGGCGTGGCGAGGTGGATCCACTCGGCCGGCCGTGGCGGCGGAGTGGGAAGCTGGGCGCAACCATATCTTCGCCGGAGCTGGTACCTTGAGCCGGAGCTTCCATGGAGGCTGGTTCTTCTTCGCCAACGACATCGAGGTGGTGGAGTTTGGCTTGAAGAGATCTACCTCCGTCTATTCTCGCCTGCTTGAAGCCGCGACCGATGGGGATCTTCTCCTCCGATGCTCATCCGCAGGCCCATGGGTGGCGGCGATCGCTGGGCTGCCGCCTCTTCCGTCAAGGGCGACCTTGATGCGCTTTGCTTGCGCTTCTTCAAACCTCCAGCCGAGGCCCTTTCGAGCACCTCCGGAGCTCCCCTAAGCGACGCCAAGTGGTTCGGCCCCTCGAGTCGCTCGGTGGCCGCGCAAGGAGCTCGTCCGACGGTGGAGAAGACACCATAGGACCTGATTGCTTTTTCATTTTTAGTCCTAGGGTGTTTTTTGCAATATTTTATGTCCTGCTTTCTCCGTTCTCCTCTTTGAGGGGCCTTTGTGTAAAATGTACCCACCGCCTGATATATTAATGCAGCTTCTCGGGTCTTCGGACCCTTTCCCGTTCAAAAAAAAAAAAAAAAACACCTTACAACATGATCCATAACAACACTTATATTACAAACTAGTCCATCGATTTTGATAGAGCAGACCTCTAAGTAAAAAAGTGATCAGGTCCCTGCCTCCGCTCGGGATCCACCTCGTTCGCATTGGGGACGAAGCCACTTGGTACAACGAGATTGCCATAACCCCAGGCCATGGCCTCCAAGTAGAAGTAGCACATCCTCCATGTTGGCATGTGACACCATGAGGTTGAAGAATGCGAGCGGAGAACGTAGTCGCCTCACTTGTCCGCCTTTCGTCTAGAAGAGTCATCTGGTGGACAAAGACCACCCATCGATCAGCACACAGGCGAGCGGCGTTGTTTCACATCAAACACCGGTGAGGGTGAACTCCAATTAATTTCACTCTTTCGGCTAGTAGATATGATTGCGAACAGGAGACGTCTGCCGGCCATCGACGGCGACAACGAGAGGCAAAACTTCCCCACGAAGATCACCAGAGTTGAGCACAATCCTGATATAGATCTAATCTCCTATGATTCATCTTCAATGTAATCATGAACTCGCCAGCAGAGGAAGAAGAGGAGGCACCCTTCCAGAACACGGGACCCAACGAGCTTATGTAAGAGATGCCAGAGCCGCGCCCTAGAGAGAACTTGCTAAGCAAGCCCATCAGGAACGCCATCACCAGAAGCCAGCAGCCATATCTCGCATGCAACGGTGACGCACTTCAGACCGGTATAAGGCATGAAAACATATGACCTATAGATCGACCTAACCTCGACCTAATCCTAGCATTTACTCCCTCCGTTTTAAAATATAAGATGTTTTAGCTTGGTGAAGCAAATGTATCTAGACTTAGGTTTACTCAAGTTTGGAATGAATCTACACACTAAAAGAAGTCTAGATATATTTTCTTCACAAACCTAAAACATCTCATATTTTAAAACAGAGGGAGTACAAAGCTAAGTTGAGCTCCTCTCTCCCGTCTCCACTCCGGAGAGAGGGGTAACTCGTGTGTCCCTACGAGACACATACACATTCTGAAATATTCCCAACACCGATATATAAAACAATATTATAAAATAAAAAGTACTCCATATAATGTGTTGCGGGGATTGTTAGAATTTAGGGTATTTTGGTATTGGCCTTTGGACCATAACCAATGCGGGAATGAGACGAGCTCATGTGTTTATTTTGCTGCTCAGGAACACTCTAAAAAGTATCTCTCCTAGATATTTTCTCTTGCCGTTTCTCTCTGGATTACCTCGGCTCTCCCTTGTCGCTTCATGTCCGGACTTCCTCGGTCTCCCTTCGCTTTGCGTCCAAGTTTTCTTGGTTCTTGTCCCCACGAAGCTTTCTTAGGAAATAAGAGACTCTTATCCTTTATAAACAAAGACACATCGGATACAAAGGATATACGAGACACATACACATTTCTAGTTTCAGTTCATTGAGCCGCCACCTTCGTCTTCTGTATCCCCGCATGTGGAGTGCACTGCGGATCGGGATAGTAGGCCTTCAAAACCCAGCATCTTGAGAAATTGTACAGGTGAGGGGCGATTATGTTTTTGAGGAGCACTCACCGCGACTACTGGCAACCACCGCGTTGTCCAGCGACGAGTTTCCTGACATCAATAACTTCGACAACATGGCCGACAACACAAATGTTGCTATTGCTCAGGCTGCATGGTACGTGTCCATAAACTTCCTCTTTCAGATTTTGCTAGAATGTATTGTTCTAGCGTTTGGAGTAGATCTAGTTTATCTTGTATAAGCGCAATCGACTCTGTTAGTTTGCATGATTAGTTTAATTACTATTTTATTAATCATGTTTTATTGATTAATTCAAATTAAATCAAATGAATTGTTCCTCATATTTTCAACATCCCTTCTCTGACATTACTTTCGCCAACTTTCGCCAGTCCTTGTAGCACCTAATATATCTTTACTATTAAAAGGCTTACGGTTTTGATGTTTGGTAAGTAAGTTTTAATTATATGGTTTTACCCCTGTAGTTTCAAGTTATTTAGCCACTGTGCCATTGGAGTGGAAAAAACATTTCGTTAAGCCGTGCCTTTCCAAGCGTAAGGGCATCTCCACTGGCCGACCCGTTCGGTCGCTCCAAATGGTTTGTTTGGGTCGGGTCGCGGTCGATTTGGGTCGTGGTCCGGCATGTCCGATTGACCGCGCCCAGCGGCCCGACCCATCTATCCGTCTCCCCTCCCGCTGTCATCGGTTAACACTCTCATGATGGGATGTTAATGGCGACGCGACGTTGGCAATCAGCGTCGGCGGCTTTCCGCGCGGCCGGCGTTTCGCACCATCGTTTCCTCCGCGTGCCTCGCTTCCCGTGGCGAGAAAACTTCCCGCGCATCCTAGGTCATTTCCTGCCTTCGCCGCGGTCTATAAAAGACGGTCGCCGACGCGGCGGAGGCAACAAGCACCAAAGTAAGAGCAAACCAGCAGCCGGAAAAGCTCCAGTCACCAGTATCCATGACTCGCCGCAAGATCGCCAACTGGACGAAGATCCGGGACATATGCTGCACCGGCTACCCGGACGTGGAGGTCGACGAGGTCGACCTTGAGGCCACGTTGCTGGACAGGCGCATGTGTTGGCATTCGAGAAGGAAGGCCATATCGCCGAGTTGGGGCTGGAGCGGGTGGTGCAGGCGGCGGCAACGGTGCCGCCCAATGGGCGATGACCGACATACACCACATCGCCGCAAAGGAGGCGGTGGAGGCGGTGGCCTTGGAGGCCGCATCAACGGCTCTTTGCGAGATCTGCCACGAGGCGGCCATGACCACGCTGGAGGAGGTGTCCAAGGAGGTCACCAAGGTTGCCATCCGCGAGCTTCGCCATGCCGCCAAAGCACGCAACGACGCGGAAGAGGCGCGGTGCGAGCATGTCGCCTACTCGGCGGCGAAGGAGGAGCAGGCTCGTCACCGAGGCAGCGGTCGCTGGTCTCGCTGATGGCGACGGCTACAGGTAGGTGAGGAAGATGACGGCGGGATGAGGTGGACCACCGAGGCCGATCGCCGCCCCGGAAGATAACGCAGGCGCTGGGCTTCGGCCCCAATGGTGCTCGATTCGGCCCGGCTGGAAGTTTCGCCGCCAGAGACGAGGACCATTGGGCCGCCGAGATGGACAAGGCCTTGGCGAACCGGGTGGTGGAGGATCGGAGGAAGGCGGCAGGCAAGACGGTGGCTCGAGGCATGGCGCGCGACCGTAACTGCGAACGCGTGCAGCAGCGGACCATCTGGTTCGCTAGGGTGGCGATCGACGGGGCCGGCGGCCGCGGCAACGGTGGCTCTAATGCCCCGGAAATTATTCCGAAATAAAATTGCTTGTTTTATTTTCCGCATCATCATGCATATTTTGCCCTAAAATATTTTAACCAAAATCCTATTTTGTATTCTAATTAGTCCCTCCTTTAATTTCAATTCAAAATCCTGGTATTTTCCGGATCTTTTGTTTATCTAAAACTATTTATAAAAATCTATTTAAAACAAAATAAATAAATAAAGTATTTTTAGAGGGAGGCAGCCGGTTGGGCCAAACGGCCCAGCTAGCCACCTGTGACCCCGTAACCTAGCTCTAAACTTGCACACCACTAACCATGCCCTCACCCGGGCGCCGCCAGCCACACACACGCACTCACACGCACAGCAGCCGCGCGCCCTGATCCCTGCCGCTGACCCGTTCCTCATTGACACGTGGCCCTCGCTGCCCGCGATGTACGCAACGAATCACGCCACGGGACACCGCGCGCCCCTCGCTCGCACGACCCTGCATCCCCAACCTCTCTCTCTCCCCATCCTCCTTCCTCCACAGCCGCCAGCGCCGCCTCTCTCATCCTCACGCCGCCGCCGCCAGCCAAATCCCCTCTGCCGTCCCCCCGTCATCGCGCTGTCGCCACCACTCGTCCGCCCTCTGCCCGAGCCACCCCTTTTTCGCGTCGCGTTGTCGGGGCTGCCCCTGCGAGCTCGCCCCGAGCACCTCTGCTCGAGCCCCGCGTCGCCCGCGACGCCCTCTCCACCGGGATGGGCCCAAGGTTCCCCGCCGTCGCCGGCCTCTGCTTCCTAGCCCGCGCCCGACCGCGAGAACGCCTCGCCCTGAACAGGGCCGGCCCTGACATACGAGGGCCCTGGTGCAAGAAGAAAAAAGAGGCCCCTATACACAAATAATGAAGGTGTTTTCATATTATTTTAATAAAAATTTAGGAGTAAATATGAACACAATTTTCTTTAAACTTCTATGGTCAATTTATAGCTGCCCACCGTGTGCGTGTACATCGTTATGCATTGCATCAGGCTGGTCCTGGTGCAGATCGTATCGTGTATCATCACGACGCCAACTTAAGAAAAAATCGACGCCTACATAATTAATGAAGAGAGGATTGATTATAGGTATTACAGTATCATAGCACGTAAAGCTAGAAATCATAATGACAAGTAAATCTTGTACACATGTTTTACATAAAGATTCTATAAATCAATAAATATATACTACTATGATACTACTATATGATACAATGCACTAGAGTGTATGATACTACCACTAGGACCAGCCTCAGACTCAAAAGGCCTAAGCTGATAGTGGTCTGATTCTGTTCATGCTTTTTTTTCTAAGAAGAGGACATGGCTGAATGTACGTGGGTGGGGCCCAGAGTAACGGGGGCCCAGGCGGCCAAGATCGTCAGACAGCCTGTGGCTGGCCTCGCCCTGAACCGCCTCTCCTCCCTCGCACGCGTAACCTCCTTTCCCGCCACCTTCATGTATTTCGATCGCCGCACCTCGGCCTCCGTGGCTCGCCGTTTCGCCCCTCGCATCGCCCGAGCCGTCGCCTCCCTATCTTCCATGGGCCCGCTGCTTCGTGGTATCATGACCGTATGGTGTTCGCCTGTGCCTATGTGATTGGCGCGTGGGTCCTCTTGTTTCGCTATGCGTTTGCCGCCGCGTTGTTGATGCCGGTTGAGTACAAGGATGAGGTGGTGAGGTGATGTCGACTGATCAAGATCTTCTGTGGAACAAAACCATCACGACCAGATCTCAAAGGTGTTACTCGACTAGGGAACCGATGCCTCCAGCTGGTCTCATCCATCCTTTGTCTACTCGCTGAAGTTCTCAACCAAGGCCTGCTCCTTGGTCTCAAGACCCGATTCCCGATCCCAAGATCTTCGAACCCCAACGTATGATCTCTATCTGAGACCATATTTTATAAATTGTCATATTAAACTTGTTGCATACTCGTATACATATTTATTTGTCTAAGGTACTTTGTCGATTCACCTCATAATTAAATATGGAGGCCATATGCGGGCTATATTTATCTTATCCCGACTCCATTTAAATTTGTATAGCGAACCGATGGCATGCTTTGCCTTGTTAACTCAACATTTAATATACGGGGTAGTTAAATAACTTGAACCCAATAATAAATGTCGGGATCCCTATTCCGCTTAATATTGCTAAGTTAGGCCGCATATTGCCATGTCATGCATCATATCATAAACATGCCAGATCTTCCGTCTTAGTATTAAATAGTGCATCCGGTGTTTCTTTATAGTGTTTGACTTCTCCCCGATTAGGACGACAAGTTGATGCGAGATACGACAAGCCTTCGGTTTCTCGATTTTGTCTCACAGGCGAGCATTCTCCCCTCTTCTACCTATTTTGTATTGATAGTCTTTACTTCCTTCCTTTGATCTATTGCTATCCTTATTGTCGATGCTATAGTACCATTCCTTTATTTATCTGCTCCACTATATTGCCTTGGTTATCCTATTGCCATGTTTGAGTAGCTAGTTTGTCCTTGCGAGTCGTAGGCATGATTAGTATTGCTCCCATACGTGTGGAACATGAAACTCGTATATGGTTGGTGATAAGATAATTAAATTGGTGATGTTGGTTATGGTTATGGTTTCATCTAATTATAAGGCCCCGGAAGGGACCACCTTTGGGAACTGCTTGACCCGTTCGTTCTACGATACCAGTTCTGAGTTGATTGCGCTAACCAAACGTGGGGTGATACGTCCAAAACGTATCTACTTTTTTGAACACTTTGCTATTGTTTCTTCTCTAAACTTGTGTGATTTGGATACAACTAACACATACTGACGCTGTTTTTAGCAGAATTACCTTGGTGTCTTGTTTTTGTGCAGAAAATGAACTATCAGGAAAAATCACGGAAAATATGCCAAAAATTATATTTCACCAAAAGATCCAGGGGACCAAAAGAAGAGACGGAGAAGGAGCCTGGGGGGCCCACACCATGCCAGCGCGGTGGCCCACCCGCCGGGAGGGTGCAGCGCCTGTGCACCCTCGGCCTCCCTCTGTGCCTATAAGTTGCCTTTTGACCTAAAAACCGAGGGGGGGGGGTCGATAGTTTTCGAGAAAGAGTTCCGCTCTGTCGCCGCCACCAAAAACCAAGATTCGGATCCAGAAACTCCGTTCTGGCACCCTGCCGGGATGGGGAATTTGGAGATGATCCTCGACATCGTCATCACCAACGCATCTCCATCAACCACCGATGTTTCCCTCATCCATGAGTGAGTAATCCCCTCAACGCAGTTTGGCGATGGTAGGGATTGGATGAGTTCTATCATGTAATCGAATAAGATTGTTAGGGCATAGTGCCTAGTATCTCTATTAGTGCTATTTGACTTTGTTGCAACTTATTATGCTTAATGCTTGTCACTAGGGCCCGAGTGCCATGATCTCAGATCTAAACTTATTATTGAATTATTATGATAGTATTGTTTGTGATCTTATCTGCAAGTTGTGTACACATATCATTGTCCGGATCCAAAGGCCCCAAAGTGACAATAATTGGGACAACCGGAGGGGATGGCTATGGTGTGAGGATCACATGTGTTCATGGAGTGTTAATGCTTTGCTCCGATGCTCTATTAAAAGGAGCACCTTAATTGCCAGTAGTTCCCTAGAGGCCCCGCTGCCATGGGCTGGCTGGACAGAAGATGTTGTGCAAGTTCTCATGGCGAGCACGTATGACTATATTTGGAGCACATGCCTAGAATTGTTTAGTATTTGGATGCTTGTTATCATTTATCTGCAATGCCCTAGATCTTGAAGTTACATGTTTAGACTCGTCCATGCAACACCCGTCCATCCATCCCTATGCCTACCGCACTCGAATCTCACTGTTTACTGTTACTGTTACTATTGCTACTGTTTCACTGCTGCTGTTGCTACTACCAAACTGTTGCTACTGATAAACTTCTGTGAGCAAGAAATATTTCCAGGTGCAGCTGAACTGACAACTTGGTTGTTAAGGCTTGCAAGTATTCTTTGGCTCCCCTTGTGTCGAATCAATAAATTGGGTAATACTACCTGTGAAGACTGTTGCGATCCCCTATACTTGTGGGTCATCAAGACTATTTTCTGGCGCCGTTGCCGGGGAGTGTAAGTTCACTTGGATCTATTATTGTTCACTGCTACTCCTTTCATCATGGGGAAGTCTCGTGATGAAAACTTTCCTATTTTACCATCCACTACAAGAAGATGTACAGTCCTAAACACCTCTGCTGCTCTTGATTCACCGTTTGTTATAAGTAAGCTTGTCACACCACCACCACATACACATGCTACACACACTGATACTACTGCTGAGTCTGAAACTGCTTTTGATGCTCATGATGTTACTTCTACTGTCCTTGATGCAAGTGGTTCATTAGGTCCTTTTCTAGATGCTACTATGGCTAGTCTAGGAAATACCAAACCTCCTAGTGAAGACACTATTACACCTGTTAGCTCACCTAAGCTTAGTGAGAGTTATGATATTAATGATGCTTACATTGAGTTCACTGATGAATTTGTTGAAGAGTGCCAAAACACACATGGTACTAGTGCTATTAAGAGTCTCCTTGCTAGACGTACTATTATGCCTAAGTTGTCCTCTAATCCTAAGTTTGCCACTTCTCCCATAGATATTAAGGTTAAAGATTATGATTTCTCTCTTGATTTATCTTATTTAGATATTGTTGAGAAAGAACCTTTCTGTGGGACTGAAAATGAGAGTGTTGTGGCTCATATAAATGAGCTTTCTACTATAAGTGCTTTGTTCTTTGATAATTTTAAGATGCGCAAGTACTTTGTACTAAGATCTTCCATTTTTCACTAAAAGGAGAAGCTAGGGCTTGGTTTAATAGATTACCTCCAGGTTCCATTGATAGCCCTGATTGCTTGATTGCTTCTTTCTTCCAGAAATATTTTCCTCCTAGTTCTAGACATGCAGCTTTGCCGAGACTTTTTTGGTTTTAAATAGGGAGAAGAAGAGAAATTTCCTAAGTCATGGACAAGGTTCTGTGCCTTGATTCATGCACATCCTGGATGTCCATTACCTGAAAATGATCTTCTTGATATTTATTATAATGGAGTAACTGATGATTCTAGGACCTACCTAGATAGCTTTGCTGATTGTGTTTTTAGGAAAAGGACTCCTACATATTCTGAGGAATTAATGGCTAAAATAAGCAAGAATTATGATGATTGGACTTCAACTGAGCTGAATACACTTGAGCCTTTTACTCCTGAACCAGTTATGCCTGAACTAGTTCCAACACTAACACCAAAGAAGAGGGGAGTTATTGCATTAAATGATGAAGTGATGAAGGAAGCTAAGAAGTGTCTAAAGGAGAAAGGTATTAGAGCTGAAGATGTGAAGAATCTACCTCCTATAGAAGAATTATGTAAGCCAATTCCCCACTCATCCACTATTGAGGTACACTCTCTCCAACACTTTGATGAAGGTGATATTCCTTATGGTAAGCCTCCTGATCAATGCTTAGAGGAACTTGACATTTTTATTGTTAAACAAGGTCATTTTAATAAACAAGTTCGTAATCATTTATTGGAAAACTCTAGAGCTATTAGTGAGTTGAAAGATATTGTGGAAAGAACTTCTAATGATATTAAAATGCTTTATAAACACTTTCAAATGGTTGAAATCCAACTTGATCAACTTGCTAAGGTGCAAAAGGATATGCTAGTTAATGCTTTAGGAGATAAACATGCTTATGGAATTAGAACCAGGAGTGGTATAGCTACTCAAGATCTGTTATATCTTGAAGGACACCCTAAAAGAATTGAGCAGGATTCTTAACAAGGTGAGAGTAGTGGTAGTCCTCGTAAGAGAAAGAAAAAGAAACACAAAATAGTTGAGGAACCACTTGAACCTGCTGTAGATCCTAATAGTATATCCGTCTCTGATGCTGAAACTGAGAGTGGTGATGATAAAAATGAGTCTCCTGATAAGGAGGAAGGTGAGGAAGAACCTGAGAAGCATACTAAGAACACTAGGTACACAAAGGAAGATATTATTGCTAATAAACATGGTAAAGAGAGAGAACCTTGGGTGTCGTGGGAATGACCACTAGATGTCAGAATCGGCAGTAGTAGAACATGGGGCAATGGCGGCCAGCCATCTCATGTAGATGAGGGTGAGACACAAGGGTTTTACCAGTTCGCCCGGAGGGTAAATACCTACCCTAGATTGTATTATGGAGAGTACAATGGGACGAGCTCAAGGCTAGGCGGGCGAAGTCGCTAGGGTGTATGATGGAACGTGTCCTCTATGCGTCCTCCAGGGAGGTTTATATAGACTCACCTCCCTAGGATTTACAGATCTCAACCATATTAGTTAAGGATTCAGAGATTGTATGACCTAGTCCGACTGGGCCTAGCTACGTTTCTGGGCCTTCAGCCTCCAATCGCTTGAGTCCACGCCAAGTCTTGATCCGGCAGTTGTCTCCGCAGCCCACTCACGACGCTTGGGCCAAGAGGAAACGCCCCCGGGTATACCCCGGTAGGCATATCCCCATCAGTAGTCCCCGAGGCCTTCGTTGATTTGTCGCAGGCGTTTGCTGGCAGTCGGAGTATGCGGGTCCAATGCGGATGTCCAGTCGAATCGGCGGCGGACTCCTGAATAAAGGGAAGAACTAGTCATTTTAGTCGCAATAACGACGACCAATCGTGTCGCAGCTCGGCGAGCGGGTCGGCGAATACTTAGTCACTGTCATAGTGATCGGGTCGGCGAGTTGTCAAGTCGCTGGGAGCGACGAGTCGAATGGATGAAGTTGGACCGTCAATTGGGGTCAAACTAGCCGTTGGGTAATCCAACGGTAACTTCGGCGTAATTACCGCGTAGTAATGGCTCCCGAAACTGGCAGGTAGCAACCGCTATATAAGGAGAATGATAGGCGGGTAGGGAAACGGTTCTTCTTTCTTCCTCCGATCTCGCTCGTCTCCATTTCCCCATTCCGCACAACGATCTGATCAATCCGGAGAGCTCTGACCCCCACGAATCTCCAACCGATGGCCCCCTCCACCGAGCCATGGGGCAGATCCAAATGCATCAAGGCGCTACTGACATCCTTCGAGGAGGCCGAGATCCTTCGTGCCGGCAGATGGCGCATCCCCACGGCTGGAGAAGTGACTTCGGACCCGCGCGAGGGAGAGTTCATCTACTTCACCAGCCACCTGGAGCGGGGGCTGGGCTTCCTAGCTTCCATCTTCTTCCGGCGATTCTGTGCCTACTGCGGGATCCAGCCATCGGATCTAGGTCCACACAGTATCGAGCAGCTCGCCATCTTTGTGGCGTTCTGCTAGTGCTATCTGGGCTACAGGCCCTACTTCCCCCTGTGGCAGGATCTGTTCCATGGGAGAATCAGCCGCGAAGAGTCAGGCGGCCCGATGCCGTGCGGGCGCCCGACATTCCAATCAAGTCAAAGGCGTTCTTTGACCGATGCTGCCGCCAAGGCGGCGAACGAATGGAAGAAGTCTCGTTCTACATAATCGAAGTCGACTCCAGATTTTAGAAGTGGCGCTTCAATACTTCACGATCGGCTGGAACCGTTGTTCTGTGTCGCCAAGCTCCCGGATCAATGGATGGTTGTTTACGAAATGTTGCACCATCCGCGGCTCAAGAAGAAGGGCCTCCACCATCAACCTCTACAACTGCTGGTTCGGGCGGCGGCTCGTACCCTTGGCCCACCGCGACCACTACATGTACGAGTATACGGGTAAGGACGATCCGACGAAGTCCTCCCTCGCTGAGTGGAGACTTGAAGACTACACCCTGGGCCTAAAGAAGATCACCCAAGCGGTGTATCTTGACGCGAAGGCCGGGTCGCCTCTACCAAAGGCGCCGTCTCCGACGGCAAGCCGTCATTTCGTCACCACTCGCAGTCGCAGATGATGCATTCGCGGTTGTGCTGACGTTGTTTTGTTTTTATTGCAGTTGTTCCAAGTGGTAGAAGGGTGGTTTCCACCCGCAGATGACGAGAACTCGAGCTCATCCGTCCAAGACGGGAGCAAGTCGTCACCCGTCAAAGGCGACGCCGAGAGTGATGAGGGTGATGACGACGACGACGACAAAGACGAACCCGTGGAAGTCGCTGCCCCCACAGTTCGCAAGACCCGCGGGCAACACCAGCGCGAGATCGAAGCGAGTAAAATCCTCGAACCTCACGATGATGATGACGACGAGCTTCCCGATCACACCTCACATCGTGAGGCCACGCCGTCGAAGAAGAAGAAGAAGACAGCTCCGCCGAAGAAGAAGGCGAAGCCGGCGAGGCGGATATCTCCGCCCCGATCTGCGACCAGTTCCGATGCCACCAGCTCGGCTAGGGACGCGACGGCACACACGACCGTGGCGCCGGACGCTACAGCCCCCAGGGACGAGGCGCCGCTGGCGTCGTTACCACCTCCATTCGCCCCAATCGCTGGTTTGGGCGATGCTCCAGCCGCAGGGGCCTCGCCTCCAAGGGAGGCTCCACGGCAATTATCGCGGAGGCACCTGCCGCGGCTTCGTCTTCGAAGAAGCCGTCAGTGTCTTGGGCACACGATGTGTTCGAGACGGGCCTCACTCGGAGGTTGGGGCCCGAGTTGGAAAAGTAGGCTAGCATCCGCACCGGTCTGCTGTTCATACCAGTCGCCAAGTGAGTGTTGTTCACCTGCTTGTTTTTCGTTGTAGTTGGACAGTCTTATTCATATCGCTGTTTCACAGGACTGGTGTTAAAAAGATCGGCCATCCTTCCGTGGCCAAGGTTCCGCCAGTCGTCATCGAGGTGGAATCCTCGCGGAAGAGGAAAACTGATGTAGTCGCTGCTCCCGCCGAAGGTGTCAAGAAGGCGAAAGGCGAGGACGTTGTCACGGTCTCTGGGCGGTTACTCCGAGCGAACCTCCGACTGCGGCGGAAGTGGCCTCGAAGACCAAGGAGGCTGTTGCCTCACCCGACGTGGCCGAGCCGTCTCCGAGTGGCGCCGCGGTATCTGCAGCGACCTTCCCTCGCTTCATGGCGGCGGCCGGCGGGCTCGCTGGCAACGGGTGCCTGGGTCACCGAGGTGGAGGTCAAACAAGCGCCGCGCCACACTGTCGTGCTTGCATCCGTGGATGCTACTGAGCTTCACGGCATGCTAGCGTTGCCATCCGTGTATGTCCAGTCCTCGAGATCGGGCCACCGAATTTCAGTGGTTGATTCTTAATGTTTTTATATCATCCAAGACCGAGTGTCTAGTCGCTGAATTTCAGCGGTGGGCACTTAGGATTTTCAATGTCCAGCCCCCGAAAATGTGCGGTCGCTGAATTTCAGCGGGTGGGCACTTAGGATTTTCAATGTCCAGTCCCCGAGTGCCTAGTCGCTGAATTTCAGCGAGTGGGCACTTAGGAGTTTTGTTGTTGTTGACGTTGCATTTTGTGTGCAGGGCCTGCAACGCGAATCGGCCGATCGGATTGCTGCAAAGTGTCGCTTGGAGAAGGAACTCGTTGCCGTCCAGGAGACGAACAAGGGGCTTCAAGCAATTGCAGCCGAGGAGGAGGAGGTCTGCCAGGGCCTTGTCCCGGTGGGTGACTTGACAGCGGCTCAGTCTGCTTTGAGCGTGGCCAAAAAGCGGGTCGCTGACTTGGAGCGTGAGCTCAAGGAAGCGAGGGCGGAAGCGAGTTCAGCGGGCGGTGAAAGCGGCCATCACCGCCCGAGAGCGTAAATTATCTGACGCTCGTTCTTTGGGCCGCAGGATGACCTTTCTTCTCTTCAATGTTTCATCACGGACCTCTGCCGCCTGCTGATTGGTAATTTCTCCTTCACCCAATTCTTGGTGGCACGAACTTTATTGTGAAGTCGACGAGTCGCTTACTGTTTATTGATGTGCTGCAGGCCGGATTACTAACAACGTGGAAGAAGCGCAGCGATGACGCCATGCAATGCGGTACACTAGTCGACTCGCGTTATCTGCGACTTGCCTTCGAGCATATCTTCAGGAGATATCGCCTACGGAGGTGATCCCCAGTGACCTTGTCGAGGCATGGCGCTATCTAGAGAAGGCTCCGTCGGTGGTCGAGTTCATGATGCGGTCGGCCTTCCGGTGTGGGGCGGCGACGGCGCTTAGCCTTGGGCTTGCCCATTTCCCGGAGGACTTCGACCTCGACGATGTCACGAGCGGCTACCCCTCGTCAACGGGCTCGGTGGAGATTGCCGAGGTGCTG
Source organism: Avena longiglumis (assembly GCA_030063025.1). Taxonomy (NCBI): domain Eukaryota; kingdom Viridiplantae; phylum Streptophyta; class Magnoliopsida; order Poales; family Poaceae; genus Avena; species Avena longiglumis. The sequence goes on along the minus strand of CP125976.1, from coordinate 65,586,937 downwards.
AAGCTGACGGACCGGGCCGCGGTGTACTCCGACCGTGTTTGGGCGATGGGCGACCTCCTCCCCAATCAGGAGACGGTTGTCGCCCCCAACGATCCTGAGCCAAAGCATCAGGACTTCAAGGTTGAGTAGTCGTTCCGTGCGGCAATGGCGGGCGAGCTAACAACGTACCCGTCGAACCCGTACGTGCCCTTCATTCGTAACCGCAGGGATGGCGGCGAGTCTGCGTCGAAACCTGCGGAGTAGAAGCGTTGTGCCCTTGGGCGTTAGTACAAGAGAACTATTGAACTTTCCTTGTATTTTGGAACAACTTGTGCTGCTATAAAGGAAATTCATGTTGTTTTGTCACTTGTTTTGCGATTTTGGATTTTGATTGAACGAGTCCCCGAGCGCGTCCGCCCTTTTTATGGGGTTTACCTCGTTTGTTTTGTGTTTGCGAATTTTTAATGGATTGAGGTCGACTCGCCAGAGCTCGGAGAGCCAGTCGCAGGGCGACTCCCATGGGTGCTCTTTACTTGACCGTTTTCCCGTGCGTGAATGAGGTCGGGTAGCCGAGTCCCCGAGCGTGGTACTTGGTGGTTCTAGTCGCAGCGCCAAGGTAGGTGAGGACTAAGCGCGTTAAAGTAAGCGCGTCACTCCTGCCTGACCCGAAGGATCAGTCGCATGGCGAGTCCTGGGCACGCTCTCATACTAGGCATTTTTCCCTAGTCGCTCGTATTTGACTGGACGTCAGTCCCCGAGCGTGGTATTTGGCCGTTCGAGTCGCTGTGCCAAGGATGCGGAGGACCTTGGTCGCTGTGAGGAGCGAGGGCAGTTGTCTTGGCTCGGTAAGCCAGTCGAGCTAGGCGACTCCAATGGGGCTCCGGGTTGGCGTTTTTCGTGGACGTTACGAGGCCTGGAGTTTCCCAGTGCCCTCGTACCGCACTACTTGGCCACGCCGGTCGCTTTACCAGAGGTTGACTTCTGCGAGTAGCATAAAGCTGTTATTACGAGTGCGAGTGGCACAAGACATGGAGAGTAAACACAATTTTCAGTGACCGATTAGCTTTATTTCATAGAGGGTGGAGAGTACATGTATGGAGTACTAGGAGTAGAACTTCCGTAGGAGGTTTACATTCCATGGCCGCTTGACGTCGAGGTTTCCATCCCCTCGGACGTCGGTGAGGTAGTAGGCGTCGTTGCCTAGGACTCGCCCTATGGCGAATGGTCCCTCCCAAGGAGGGGAGAGCTTGTGCATGCCCTTCTTGTCCTGGATTAGGCGCAGTACCAGGTTGCGTTCCTGGAGAGTGCGAGTCCTTACTCGCCGGCTATGGTAGCGGCGGAGCCCTTGCTGGTAGATGGCAGTGCGGGAGCGAGCTAGGTCGCATGCCTCGTCGAGCTGGTCGACTCCGTCTTGGCGTACAAGTTCGTTTGCAGCCTCCGTGTAGTTGACCACCCTTGGCGAGTCGTGCTCGAGGTCGGTGGGCATGACTGCCTCGGCGCCGTACACCATGAAGAAGGGGGTAAACCCTGTCGACCTGTTGATGGAGGTGCAGATGGCCCAGATGATGGAGGGTAGCTCCTCGACCCAACACCCGGCGGTGCGCTCGAGTGGTACTTGGAGCCGTGGCTTCAGGCCATGGAGGATGCTCTGGTTGGCGCGTTCCGCCTGGCCGTTGGACTCCGGGTGCGCGACTGAGGCGAGGTCGATTCGAATGTGGTGTTCCTCACAGAACTCGGCCATGGCTCCTTTGGCAAAGTTGGTGCCGTTGTCTGTGATGATGCTGTTTGGGAACCCGTAGCGATATATGAGCTCGCGTAGGAACTTGGTGGCAGTCTTCCCGTCGCATTTGCGGACTGGCTTGGCCTCCACCCATTTTGTGAATTTGTCGACTGTGACTAGGAGGTGCGTGAAGCCGGAGGGGGCCTTCTTGAAGGGGCCTACCATGTCCATGCCCCATACGGCGAACAACCAGGTGATGGGGATTGTCTTGAGCGCCGAGCTTGGCACGTGGGTTTGATTGGCGTATTTCTGGCATCCGACGCACCGCTGGACAATGTCGACAGTGTCTGCGTGTGCGGTGAGCCAGTAGAAGCCATGCCGCATAGCCTTTGCGACTAGAGAACGGGCGCCGGCATGGTGTCCGCAGTCGCCAGAGTGAATGTCTTGGAGGATTTTGCGTCCTTCGGCGGGCTGAACGCAGCGTTGGAACACGCCGGTCACGCTGCGCTTGTGGAGCTCGCCGTTGATGATGACGGCGATTTGCAAGGCTATCATCCGGGCGTCCGTTTCATCCGCTGGCAGGGTGCCTCCCTCCAAGTAGGCGACGTATGGCGCGGTCCAGTCGTCTGGCTCGGCGATTAGTGCGACCATGGCTGCTTCTGGTTGCAGCGGGATTCCGATGTCGATCTCCCTGGGGGGAGAGACGGAAGGCTTGGTGATGGTGTCGAGGAAGACGCCGGCGGGTGGTGCAAGTCGAGCCGAGCCGATGCAAGAGAGTGTGTCGGCCTCCTCGTTCTTCCGCCTGTCAATCCACTCGACGGAGTAGCCTGCGAAGTGTCCACCCAGCTTGTCCACTGCTTGGCGGTATGCCGCCATGGTGGGGGAGACGGCGTCGTAGGTGCCAGCGACTTGACCGGCGACGAGGTCAGAGTCTCCGTAGCAGCGTAGTCGGTTGACATTCATCTCTTTGGCAGCTCGCATGCCGTGGAGTAGCGCCTCGTACTCGGCCATGTTGTTGGTGCAGGGGGTGAAGTCGAGGTAGAGGACGTAGCGGAGCTTGTCGCCCTTCGGAGATGTTAACACGATCCCTGCCCTGGCGCCGTCCGCGTTCTTGGAGCCGTCGAAGTGTAGGTTCCAATAGTGGAGGTATGGCAGCTCGGGCTCGCCTCCTCCTAGTCGGCGAGGAAGTCTGCGAGAGCCTGCGACTTGATCGCCTTGCGCGGCTCGTACTTGATGTTGTGGACGCCGATCTCGACGTCCCACTTGGCGACTCGCCCAGTCGCCTCACGGTTACGGATGATGTCCTGCAACGGTGCTGAGGAGACGACCGTTATTGGGTGCTCCTGGAAGTAGTGCAGCAGTCGCCTCTATGCTCTGAAGACCGCGTATACCAATTTCTGGTATTGCGGGTAGCGCTGGCGCGACTTGGTGAGGGCCTCGCTGATGTAATACACTGGTCGCTGCACCGGGCGCTCCTTTCCTTCTTCTGGCCGTTCGACGACCATGACGGCGCTGACGACGCGTTCGGAAGCCGCAACATAGACCAGCATGGGTTCCTTGTCCACGGGGGCGGCGAGTAACGGTGCTGCGAGGAGTACCTCCTTGAGGTCGTGGAGCGTGTCATCTGCCTCCTTGTCCCACTGGAAGGTGGGGTTCTTGCGCATTAGGCGGTAGAGGGTCATCGCCTTTTCGCCCAACCGGGGGATGAAGCGGCTGAGAGCCACGACTCGCCCGACCAGCTTCTGGATGTCGCACAGGCACTCGGGAATGCCGAGTCGAGCGATCGTGTTGATCTTGGCGGGGTTCGCTTCGATCCCGCGCTTGCAGACAACGTATCCCAGTAACTGTCCAGTTAGCACACCGAAGGTGCATTTGCCTGGGTTTAGCTTTATCTTGTACTTCTGCAGGTTGGCGAATGTTTCCGCCAGGTCAGCGAGTAGGTCGTTCTGGCGGGCGGACTTCACCACCATGTCGTCGATGTAGACATGGATATTGCGGCCAATTTGGCTCGCAAGGCACTCCTGCATGCACCGCTGGTAGGTCGCCCCGGCGTTCTTGAGGCCGAAGGTCATGGCAGTGTAGCAGAAGGCTCCGAATGGCATGATGAACGCCGTCTTCTCTTCATCCTCGACGGCCATTTTGATCTGGTTGTACCCAGAGTAGGCATCGAGGAAGCATAGCGACTCCAAGCCCGCGGTGGAATCGATGATTTGGTCGATCCGCGGGAGGACGAATTGCTCCTTCGGGCAAGCGCTGTTTAAGTTTGTGTAATCGATACACATCCTCCAGGTCCCGTTTTTCTTCTCGACCAGGACTGGGTTTGCCAGCCACTTGGAGTACTTGATCGGCCGGATAAAGCCTGTAGCAAGTAGACGCTGCACCTCCTCGTAGATGGCTCGGCGGCGCTCTTCATTGAAGGGCCGCAGCGATTGCTTAACATGTCGCACTTTGGGGTCGGCGTTGAGTTTGTGCTCAGCGAGTTCCCTCGGGACACCAGACATGTCAGAGGGCTTCCACGCGAAGATGTCCCTGTTCTCACGGAGGAACTCGATGAGCGCGCCTTCCTATGCTGGGCTCATGCCCGTCCCGATCGTCACCGTCGCCGAGTCGCCCGACCAGCTGACGGCGGGTATCGCTGTTGCCTCGAAGGCGGTGGAGTTGCCGCCCTCCGAGTTGGGCTTATTGAGTATGGTGGGGTCATCGTTGTTGACCCCGCTCGCGTACTTGGCGAGCTCCTCGGCATGGTTGGCCTCTGCCGCGATGACGGCGTCGGCGAGTTCGGCCCCTTTGGCCTCGCACTCGGCAGCCATGTCGGGGTCGCTGTGGATGGTGATGACGCTGCACGGGCCGGGTAGCTTCATCGCGTTGTACGCATAGTGGGGTGCTGCCATGAACTTGGCGAACGCCTGGCGCCCCAGGACGCAGTTGTAGGGGCTGTCGAAGGGCATCAGCTCGAAGACGATCCACTCGGTGCCGAAGTTTTCCGGTGTGCCGAAGGTGACTGGCAGCGTCACCTTGCCGATCAGGTACGCCTTTCTACCGGGGACGATGCTGTGGAACATGGTGTAGGTCATCTCGATCATCGACTGCGAGAGCCGCAGTCGCCTGAAGGTGTCCAGGTACAGGATGTTGATGGAGCTGCCGCCTTCCATCAATGTTTTGGGGAGCCAGTAGTCTCCCACCTTGGGCTTGACCACCAGGGCGACTCGGCCCGGATACTCGATCTGTGGCGAGTGGTCCGCGCGGCTCCAAGTGATTGGTTGCTCAGACCAGTTGTGGAACTGGGGGATATCTATCTGGGCCACCGCATTGACGGCGACGGAGCGGGCGATGACCTTCTTCTCGCGCTTCGTGTTGAAGCCTGTGAAGGTGTGGAGTGAGCCGGTGATGCTGCCGAATTTTCCGCCGTTTGGCGGGTTGTTGTCGGGTCTTCGCACAAGGCGTGCCTTCTCGATCTCCTAAGAGAGTGGCGGTCGGCGGTGGTGCGTGGCGGTTTTCCTTCCTTGCATGAAATACACAAGGTTGGTTAAGAAGGCCGCTGGTCGAACCGGCTTCTTGTAGTTGCCACCGTCTTGGCGTTGTCCCCGTCACGCGGAAGCTCTTGGCTCATGCACGTATCCACATGGCGAGTTGACTCGCCCGTCAATCATGCGGGCGCTTGCCTGAGGCGAGTGTTGCTGTGAGCGTAAGGTCGTCTCCCTTGTCGGACGCCGTCTGGCGGTGTCCTCCCGACTCATCGTCGGTTTCTTGGTTTGGGTCCTCCTCCGCGTACCTTTTTTGCGATCTCCAGGAGATCCACTATGTTTGAGCTTGGCGACCAGGGGCTCGTATGTAGCATCCCATTTGTCTAACAACTGTAATGCTACTTGGTTTAGTAATATAATGGCTACTTCCTACACATAATTGTTGCATCATCATCATATCATGCTCATGTCATCATGCCACCTTGCATTTGAGCATCATACAAAAACCCTTTTTGTTTTGGTTCTTATCTCATGTGCATATTATTTGTATTTGCCTCTTGATATTGTATTTGGTTCTTGATATATTGTTTAAATGCCCAAGTTGAGTTGGGGGCATATCTTTTATTCAACTCCACTTTTCTTTCACCACCTTACAATTCCACCATCCCATTATCCATGAGCTTGTAATTATTTTTCTTTTGGTGTTTAGTCTAGCTCATGAGAGATAGGGTGGGTCCAATCCTACAAATCCTTTGCTTAACCCTTACTCCAACTTTGGAGGATGCAAATAAATAAATGCCATGAGAAATTATTTTGTTTTCACAAGATAAAACCTAGCATTAATGTTTATGCATGGGCCATGCAAGAACAAGTCTTTTGGATTTTTATTTGGAATCCTTTGAGTGGATCATCCTCTCACCTCTCTCTCTCCTTTTGCTTGATCTAGCTTGATGCATGCAAAACCCTAAACCCCTTTGGTTGGTGTTGCCTTGGCCATGCTCTAACCCTAAAAACCCTCACCACCTTTTTCCCCCTCCTCTCTTTTGACTAGATCTTGTTTGAGCTTGGCTTGATCTTGTTTGGTTTTGTCAAAAGAGCACACACCACCCTCCCTCATCTCTCTCTCTCATCTAACCCTCTCTCCTTAACCTCCCCCTACCCCTAGCTACCCCATCTAACCCTAACCCGAGCCATACCCCCTCTAATCTAACCCTAGTTCCTCCCTCTCTCGGCCTCTCTCTCTCACCTAGCTCGGCCCCCACCGGTCACCCTGGAACCATATACCCTCTCTCTCTCACCCCAACCCTAGCTACCACCCAAACCCGAGCCACCCCTTCTCCCTTTGCATAAAGTGGCCACCACCTCCCATGTGCCTCTCCCTCTCCCTCATCACCCCAACCACCCGCACCTGATCGAGATCTGACCCAGAACCCTCTCCCTCCTTCCTCCTTCCCCAAGCATGGCCATGGCCACCCCATGCCCTCTAAACCCTAGCCTCGGCCATCTCTTCCTCTAGCTGCTCTGGGCGCCAGCCGAGCTGGGAGCACCAGGCCTCCTCTGCTACCTCTTCGACGCCCAGACGCTGGGCAGCCTAGACTCACGGGAGCCGCCTGACCCGCCGGCACCGCCTGCATCAGAGCTCAGGCCCGCTCACGCCCGATCGTGACCGCCCCGAGATCCTCGACCACACCAGCAGCTCTGGTGAGCCTCTACCTCCTGCAAGGTCCCCACCCTCTCTTGCTATGTAGCGCCGTCCGTCGAACACTCACAGCGCCGCCGCTGCGTCAAGGCTCACAACAGCAGCCATCGCAGCTTTTACCTCTGTTCCTCGTCGAAGCCCGCGCGATGTAGTCCTCCCCCGTAGCTACTCTCTGAATGAAAATCGTAGGCCGCATCACCCTCTCCAGTTTTCGTTTTTGCGGCATCAAGAAATCCCCAGTGGTTTGCTCGCCATCGTCGACCAAACTCCGGCGGTCCTCTGAATCCTGCAGAGCGGCGCGCAGCAGCAGTTCCGACAGCCGCCGTCGTTTTGCAAAGACAACCCCGCAGTATTTCCCGCCTGAACCCGCAGCCCCCACGTCCCCACCTGCCGGCCTTCCAGTTAATTTTGTAGAGACACCCCCGCAGTTCTGAGCCCCTCAACCCGCAGCCCCTGGATCCACCACGTGTCGCCCACCGATAGCCGCGCGCTGTCACATCCCAAGATTTTCCAAATCTTGTAATGTGAAAATAAATGAATAAAATAAAACTTTGTTTAAATTTCAGAGCCAGAAGAAACTTTTTGAATTCAATTGGAACTTCAGGCCCATTTGATTTAAAATAAACCTAAAGGGATTTAAAAAGATAAGAATTTAATAAAAGGAAAAATAAAAACATTTAGAAATACTATTTTGAAACAATTAAATGAAAAGATTTGTTTTCAAATGAAGTGGAAGTTCATAAATGAAGAATGTTTTATAAAGCCAAATTAAAACCTTGGACAAGCTTTGGAATTAGCACATTTTGTTTTGAATAAAATAAACAAAGGATTATTTAAATAAATTAATAAGGACCTAATAACCAAATTTTATACAAATAAAAGGTTTGACCAATTTAATTGAAACATCAAAACTTGTTAAATTATTTAAAATAAGTTTTCCAAATAATTCTTTATTTCCAAATAAAACCCACTGATTTGTTTTTGAAAATATTTGGATTCCAAATGGAGACTCTATTAATTAAATCAAACTCTATTTTATTAAATACCTAATGAACCACTTTTATTTAATTAATGAATGGTCTTAAAAGAATAAAATTATTTTATTTCGGAATTTGGTTTCTATTGATAAAAAGAACCAAATTCATATTTGAAAAGCTTGTTGATTGTTTGAATCATTTTGAATGTGTTTGGTTGATTGAATTTCAAACAGAATTCAAAATAGAAAAGAAAAAGCATTCAAGAAAAAAGATGAAACAAAGCAGCCGGTGACAGCCCACTTCTAGCCCATCTATCCCACCTCCTCTCCCGAACTGTCAGACCGCAATAGAAACCCGCCCTGAGGCTGACAGGTGGACCCCTCTCTTTTTCTTTTCTTCCACTGCCAGGTAGGCCCCACGCAGCCAGCTCCTTCTTCTTCCCCGCGCGACCCCTTCTCCCCTCACCTCGCTGCCGTTTCTTCCCGTTGATAGCTCAATCAATCTGCTAATCCGCATTAAACCTCACCGCGACCACGCCTTTAATCGCCTCCTCCCCTCCGTCATTTTCCCAGCACCACTCCTCCCTTTGCCTCCGAGCCGCCCAATTTCTCTCGCATCGCTGCATCACGACCTTTCTCGACCGATTCCGGCATCGAGCTCGACCGCCCTGGACCACCCGAGCGTAATCCCCATCTCCCTACGCATCTTCCAGAACCATCCCCATATCCGCGCATGCTCTAGAACGCTGATAGCAAGCACGACTGAGCACCACCGACGGCGCGTCTACTCCGGCGAGCCCTCCAGGTAACATCTGACCGCCCCCTTCCATCTCGTTGATGCACACACGATCACCGACCCCATACGCATCTGACGCAACTTCTATCTTACATTTCCGTGGCTTGTGTCGTCGCCTCCGATGAACAACAGAGAAGCCCGACATGGATACGAACTCCGGCGAGAGATTCAAGCCAGCATAGTGCGCCCCTTCATCAAACAGTGGAAGGTTGAGCATCCCCGTGCCTTGGCGAATTCAGTGAGCCCCCTCTCCTCCTTCCTCGCGTCCTATTTCGCCATGCGATCGACCTCGCCGCGCAAGAACCAACGCCAAGGCCCAGAGTCCGGTTAGTCTGATACTAGCCGCGATGCGGATCGAACGGATTGAATAGATCATTTAATCGCCAAGGTACGCCCCAGAACCGCACGATTTATTTAGATCTAACGCCAACATCACGCGATCTGCATTTAATCGGTATCGGCCGAAGAACACGCCGCGTGTCACCTGATCGATTTAAAAACAGATTTGAAATCTGATTTAGATAGGATTTTCAAACCCTTATAACTTTTGATCCACACGTCCAAATTTGACAAATTTCATATCAATAAAATCAGGAGAACAAGCCCTAAACAACCATGGCCTTAGTTTTGAAAATAGTATCTGATAGCTTGTTTGAATTTACAGAAACATTTGTGTACTTGTTTAGAGTATAAAAAAATTTGTTTAAAATTGATTTTAGGATTAAATCTTTTTCAAAATGGATTTGTGTGACCTTATTGACCCTAGGAACCAACCCATAGTTTTAAAATAATTTTTGTGAAATTTAAGTTGAATTAGTTAACTTAGTCATTTTCTAGCCAAATAAACTCATTAAATCTTATTATGGAAAAGTTGTTGCAAGGAAAACCTTGGGAAAATGTTATGGACCAAACTTACTAACCCAAAACACCAAGCCTTGCCAAGAGCAACTCACTTGGTGAAAAACATAAAGTTTTACTTTAAAAAGAATAATTTTTACCACATAAAATGTTGAAGGGATTTTAAAATAGACTTTGGGCAAAACCCTCTAACTAATGACTTTGCCATTTTGGTAAATGACCAATGTGGACCTTACAAAGTTTATAAACCTAGTAGAGACCAACTTTGCAATAGAACCCTCTTTTTACAAGACTTAGGAACCATTGCTTTGTGTATGTGAATTATTGTTTGAATGTTGGAATGCTACTTGATACTATGCTTGTTTGATTGTAGTGAAATTAGCAAAGTGTGAGACTAGAAAGATCAAGGAGTGACTATCATTCCCTAAACAAAAAGGCAAGTTACACTATCATACAAAAGACCTACTATTTTCATTATACTTAGTGGATTTTGTAAACATGCATGAAAATGTTTTATACTTATGCTATGCTAATCCTAATAGGATTCCCTATACATTCCTTAGTGAAAATATTGAAGTTGTACATGCTTAGCCATGCTATGTTTTGAAAAAGAGATACATGTTGAGATTTTACAAAGGTTGAGAAAAGGACTTGTGTTTTTATATAATAAAACAAGGACTCAATGAACCACCTAGGTGGTGGACACTTTATGTTTTGGAGAAGGTGGCAACAAAATGGAACCATGTCTATGGCAATCACTTTGAGTTGTGCTCCAACTGAAAACCACCTAGGAAACTTAGAGATTGAACATGTTTCTCCAATTGTGGCTTTCGTGTACAACCACATGCTATTATGGCTCTGTCTTAGTCAACTACATTAGGAAGACCCATACATTGTCTTTAGCTACCGGACATGGGGATCTGGAATGCTTCATGGGGGCTGAAGACAAGCTAGCAATGATGTATGGGAGGACCTCTTGGAAAGACTTCGTCACATTCTCAGTCTGCCAGTACTCCATCTTGGTGAGAACTAATCCAGTAGGCCACTGGTGGCAACAAGATGGGATTGTGTCATGTGGGTAAAGTGTACTCCTTCTGCAGAAGTTAATAAGATCTAAGTACTTAGCCGTGTCCCCGGTTATGGATAATACTGAGCAACTAAAGTTTGAACTATGGGAGATCTCGACATTCTAATTTCTAATATAAAAACTTGATGCACTTGGGGGTACCAAGGAATTCAAAGAGACTTTGTTAAGCTTGATGCACTTGGGGTTACCAAGGTGCACAAGAGCATGATGTACTTGGGGTTACCAAGGAACTCATGAGTTTTGAGAAAACTTGTAGCACTTGGGGGCTCAAGGATTTTTGACAAGTACTTGAACACTTGAGTGTCTACCAAGGAGTTCAAGGATCTTGGAAATGAGATTTGACAAAAGACCAAAACCATTTTGAAAAGATAGGATAAAATATTGCTTTATGCCAATGAACCCTAAACTCTACTTAGCCAAATTTGCATGTAATGATAGGATCCACTTATTATATATAAAAGTGAAACTTGCCAATACAATTCAAATGTATTGACCCTTGTGGCTGTAACTTGTAATATTGCAGGTTGATTGTTTTTAAGTAAAGATTGTTTGATTGACTAGGACTACAAAGCCTACAACCAACATCTTCCTGTGGCACTATGAAGATGAAGGACCCATGACTATATTTATTCCGCTGCAATGTAATGTAATAGCCAAATGAGCTATGTATGATGTAATAAAACTATGTTATTCCTGGTTATAATGTTATAATATGACCCATGTATCTTGATATTACATCTTAACTGTGGATGCTAGCTATTGATCCAGGGACTAGCATTGTAAAACACAGGAGGACTCTACCTTATCAGGTTGGGACCCCTACAGATGGTATCATAGCATTGTGTTGCCTGTAGGAATTGTAAACCCTAGGATTGGACAAAAACCCTTAGAAAAATAGGAGTGTATTTGTTCCAAAAACTTATTTACAAAAACACTTGTAAACTCTTTCCTTAACCATTTTGGTTTCAACTCTACATCTCTTCTGCTTCAACTTGATGGAAAAACCTACCCCATGGACAAAGACTACACCATGTACAAAGGACTTCTTCAACTTCTTCAACTCTAATGACTTCAACTTCTTCAACTCTAATGACTTCAACATCTTCAGCATATTCCCCAAGGACTTCCAACTTGAAAACTACTAAGGACCACAAGTGAAACAAGGAAATCTTGCTCAAGAGTTAGAGACTGAGGGAATGCAAAAGTTAGAAAGAGCCTACATCACTTGAAGTTTTGAGACCAAGAAATTCTCCTAAGGAAGCCATGATCTCATGTAGTAAGAAGCAACCAAGAAGGTGTAGGGGTTCGTAGCATGGAAAACAAAAATTTTCTATCGCATACAAACAAACAAGCCAAGATCTATCTACTAGATTGTAGCAACGAGTCGTTTGGAATAACTTACCCTCGAAGATTCCAGCGGTTAACGAGAGCGATTCTCGGGTGATGTAGTCGACACTTCCGATCTCAAGATCGCGTGACGATCCTTCCGGCGCCACGTTAAGAGCGCTCCCTTGATCGGTCACACGTTCGACTCGACGAAGACCTTCCTCCCTTGTTCCAAGCAGCGGAGGTTGTAGCACTCTCGCGATTCCCAAAGACAACGGCGTGGTACCTAAGTAGAGGGAGATCCCGCAGGCTTCGCCTTAAGCCAAGTAGTATGGTGGATCTTATGAGAGAGGCTATTAGTGGTCTAGTAATTAGACACACCAATTAGAAGGCTCTAAACCAATTAGAAGGCTCTAAACCGTGGCTAAAGCAATTAGAAGCTCTAAACCAAAACGCTCTAAACCGAGATCTAGAGTAGAAAGTTATGTGTCTCTAGGAGGAGCCCCCTCCTTTTATGGGAGGGGTCATGGCGCACCAGGAGGAGGAGTCCCTCCCAACTCGCCTTGGGCTGGCCGGCTGAGGAGTCCAACTCCTCCTCCAAAGTTGGTTCCAACTCCTCTTGCTTGTTTCACAGTTTCTTGTTTTGGCTTGACTTTCAAACCGACATTTGACTTTTCTTTTAGGATTCAATTTAATCCTTTATTTGGGACAGCAAGAACACTTAGTACATGATGCAATCATTCAATGAGCAATGACACATTCATGTACCCTTCCCCGGTCTTGACAATCCGAACCTTCTAGAACATTCGATGAAAACACCAATCATTCCCGAACTCAAACGGGACTTTCCTTATATGAATCTTATTCTCCGACCATTCCGATCACCTCGTGATATCCGGATCCCATCCGAGACTCAACAACATTCGGTTTCTTTCTCATAATACCATAACTACTCAAACAACGTCAATCCTTAAGTGTGTCTCACGGTTCGTGAATTATGCGGACATGATCGAGACACTTCTCCAACAATAACCAATAGAGGAATCTGGAAATTCATATGGCTACATATTTCTACGATTTTGCGATCGAATGAACCACTTACATACGATACCAATTTCCCTTTGTCTCACGATATGTTACTTATCCGAGGTTATGATCGCTTGTATCTCTGCATACCTAGTTCAACCTCATTCGATAAGTACTCTTTTCTCGTTCGTGATATGTGATCCCTTGTGACCAAGTCACATGCTTGCAAGATAATTGGATGACATTCCACCGAGAGGGCCCAGAGTATATCTATCCGTCATGAGAATGGACAAATCCCACTCTTGATCCATGTGTTTCAACCAATACTTTCCGAACACTCAATGCCACCTTTATAGCCACCCAGTTACGGTGTGGTGTTCGATGTCATCAAAGCATCCATCCGGTAAAGGTGATATGCATGATCTCATGGTCGAAGGAATTAGGTTACTATGTATCAGAAAGCATATAGCAATTGAACTATTTAAATGACTTGATCTTTATGCTACGCTTATCTATAGGAGTATGTCCATCACATCATTCTCCTAATGATATGATCCTGTTGTTAATAACATCTCTATGTTCATGATCAGAAACCATGATCATATATTAACCAACAAGCTAGTTTAACAAGAGGCTATACTAGGGACTCTTATTTTAGTTTACAAATCACACAAGTATTAATGTTTAGGTTAATACAATTATAGCATGGTATGTAAACATTTATCATAAGTGTGAAGATATGATAATAACCACTTTATTATTGCCTCTTGGGCATATCTCCAACAGTCTCCCACTTGCACTAGAGTCAATAATCTAGTTTCAAACCTTTGTGTATATAACACCTATGGCTTTCGGTGTTGTATGTACGATTGCTAGTGGTCAACTGATCTCGGATCGACACTTCCAAGTCCGTGTGTAATTGCATGTCTTTAGCCTCTCGCATCACTCATTCTCTAATGAGATGGCTTTGTATAAATTTGGTCTTTCGGTGTGACCTTTAGCTCTTGGGGTTAAAACACGTTGATAATATTGTCACAATATATCTTCATAGTATTATCCCACTGTGAACTACACCTAGTTTGATAACAAACTACTTGACACAAATGCCCTTTGCTGCTAAAATAGCAGGTCATATACTTAGCCATTTGTTGTAGTATCTCACAATGTCTTAACTTTGGAAATCATCCAAATCCATTATGGAACTCACTTTCCATTATATTGTGCCACCCTTAGTTTAGATTGAGATAAACTTAATTTGTACTTTGTGACAAAGCTAGTATCAATGTAGTACTTTTACAATGAACTAACCATCTATTTGTCACTTCTACAAATATTATACTCTTAGTTCTTCCAAAAGATCATAAGAATATCCTTACTATTGTCCAATGATCATCTTACGAATCATTCTGGTATATGCTCACAACATTTAGAGCATAGGACCTATCTGATTTGTACATATCACGAGATGATATAAATACTCTTTGTGATTTTATATAAAGTATCAATCTATACTTGATTATTTGTTTCACTTTACCAAATGTCAATACACTTGAATATATCATCAACATTGAATTCTTTCAATCCTTTCGCATGACAAGAACCTTTTCTTGTAGTTTCTATATTGAACTCATTCAATATCTTCTATGTACGGCACAACCATATTAGCGTCTATTGATGCCAAATATTTGGTTTTGCCTAAGTCTTTCATCGGGATGAAATTCTTAATATGTGTTAATAAAAGATACATTATTTCCAATCAACAATATGTCTTCCACATAATGTATTAGAAACATGTCTTAGCGCTCCACTTAATTTCTTGCAAATGCAAGCATCTTCATTGTCTCCGATGAAATTAAACTCTTTAACAGTTTCATCATAGTGAAGATTCCAACTCCACGATGCTCACTTCAACCATTGAAGTTTGCATATGCTTTTAGCATCCTTTGAATTAACAAAACCCTATGGACCGTGTTATGCACATGTCCTAGGTAACGATTCTATTAGAAGAACTTGTTTTGTTTATTCAACTACCATATAACAAATTATATGTAGTGGTTGCTACATTAATCCGTCTAGACTAAATATCACTATGAAAGATCAAATCTTGTCATAGTCAACCTTTGAACATTTTGTGAACTCTTTCCCAACATGTCGACTATTTCATAGATGTGAAACATCCATGTCTATTTCTTTATAGATCCACACAACTATAAGGTCTTACACCTTTCTCGAGGGTCCTTCAAGTTCAAAACTTGATTTTCTCGTGTATGGAACTATCACGGATTTCATGGCTTCAAGCCATTTTACGGAGTCAGGGCCCATCATCGCTTCTTTGCATGTAGTCGGTTCATTATTCTCAAATAATGATTCAACCCTCAAATCTTGGTATTTGATTGTTTATCCGACCTACTTGTCTCAATAGGAACTTGGATCTCGTGACCACAACCTTTGAGGCACGTGAGCCATGAGCTTTGTTGCCTCAACACTTTTCGGTCTTGCAACTCTGCACATATAGCTAAGGTTCTTTCAACCTTATCAAAGTTCTATTGTCCTCCCACTTAACTTTTCATGAAAAATTCCTTCTTTAAAGAAACTTGGCGTTCTAAGCGACAAACACTTCTCTCCGGTGTTATGGAGAAATACTTAACAAACAGATTCATCCGACTTTGGTTGCAAACATCTTTCTTATGTATAGCATACCAATGTTTAAGAAAGGACTACTTGGGTTTTATCCCAAACCATAACCTTATATGGTGTCATTTCAACGGATTATGATGAAGCTCTTTTCAGTGGAAAAACGGTAATCTCTAAAGCTTTTAATCTTTAAAATACAATGGCAATTTTATGAATTACACCTTTGATCTCACCATGTCAAACAAGGTTTAATTACATATCTCGAATGCTCCATACTCTTATGGTGTTTCGGGAAATGCAAATCCACGGAACGATTCCTTAAATCTTAGGTATTATGCTAAACTCTGTAACTCAAATATCTTCCTTTATGATCTTATCATAAACTATTTATATTCTTGTTACAATGATTTTGCACTTCATCTCGAAAGTCTTTGAACTTTTCAAATGTTTCATACTTCATCCTTATTAAGTAAATATTCATATATTCACTCAAATTTTCGGAGAAAGCACATGAAGTTGAAATCCATCGCTCTTGACTACATAATGGACTTCGTACAACAATATGTACAAATTCCAATAAGCTAGTCATTCGTTCCCTTTTGGCCTATGAACGAAGTTTTAATTATCTCTAGGAAAGTTTCACAAGCGTCATTTGATCAAAAATCAAGACTCCAAAATTCCATCCACATGGAGTTTCTTCATGTTTTCTTTCCAATATAATTTAAACGATGTCACTTCCTAAGTGATCTTCTAATCAATTTGTCTTTCGACATTTTTAGCACTAGTTTTATGGATGTGATTTCTCCAACGAGATTTGTGAATCATCCATCTTTTATGGATTACGCAATTATTTAAACAACCCTTTGTTCTCATAATACCGATAAAACAAATCTTGAAGGCAAGCTTTGATGTTTTAACGAGCAACACAATAACCCTTTATTTGTTCTCGATGAACATCATCACATATTCTTTGCTAGTTACTTAGGCCTTTGTAGTTCATGAATTCTGTTGTTTTGTATGACGATTCATACCAACAAATTCAAGATCAAATATAAGAACCACATTGTTTAATAAGCAAAGAATATAGCCATAACATGTATATCATATATATACTTAAACTGAACAATTCTAGTCTTTTCCTTTCTGCCATATATTTATGAGATTCTCTTTCAGTATTTCCTATCTTGTTTGAAAGAATCTATCAACATCAATAGTGGAGTCATACATATGACATATAGTCCAAAGCGTATATAGTTAAATACCAATGTCTTTGGACTTGCACTTTGAAGTAGATCACCATCATCAAATGTTTGGTGTTCTTTCAAATTCCTTTATTTAGTAATCTTCTTGATGTAGTAAACATTTTACCTACATCAAATATTCACCCTTATTATGGATTTAACCATGATCAAGCTACTTTTAGCTTGTAACGGTGAATCGCAAGTATAATGTTGCTCTCCAAAACCTTTTGGAGGATTAGGACAACTAGTGTCTCCAACCTTTTTGCAAATTCTCATCAAATATGAGAACATGACTTTTGCCATATTATACTCTATCATGTTGCAACCAAAACTTTGTTTTAGATATCACAATATCTTCCACACATCATGGTTTCTGAAACAACTTTTCAGATCCTAGATAACCTTGATATTAAGAGAATCCTTTGAATATCAAGAATCGTGGAGACAAACATGATACTTATATACTAACATTGGAATTGTTACTCTTGTTTTAATACCAATTATTAAACTTCATGGAGTAACCGGAACTCACTAAAAGTTTGCAATAGGACTTTTAAACTTTAGATTAACACTTCAAAACAATACGATACCAGTTCGTAAAGTAACTAACCAGAATTCTATAGCTCTATTATCTCAATTATAACTAAGCGCAAGGTGGTAAACGGATGCCAATGACTACAACAACTATGCAAATTCACTTTGATTTAGTTTATGATAAATTGAGTTCTAATTAATAATTAAATTAATCTAGGTGAACTCCCACTCAAAACAATATCCCTCACATTGTTTTAGTGATCACACGAACCAAATCCACCACATCAAAACCGATCATCACGAGAGTTGATATAGCTTCAATGGCGAACAATCGACATGTTCATCATATCTACTATATGATTCATGCTCTACCTTTCGGTAATCCGTGTTCCTGAGGCCATGTACATGCTAGGCTCGTCAAGATCAAACCTTAGTTTACGCATGAGCAAATGGCTTGCTCACGTTGTATACACTTGCGTAATCTAGCACACCCGATCATCACGTGGTGTTTCAAACAACAAGCTTTAGCAACGGTGCTAACTAAGGGTGAACACTTTATGATTTGAAATTCATGTGCATGAGGGATCATCTTATAATGCTACCGCTCTACTAAGCAATACAAGATGCATAAAGGATTAACATCACATGCAATTCATAATATGTGATATGATATGGCCTTTTCTTCTTTGTGCTTCCGATCTCCATCTTCTAGCACCGAACATGATCTCCATCATCACAGCATTGCATCAAGGTCAATGACGCTACTCCATGGTTGTCGCCCACCGCTTCAACTATTACAACTACTTTGAATAGACACGGGTCTTAACATAAATTAAAGACAACCATATTCTCCTTGGGTTGTCGACTTACAATAAGGAACATTGCATACATCAAATACAATCACAATCATGGCCATATCACATCATCACACCCTGCAAAACAAAGTTAGACGCTTCTACTTTCTTTGCATATTTTACGTGGTTTGGGGCTTTCAATAAGTGTCGTTCTAACTTACGAACAAGAACCACAACATTGATACTAGCATTGTTGATCACCGTTGTAAATTGGATCTTAACTATGCTAGGAGAAACATGCACCATAAAGCCACTTATGCAATACAAGTTACATGTTAAGCGTGGAGCAAGTCTCATGAACGATGTCATGTAAGGTTAGCCCGGCCGCTTCATCCCAACATACCGCAAGATACAAAGTACACAAGAAGCAATCGACAATAAAAGCATCAACGCCCACAATGACCATTGTGTTCTACTCGTCTGTGATCTACATATAGACACGGCTCTGATACCCTTTGTGGGGTTCGTAGCATGGAAAACAAAAATTTTCTATCGCATACAAACAAACAAGCCAAGATCTATCTACTAGATTGTAGCAACGAGTCGTTGGAATAACTTACCCTCGAAGATTCCAAAGCGGTTAACGAGGCGATTCTCGTGGGTGATGTAGTCGTACACTTCCGATCTCAAGATCGCGTGACGATCCTTCCGGTATACGTTAATGCTCCCATGATCGGTCACCGTTCGGTACTCGGCGAAGACCTTCCTCTCCCTTGTTCCAAAGAAAAGCGGAGGTTGTAGCACTCCTCGCGATTCCGTGACTGGCGTGGTACTGGAAGTAGAGGGAGATCATGAGCCGCCTTAAGCGATGCAGTATGGTGGAGCTTATGAGAGAGGCTATTAGTGGTCTAGTAATTAGACACACCAATTAGAAGGCTCTAAACCAATTAGAAGGCTCTAAACATTGGCTAAAGCAATTAGAAGCTCTAAACCAAAAGCGGCTCTAAACCGGAGATCTAGAGTAGAAAGTTATGTGTCTCTAGGAGGCCCCCCCTCCTTTTATGGGAGGGGTCATGGCGCACCGGGAGGGAGGAGTCCCTCCCAACTCGCCTGGGCTGGCCGCTGGAGGTCAACTCCTCCTCGGGTTGGTTCAACTCCTCTTGCTTGTTTCCCACAGTTTCTTGTTTTGGCGGTTTGACTTTCAAATGGACATTTGACTTTTCTGTTTTAGGATTCAATTTAATCCTTTATTTGGGACAGCAAGAACACTTAGTACATGATGCAATCATTCAATGAGCAATGACACATTCATGTACCCTTCCCCAGTCTTGGGACAATCGGAACCTTCTAGAACATTCGATGAAAACACCGGAATCATTTCCGAACTCCGAAACGGGACTTTCCTTATATGAATCTTATTCTCCAGACCATTCCGGATCACCTCGTGATATCCCGGATCCCATCCGAGACTCCGAACAACATTCGGTTTCTTTCTCATAATACCATAACTACTCAAACAACGTCGAATCCTTAAGTGTGTCTCCCTACGGTTCGTGAATTATGCGGACATGATCGAGACACTTCTCCGAACAATAACCAATAGAGGAATCTGGAAATTCATATGGCTCCCACATATTTCTACGATTACTTTGCGATCGAATGAACCACTTACATACGATACCAATTTCCCTTTGTCTCACGATATGTTACTTATCCGAGGTTATGATCGTCGGTATCTCTGCATACCTAGTTCAACCTCGTTACTGATAAGTACTCTTTTCTCGTTCCCGTGATATGTGATCCCTTGTGACCAAGTCACATGCTTGCAAGATAATTGGATGACATTCCACCGAGAGGGCCCAGAGTATATCTATCCGTCATGAGAATGGACAAATCCCACTCTTGATCCATGTGTTTCAACCAATACTTTCCTAACACTCAATGCCACCTTTATAGCCACCCAGTTACGGTGTGGTGTTCGATGTCATCAAAGCATCCATCCGGTAAAGGTGATATGCATGATCTCATGGTCGAAGGAATTAGGTTACTATGTATCAGAAAGCATATAGCAATTGAACTATTTAAATGACTTGATCTTTATGCTACGCTTATCTATAGGAGTATGTCCATCACATCATTCTCCTAATGATATGATCCTGTTGTTAATAACATCTCTATGTTCATGATCAGGAAACCATGATCATATATTAACCAACAAGCTAGTTTAACAAGAGGCTATACTAGGGACTCTTATTTTAGTTTACAAATCACACAAGTATTAATGTTTCCGGTTAATACAATTATAGCATGGTATGTAAACATTTATCATAAGTGTGAAGATATGATAATAACCACTTTATTATTGCCTCTTGGGCATATCTCCAACAGAAGGATGGAAAGATCACAAGTGAACCATATAGATGGACCACCATATTATAGTTAAGTCAAAAACACACCAACCTGAGAGGTGTAACAAAAATGTTTTTATTGACTAAGTATGTGCTTGAACCTTATTTGAGTAAAATGTTTGGTTTTTGTGTTTGCATGCACATTGTTTGTGTGAATTGTGATGTGTGTGAGTAGAAATATTTCCTTAGAAATATCTTGCCCATTCTAATCTCCTTCAAACCAAAACAGATGACTACTCCAAAGGACTCCAACATCAAGGCTGATGACACCAACACCAACCAAGCTGACAGCATGAGGGAACTCATAGCAACCCAACATCAGCTGAACCAATCGGCTTCGGTTCCTAGCCAACAATAGTGATAAAGATCCAGCAATACAAAAGTTTTTGGAGGAACAATCCCAATTGATGCTTAAGGTGACTAATCAAATGATTAGCATGGAAGAAAGCTATCCTAGAAGTGTGTATGATAACAAGGATGACAAGAATGTTGTTTTAGATGGAGCCCCAGCTTGCATTATTTGTGGAGACAAGGATCATACTTCCACGGAGCATGAAGGACAATGCCCCAATTGCGATGAAGACCATCCTGTTGGACAATGCCCCACCTCTCAAGCTACATGCTACCTTTGTGAAGGAAGTAATCATACTCCTGGTCTATGTCCCATCTATGCCATGGTAGAACAAAGGAAACAAGAAGGATCCAAGTCTACCAAAGGAAAAGGACCACTTATACCTGAAGGGAATATGCCCTGAGAGGCAATAATAAATTGTTTATTATGTGTATTCCAAGTATATGATAGATGTTTATTTTGCATGCTATAATTGTATTAATACGGAAACGTTAATACATGTGTGTTTAATAAACAAACAGAAAGTTCCTAGTTAAGCCTCTCTCATAAACTAGCTCGTTGATTAACAAGATGATCAAGGTTTCCTGATCATGGACATTGGATGTTGTTAATAACGGGATCACAACATTAGTGTAATGATGTGATGAACATTCATCCGAAGTATAGCATTACGATCAAAGTCATTGAGTTTATATTGCTATAACAACTTACAGTGATCCTAATCCTTAGACCATGAGATCATGTCAATCACTAACAGGAAGAGTTTCTTGATAACATCAAGCGTCACCGTAGTAAGGTGATTATAAAGATGGGTTCGGAACTAATAAAGTGTTATGTTGAGGCTCATGGATCAAGAGTGGAATTTGTTCATCCCGATGGCGGATAGATATACTCTGGGCCCTCTCGGTGATATCACATTGATTAGCTTGCAAGCAAGTGATTTGATCACTAGAATGTTATATCACGAGCGAGAAAAGAGTGCATGTCGATGCGAGATCAAACTAGGTATGGAGATACCGATGATCGAATCTCGGACATGTAAATATATCGTGAGACAAAGGGATTAAGATACTAGCGTAAAGGTTAAAGCGATCACAAGAAAGTCATCGTTGAATGTGTGGGAGTCGATATGGGTCTCCGGATCCGCTTCGATTATTGATCCGAGAGGGTCTCGATCATGTCCGCATTATTCACGAACCGTAGGGTGACACACTTAGAGACACCGACATCCAATTGGAGCAAAAGTTTCATGCGAAAAGAATAAACAAGCGCAGGAATTTATTTCACTAGAATCTTAAAGCGGGTTTTCGGGTGAAATTGCATAAAGTGGTTATGCATGTGAAATAGAATTCTAGCAAGGGGTTATTGTGAATGTTTGTCATTAAAGTAATTGACAAAATTCTGAATAAAATAAAAGTTTTATTTAATGAGTTTGCATTAAATTTGGTGGAAATTTAATGGGATTTTGAGTGGGATTTTGAGTGGACTTTTGAAGGGTCATTTTGTGAGTGGAGTGTCCACCCACATGATGAGGGAGGAGGGGCAGCCCCCATGCGGCCACCCCTTGGGGTTCCCCCTCCTCCTATAAAGGCCCTCCTCTCACTTCTCACTTACACCTCCTCGTGAAGGATCTCTCTCCCCTCTAGATTTTATCCCCATGGTCTCGGACTAGCGAGATACATGTTCCAGTGGCTTTCGGCAGAAAGAGTTGTGCTTCCTGCATCGCTGGAGGCGAGGAGGCGGAGGTTGCTCGGTGCCTCGAGCGTGTGTGCGAGCACGGATCTGGCTGATTTGCGGCTAGGACTTCCTCGATCTTGAGATCGGCAAGAGATCGTCTACATCAACCACGAGTTTGGACTCGTTAAACTGTCGGTCTTCAAGGGTATGTTCTCTACGGATATACATCCGTTGTTTGTATCTAGTATAAATAGATCTTGGTATATAGTTCACATCGTAGGAAAATTTTTGTTTTCTATCTTGCGAACCCTTGATGGTATCGAGCGGATCTATGCGTAGATACTTTACGGGTAGTACATATGAGTATGTGGGCGATGATGATCATGTTGTTGCTCCTTTCTTGTGATTTTGGATATTGGTGGCATAGTGGGATGAAGCGGCCGGACAAACTTTACATGTCCTCGCATGAGACTGTTCCACGCTTGACATGCAACTAGTTTGCATAAGTGGCTAGCGGTGTCTGTCTCTCCTACTATAGTCAATATCTATTTTAAGCGAGTTGTCGACAATTTGATTATCCTCGTTGTGGTTCATGTTAAAGGTAAGAAACGGTTCTATCTCGAAAGCCCTCACCACGTAAAACTTGCAATGGATAAATTAGAAGCGTCTAGTTTAGATTGTTCTTTGGGCTAGTGTTATGATATGGTAGTGTTGTAAGTAGAAGTATGAGATGATACTCTTACAACACACATAGCGTCAAAACCCATAGATTGTGGATTTACACATATAGGTATGATAGTGATCATACCACGATGCACATGATAGAGATCATCTGCGGGAACCATATAATTTCACTATTAAACATATGATGTTTGATTGCATCTTATATTGCTTGTTTAGCGCTTTGTTAAGCATAATAAGATGATCCCTCATTTTAAATATCAAGATAAGAATGTGTTCTCCTTTAGTATGCACCGATTATGTTTCGGCTCCAAGACATCACGTGATGATCGGGTGTACTTGGATCCTCGACCATACTTGGTGTAAGCAGTTACACACGCAAAAATACTAAGGTTCTAACTTGGCGAGCCTAGCATGTCAGACATGGCCTCGAACACGACAGAAAGGTTAAGCATGAGTCATATAGTTGATATGATGCCCATTTGATGCTCGCCTTTGAAGCTATACCGACTCACGTGATGATCGGACTTGGTGTAGTGGATTTGGTTCATGTAATCACCAAAAGGACACGAGGGATGTCTTTTGAGTGGGAGTTCATTCGTAATATAGATTAGTTGAACTCAATCTATCATACACTTAGTCTAAACTTTACAAATTCATTGTAGATGGCACCACCTTTTTAATTTCAATGCGTTCATGGAGAAAGAAACTAACGACGGTAGCAACTTTCTTGAATGGGCCATGAATTTGAGGATTCTCCTCTCTGCACAAAAGCAATATGTGCTAGAAGCGCCGTTAGGCCCCACCCTTGTGATGCCTGACGAGGAGAAGAATGTCTATCTGCTCGTCGGAGGACCACAACTTAGTTCATTGCGGCATATTGTATGGGCTAGAGCCGGAACTTGAAAGCGTTTGAACGGCAATGCTTTTGATACAATGGGTGAGTTGAAAATGATTTTCGACACATGCTTTCAGAGAGCTACAATGCTTGAGAAAAGTTCTTTAGTCATGATGGAAGAACACTCCGTTAGTGAGCATGTACTCAAGATGTCGGTTCTGACGCCGATAAGCTTGTGTCCTTGGGAATAACGATTCCCATTGACTTAGGCATCCATCGTGTTCGGTCTACGCCACCTAGCTATAAGAGCTTCGTGATGAACTATAATATGCAAGGCATGAAGAAGTCTCTCCCGAGCTTGTCAATGCTTAAAACTGCAGTGGAGATCAAAAGGAACATCAAGTGTTGATGATCAATAGGAACTGGTTTCAAGAAAGACAAGAAGGAAAGCGGAAGGAAGTAAGGCGGCAAAGCTGTTGCAGCGCTGAAAGAAACCCCGAGTTGGACCTAAGTCGATCGAAAGTGCTACTATTGTAAGGGGATAGCCTTTGGCGCAAGCGCCCCAAGTATCTGGCGGAACAAGAAGGCCGGCAAAGCAAACAAAGGTATATATGATATACATGTTATTGATGTGTACTTGACTAGTGCTCATGATAGCACACAGGTATTTGATACCGGTTATTGCTAATATTTGTAACTCGAATCGGGAAATTTGAACAGCGACCTAGCAAGGGTGAGGTCAAGATGCGTGTCGGCAATGGATCAAGCGTTGATGTGATCGCCGTCGAACGCTACCTCTCCACTTACCGTCGGGATTAGTTATAAACTTAAATAATCATTATTTGGTGCACCCGAGCATGAACATTGTATCTGGATCATGTTTGATGCAAAGTGGTTTTTCATTCAAATCGAGAACAATGGTTGTTCCATTTATATGAATGAAATCTTTTATGGTCATGCACCAATGTTGAATGGTTTATTTCTTGGATCTCGATGATAATGTTACACATATTCATAATATTGATGCTAAAAGGATTAAACTTAGTGATGATATATCCATATATGTGGCACTTTGCCGTCTAGGTCATATTGGCATTAAGCATGAAGAAGCTCCATTCGGATGGACTTTTAGAATCACTTGATTATGAATCATTTGATACATGTGAGCCATGCCTTATGGGCAAGATGACTAAACGCCGTTTTCGGTTCAATGGAGCAGGCGGATTTATTGGAAATCATACATTCGATGTATGTGGTCCAATGAGTGTGTCGGCGAGGTGGATATCGTTATTTTGTTACTTTCACGGATGATTTGAGTAGATACGGTTATATCTACTTGATGAAACACAAGTCTGAAACCTTTGAAAAGTTCAAGGAATTTGAATGAAGTGGAAAATCATCGTAATAGAAAGATCAAATTTCTGATGCGTGTGGAGGTGAGTATCTAAGTTCTGAGTTTAGCACTCATATGAAAGAGTGTGGAATTGTTTCACAACTCACACTGCGGAACACCACAATGAAATGGTGTGTCGGAACGTCGTAATCGTACTTTATTAGATATGGTTCGATCTATGATGTCTCAGCGGACTTACGTTGTCATTTTGGGGTTATGCACTAAAACCGCTGCATTCACTTTAAATCGGGCACCATCTAAATCCGTTGAAACGACACCGTATGAATTGTGGTTTGGAAACAAACCTAAACATCATTCTTAAAGTTTGGGGTTGCGATGTTTATGTGAAGAAACTTCAACCGGATAAACTCGAACCCAAAGAGGAAAAATGCGTCTTCATAGGATACCCTAAGGAAACTATTGGGTATTCCGATCCGAGGGCAAGGTTTTTGTTGCCAAGAATGGATCCTTTCTAGAGAAAGAGTTTCTCGCGAAAGGTGTGAGTAGTCGGAAGGTAGAACTCGAAGAGGTTATTCAACCTTCTCTTCAAAGTATGGCGAGTAGCCTTGGCGCGGAAGTCGTTCCGGAGTTGGCTCCACTGTTGAAGAAGGAACTAATGATAATGATCATGAAACTCCGAAGAGAGTACTACCGAACCTCGCGGAGTCAAACAGACGCGTGCAGCTCCGAGTCACGGAAATCTGTCATAAATTTCATGGTTGATGAAAATAATGACCTGCGACGTATGAAGAAGCGATGATGAGCCGGATTCCAACAAATGGTTAGAAGCCATGAAATCCGAGATGGAATCCATGTATGAAAATCAAGTTTGGAACTTGGTGGAATTACCTCACGGAAATCATGCGTGGAGAACAAATGGATTTTCAAAAGAAAAGCGTCGATGGTAATGTGACCATCTATAAAGCTCGACTTGTCGCAAAGGGGTTTCGACAAATTCAAGGAGTTGACTACGATGAGACTTTCTCTCCGTAGCGATGCTAAAGTCGATTAGGATTATGTTAGCAATTCTGCATATTTCGATTATGAAATATGGCGTATGGATGTCAAAACCGTTTCTCAATGGTAATATTGAAGAAGAGTTGTATATGATACAACCAAAGGGTTTTGTCGATCCTAAGGATGCTAACAAGGTGTGCAAGCTTCAGCGATCCATCTATGGATTGAAGCAAGCATCACGGTTGGAATCTCCGCTTTGATGAGGTGATCAAAGAGTTTGGATTTGTCCAAACTTATGGAGAAGCTTGTAT
Organism: Avena longiglumis; assembly: GCA_030063025.1. Classification (NCBI taxonomy): domain Eukaryota; kingdom Viridiplantae; phylum Streptophyta; class Magnoliopsida; order Poales; family Poaceae; genus Avena; species Avena longiglumis. Next base: position 65,560,186 of record CP125976.1, on the reverse strand, counting down.
TTACAAGAAAGTGAGTGGGAGCAATGTGGCATTTACGATACTATATGTGGATGACATATTATTGATCGGAAATGATATAGAACTTTAAACAGTGTTAAAAGTTATCTAAACAACAAATTTTCAATGAAGGACCTAGGTGAAGCATCTTACATATTAGGCATAAAGATCTATAGAGATAGATCTAGGCGCCTAATAGGGCTATCATAAAGTACATACCTTGATAAGATTTTAAAGAAGTTTAAAATGGACGGAAGTAAGAAGGGTTCTTACCTATGTTGCAAGGCAAGACATTGAGTAAGACTCAAAGTCCGGCTTCGGAAGAAAGAGAGATAATGGACAAAGTCCCTATGCTTCACCATAGGCTCTATAATGTCGCCATGCTATGTACAAGACCGGATGTGGCACGCTATTAGTTTGACTAGTAGGTACCAATCGGATCGAGTTCTAACATGGATAGCGGTCAAGAATATCCTTAAGTACTTGAGAAGAACTAAGGATATGTTTCTTGTATCTGAGGTGAAGAAGAGCTCGTCGCTAAGTGTTATGTCGACGCTAGCTTTGACACCGATCCGGATGACTCTAAGTCTCAATCCGGATCGTATTTCTCATGAATGGCGGAGTTAGTTGGAGGAGCTCCAAACAACCTGTGGTAGCGGGATCAACAACGGAGGCGAATATGTTCTTTGCTTGAGCGGCTCGTGAAGCGATTTGGATGAAGGAGTTCATATCCGAACTAGGAGTTGTGGTAGCGTTGGACCCAATGGTGATCTATTGTGACAACAATGGTGCCATTGCCAATGCCAAAGAGCCAAGGTCTCACAAGCATTCCAAGCATATTAAGCGCGGTTTCACTCCATCGCGAGCATGTCAAGGATGGAGATATAAAGATTGTAAAGTACATACGGATCTCAATGTAGCGGATCCGTTGACTAAAACTCTCCCTAGAGCAAAACATGATCAACACGAGAACTCAATGGGTGTTAGATATATCACTATGTAACTAGATTATTGTCTCTAGTGCAAGTGGGAGACAAAGGAATATGCCACGAGAGGCAATAATAAATTGTTTATTATGTGTATTCCAAGTATATGATAGATGTTTATTTTGCATGCTATAATTGTATTAATCGGAAACGTTAATACATGTGTGTTTAATAAACAAGCGAAAGTTCCTAGTTAAGCCTCTCTCATAAACTAGCTCGTTGATTAACAAGATGATCAAGGTTTCACGATCATGGACATTGGATGTTGTTAATAACGGGATCACAACATTAGTGTAATGATGTGATGAACATTCATCAAGTATAGCATTACGATCAAAGTCATTGAGTTTATATTGCTATAACAACTTACGAAGTGATCCTAATCCTTAGACCATGAGATCATGTCAATCACTAACAGGAAGAGTTTCTTGATAACATCAAGCGTCACCGTAACGGGGTGATTATAAAGATGGGTTCAGAACTAATAAAGTGTTATGTTGAGGCTCATGGATCAAGAGTGGAATTTGTTCATCCGATGACGGATAGATATACTCTGGGCCCTCTCGGTGATATCACATTGATTAGCTTGCAAGCAAGTGATTTGATCACTAGAATGTTATATCACGAACGAGAAAAGAGTGCATGTCGATGCGAGATCAAACTAGGTATGGAGATACCGATGATCGAATCTCGGACATGTAAATATATCGTGAGACAAAGGGATTAAGATACTAGCGTAAAAGGTTAAGCGATCACAAGAAAGTCATCGTTGAATGTGTGGGAGTCGATATGGGTCTCGGATCCGCTTCGATTATTGATCGAGAGGGTCTCGATCATGTCCGCATTATTCACGAACCGTAGGGTGACACACTTAAGACACCGACATCCAATTGGAGCAAAAGTTTCATGCCGAAAAAGAATAAACAAGCGCGAATTTATTTCACTAGATAAAGCGGGTTTTGGTGAAATTGCATAAAGTGGTTATGCATGTGAAATAGAATTCTAGCAAGGGGTTATTGTGAATGTTTGTCATTAAAGTAATTGACAAAATTCTGAATAAAATAAAAGAGTTTTATTTAATGAGAGTTTGCATTAAATTTGGTGGAAATTTAATGGGATTTTGAGTGGGATTTTGAGTGGACTTTTGAAGGGTCATTTTGTGAGTGGAGTGTCCACCCACATGATGAGGGAGGGCAAGGGGCAGCCCCATGCGGCCACCCCTTGGGGTTCCCCCTCCTCCTATAAAGGCCCCTCCTCTCACTTCTCACTTACACCTCCTCGTGAAGGATCTCTCTCTCCCCTCTAGATTTTATCCCCATGGTCTCGGACTAGCGAGATACATGTTCCGGTGGCTTTTCGGCAAGAAGAGTTGTGCTTCCTGCATCATTTGGGCGAGGCGGAGGTTGCTCGGTGCCTCGAGCGTGTGCGAGCGGATCTGCTGCGATTTGCGGCGCTAGGACTTCCTCTCGATCTTGAGATCGGCAAGAGATCGTCTACATCAACCACGAGTTTGGACTCGTTAAACTTTGTCGGTCTTCAAGGGTATGTTCTCTACGGATATACATCCGCCCGTTGTTTGTATCTAGTATAAATAGATCTTGGTATATAGTTCACATCGTAGGAAAATTTTTGTTTTCTATGCTGCGAACCCTTCAATACCTCCAAGCAAGACAACCCAATTCAAAGGATCAAAGAAAATCAAGAAGCCTAAGCAAGACATGAGCCTTGTACAATGTCGTAAATGTAAGGGAATGGGACACTACTCCAGTGGATGCCCAGAGAACAAGAAGAATAAAGGGATTGACCAAGTGTGGTGTAACAACTGTAATGAACCAGGTCATTTTGTAGCTACTTGCCCACAAGAGCCACGTAAATAACTCAATGACATTCATTGTTTCAATCAGAAGAATCCAGACACTATGCAAGCAATTGTCCGTAAAGGATGAAGAACAAGTTGAACAAGCCTATGGATAAACTCAACCTTGGTCCATGAGTCAAGCATAGGAATAAAGCAAAGGTTTAACATAGAGAAATTCCAGGACCCAAGAAGGCCAATATGTAATTTTTGTTTGAAAATTTTTAAGGGTGGTAGTACCCTAGTTGCTTTGAACTTGCTTGTAACCCTAGCCTCCCCAAATCTCGGGACGAGATTTATTTTAAGGGTGGTAGCCTGTCACATCCCAAGATTTTCCAAATCTTGTAATGTGAAAATAAATGAATAAAATAAAACTTTGTTTAAATTTCAGAGCCAGAAGAAACTTTTTGAATTCAATTGGAACTTCAGGCCCATTTGAATTAAAATAAACCTAAAGGGATTTAAAAAGATAAGCATTTAATAAAAGGAAAAATAAAAACATTTAGAAATACTATTTTGAAACAATTAAATGAAAAGATTTGTTTTCAAATGAAGTGGAAGTTCATAAATGAAGAATGTTTTATAAAGCCAAATTAAAACATTGGCCAAGCTTTGGAATTAGCACATTTTGTTTTGAATAAAATAAACAAAGGATTATTTAAATAAATTAATAAGGACCTAATAACCAAATTTTATACAAATAAAAGGTTTGACCAATTTAATTGAAACATCAAAACTTGTTAAATTATTTAAAATAAGTTTTCCAAATAATTCTTTATTTCCAAATAAAACTTGATTTGTTTTTGAAAATATTTGGATTCCAAATGGAGACTCTATTAATTAAATCAAACTCTATTTTATTAAATACCTAATGAACCACTTTTATTTAATTAATGAATGGTCTTAAAAAGAATAAAAATTATTTTATTTCTGGAATTTGGTTTCTATTGATAAAAAGAACCAAATTCATATTTGAAAAGCTTGTTGATTGTTTGAATCATTTTGAATGTGTTTGGTTGATTGAATTTCAAAACAGAAATTTAGAAAAAGAAAAAGCATTCAGTATAAAAAAAAAGATGAAACAAAGCACCCGATTGACAGCCAGACTCCAGCCCATCTAGCCCACCTCCTCTCCCGAACTTTTACGCACGCAATAGAAACCGCTCGAGGCCGGTGGACCCTCTCTTCTTCTTTTCTTCCTTTGCCAGGTAGACCCCATGACCAGCTCCTTCTTCTTCCCAGCGACCTTCTCCCTCACCTCGCTGCCGTTTCTTCCGTTGATAGCTCAATCAATGCGTTAATCCGTGCATTAAACCTCGCGACCACGCCCTTTTAATCGCCTGCCTCCCCTCTATCATTTTCCCCAGACCACTCCTCCCCTTTGCCTCCAGGCCGCCCCAATTTCTCTCTGCATCGCTGCTACTCCGACGACCTTTATCGACCGATTCCGGCGAGCTCTAATCGCCCCACTGCCCCTCGACCACCCGAGCGTAATCCCCATCTCCTCGCATCTTCCGTAACCATCCCCATATCCGCGCATGCTCTAGAACGCTGATAGCAAGCACGACTGAGCACCACCGACGGCGCGTCTACTCCGGCGAGCCCTCCAGGTAACATCTGACCGCCCCCTTCCGTCTCGTTGATGCACACACGATCACCGACCCCGTACGCATCTGACGCAACTTCTATCTTACATTTCCGTGGCTTGTGTCGTCGCCTCCGATGAGCAACAGAGAAGCCCGACGCGGATACGAACTCCGACGAGAGATTCAAGCCAGCATAGTGCGCCCCTTCATCAAACAGTGGCAGGTTGAGCATCCCCGTGCCTTGGCGAATTCAGTGAGCCCCCTCTCCTCCTTCCTCGTGTCCTATTTCGCTAGCGCCGCCAAAGAACCAACGCGCCGCCAGAGTCTGGTCAAGATCATTGCCGTAGGATCGGATCGAGCGGTGAATAGATCATTTAATCGCCGGAAGTACGCTCCCGAACTGCACGATTTATTTAGATCTAACGCTCAACATCACGCGATCCGAGAATCGGTATCGGCCAGTAAGAACACGCCGCGTGTCACCTGTTCGATTTAAAAACAGATTTGAAATCTGATTTAGATAGGATTTTCAAACCCTTATAACTTTTGATCCACACGTCCAAATTTGACAAATTTTATATCAATAAAATCAGGAGAACAAGCCCTAAACAACCATGGCCTTAGTTTTGAAAATAGCATCTGATAGCTTGTTTGAATTTACAGAAACATTTGTGTACTTGTTTAGAGTATAAAAATTTTTGTTTAAAATTGATTTTAGGATTAAATCTTTTTCAAAATGGATTTGTGTGACCTTACTGACCCTAGGAACCAACCCATAGTTTTAAAATAATTTTTGTGAAATTTAAGTTGAATTAGTTAACTTAGTCATTTTCTAGCCAAATAAACTCATTAAATCTTATTATGGAAAAGTTGTTGCAAGGAAAACCTTGGGAAAATGTTATGGACCAAACTTACTGACCCAAAACACCAAGCCTTGCCAAGAGCAACTCACTTGGTGAAAAACATAAAGTTTTACTTTAAAAAGAATAATTTTTACCACATAAAATGTTGAATGGATTTTAAAATAGACTTTGGGCAAAACCCTCTAACTAATGACTTTGCCATTTTGGTAAATGACCAATGTGGACCTTACAAAGTTTATAAACCTAGTAGAGACCAACTTTGCAATAGAACCCTCTTTTTACAAGACTTAGGAACCATTGCTTTGTGTATGTGAATTATTGTTTGAATGTTGGAATGCTACTTGATACTATGCTTGTTTGATTGTAGTGAAATTAGCAAAGTGTGAGACTAGCAAGATCAAGGAGTGACTATCATTCCCTAAACAAAAAGGCAAGTTACACTATCATACAAAAGACCTACTATTTTCATTATACTTAGTGGATTTTGTAAACATGCATGAAAATGTTTTATACTTATGCTATGCTAATCCTAATAGGATTCCCTATACATTCCTTAGTGAAAATATTGAAGTTGTACATGCTTAGCCATGCTATGTTTTGAAAAAGAGATACATGTTGAGATTTTACAAAGGTTGAGAAAAGGACTTGTGTTTTTATATAATAAAACAAGGACTCAATGAACCACCTAGGTGGTGGACACTTTATGTTTTGGAGAAGGTGGCAACAAAAGGGAACCATGTCTATGGCAATCACTTTGAGTTGTGCTCCAACTGAAAACCACCTAGGAAACTTAGAGATTGAACATGTTTCTCCAATTGTGGCTTTCGTGTACAACCACATGCTATTATGGCTCTGGCTTAGTCAACTACATTAGGAAGACCCATACATTGTCTTTAGCTACCGGACATGGGGATCTGGAATGCTTCATGGGGGCTGAAGACAAGCTAGCAATGATGTATGGGAGGACCTCTTGGAAAGACTTCGTCACATTCTCAGTCTGCCAATTACTCCATCTTGGTGAGCACTAATCCAAAGAGGCCACTGGTGGCAACAAGATGGGATTGTGTCATGTGGGTAAAGTGTACTCCTTCTGCAGAAGTTAATAAGATCTAAGTACTTAGCCGTGTCCCCGGTTATGTACAATACTGAGCAACTAAAGTTTGAACTATGGGAGATCTCGACATTCTAATTTCTAATATAAAAACTTGATGCACTTGGGGGTACCAAGGAATTCAAAGAGACTTTGTTAAGCTTGATGCACTTGGGGTTACCAAGGTGCACAAGAGCATGATGTACTTGGGGTTACCAAGGAACTCATGAGTTTTGAGAAAACTTGTAGCACTTGGGGTTACCAAGGTGCTCAAGGATTTTTGACAAGTACTTGAACACTTGAGTGTCTACCAAGGAGTTCAAGGATCTTGGAAATGAGATTTAACAAAAGACCAAAACCATTTTGAAAAGATAGGATAAAATATTGCTTTATGCCAATGAACCCTAAACTCTACTTAGCCAAATTTGCATGTAATGATAGGATCCACTTATTATATATAAAAGTGAAACTTGCCAATACAATTCAAATGTATTGACCCTTGTGGCTGTAACTTGTAATGTTGCAGGTTGATTGTTTTTAAGTAAAGATTGTTTGATTGACTAGGACTACAAAGCCTACAACCAACATCTGCCTGTGGCACTATGAAGATGAAGGACCCATGACTATATTTATTCCGCTGCATTGTAATGTAATAGCCAAATGAGCTATGTATGATGTAATAAAACTATGTTATTCCTGGTTATAATGTTATAATATGACCCATGTATCTTGATATTACATCTTAACTGTGGATGCTAGCTATTGATCCAGGGACTAGCATTGTAAAACACAGGAGGACTCTACCTTATCAGGTTGGGACCCCTACATGACGCCTTGTGTCGCCCCTTTGGCCCACCAACGGTGAGTGAGGTAATTTAGCCAGGTGTGAAGTGTTTCTGCGTGCGAGTTGCCCAGTCAGCACCCTGGCCCATTTGTCAGTGACAGTGGCTAGCTCAATCTGAGTAATAAAAGTATTTGCTGGAATCTGATTCAAATTCAAATCTTTTCAAATTAATTCAAATTCAACTCAAATTTCAAATCTGTTTAAACCTAAATGAATTCATAACTTTCAAATGGTTTGGTATTTGAATTCAAACTTAATATGAAAAATGTTTTATTTTTGAATGTTAATTCAAATCCTTAATCAAATATTTTCAGAATTGATTTAAATAGTCAAACCTTTGACTTTGACCCTATTTAATAATTTTGACTTTAAAATAAATTTAAAACCATAATTCCAAATAATACAAATAATATATGTTTTCAAATCAGAAAAATTTGAGGATTTCAAATATGCTATCCAAAATGTATTTTGAACACTTTAAAATTCAAGTTGACTAAAATTACAAGAAAATGCCCTTCCCCCTTAATTAATTAATAACTTTTGTTTTATAACTCCAAATTTAACAAATGATATGTCTAAAATGATCAGCTCGACGAGACCTTTCTGTTTATGCATTCCATGTTCTGAATTGCAGCATTTATCATATAAATATAATGTATAGAACAACTTATTTGAGTATAAAATGTGACTAAAACTCCATAAAATGCCTTATTCTTGTACCCCACACCTCACCCATGCCATGCTACATTATTGCCATGCAAATTGTGCATCATTCATCATGGCATGATTGTTTTCTTGTCGCATTTTATCCATATGCTTGCGCACTTTATTTATGTTGGCCCTTGTTTGTTTGTTTCTTCTTCGAATAGACGCTGAGCAGGGGATATATCAAGAGAACCAGGAGCACTACCCAGATCCTTCTCTCGCTTCAACTGAGCTGCCAGGCAAGCACTACCACATGCTTGCATACATATAGTACCTATTGCCTCTATCTTATTCTTGCATCATTGAGTCGTGATTGCATTAAACTGAATCCCAAGTATTGCATAGCCTTTACTTTTAAACCCCACCGAAGCTTGTTCCTCCATCCCATGAGCCATTACTACAGGAGTTGTTTGAGCCAGTCGTGAAACAACATGTGTAGGGTATGTGAGTGTCTCAAGAATAACGAGGTACCTAACAACAACTTTGAGTAGTAATGGGATAACTAATGAAAGTGGCACCGACGAGCAATATCTGCTATTTGGTTTTCCTGCTCACTTGTGTCCCGTAGGACCCCGAGTACTTGATTCCTGTTCCTTGATTATTCGCGCTATCCACATCCGGGAGGCTTATGGGACCCCCCTGAGCCAGAGCTTGATTCATTCTTATTTCTTGGGGCCACAAACTAGTTTGAGGCTTTATTTACTATCCTGTACTTATGCCATGCTTTACTGCTTTACGAGTGTCGAGAGCACTGTCTTGTTTAGGATCGTGACACGTTTTTCGTGATCGACAAGCCAGTCACACTTTGGGTTCCCATCGTTTACATGACCCCAAACCTTGAGTTCGTCTCAAGTCATCTAACCGTTCTTGGTATACTTAATGGGGTGGCCCCGAAATATTCTGAATCTTGTGATTGCTTTGTCGTGAAGGCCTCGTTGGGTTTTGATTTGGTTTTTCCGAGGTTGATCGGTGTGTGTTGCTATTTGTGCACCCCTGCAGTAAAACTTTCTGAAAGCCGTGTCCTGGTTATGGGCGACTTGGAGCACGTTTTCGATCATAGACAAGCATAACTAAAGTACCTTTCTAATTTGACTAAGTAACCGACTAGTAAATAGTGCAACACTCATGGAATGGTTAATAAAATTGCCAAGATGGGGGTTGTTCGTCCGCTTCCTCGTTGGTAGCGAGGAGGATGGATCTGCGATATTATTGTTATAATGTTGTCATTAATTCACGGACATCCGCTCATCTATGGTTAGGCGGATGGTTAGCGATATCTATAGAACTGTTAGGGTTTATCTTTTGCTGCAATTCGTCACCCGTGATGTGTCCCCTTTAGAGGCATAAAGACTTCCGAGTACCCTAGGGTCTCACACGATAAATTGTTTGATTCAGATGAACAGGTACACTCACAAGATGGATACTGGGTGGAGGAGGCGGACGATGTGGGCAACGATCGTTCGGTGTAGAGATTCCGGGAACGGGGATCCGTGAGATCTGTGGGCGGGATGTGCTTATTTATGGGGCATCTTATGCCGATTTGATTCTTATCTGTACTCGGATCTTGTTTGCCGCTTCCGCCTGATACTCTGATGTTTGATGTAAGAGGAGATATCCTAAATATAATATCTATCTAGGACATTTGAATCTTGTCGTATGGCGTTGCTATATTTCCTTTCTTTTTAGATGTAATGGCTCTGATGTACTGTTGTATGGTGGCTTGCATACATACTCATTTGTGTATGAAGTTGATCCCTTCGCCTGCCGATTATGCCGCCCGTTCTTGTCCCGACGATTGGAAATGGTTGGGACGGCCGAAAGGTCTACCTGTGAGTGGCATTTGGGCCCCACCGTACTATTTCAACCATTTCCGCTCGTCCAAGCTTGTAACTAGGAGCGTAATTCACCGAGGTAGTAACATCGTAGCGGCACGAGGTCTTGAAGCAGTGGATCGCGGTGTCTGGGTGGATGCCGACCGCGTTGTACCACAAATCTTGCCACCGTTGGACCCAGCTGCGGGTCGACTCGCGGGGTCCCTGGACGCACCATTCCAGGTCCTCAATGGTGGTGGCACGGGTGTACAAACCCTCTAAGTCCCTAACGAAGGCCTCGGGCATCTCTGCAGGAGGAAGCAAGTAGGCAAGTGTTTGAGGAGTCAAAGAAACACAACCGTGATGCACCAAGCTCTTCAGCTATGACAGCTCCTTCTAAGCGTCGTGTCTGGGTTCCTAACACCCCACCGTCGCTCCCGGCTCCACCAAGACCTGCAAGCTACGCGGCAAGGCCACCAAACTTCCTCACTGCTCCCGGGGCTGACCACCACTACCAGGAGCGCTGGCGGTCCCCAGCTACGTTGCTCCACGTCCACCGGGCGCTTGTTTCACGTGTGGAGACTCGGGCATCAAAGCTGGGCTGTCTGTTGAAAAACAAAGCTCTTCCTCCACCCTCCAAAATCTGCGGCAAGCTCTCCTTTGGTTCGTGCACCACCTCGGGCTCTCAACATCAACACCAAGCCGGGTCTCATTGCTCGTGCCAAGCTGTGTCAACGCCGCTCAAGATGAGCATACACCGAGTTGTGATGGGTATGCTTCCCGTTAACTCGATCCCCTGCGAGTTTTGTTTGATTCTGGTGCTTGCATTCTTTTGTTTCGCATAAGTTTGCACAGCATGACCTGGCTAGGGTTCCTTTATCACGTCAATGCGGTGGTACTATCTCTGGTTCAAACATGAGGGATTCTCATATCAGCCATGGCAATCAAATCGAGATTGGTGGCTCTTCATTCTCGGCGTCCTTAATTCTTAGCAATTCGACATTGATGTCATCTTGGGCATGGATTGGTTGGCCGACAAATGCAGTTGTGATTGATTGTCTTTGAGCTCGGTTTCTCTGAAGATTCTGAAAGTCCATATAGTCTTTTCTCCAAGTCGACTCCACTATCCAGCTTTTCTCTTTGGCTCTGAATGATGATGCTATGGAAGCTATTCAGAGTGTTCAGGTCTGTGAGTTCGGATGTCTTTCTGAAGAGTTGCGGGTATGCCTCGGATCGTGAGGTTGAGTTTGTAATTGAGCATGAACACAGGCGGCTCCTATCTCCAAGCGGCCTTATAAAATGGGTCCTTTGAGTTGGCTGAACTCAAACGACAACTTGATGAACAAGAGAAGTTGGGTTTCATTCAACACAGTACTTCTTCTTGGGGTAGCCCAACAATCTTTGTGAAGAAGCGAGACAGGACTGATAGACTTTGTGTTGACTATCGGGATCTCAATGCTAAAACCATCAAGAACAAATATGCCCTTCCGCGGATTAATGATCTCTTCGATCAGCTAGCGGGAGCTGTGGTGTTCTCTAAGCTTGACTTGAGAAGTGGTTATCACCAAATCAAGATTCGCAAGGAAGATGTTCCTAAAACAGCTTTCACCACCCGCTATGGCTTGTATGAGTACACGGTCATGTCTTTCGGTCTCACCAACGCTTTGCTACCTTCTCGAGGCTTATGAACTCGGTTTTCATGGAGTATCTTGATAAGTTCGTTGTATCTCTGGATGACATCCTAGTCTATTCTAAGTCAAAGGAAGAGCATGAAGAACACCTTGATTGTGTCCTAAACAAGCTTCGTGAGAACCGCTTGTATGCAAAGTTCTCAAAGTGTGAGTTTTGGCTGCCCCAAGTAACCTATCTTGGTCACGTCATCTCGCCAAGGGCATTGCGGTCAACCGGAAGCAGTAAAGACAATTGTTGAATGGCTTCCTCTGTTAATGTCAAAGAAGTGTGGAGTTTCCTTGGTTTGGCTAGTTATTGCCGTCGCGTCAGAACTTTTCAAGATAGCGAAGCCTCTTACCGATCTCCTCAAGAAAGGCAAGAAATACCTTTGGACTCCGCATGTCAAGCAAGCTTTGAGACACTCAAACGAGCTCACTTCCACGCCAGATCTTGGTTCCTCCGGACACATCTAAGCCTTTCCGGATATTACATGGCGCCTCTTTGCAAGGATTGGGTGCGGTCCTTATGCAAGAAAAACAAGTTGTTGCTTATGCCTCTCGGCAGTTGAAGCATGAGATCAACTATCCTAAACATGACCTCAAGCTCATGCGATTGTCTTTGCTTTGAAACTATGGAGGCACTACTTGCTTGGCAACCGTTGTGAAATCTTTTCGATCACAAAGTTTGAAGTATATCTTCACAGCGGATCTCAACCTTCTGCAGAGGAGATGGATTGAAGCAATCAATGATTTTGATTTGACCATCAACTACACTCAGGGCAAAGCTAATGTCATGGCCGATGCTCTCGGCAAAGCTTATGTCAACAACCTCATGATGGAAGAACAACAACCTCTCTTGTGCGAGGAATTCCGTCACCAACCTTGAAATTGTGGAACAAGGGCATCTCCGAACCTTCGGCTACTCCTCTCTTGGAAGAAAGGTTCGCTCTCGTCACGGTGATCCGCACACCAAAAGATCATCTCAAACTCCAGCTTCCGTATGAGTCCTTCACGTCGATGATCAAGGCACGCTTTTCTTTGAACACGGATGTTTGTTCGAACTACGGGTTTGAGAGAGCAAGTTCTCAAGGAGGCGCATGATTCGGTTCTTTCTATCCACCACAGCGCACAAAGATGTACATGGACTTGAAAACACAATATTGGTGGCGGATTGAAACGATATTGTGCCAAGTATGTCTCGGTGTGATGTCGCCGCAGAGTGAAAGCTGTCCATCGAAACCTTTGGTCTTCTACAGCCATTGAAACCCGAATGGAAATGAGAGAAAGTAGAGATGGACTTCATCACTGGTTTCCAAGGTCAGAAGAACACAATGCAATCTTTGTTGTCATCGATAGGCTTTCTAAAGTGGCTCACTTCTTCCCGTCAAGGAAACAATTTATGGAATTGGTTGAGCTCTATATCAACGAATTGTCTCTCTGTATGGGGTTCCGCTTGAGATCAGTTCGGGCCGTGGAAGCATCTTCACTTCCAAGTTCGGGAAAGTTTCCAAAATGCTTTGGGAACAAAGTTGAACTTCAAGACAGCTTACCACCCTCGATGCAAGGACAAGTTGAAAGGATCAATCATATTCGGAGGATATGCTTCGTGCTTGTCATCTCTTTTGGCATGAAGTGGGAGGAATGTCTTCCTTATGCTGAATTCTCTTACAACAACAGCTTCCAGAAAAGTCTGAAGATGGCACCATTTGAGGCTCTCTATGGCCGCAAATGCAGAACTCCGATTGGTTGGTCGGGTGCAGGAGAAAGAATTTGGTTTGGACCTGACATTGTAACTCAAGCAGAGGAGAAGGTGCACATCATTCTTGAAAATCTGAAGATTGCTCAAAGTCGCCAGAAGAGAAATTATGACAGGAAGCACACGGACATGGTGTATGTCCCTGGTGATCTCGTTTACCTTCGTGTCACTCCCATGAAAGGCACGCACTGAAGGGTTCGCAGCATAGAAAACAAAAATTTTCCTACGATGGGAACAACTATGTACCAAGATCTATCTACTAGATACAAACAACGGGCGGATGTATATCCGTAGAGAACATACCCTTGAAGACCGACAAAGCTTAACGAGTCCAAACTCGTGGTTGATGTAGACGATCTCTTGCCGATCTCAAGATCGAGAGGAAGTCCTAGCGCCAAGAAACAGCCGCATCGCGATCCGTGCTGCACACGTTCGAGGCCGAGCAACCTCCGCCTCCTCGCTCGGCGATGCGGAAGCACAACTCTTTCTTGCGAAAAGCCACGGGAACATGTATCTCGCTAGTCGAGACCATGGGGATAAATTCTAGAGGGGGAGAGAGATCCTTCACGAGGAGGTGTGATGTGAGAGGAGGAGAGGGGGGCCTTTTATAGGGGAGAGGGGGGGCACCCAAGGGGCATGGCGCCCAGCCATGGGGGCTGCCCCCACCTCTTCCACATTCATGTGGGTGGAGCTCTCACTCAAAATGAAAAGCCCACTCCCATTAAAAGCCTCCACTCAAAATCCACTCACATGCATTAAATTTCCACCAAATTTAATGCAAGCTCTCATTAAATAAAACTCTTTTATTTATTTATTCAGAAATTTGTTAATTACTTTAATTAACAAACATTCACATAAAACCCTTGCTAGTATTCCATTTCACATGCGAACCCGGTTTGACAATTTCACCAAACAGCTTGATTGTCTAGTGAAATAAATTCCTGCGCTTTCCTTTTCTTTTTCGGCATGAAACTTTTGCTCCAATTGGATGTCGGTGTCTCTTAAGTGTGTCACCCTACGGTTCGTGAATAATGCGGACATGATCGAGAACCCTCTCGAATCAATAATCAGAAGCGGGATCTCGAGATCCATACTGACTCCCACACATTCAACGATGACTTTCTTGTGATCGTTAACCTTTTCGCTAGTATCTTAATCCTTTGTTTCGATATATTACATGTCCGAGATTCGATCATCGGTATCTCCATACCTAGTTTGATCTCGTTCTTGACATGCACTCTTTCTCGTTCCGTGATATAACATTCTAGTGATCAAATCACTTGCTTGCAAGCTAATCAATGTGATATCACCGAGAGGGCCAGTATATCTATCCGTCATCGGGATGAACAAATTCCACTCTCGATCCATGAGCCTCAACATAACACTTTATTAGTTCGAATCCATCTTTATAATCACCTGTTACGGTGTGACGTTTGATGTTATCAAGAAACTCTTCTTAGGTGTTAGTGATTGACATGATCTCATGGTCTAAGGATTAGGATCACTTAAGTTGTTATAGCAATATAAACTCAATGACTTTGATCGTAATGCTATACTTCGATGAATGTTCATCACACCATTACACTAATGTTGTGACCTTATTAACAACATCCAATGTCCATGATCGAAACCTTGATCATCTTGTTAATCAACGAGCTAGTTTATAAGAGAGGCATAACTAGGAACTTTCTTTTGTTTATTAAACACACATGTATTAACGTTTCCGTATTAATACAATTATAGCATGTAAAATAAACATTTATCATAAATAAGGAATACGATAATAACCACTTTATTATTGCCTCTGGCATATTCCTTGATCTCCCACTTGCACTAGAGACAATAATCTAGTTTGAGAACTTTGTGTATTGAACACCTATGGCTTTACGGTGTTCCATATACACAATTGCAAGTGGTTAACATAATCTACGGAGTCGGCGCTTGGTCCGTGTGTATTGCATGTCTTTGCGTCTTCACGCATCACTCATTCTCCAATGAGATGGCATTGTATTAATTTGGTCTTTCGGTGAGACCTTTCGTTACTTGGGGTTAAAACACGTAGATAATATTGTCATACAATATATCTTTAGTGTTAGCCCGCTCATAACCACACCTTAGTTTGATAACAAACTACTTGACACAAATTCCTCCTTCTTTGCTACTATAGCGTCATATACTTAGCCTTTGTTGTAGTATTCGTCACAATGTCTTAACTTTGGAACTCTTCCAAATCCATCATGGAATCTCCTTTCCATTACATTGTGCCACCCATAGTTTAAATTGAGATAAACTTAATTTGTATCTTGTGACAAAACTAGTATCAATGTAACGCTTTACAATGAACTATTTGTAATTGTTTGTCACCTCTACACAAATATATTCTTAGTTCTTCCAAAAGATCATAAGAATATCCTCACTATCGTCCAATGATCATTTTATGATTCATTCTGGTATATGCTCATAACACATAGAGCATAGGACATATCTGGATGTGTACATATCATGGTATGATTGATCAAGACATTCTTGTGATTTTACTCATCAAGTGTCAAAGCACTTGAATCTTGTTTCACTTATCAAGTGTCGATACACTTGAATATTGATTCAATTCCTTTCCATGCAACAATAACCGTTTCTTGTCGTTTCTATATTGAACTCCTTCAATATCTCATATATGTACGTTTGGCATAACCATATTGGTTCGATCATCCACTATACACATTCACGCTAAATATGCGGGTTTTGCCTAAGTCTTTCATCGAAATGAAATTCTTAACCATTGTCAATAAAATATACATCATTTCTAATCAACAAGATGTCCTCCACATAATGTATTAGAAATATGTCTTAGCGCTCCCACTTAATTTCTTGAAAATGCAAGCATCTTCATCGTCTCCAGATGAAAAACTCATTTTTCATCATGGTGAAGATTCCAACACCGCGATGCTTACTTCAACCATTGAAGTTTGCATGCCCTTTTAGCATCCTTTGAATTTAACAAAACCCTTTGGACTGTGTCATGTACACGTCCTAGGTAACCATTCTATTAGAAGAACTTTGTTTTGTTTATTCATCTACCATATACCAAATTATATGTAGTGGTTGCTACTTTAATCCGTTCAGACTAAATATCGCTATGAAAGATCAAATCTTGTCATAGTCAACTCCTTGAACATTGTCGTAAAATACTTTACATGTCGACTATTTCATAGATGTGAAACATCCATATGCATTTCTTTATAGATCCAAATACGACCGATAGGTTTTACACCTTTCCGGAGGGTCTTCCAAGTTCAAAACTTGATTTCGTGTATGGAACTATCACGGATTTTATGGCTTCAAGCCATTTGACGGTCGGGGCCCATCATCGCTTCTTTGCATATAGTCGGTTCATCATTGTCAAACAATAATGATTTACTCTCAAATCTTAGTATTTGATTGTTTAACCGACCTACTTGGTTCAATAGGAACTTAGATCTCGTGACCACAACCTTTGAGGCACATAAGCTATGAGCATTATGGCTGCCTCCTAACATTTTCCCTTGCGCAACTCAAAGCATATTTAAGGTTCGTTAACCTTATCAAAGTTCTATTGTCCTCCCACTTAACTTTTACGAAAAATTCCTTTTCAAGAAACTTCACGTTTCAAGCGACAAACCCTTTGGTCCTTGGTGTTATGGAGGAATAACCAATTGTTATTGAAATAACCTACAAAGACATGCTCATCCGACTTGGTTGTAAACATCTTACTTATGTTTAGCATACCAAAATTTAAGAAATGATAACTTGGGTTTTACCCCAAACCATAACTTCCATGGTGTCATTTCACGGATCAAGATGGAGCTCTTTTCAGTGTAAAAGCGGTAGTCTCTAAAGCTTTAATCTTTTAAAACATAATGGCAGTTTTATAAATAACACCTTTGATCCAACCATGTCAAACAAGGTTTCATTACAAATCTCAAACACTCCATATTCCTATGGTGTTTCGGGAGATGTAAATCTAGGTGTTTTGCTAAACTTGTAACTCAAATAAATCCCTTTTATGATAAAATCATAATTCATTTATTTTTCTTGTTACACTTGTAACTCAAATAAATCCCTTATGATAAAATCATAAACCATTTATTTTTCTCATTAAGTGAACATTCACTCAAATTTCCGGAGAAAGCATATGAAGTTGAAACCCATCGCTTACGACTACACATAATGGAATACATACATCGATATGTATAAATTCCAATATTTTAGTCATTCGTTCTTCTTTGGCCTTTTGAACGAAGTTTTAATTATCACGTGGAAAGTCTCACAAGCGTCACTTGATCAAATCAAAGACTCCAAAAAATCCATGAATATGGAGATTTTTCATGTTCTCTTTCCAATATAATTTAAATAGCGATGTCACTTCGTAAGTGATCTTTCAATCATTTGTCTTGCGACATTTTAGCATTAGGTTTTATGGATGTGATTTCTCCAACTAGATTTGTAAATCATCCATCTTATATGGAATACGGTAATTATTTGAACAACCTTTGTTCTTATAATACCTGATTCAAATAACAATTATTAAAACAAATCTTGAAGTCAAGCTTTGATGTCAACGAGAAATACAAACAACGGTTTGTTTGTTTTCGATGAACATCATCACATATTCTCTTGCTAGTTACTTAGGCCATTGTGGTTCATGAATTGCGTCATTCCGTATGAAATTTCATACCAACCAATTCGGTATCCAATACCCAAGAACCACATTGTTTAACAAGCAAAGAATACAACCATAACATGTATATCATATTTATACCTAAATTGGATATTTCCAATCTTTTCTTTTCTGCCAAATATATTTTATAGATTCTCTTTCAGCATTTCCTTTTCCTTTTTAAAAGAAACTATCAACATCAACAGTGGCGCCATACACATGTGTAACACCCTCAGAATCGGACCTATGCAGGTTTGGGCAAAATCCACCAAACCCGCATAGAAACGATTCAAAGGTGCCCACCAGGCACTTTCGTGCGGGTGGAAAACGAAGTAATAACATTACACAACAGTCCTCGATGGGACCCATGCAGATATATATATAACAATGACTCCAAGAGTCAAGAATACGATATAATATACAAGATCCAAATCACCTTGCAAATAGTAGAGCGTCTGCCACGACAAGCAGCAAATGGGCTAAGAGCCTCAAGAATAACCAATGGCGTCCATAACCACCCAGGCCAAGCCGGAAGGGTAACCACTAACGACGTCGATCTCAACCTGCTTAAACAAAAGGGGTGCCGACAAAGGGCAAAGGAAAAAGAAGCGTCGATCGAGGCCAAGACAGCGAGGCTAGAATTCCGGTCCTCGCCTACAAAGGTATGGTGGTGATCGGCGGCAAGATGCACTAAACAACCTATAGAGACTCGATTCAATCCGGATTTGAGAGGGTGAGGATGACCTATTCGGATCCAACCTGAAGCTAACACCAAACAAACCCATCCTGGTGTTTCCCTCTCGAGACCAAACGAGAAAGTCAACCGAGGAACTGACACGGTTGGCAGTTTTAATTATTCAGTTATCGTTGCAGCTATTACTAGTCAAATATAGATAATCGTCCTGATAAAGTAAGCAGTGGTCACTTTTAGTTAACCATTCCGTGATAGTGGCAGCACTTACTAGTCAGATACATTTATCATGAGATAACCCAAAAACCCAGCAGTTGTTGGTACTTTTATTCAGCCATTCCGTTGTAGTTGCAATACTTACTAGTCAGATACAATTGTCGCAAGCGACAACCAAACAAGCAATTGTGGGCAGTATTAATTAGCCATTCCATTATAGTGAAGCTGATTACTAGTCATTATAAGTCAAATTTATAGCAGTAAACTTTAGTTATGCTTGTCTATGATCGAGATACTGTGCTCCAAGTCGTCCATATCCGCGGACACGGCTTTCAGAAAGTTTTACCCGGCGGTGCACCAATAGCAACACACGCTCGATCAACCTCGGAAAAACCAAATCAAAACCCAACGAGGCTTTCACGGTGAACAATCACGAGATTCAGAAATATTTCAGGGGCCACCTTAAGTAGAATCATAGCGGAGTAAGCAAGCTCGAGACGGCCTCAAGGTTATGGGGACGGTGTGAACATCGGGAACCGAAGTGTGGCTGGGCTTGTCGACACCATGAATCGTGCCATGATCCTAACGATTAAAGTACCTCGCAATTTAAATACAGAAGTAGCATGGCATAAATAGGATCGTAAATAAAACCTCAAACTAGTTTGTGGCCCCAAGAAATAAGACCAATCAAGCTCACGGCTCGGGGGTCCCATATACCTCCCGGATGTGGATAGCGCAAAAATCAAGGAACAATTATCAAGTACTCGGGGTCTTACGGGACACAAGTGGGCGTTCGAAACCAAATATTTTCTATCACCCACCGATGCCTCCGCTTATTTCAATTTTAGTTGTTAAACAAATTAAAGTGACGATAAGTAAAACTAGAATCATCTCCAACATCAACATGCGGCAATACATCAAAATCGTGGCATTTGACGACACACATCAAGACTTGAGCAAGCAACTACGGCATAAGTCCAACTATCTACCAAACAACAGGTATTAGGGTGTGTCCAAGGCAATATGGGGCTGCAGGGTATATCACAGGTACGGAAACTAAAGCATCGCAACATAGATAGCAGTAGATCAACAGGAAGGAGTAAAGCACTATAAAAGTAAGATAGGTAGAAAGGGGGAGATGCTCGCCTGAAAACATTGTCGAAGATTCAACCAAAGATCGGGTCGACACTCGCATCAACTCAACGGCCTTATCCGCGAAGAAGCAAAACACTAGAAGAAACACCGGATGCAATATTTAATACACGGCAGAAGATCGGCATGATGCATGTAAGATGCATGGCATGGCAAGGTGCGATGCAATTAGGTCAGATTAGACGGAACCGGGGCCCCGACAATTAATATATGGTTCCAGTTGTTTTAAACCCCCGCATATTAAATGTTGTTTAGCAGGGCAACGATAGTACTGGTTCGCTGCACAAGTTTAAATGAGGCCAATATAAGGCTAGATTTGCCCGCATATGGGCCCCATATTTAATTATGAGGTGAATCGGCATAAGGCCCCCAAACCAATGATATGCATGCGAGATGACAATTCAATATGCAACAAGTTGTTATTATGTTATAAAATAGGGTTTTCGGGAAGGGGTTCACACATTTAGGGGGTCTCGCCGAACTTGGGGTTCCGGGGTTCGGGGTCGGTCTCAGGGTCCGAGTTTACGGTTCGGCTCGGCGGGATCGTTCTCGAATATCGGGGTAGGTCTTGTTGTTCGGGATGAAGCACTTGTCGCATCCATGTGGAATCCCTGACGATCTGTGGCGATGATCTCAGGTTCGGTCTCCGGGGTCGATCTTGCCGTTGCGACGGTCTTGTCGGGCTCGCGCCATCGAGTCGGTCTTGGCATTTGGCTGAAGTTCTTGGCGTATCCGAGATGAAGCGCTTATCGCTCCATGTGGCGGTCTTGTCGTCCGAGCGACGATCTTGTCGCATCCGCGGTCATCGGTCCCTATCGTCGGTCTTGTCGTTACACCGTGGAGATCTGGTCGTCGGCGCACTCAGGTTTTTCCGGGGATCGGTCCTTGGTCGAGGGATTGACGATCTTGGTTAGGGTTCGGTCTCAGATCCTTGTAGGAGTGCTTGATGGCGCGAGAGGGAGAACACGGGTCGGCGTCTGCATAGCCGGTGTCGTTCTTGGGTCTGTGGAGGAGAGCATGAAGTCGATGCCGGGGTCTCGAAAAAAAACGGAGCGAAGCACTTGGCGTTCCTTAGCGATCTTGGCGTCCTCTAGGGAATACCATGTCGAGCCATCGGGTCTGGTTTGGTCTTCGGGGTCTCGGTGTCCAGGCTCCTCGCGATACCCTGGTGGCAACACGATGTCCTTGCGGAGGTTGCGGAACACCTCGATGCGTAGTCAACGTCTCGGTCTCGTACCATCCTCAAGGATCCTGTCAACCAAGCCAAAGGAAACCAGCATGGCTCGAAGGCGTCGCGGAAGCTACATGGTTCCTCAACAGGGACACACGCTACTGGAGCTTGATGGCGAGGTGGGCCAGCGGCGTGGCTTGCGCTGGGAGGCGGCGGGTCGGTGGCGGCGGCTGCGGCATTCGACGGACGCCAGACTGCGCGGGCAGCGGCGCCGGGAGGGGCCCAGCGGAGCAAGGCGGCGGCGGCGGCTTCTCCAAGCGCGGTCGGTTGCGGGCGACGCAGCGGCTTGGTCGGGCCGATGGCGGCGGAAGGTGGGGAAGCTTCGGCAGCGGGGAGGCTCAGGCGGAGGTCGCCTTGAGCAGCGGAGGACGATGGGGAGGTTCCTGAGGCCTTGTGGCAGACGGCAGCGGAGAGGAGGTTTCGCAGGGCTGCGGAGAGGCACTGCCGTGAAGGCACATCGACGGAGGCGGCAGCGACTGGGCGGCGAAGGGAGGGCGCGGGCCAGGCTCGGAGGCGGTCCAGCAGTGGTGAGCCTGGGGGCGGGCAGGCGGGCGAGAGCGGGGCCGCTGCGGCGAGGGGCCGAGGGAGAAGGAGGGAACGCGCCGGCGCAGCGGCGGGGCGAGCTCGCAGGTAGGCGAGGTGGCGGGGAGGAGGGGCTGAGGAAGAGCGGGCGGGCGCGGGATCTTGAGGCGGTTGCGGGAGGAGGAAGATGGTGGGAGGGGAGCGGGGCGTGGGACGGCCTGGTGGCGGGACCCACAGGCAGGGCGGTCGTCAGTGCGCGTGAGAGAGGGACGACAGGTGGGCCCAGTGGGGGCAGGTGGGGTGGGAAGAGGCGGTCAGGAGAGAGAGGAAAGAGGCAGCGTGGCTGGGGTGGGGTGTGCGTTGTGTGCAGTTGGTGGGAGAGAGAGAGGAGAGGAATGGAAGAGGGGTGGCCAAGTGTTAGTTACGGTTGGCTAGGGGAGGTGAGATGAGGTGGCGTATGGGGATTGGTGGGGGTGATGTGGAGGCTGGGCTGGGTAGGATTCTGGTAGGTTTAGGTTTTGTTGGGTGTCCAGACGGACCGATTTAGTTTATGGGCGGTCGTTGGGTCAATCGGCCCGTTCTGCCCGCCAAAATAATTAAAGATGTTCATTTGTTTAAACGGGCCGTCTGCAAACCGATAGCGGCCAAAACAAAATAATCCGGAGACCCGGGCTTTGGGGTTTGAATCAAGAGGGGCGTTTTAGAAAACAAAACGGGTGTTGCGAAAATAGTTTTGGCAAACAATGCATGATGATGACGATGCAATGCACAAATTCAATGCGATTTTCTAGTAGTGGTTTTGCGGGATGCCACAACATGACACATAGTCCAAAGCGTGTATATTCAAATAATAATACCTTTGGACTTGCACTTTGAAGTAGATCACCATCATCAAAATGATCGGTATTCTTTCAAAATCCATTCTTTAGTAATCTTTTAGTGTAGTAAACACTTTACATACATCTTCTATTCACCCTTATCATGACGACTTTCATGATCAAGCTACTGTAGCTTATAAAGGCGAATCGTGAGTATAACATTACTTTACAAAACCCTTTTGGATGATTAGGATGTCTAGCATCTCCAACCTTTGTAAATTCTCATCCAATATGAGAACATATATACTCTATCATATTGCAACCAAAACATTGTTTGAGATATCGTTATATCGCCACACATGATGGTTTCGAAACAATTCTTTCAGCTCCTAGATAAACTTGATATTTAAATCAAGAATCATGGAGCAAATATGATACTTAAGATACTAACATCGAATTATTACTCTTGATTTAATATCAATTATTAAATCTCACAAGTAAATAAAGTTTGCTGAAAGTTTGCAATAGGACTTTAAACTTTAGATTGACACTCAACACAATACGATACCCGGTTAAGTAAAGTATATATCCGAATTCTATAGTTCTATTATCTCAATTACAACTATGCATAAGGTGGTGAGCGAATGCCAATGACTACAACAAATTATGCAAGTTCACTTGATTTAATTTATGATAAATTGAGTTCTACTAATCCAAATTAGAAATGAACTCCCACTCAAAACGACATCCCTCGTGTCTTTTGGTGATTACATGAACCAAATCCACTACACCAAGTCCGATCATCACGTGAGTCGGGTAGCTTCAAAGCGAGCATCCATATGGTCATCATATCGAAACATATGACTCATGCTTAACCTTTCGGTCCGTGTTAGAGGCCATGTCATACATGCTAGGCTCGCCAAGTAAGAACCTTAGTATTCGCGTGTGTAGCTGTCTTACACCGAGATATGCTCGTGGATTCAAGTACACCCGATCATCACGTGATGTCTTGAGCGGCGAAACATTGTCGGTGCATACTTAAGGAAGAACACATTTTATCTTGATATCTAAATGAGGGATCATCTTATTATGCTAATAAAGCCAAACAAGCAATATAAGATGCTATCAAACATCACATGTTTATTAGTGGAATGATATGGTTCTCGCATATGATCTCTATCATGTGCATAGTGGTATGAACACTATCATACCTTTATGTGTAAGTCAAGGTCTATGGAGATTACACGTTATGTGTGTTGTAAGAGTATCATCTTATACTTCTACTTACAACATCACCATATCATAACACTAGCCCAGCAACAATCTAAACTAGACGCCTCTAATTTATCCATTGCAAATTTTACGTGGCTTAGGGCTTTCGAAGATAGAACCGTTCTTACCTACGAACATGAACCACAACGAGGATAACCAAATTGTTGACAACTCGTTGCAAATTAGATATTGACTATAGTAGGAGAGACAGACACCCGCTAGCCACTTATGCAAAACTAGTTGCATGTCAAGCGTGGAACAGGTCTCATGTGCGAGGACATGTAAAGTTTGTCTGGGACGCTTCATCCCACTATGCCACCAATATCCAAAGTACAACTAAGAAGCAATAAAATGATCATCATCGCCCACATACTCATATGTGTACTACCCGTGCAAAGTATCTACGCATAGATCCGGCTCTGATACCACTGAAGGGTTCGCAGCATAGAAAACAAAAATTTTCCTACGATGGGAACAACTATGTACCAAGATCTATCTACTAGATACAAACAACGGGCGGATGTATATCCATAGAGAACATACCCTTGAAGACCGAAAAAGCTTAACGAGTCCAAACTCGTGGTTGATGTAGACGATCTCTTGCCGATCTCAAGATCGAGAGGAAGTCCTAAGCGCGCAAAAAAGCAAGCGCATCCGTGCTCGCACACGTTCGAGGCACCGAGCAACCTCCGCCTCCTCGCTCAGCGATGCAGCGGAAGCACAACTCTTTCTTGCCGAAAAGCCACCGGGAACATGTATCTCGCTAGTCGAGACCATGGGGATAAATTCTAGAGGAGAGAGATCCTTCACGAGGAGGTGTGATGTGAGAGGAGGAGGGGGCCTTTATAGGAGAGGGGGCACCCAAGGGCATGGCGCCCAGCCATGGGGCTGCCCCACCTCTTCCACATTCATGTGGGTGGAGCTCCCACTCAAAATGAAAAGCCTCCACTCCCATTAAAAGCCTCCACTCAAAATCCACTCACATGCATTAAATTTCCACCAAATTTAATGCAAGCTCTCATTAAATAAAACTCTTTTATTTATTTATTCAGAAATTTGTTAATTCCTTTAATTAACAAACATTCACATAAAACCCTTGCTAGTATTCCATTTCACATGCGAAACCAGTTTCCAATTTCAAAAACAGTTTCGGTGTCTAGTGAAATAAATTCCTGCGCTTTCCTTTTCTTTTCGGCATGAAACTTTTGCTCCAATTGGATGTCGGTGTCTCTTAAGTGTGTCACCCTACGGTTCGTGAATAATGCGGACATGATCGAGACCCCTCTCGAATCAATAATCAGAAGTGGGATCTGGAGACCCATACTGACTCCCACACATTCAACGATGACTTTCTTGTGATCGTCGGAACCTTTTACGCTAGTATCTTAATCCTTTTGTTTCGCGATATATTACATGTCCGAGATTCGATCATCGGTATCTCCATACCTAGTTTGATCTCGTTACTGACATGCACTCTTTTCTCGTTCCCGTGATATAACATTCTAGTGATCAAATCACTTGCTTGCAAGCTAATCAATGTGATATCACCGAGAGGGCCCAGAGTATATCTATCCGTCATCGGGATGAACAAATTCCACTCTCGATCCATGAGCCTCAACATAACACTTTATTAGTTCTGAATCCATCTTTATAATCACCCTGTTACGGTGTGACGTTTGATGTTATCAAGAAACTCTTCTGGTGTTAGTGATTGACATGATCTCATGGTCTAAGGATTAGGATCACTTAGTAAGTTGTTATAGCAATATAAACTCAATGACTTTGATCGTAATGCTATACTTCGGATGAATGTTCATCACACCATTACACTAATGTTGTGACCCCGTTATTAACAACATCCAATGTCCATGATCAGGAAACCTTGATCATCTTGTTAATCAACGAGCTAGTTTATAAGAGAGGCATAACTAGGAACTTTCTTTTGTTTATTAAACACACATGTATTAACGTTTCCGTATTAATACAATTATAGCATGTAAAATAAACATTTATCATAAATAAGGAATACGATAATAACCACTTTATTATTGCCTCTCGGGCATATTCCCTTCACGCACCATTTTGGTATCAAAGGAAAGCTGGCTCCTAGATACATCGGTCCTTTCAAAATTCGTGGAAGAAGAGGAGAAGTTGCTTATGCTCTTGAGCTCCCGGAAAAACTCAAGGTCCATGATGTTTTCCACATCTCTCAACTCAAGAAGTGCTTCAAGGATCCGGGACCGTGGATCATGAGCTAATCAATCTCAAGAAGATCTATCTTATCAAGAACACCCACAAAAATCCTTGAGACCTTGAAAGAAGGACTTGCAACAAGTCCATCAAGTTACGCAAGGTGCGATCGCACCATTCGTTGATGAAGCCACTTGGGAGCGTGAAGATGAACTCCGTGCCAACTATCCTACCCTCTTTGAGTCTTCTTCTTCTTCCTAGAATCTCGGGGCGAGATTCCTGTTTAGTGGGGGAGAGTTGTAGCATCCCATTTGTCTAACAACTGTAATGCTACTTGGTTTAGTAATATAATGGCTACTTCCTACACATAATTGTTGCATCATCATCATATCATGCTCATGTCATCATGCCACCTTGCATTTGAGCATCATACAAAAACCCTTTTTGTTTTGGTTCTTATCTCATGTGCATTATTATTTGTATTTGCCTCTTGATATTGTATTTGGTTCTTGATATATTGTTTAAATGCCCAAGTTGAGTTGGGGGCATATCTTTTATTCAACTCCACCACTTTTCTTTCACCACCTTACAATTCCACCATCCCATTATCCATGAGCTTGTAATTATTTTTCTTTTGGTGTTTAGTCTAGCTCATGAGAGATAGGGTGGGTCCAATCCTACAAATCCTTTGCTTGACCCTTACTCCAACTTTGGAGGATGCAAATAAATAAATGCCATGAGAAATTATTTTGTTTTCACAAGATAAAACCTAGCATTAATGTTTATGCATGGGCCATGCAAGAACAAGTCTTTTGGATTTTTATTTGGAATCCTTTGAGTGGATCATCCTCTCACCTCTCTCTCTCTCCTTCTTTTGCTTGATCTAGCTTGATGCATGCAAAACCCTAAACCCCTTTGGTTGGTCTTGCCTTGGCCATGCTCTAACCTTAAAAACCCTCACCACCTTTTTCCCCCTCCTCTCTTTTGACTAGATCTTGTTTGAGCTTGGCTTGATCTTGTTTGGTTTTGTCAAAAGAGCACACACCACCCTCCCTCATCTCTCTCTCTCTCTCTCATCTAACCCTCTCTCCTTAACCTCCCCCTACCCCTAGCTACCCCATCTAACCCTAACCCGAGCCATACCCCCTCTAATCTAACCCTAGTTCCTCCCTCTCTCTCGGCCTCTCTCTCTCTCACCTAGCTCGGCCCCACCTGGTCACCCTGGAACCATCTACCCCTCTCTCTCTCCACCCCAACCCTAGCTACCACCCAAACCCGAGCCACCCCTTCTCCCTTTTGCATAAAGTGGCCACCACCTCCCATGTGCCTCTCCCCTCTCCCTCATCACCCCAACCACCCCGGGCACCCCAGATCGAGATCTGAGACCCCAGGAACCCCTCTCCCTCCTTCCTCCTTCCCCAAGCATGGCCATGGCCACCCCATGCCCCTCTAAACCCTAGCCTCGGCCATCTCTTCCTCTAGCCGTTCTGGGGCGCGCCGAGCTGATCCAGGAGCACCAGGGCCTCCCTCTGCTACCTCTTCGCCAGGGGCAGCAGGCGGCAGCTGGACTTCGCCGAGCACTTTGGCCGCCGTGCACCGCCCAGATCAGGAGCTCCAGAGCCCCAGCTACGCGCCCGATCGTGACCGTCCCGAGATCCTCCGACCACACCAACGAGCTCCTGGTGAGCCCCTCTACCTCCCAGACAAGGTCCCCACCCCTCTCTTGCTACGTAGCGTCGCCGCCGTCCGTCGAACACCCGTGTGCCACCGCGCTAGCAACAGCAGCAGCTACTGCAGCTTTTACCTCTGTTCCTCGTCGAAGCCCGCGCGATGTAGTCCTCCCCCGTAGCTACTCTCTGAATGAAAATCGTAGGCCGCATCACCCTCTCCAGTTTTCGTTTTTGCGGCATCAAGAAATCCCCAGTGGTTTGCTCGCCATCGTCGACCAAACTCCGGCGGTCCTCTGAATCCTGCGGTAGCGCGGCGATTCAGACGACCGCGTCGTTTGCAAAGACAACCCCGCAGTATTTCCCGCCTGAACCCGCAGCCCCCACGTCCCCACCTGCCGGCCTTCCAGTTAATTTTGTAGAGACACCCCCGCAGTTCTGAGCCCCTCAACAAGCAGCCCCTGGATCCACCACGTGTCGCCCACCGAGCAGCAGCCTTGCCCCCCCTTGGCCCACCGGTCGGTAGTGAGTAGGTTAGCTACAGGTGACGAAGTGTTTACTAAGTCTGAGTTGATCGGACCCGCCCATTTGTCAGTGACACTGGCTAGCTCAATCTGAGTAATAAAAGTATTTGCTGGAATCTGATTCAAATTCAAATCTTTTCATATTAATTCAAATTCAACTCAAATTTCAAATCTGTTTAAACCTAAATGAATTCATAACTTTCAAATGGTTTGGAATTTGAATTCAAACTTAATATGAAAAATGTTTTATTTTTGAATGTTAATTCAAATCCTTAATCAAATATTTTCAGAATTGATTTAAATAGTCAAACCTTTGACTTTGACCCTATTTAATAATTTTGACTTTAAAATAAATTTAAAACCATAATTCCAAATAATACAAATAATATATGTTTTCAAATCAGAAAAAATTGAGGATTTCAAATATGCTATCCAAAATGTATTTTGAACACTTTAAAATTCAAGTTGACTAAAATTACAAGAAAATGCCCTTCCCCCTTAATTAATTAATAACTTTTGTTTTATAACTCCAAATTTAACAAATGATATGTCTAAAATGATCAGCTCGACGAGACCTTTCTGTTTATGCATTCCATGTTCTGAATTGCAGCATTTATCATATAAATATAATGTATACAACAACTTATTTGAGTATAAAATGTGACTAAAACTCCATAAAATGCCTTATTCTTGTACCCCACACCTCACCCATGCCATGCTACATTATTGCCATGCAAATTGTGCATCATTCATCATGGCATGATTGTTTTATTGTCGCATTTTATCCATATGCTTGCGCACTTTATTTATGTTGGCCCTTGTTTGTGTCCCCTTTAGAGGCATAAAGACTTGCTGAGTACCCCTAGGGTCTCACACGATAAATTTTTTGATTCAGATGAACAGGTACACTCACAAGATGGATACTGGGTGGAGGAGGCGGACGATGTGGGCAACGATCGTTCGGTGTAGAGATTCCGGGAACGGGGATCCGTGAGATCTGTGGGCGGGATGTGCTTATTTATGGGGCATCTTATGCCGATTTGCTTCTTATCCGTACTCGGATCTTGTTTGCCGCTTCCGCCTGATACTCTGATGTTTGATGTATGAGGAGATATCCTAAATATAATATCTATCTAGGACATTTGAATCTTGCCATATGGCGTTGCTATATTTCCTTTCTTTTTAGATGGAATGGCTCTGATGTACTGTTGTATGGTGGCTTGCATACATACTCATTTGTGTATGTAGTTGATCCCTTCGCCTGCCGATTACGCCGCCCGTTCTTGTCCCGACGATTGGAAATGGTTGGGACGGCCGAAAGGTCTACCTGTGAGTGGCATTTGGGCCCCACCGTACTATTTCAACCATTTCCGCTCGTTCAGGCTTGTAACTAGGAGCGTAATTCACCGAGGTAGTAACATCGTAGCGGCACGAGGTCTTGAAGCAGTGGATCGCGGTGTCTGGGTGGATGCCGACCGCGTTGTACCACAAATCTTGCCACCGTTGGACCCAATTTGGTCGACTCATGGGTCCTGGGCACCATTCGGGTCCTCAATGGTGGTGGCACGGGTGTACAAACCCTCTAAGTCCCTAACGAAGGCCTCGGGCATCTCTTCCCAGGAGTCGATGCTATCCGCGGGAAGGGTGTTAATCCACTGCCTGCACGCCCCCTCCATCATCAGGGGGAGGTAGCGGGTGGCTAGTAGGTAGGTGTGGCCGGCGATCCCTATCGCCATGAGGTAGGTATCCAGCCACACGGAGGGGTCGTACAAAGGGTCATACTTCTCTATTTCCTTTGGCGCTTTGAAGTTCGCCGGGTATATTTCGCCTCGGATCATCGGTCCGAAGCACTAGGGCCTGATGCGGCTCAGCGACCCCCTCGGCTCACCGTCGCGGCAGTTGGTGAGGGTGTGCCGCAGGTCGTCAGGCTGGCGTGCGCGCCAGCTCTGGTTGTTGATGATGTGGGTGCGGGCGTCGACGGGTTGTCCGTTGGCGGCGACGAAGTTGGTCGCCGACCTAGGGTCGTTGGTGGAGAGTGCCGCGTCCGCGGGTCGATGTTGGAGCTGTAGGGGTTCAGATGGCGGGCAGTTAAGAGTGTTCGCCGCCATGGGGCGGCCGCTTGAGGCCGCTCTGCTGCCCGATGAACGCGAGTACATCCGACCCTGTGAGTCGACGCCTGCGTTTTGTTGCTCAACCGCTTTGGCGAGTAGAGCCTTGGCGTATTGGATCTGCAGGGCGCCTTCCCTAGTGGCTGCAATGTTGTCGACTGCTGCTCGGCCCGCAACGAGGTTGTCCATTGGTGTGGAGAACAACGGGAGGTCGTTCGCGTCTCGCTCCCGTGAGGAGACCACGATCCTTGGCTGGTCCATGAGGGGTGCGCGGTTGGGTGGTGGCGGGCGCCATTGGCCGTTCCTCCTGGTGAGTGCTTCCTCTGGCGGCGTTCTTGCGAATCGCCCTTCGGCCAGGTCGTTCGTCGTCGAAATTCAGGCGCCACGGGCGGTGGGGTTCAGCGCGACCTGATTCGATTGGTGGTAGCACGACTCTGCGCTATGTCGCCGCTCGGCGAAATTTCTCGCTCGGCTTGTTCCTTGCGGATCGCCTCCGCCTTCCGCGGAGTTCCTCGACAACCGTCGCCGTCGCGTTTGGAGGATCAGCGTGGAGAATGGATCTTTTCGGTGGGTGCCGGTTGCCATGTAGGTCGCGGCGTGATGGTTAAAATCCTGAAGGTTGGCGGAGTTCTCCGACCCGGAGTCGAAGTCGAAGATCCCGAGGATGGAGGGATCCTTGAAGTCTCCGACATTGGAGACCTGGGTGATGGAGCCCGCGGGTGACACGGCGACAATGGATCCGGCGAGTGACGCCGGGGTCGCCGAATCGGCGTCGTCGTTGAGGGCCGCATCGTCTGCGGCCGCGGTGGTTTTGGCCACGTCGTTGTGGGCCGAGTCGTACTCGGAGGCGAGGCGGTGGATCATGCGGACCTGGCTCTCAGAGAGCCGGTCGCGTGGCGGCGAATCGTGGATGCGAGCCGAGTCCTCCGAGATGATGACGTCGGTGAGGCCGACGAAGAGGCTGATCGTGCCGACCGGCAGGATCATGCTATGCGTGACTGATCGCGCCGCCGGGACGTAGCTTCTCGGCAATATCTGGAGCATCTCGCCGATCGCGATCATGCGGCCGGTGGCGATCGACTCGTTGATGGGCAGATTGGATCTCGCTGCAGGACACCGGCCTGACCGGCCAGGCCCCACAGTGGACGCCACTATCGTGGGAATGACCACGGCAGATGCTGCAATCGGCAGAGAGTAGTAGAACATGGGGCAAGGGCGGCCAGCCATCTGCGGCGCGAGATGAGGGCTGAGACACAAGGGTTTTACGCAGGTTCGCCCCCCCCGGAGGGTAAATACCTACTCCTGCTAGATTGTATTATGGTGAGGGTACAATGGGACGAGCTCGGTGGCTAGGCGGCGAGTCGCTAGGGTGTATGATGGAACGTGTCCTCTATGTGTCCTCCAGGGAGGTTTATATAGATTCACCTCCCTAGGGTTTACAGATTTCAACCGTATTAGTTAAGGATTCGGAGATTCTATGACCTAGTCCTACTGGGCCTAGCTACGGTTCTCGGCCTTCAGCCTCCAGTCGCTTGAGTCCACGCCAAGTCTTGATCCAGTCGCCGTCCTGCAGGCCCACTGCTAGCAACTTGGGCCGGAGGGAAACGTCTGCTGGTATACCCGATGAGCATATCCCGATCATTGGGTGCAGAAACCTATGCCTTTTCCAGGTAAGAAACACAAGTCAAAGGAGGAAGAACAGTACAATAAGTTTTGTGAGTGGATGAAACCTTTATTTTTGCAAATTCCTTTGACCGATGCTATTAAGTTGCCTCCTTATTCAAAGTATATGAAGGATATTGTCTCTAATAAAAGGAAGATTCCTAATGAGGAGATTTCTACTTTGCTTGCTAATTACTCCTTCAATGGTAAGGTTCCAAAGAAACTTGGTGATCCAGGTATACCAACTATTCCTTGCTCTATTAAGAATAACTATGTTAGGACTGCTTTATGTGATTTGGGAGCTGGATTTAGTGTTATGCCTTTTTCTCTCTACAAGAGACTCCAGCTAGAAAAGTTGATACCAACTGATATATCTTTGCAAATGACTGATAAATCAACTACTATTCATGTTGGTATATGTGAGGATGTTCCTGTTCAAGTTGCTCATAATTGCTTGGTTCTAACTGATTTTGTTGTGCTTGCGATGCTTGAAGATGATAATATGTCTATTATTCTTGGGAGACCTTTTCTTAACACTGCAGGTGCTATCATCAATTGTAATCAAGGAAAAGTAACATTCAATATTAATGACAAAGAGCATACTATCTATTTCCCCAAGAAGGTTGCTAAGAGCTATTGCCTGAATTCCATTGAAAATATTGAGAGCATCAAGGTTGGAGAAATATATTGTCCCATTCCACAAGAAATTTTTGAAACTATTATGATTGTGACCATTGCTATAAAGTATGAGGTAACATAATCACTTTGGGGTATACAGAGTTTTGTCTCATATAAGATTGTTTTGGTAACAAGACTTGATCAACCTTGTTAACAAAAGGATTTTAATGAACAAAATAATGTTTTCACTATGGTTATACTTGCTTTCTTTTTCTCCTTTCCAATTTTTGATCTTCGTCATGCCTAACTTAAAGGTGTTAAAGAAAAGTACTTGTTGGGAGATAACCCAAGAGTTTCCTTGAGTATTGGAAGTTATTACTTCAGTAGACCTCTCCTTATCCTTTTTGTTTGATTTTTGTGCCAAGAATGACCCCTAATGAGAGGGAAGTAAGATTTGGGGAGTTGCTGTCCCAAAACAGATTTCTGTTCTCCACCATAAACATTCGTGAGGAGTCTTTGTAAGTCAGATTGAGCTGAAAATTTAGGAATAAATCCCCCAGTATGTTAGCTAACTTTAGTTAGTTCAACACTTTTTTATTTGAGCAACAGAAGATGTTCCAAAAAATTGGTTTCTACCTGATGGTCTGTTTTGACAGATTTCTGCCATTATTTGCATTTGCTTCTTATTGGTTCCTTTTTGAGTTCTCTTTTGGGGAATTGAGCTTTTTGAAGGGGTTGCTACAGTAGCTTGTGTTTTTAGTGAAAAGTCTTGATGTTCCAAAGCTTTGCCTAAAGGTCTATTATCTTTTGAATACACTAATATTGCTAATGAAGATTGTGTGAAGTTTTGTATGAAGGAAAAATTTCAGGTGTAAGGAAAGAATGATGTACTGAGATGAAGAATGGACAAAAGCTCAAGCTTGGGGGAGCCACCCCGTGTCACCCCAAGAAATATTCAAGAGGTACAAGCGTCAAAGCTTGGTGGTGCCCAAGGCATCCCCTTCTTCATCAATAAAAATCTCAGGTCTTTCTAGACACTTCGTTTTTATTGTTTCATGCACAGTTGTGTTGTTCTTGGAGCGTCTTAGTTTTTGTTTTTGGTTTTCTTTTACTTTGTTTGGTTTGCCTTTTCTTTTTTTTTCTTTGTTTGCTTGTTTCTAAAAAATCTAAAACACCAAAAATATTTGTTCTTCTTCTTTGGTTTTGTGAGTTCTTTGCAGGGTTTAGCCGTCCTCATTGGATTTCGGTTTCATGTTATTATTCAAGTCACACAACTGAAGGGCAATAATGAAGATTAAGACAGCTCGAGGAGTGGTAAGAGGCTGGTAATGAACTCTATTTGTTTCATTTTTGTACATATACTCATCATTGTGAGCATGCTTAGCCTATTTGTGTAAGGTGTATGTCATTATGGATGCTTAGTAGTTCTTGCATGTCTATGATTAGCTCCAACTTGCTAATAGTTTGTAGCATGTCATATGAATGTTTGCTTGCATTCTTTTATTCATACTTTGGTATGATATTGTGGTATCCTCCTCTGACTGTTCATGAGAATCGACTTGGCATATGCTCACGCATGCATATGACTAATCAATAGTCAGAAAGCCTCGATGATTTATTTTGCCTCAGAATTCTTGTATCACTTTCATGCCATAATTAGTCATGTTTTGTTGCAAGCATGATTATGACAGTTATTGCTCTCTCGTTTGTCGCTCCCTCTCTATTGCTAGCCTTCACTTGCACTGAGTATGAGCTCTACATGTGCTTCCAACTCCCCAAAACCAACATTGCCAGTTGTGTCCACCATACCTACCTATTGGCATCGTTTGCTAATTCAGCGCATATTCTATATGCCGTGTTATCTTCCAAAATAAAATGTTTGTCTGTTTTGATAAAGTTAGTGAGTAAAGATCTCACGAACTTGATGGCACACTTTATTCCTTGCACTTAATAATCCTGAACCATTGTGACTAGTACATGAAAGTTACTGAACCATTGTGACTAGTCCATGAAAGTTACATGCTTGCAAATTATATGCTGGGAGTCAGCAGAACCGTGCTGTCACGGGGAATGCTTTCAACACTCTTTTGGATATCTCATCCAGTTGATACCTTGCTCTTTTGTTTGTGGATGTCTACGATGTGAAATGAAAGGGGAGCTTGTGAGTTCATGGAGTCTATACATTGTGTTAGAGAAATGCCTGGGCCGCTAGCCTAAACCATGCCTAATCATTGTGGAAACTTGGAGCACGACCATAATGAACATTTATGAAGCATCCTCAATAAAAATCTATACACATATTAAATAAAAAGATTGCTGAGATGCTCATTGGCTGCTTGTCTTGTCATTTTGGTTATGGGAATGCTCCTGTAC
Organism: Avena longiglumis; assembly: GCA_030063025.1. Taxonomy (NCBI): domain Eukaryota; kingdom Viridiplantae; phylum Streptophyta; class Magnoliopsida; order Poales; family Poaceae; genus Avena; species Avena longiglumis. The sequence continues at coordinate 65,525,283 of CP125976.1, read as the reverse complement.
CATGTGCAAGGGGTACCCCGTTGGCGGTTCTCGATGATATGCATGTATTTACAATGGCAAGAACTTTCAGGTGACCAAAGTTGAGTAGCATGCAGAGCGGCCCTCATACTCAAGGGACTTGGGATTTCCAGTCTATGGTTTGTCAAGCGTATGATTCAGAGTGGACCTCACTTTCACCTTAACCACATGAAGATGCCTATGATAGGGGAAATGAGAGCTCAAAGCTAATGAGTACCTTTCTTTCAGCATTTGGAAGCCTTTCAAACCTTTCAAAACCGTTTTCACAACCTTGTTGAGTCACCAGTTATTATATGAGCACCTTCTTGAGAGCATAGTTGTCATTCTTGTGTTTTCCAAAACTTGGTTAATTATGTCATGACTTTGATGCTTGTATCTCTGATATCTTTATCTCTAGTCTTCACTTGAACTTCAGAGGTGCCTTGGCATTTATATTTTGCTCTACAAACAAAGGCAAGCGAGATATCACTCTATCATACCTTATTATGAGCATTGCAATGTTGCTTATGTTTATGTTTCATGCTACTTATTATTATTGAGTTGGTTTCTCTTCATAGCTTGCAATGACTATTGAGTAGACTTAGTTGCATACTCTTTATTATGAGTTGTCTAAGCATCAACTCCTGTGCTGAGAATATTTACATCATATGAAGCAATGTGTTCGTGAAAGTTCTTTTTATCACACTCAGTTTTCAACTGAATTGCTTGAGGACAAGCAATAAGCTAAGCTTGGGGGAGTTGATATGTCCAAAACGTATCTACTTTCTCGAACACTTTGCTATTGTTTCTTCTCTAAACTTGTGTGATTTGGATACAACTAACACGGACTGACGCTGTTTTCAGCAGAATTACCTTGCTGTCTTGTTTTTGTGCAGAAAATGAACTATCAGGAAAATCCTGGAAAATATGCCAAAAATTATATTTCACCAAAAGATCCACGGAGCCAGAAGAAGAGACGGAGAAGGAGCCTGGTGGGCCCACACCCATGCCAGGCGCGGGTGGGCCCTGCCCGCGCCTGGGGGGTGCAAGCGCCCCAGGCACCCCCTCGACCTCCCTCTGCGCCTATAAGTTGCCTTTCGACTTAAAAACCGAGGGGGGTTCAATAGTTTTCGAGAAAGAGTTTCGCTCCGCCGCTAGCTGCCACCAGAAACCAAGATTAGGATCTAGAAACTCTGTTCTGGCACTTTGCCGGGACGGGGAATTTGGAGAGGATCATTGTCATTATCATCACCAACACATCTCTATCAACCACCGATGTTTCCCTCATCCATGAGTGAGTAATCCCCCGCTGTAGGCTTGGGGATGGTAGGGATTGGATGAGTTCTACCATGTAATCGAATAAGATTGTTAGGGCATAGTATCTCTATTAGTGCTATTTGACTTTGTTGCAACTTATTGTGCTTAATTCTTGTCACTAGGGCCCGAGTGCCATGATCTCAGATCTGAACTTATTATTGAATCATTATGATAGTATTATTTGTGATCTTATCTGCAAGTTGTGTACACATATCATTGTCCGGATCCAAAGGCCCCAAAGTGACAATAATTGGGACAACCGGAGGGGATGACTATGGTGTGAGGATCACATGTGTTCATGGAGTGTTAATGCTTTGCTCTGATGCTCTATTAAAATGAGCACCTTAATTGTCAGTGGTTCCCTAGAGGCCCCGCTGCCACGGGCCGGCTGGACAGAAGATGTTGTGCAAGTTCTCATTGCGAGCACGTATGACTATATTTGGAGCACATGCCTAGGATTGTTTAGTAATTGGATGCTTGTTATTATTTATCTGCAATGCTCTAGATCTTGAAGTTACATGTTTAGACTCGTCCATGCAACGCCCGTCCATCCATCCACACTCGAATCCCACTGTTTACTGTTACTGTTACTATTGCTACTATTTCACTGCTGCTATTGCTTTGCTGTTGCTACTACCAAACTGTTGCTACTGATAAACTTCTATGAGCAAGAACTATTTTCTAGGTGCAGCTGAACTGATAACTCGGTTGTTAAGGCTTACAAGTATTCTTTGGATCCCCTTGTGTCGAATCAATAATTTAGGTAATACTACCCGTGAAGACTGTTGCGATCCCCTATACTCGTGGGTCATCATGGGGCCTCTGGGATCCCCCCTCAACTACCGATGCTATTCGTATATCCAGAGGGTTACAAAATTTCGTTTTCCATTTGGTGCATACACATAATATGTCCTCGGACATGGGTGAGTTGATATGTCTTCGGACTTGATATTTTGGTGGATTGCCATGGCTTGCATGCATAAATCGCCGTACACGGTGGCAGCACCCACGGTGTGTACAAGTTACCCCGCAGGGCCCGATCTACCAGTAGGCGCAAACATTGTGCCTTCCTTGAGAATCGTCGTACCTCTTGGTTGGTTCCATACAGTAGGTGATGCCTCTAGATATGTGCGTAGTTAAGAGACAGTTCTTGTTGTGAGATTCATATGGCACGCGTAATATGTTGCCTGAAGGATTGAGCATGTGTTTGGGTACAGTAGTGCACCCCTGCAGGGTAAATCTTTTCGAGAAGCCGTGTGTCCACGGTTATGGACGCCTCAGGAGTACAGTGTCATGATCATAGACAACGCCACTAATGCTTTGCCTCTTTAATAATATGAATAGTAATTAGCCTTATCAACTAAACACCTGCTTAACTAAAATTGCCATTGTGTGTGTTCCGCAAGGGGACTTCCTCGACTGGTCTTCGAGGGGGAAATCTTCGGATGGGTTATGTTTGGTGTTATATTATAGTTATTGTATAGTGCTCTCTTATCTCGCTCTAATAGCGAAAGTTGTAGCGTGTCTCTATAAGTTAGGTAGTGCAAGCTTTGTTGCCGCTGAGCCCACCATACCTATGTAGGCGAGGACCTCCGAATTATAGTCTTGCCGTGTACTGGCCTCAGTACTGACCGCTCTCTTTCTGTTTTCCTTTGCCCTTTGTCGGCACCCTTTTGTCTTGACAGGTATGTGATTGATGACGTTAGCAAGGTTACCCTTCCGGCTTGGCCTGGGCAGGGTTTATGGACACCGCTTGGTTATTCTTCAGGACTCTTAGTCCCATTTGGATCTTGTCCGTACTCAGATACTATTTAGCTTTTTTATGATTTGTATCATTTGTATTCTTGACTCGTTCATTCGTTGTTGTATATATAAGTTCTTGTGGACTCTGTTGTAAACTACTGTGATGTAACTACTTGTAGTCAAATCCCACCCACACTTAGTCTGGTGGGCGTCTTTAAATCGCTTCTATGTGGGTTTTGGCGGAAAATGTTGAGATCTGCATAGACCCGATTCGGGAGCGTTACAAGTGGTATCAGAGCAAAGGTTTACGATACACCACTGGTCCAGCCTGTAGGTTAACCTTGCCAACGGACAATGTCTAGTGTCAAAACTATTTTTCTACAAATGCGTTGGATAGATATGATTAGCTCTTCTTTTACTCCTTATCTTTAATATTTCCCCTCTTATCTTTGCGTGTTTTGATCTGATCTCTTACCTTCTTCAAGTCCAGGATTTCTCGTGGTTGGGTTTCCATCATACCTTTAGGGTTACGCTTTACTCCTTTTGTAACGGTGGATATATATCTAGATTTCATTCTACTTGATCCCTCTGCAAATGTTTCCCGGTGTTCTGCAACTTCTACGACAACATCATCTACCTAAATCTTTTGTTAATACCGAATGTCAAGTTTTTCAGTCTGAATTCCGAGAGTTGTTTGCATGATTCTTCTATCCATGTACAGAGTAATGCTTTGAGTTCGGGATGGAGTCATGACCATATCACTACTCTTATCATTTGCTCTTGTACATTGATTGGTGGATTAATGCACTTTTACTCCTTCGACGGAAGATAAAGGTGGCCTTATCTTTGATTCCTCTACTTCCTCCTTTGCCTCTCCACAGTGATTCCTCGAAAAACGAGAGCAACAACCCTTTGTTGGTGGTGTCGACAATTTCAAGATGGAGCAACAATTCTTGTTAGTGGTTTCGCGACCATCAATCTGATGCAAGAAGATCCGATCATCAACACCTCCCCCCGATGTCTCTGCTTGGATCTTGGGACGAGATCCCTTGTTAGTGGTGTTGAGTTGTAATGCCCCGGAAATTATTCCGAAATAAAATTGCTTGTTTTATTTTTCGCATCATCATGCATATTTTGCCCTAAAATATTTTAACCAAAAGCCTATTTAGTATTATAATTAGTCCCTCCTTTAATTTCAAATCAAAACCCGGATATTTTTTCGGATCTTTTATTTGTCTAAAAACTATTTATAAAAGCCTATTTAAAATTAAAATAAATAAAAGTATTTTTAGGGGGAGGCAACCGGCTAGGCCAAATGGCCCAGCTAGCCACCTACGACCCCGTAACAAAACCCTAGCTCTAAACTTGCATACCGCTAACCATGCCCTCACCCTGGCGCCGCCATCCACACACACGCACTCACACTCACAGCAGCCACGCGCCCTGATCCCTGCCGCTGACCCGTTCCACATCGACAAGCGGCCCTCGCTGCTCGCGATGTATGCAACGAATCATGCCATGGGACACCGTGCGCCCCTCTCTCGCACGACCCCGCATTCCCAACCTCTCTCTTCCCATCCTCCTTCCTACACAGCCGCCAGCGCCGCCTCTCTCATCCTCACGCCGCCGCCGCCAACTCCCCTCTGCCATTCCCCCCGTCGTCGCGCTGTCGCCACCAATTGTCTGCCCTCTGCCCGAGCCACCCCTTTTTTCGCATCGCCGTTGTCGGGGCTCCCCCTGCGAGCTCACCCCGAGCACCTATGCTCGAGACCCGCGTCGCCCGTGGCCCCCTCTCCACCGGGCCGGGCCCAAGCTTCCCCGCCGTTGTTGTACACTGCTTCCTAGCCCGCGCCCAGCCGCGAGAACGCCTCGCCCTGAACCGCCTCTGCTCCTCCCTGCATGCCGGCAGAACCTCCTTTCCCTGCCACCTTCCTGTATTTCAATCGCCTGAACCTCCTCACCTCCGTGTCCTGCCACCGTTCTCGTCCCTGGACCGCCCTGGAGCCGTCTGCCTCGCCCTATCTTCCTTGGCCTCACGCGTTTTGTTCCCCCTGCGGTATCATGACCATATGGTGCTTGGCCTGGTGCCTATGTGATTGGCGCATGCAGGTCCTCTTGTTTCTGTCATGCGTTTTGGCCTGTCGCCGCGTTGTTGATGCTGGTTGAGTACAAGGACGAGGTGGTGAGGTGATACTGCGACTGATCAAGATCTCCCTGTGGAATAGAAATAGATTGCGGACTAAGATCTCGGTGGCGTTACTTCGACTAGGGAACTGATGCCTCTTGTTGGTCTCAACCATCCCTTTGTCTACTCATTGAAGTTCCCCGTCACGGAACCCGAAGGCCCTGTTCCCGGCGTCCGAAGACCGATTCCGTCGAATCCCAAGATCTTCGAACCCCAACGTGTGATCTCTATCTGAGCCCCTATTTTATAAATTGCCATATTAAACTTGTTGCATATTAAATCATTCATACTCGCATACATATTTATTTGTCTGAGGTACTTTGTCGATTCACCTCATAATTAAATATGGAGGCCATATGCGGGCTATATTTATCTTACCCCGACTCCATTTAAACTTGTGTAGCGAACCGATGGCATGCTTTGCCTTGTTAACTCAACATTTAATATGTGGGGTAGTTAAATAACTTGAATCCAATAATAAATGTCGGGATCCCTATTCCTCTTAATATTGCTAAGTTAGGCCGCATATTGCCATGTCATGCATAATATCATAAACATGACAGATCTTCTGTCCTAGTATTAAATAGTGCATCTGGTGTTTCTTTCTAGTGTTTTGCTTCTTCCCGATTAGGACGACGAGTTGATGCGAGATACGACAAGCCTTCGGTTTTCCGACTTTGTCTCACAGGCGAGCATTCTCCCCCTTCTACCTATTTTGTATTTATAGTCTTTACTTCCTTCCTTTGATCTATTGCTATCCTTATTGTCGATGCTATAGTACCGTTCCTTTATTTATCTTCTCCACTATATTGCCTTGGTTATCCTATTTCCATGTTTGAGTAGCTAGTCTATCCTTGCGAGTCGTAGGCATGCTTAGTATTGCTCCCATACGGGTGGAACATGAAACTCGGATATGGTTGGTGATAAGATAATTAAATTGGTGATGTTGGGGTTATGGTTATGGTTATGGTTTCACCTAATGATAAGGCCCTGGCAGGGACCACCTTTGGGAACTGCTTGAGCTGACCTAGGACCCGTTCGTTCTACGATACCGGTTCTAAGTTGATGGCGCTAACCAAACATGGGGCCTCTGGGATCCCCCCTCAACTACCGGTGCTATTCGTATATCCAGAGGGTTACAAAATTGGTTTTTCATTTGGTGCATACGCATAATATGTCCACGGACATGGGTGAGTTGATATGTCTTCGAACTTGATATTTTGGTGGTTGCCATGGCTTGCATGCATAAATCTCGGTACACGGTGGCAGATGATGCGTGCACCCAGTGTTGACATGGTACACTTTGTTGGAACCCCAAGAGCAAGGTGTGATGAGCACAGCAGCAAGTTTCCTCAGTAGAGACCGAGGTTATCGAACCAGAAGGAGGAAGGAAACGTCTCAAAGGTGTTGCAAGAAACATGGAAACCTGCACAACACAGACTCAAGACTTTGTCCCAACGAATCAGTGAGGTTGTCAAGCTCACCGGTTTGCTATAACAAAGGATTAAACGTATGGTGTGGAAGGTAATGGTTTGCAGCAAGTAAACAAGTAACAGTGGAAGATGTATCAATGGTAAAGATTGGACCGGGTTCCATAGTTCACTAGAGGTGCTCTCCTTAGATAAACAACATGGCATGAAGGGTAAACAAATTATAGCAGGGCAATTGACAGGAACTGAGAAAGGCATAACAATGCAATTACTAGTCAGAAAGATCCTATGAGATTCGATTGGGCAATACAACAAGATACATAGACCGCCATCCAACTGCATCTATGACTAGAAGTCCACCTTCAGGTTATCATCTGAACCCCTCCAGTATTAAGTTGCAAGCAACAGACAACTTCTTTAAGCAAAGTGTGTAAGGTAAACAGTCCACATGTTCCATGAACAAGAGACCGTTATTTTCTCCCTAGTAGCAACAACACATCTACAACCGAAGAGATTATTGTCACTTCCCTTGGAAACTAGAGGCATGAACCCACTATCGAGCATAAATACCCCCTCTTGGAGTCACTAGCAACTACTTGGCCAAGATAGTAACTAACAATGGAGATCATACAAGATCACAAACAACATAGACATGATAGAATCATAAAGACAAAACCATTAATCAAACCAACATAATAGTCTTAGTATCCATCGGATCCCCGCAAGATCATGAACGGAGCTCACAAGATCTATAAATGAAAGCACAAATGAGGAGATACAACCATCTAGCTACTACATGGACCCATAGTCCAAGGTGGAACTACTCACGCATCATACCGGAGAGAAGGCCTCCGGGATGATCTCCCCTCCGGCAGGGTGCCTGGAAGAACTTTAGATTCGCCCTCGATCTAGGGACGATGGTGGCGGCGGCTAAAGACGGTTTCATGGAGATTTGATCTGGTGCTTAGGGTTTATGCATCGGGGGCTTCTTATAGGCGAAGGGGGATGCCGAGGCAGTGGCCAGGGGCCCCACACCCGGCCTAGGCACGAGGCAGGGCCCACCCGCGCCTAGGGGTGTCTGGGCGCCCTAGCCCGCCTCTCTGGCTCCCCTCTGGACTTCTTGTTCCCCACGGAAATTAATTGACTTTGACGTTTATCCCGTCCAATTCCGAGAATATTTCTTTACTAACTTTTCTGAAACCAAAAATAGCAGAAAACAGGCAACTGGCAGTGTGGCAACTTGTTAATAGGTTAGTACCAGAAAACATGTAAAAAGCATCTCAAAGTGTAGACAAAGCAAAGCAAAGTAGATACTAACTAGCATGGAACATCAAAAATTATAGATACCATTCCAACGTATCAACATCCCTAAGCTTAACTCCTGCTCGTCCTTGAGTAGGTAAGTGATAAAAGAATAATTTTTGAGGTGACATGCACCCTCACAATAAAGATCCAACCATTTGCAAGCATTGGAAGCTAGGATCAAAGAACTCTAAACATGTGCATGAAAGATGGAGTTCTAACAATAGGACATAGTAACTATGCATGCAACATGAAAGGCTACAAACAAAGATCATGAATAACATGCATTGAAAAATATTTGTTTGTTTCACATATAGAAAACAAAGCATAGTGGCAATTAGCTTGTCCCTCGTAGAGTAGCAATATAGATGCATAGGACACCTTCAAAGTTCACAAGGGTGACTAGAAACAAATAGCACAAGAACAAGTAATATCACAATATGCATCAATCAATAAGCTTTGGAACACTGCACACAGAATGACAACTATGTACTCTTAATGGTGCCTAAAGGTAGAAGGTGGAGACTCAATAGTGGAGGAAGAAAGGCCTTTTTGTAAAGGAAGCAGGGATTTCAAGTTTCAAAAAGAGCTTCCAAAAATTATGGTACTTGTTAGCTTTCAGCCCTCATTGCCCCTATCATAAGCATCTTGAAGTGATTAAGGTTAAAGTGAACTAACTATGGAGTATATGCTTGATGAAGTATAAGTTGGCAATCTCAAGTCCCTTGAATACGAGGGCCACACCTCATGCTACTCAACTTCATTCACAGGTAAGTTCTTGTCATTGTAAGTATTTGCATATCATAGAGAACCGCCAACGGGGTACCCCTTGCACATGGTACAGGAGCTTTCCCATAACCAAAATGACAAGGCAAGCAAACAATGAGCATCTCAGCAATCTTTTTATTTACTATATGCATAGCTTTTTATTGTGGATTCTTCATAGATAGCTCACTATGGTGATGCTGTAAGTTTCCACCATGATTAGGCATGGCTTAGGCTAGCGGCCCAGACGTTTCTCTAACACAGAATACAAACTCCATAGACTTACAAGTTTCCTCTTTATTTCACACCGGTGACATCCATAGACAAAAGAGCATGATATCAACTGAGTACAAAGTACAAGTGCAATGTTGAAAACGTTCCCCGTGACAGCACGGTTTGCTAATTCCACCGTATACGTGCAAGTATATACAACATAGATGACACAATGGTTCAAGTTTATTAGGGGCAAAGAATATAAAGTGTGTCATCAAGTTTGTGAGGGCTTTAATCACTAAGTTTTCACATAAAAAATAGTTTTTAATTAGAAGATAGATGAAAACAAGAATATACTTGGAATGGTGTAACACACCATGCACAAGAGTTTATAGTGGACACTTTGGAATAACTTGGTTTCTTGGGAGTTGGAAGCATGAGTAGAGCTTACTCATACAAGTGGAGGCTAGCAAAATACTGAGAGCAACCAACTAAGAGAGCATAATGGCCATATTCATGCAGAGCAACAAAGCATTACTAATCAAAGCATAGAGTGGTACTACAAGTCAAGTACTAAATGATCATAGAGGCTAATGGTGACTTGTCATAGTCATAACATGGTGTGAGCATGTGCCAAGTCAACCTAAGCAAAGCATCAAAGGAGAATACCACAATACTATGCTTTTGCATGCTAAAACAACGCATAATTTCTTCAAGGCACACTAAGCAATCCCAATTGTTTGGAAAAATACATGTTACAGCAATAATCAGTAAGCATAAAGTCAAAACAACACCTAGCATGTCATTCTAAAGTCTAAGTCACAGTCAATGCAAGTTCCTCTTGCACTACAAGCAAGAACTTACTACTCCTTTCCAACACCAAGCAACTTATTTGCAAAACAACACAGCGAGAACGGGGGTCCAAACTAATTTATTCAAGCAAACTAAACAACCTAATCAAAGCAAACGAAAACTAAGACGCTCCAAGAACAACACAACAGTGCATGAAACAACAAAAACGAAGTGTCTAGACAGACCTGAGCTTTTTATTGATGAAGAAGGGGATGCCCAAGGCATCACCAAGCTTTGACGCTTGTATCTCTTGGATATTTCTTGGGGTGACACCATGGTGGCATCCCCAAGATTGAGCTTTTGTCCTTTCTTCATCTCATTACATCATTCTCTCTCTACACCTGAAAATTTTCCTTCATACAAAACTTCACACAATCTTCATTAGCAACATTAGTGTATTCAAAAGATATTAGACCTCTGTTAAAGCTTTGGAACAGAAATACTTTTCAATAAAAACACAAGCTACTGTAGAAACTCCTTCAAAAAGCTCAATTCCCCAAAAGAGAACTCCAAAAGGAATCAATAAGAATCAAATGCAAATAATGGCAGAAATCTGTCAAAACAGACCAGTAGGTAGAAATCGATTTTTTCGAAAATCTTATGTTTCTCAAATCAAAAAGTGTTGAACTAACGAAAGTTAGCTAACATACTGGGAGATTTATTCATAAATGCTAAGCTCAATATGAGTTACACAGACTCCTCACGAATTTTTATGGTGGAGGACATAAATCTGTTTCGGGACAGCAACTCCCCAAATCTTACTTTCCTCTCAATAGAGGTCATTCTTGACACAAAAAGCAAACAAAAAGGATAAAGAGAGGTCATTACTGAAGTAATAACTTCCAAGACTCAAGGAAACTCTTGGGTTATCTCCTAACAAGTACTTTTCTTTAACGCCTTTAAGTTAGGCACAAGAAGCAAGAAGAATCAAGTATTTTTAAATGATGAAGCAACCTTCTTGTTCTTTCCTTTCTTACCTTTCTTATTTTCTTTAGGGAAAATATGGGTGCTCACTAGAGGAGCAAAATGCATAATGCCTTTTCCCACATCTATTACTGCTCCAAGGTGTTTCAGTAGGGATCTTCCAAGTGTAATCTGTCCTTTGCCTACACATTCAATAGCAAGAGAATCAGTAGTCACCTTTTTTCCTGAGATTTTTGTAAACACACCTTCAGCTATTCCAGTGGCTAATAGAGTGGCATTGTTAGTAAGAGATATTTCCTCTCCTCCTTCAGTAAGGTCCCAAAGACTCAAGGAATCATAGATATCACAGCGAACATCAAAAAGTGTAGTGTTTATTGAGACTTTGATTGTGGGAAACCACTTTGAAGGCTCAAAGTTTATGGGAACATAATCATGGTAAGCCCTAAGCATGTGATAACAACTATTCATAGCAGCCATACTAGTCTCAAGAGTGTTCAACCTAGCAAAAAAATTGTGAAAGAGGAATCAGACTTGCCAGGTGTCTAATAAATTGCAATCAACTTCTTTATGGCATCAAAAGCTTCATCCTCAAGACATTGAAAATATCTTTCTCAGTCACAACATCTAAAGCATATCTATAACGAAGAGAAATACCGTGGTAGAAACTATTGATAACCATGCTAAGACTCATCTTAGGCTCATTTTCCCTCTGTAAAGCAGTGATTCTATACCAAGCTTCTTTAAATCTCTCTTCACTTTTTTGCTTAAAAGTAAAGATCTCTTCTAAAGGCGTAATAGAGATTGGCTCCAAACCAGACATGGTAGCAACTAGGGTAGGAACTATTTTTTTTTGTGTTTTTGAATAAAGCAAGCAAACCAAGCTAGACTAATTTTTTTGGTTTTTTTTTTAGAAGAGGCAAACAAAACCAAGCAAAAGAAACAAAGCAAACTAAAATCAAACTAAAGAGAGAGGAAGTGGAGGACTCCCCTTGTCAAGATGTCCTTAGCCTCCCCAGCAACGACGCCAGAAAACTTGTTGGTGCTTGACGTGGAGCACTTCGTTGGAAACCCCAAGAACAAGGTGTGATGAGCACAACAACAAGTCTTCCCTCAGTAAAGACTGAGGTTATCGAACCAGAAGGAGGAAGGAAACTTCACACAGGTGTTGCAAGCAACGCGGAGACCTACACAACACAAACCCAAGACTTTGTCCCAACGAACAGTGAGGTTGTCAAGCTCCCGGTTTGCTGTAACAAAGGATTAAACATATAGTGTGGAAGATAATGGTTTGCAGCAAGGAAACAAGTAACAGTGAAAGATGTATCAATGGTAAAGATTGGACCGGGGTCCATAGTTCACTAGAGGTGTTCTCCTTATATAAACAACATGGCATGAAGGGTAAACAAATTACAGCAAGGCAATTGACAGGAACTGAGCATGGCATAACAATGCAATACTAGTCAGAAAGATCCTATGAGATTCGATTGGGCAATACAACAAGATACATAAACCGCCATCCAACTGCATCTATGACTAGATGATGGGGATATGCCTACTGGGGTATCCTCAGCGGGACGTTTCCGACTGGCCCGAGGGCTGGCGAGTGGGCCTGCAGAACGGCGAGTGGATCAAAGCCCATCAAGGTACCAGCGATCGAGGTCAAGGCCCAAAGTAGATAGGCCAGTCGGTCTAAGTTAAGCGATTGGCAAAGTTGTAACCGAATCGGTTGAGATATGTAAACCCTAGGGAGGTAAGCTTATATAAACCTCCCAAGGGTGAGAGATCGTTCCCTCATACACCCAAGCAACTCGCCGCCTAGTCGCCGAGTTCGCCCATTGTAACACCACCATAATACAATCTAGCGAGTAGGTCTTTACCCGGGGCCGAACCTGGGTAAAACCTCGTGTCTTTGCCCTCATCTCACCGCAGATGGCTGGCCCTTGCCCTTCGTTTACTACTACGCCGATTAAGATCTGCCGTGGTCATTCCTTCGAAGGGCGCCCACCGTGGGCCGCCGGTCTGGCCGGTGTTCGCGGCGAGATCCAATCTGCCCATCAACGACGGTCGCCACCGCCGCATGATAGCGATCGGCGAGATGCTCCAGATCTTGCCGAGCAGCTACGTCCCGGCGCGACCCGCCACGAAGACAATGTGATCCCGCCACGCACGATCAGCCTCTTCGCCGGCTTCACCGGCGTCATCACCGGAGGACTCGGCTCGCATCCGCGAAGTCGCCACCACGCGATCGGCTCTCCGAGAGCCGATCCGCACGATCCACCGCCGCCTGAAAGTACGACTCGCCCACAGAACGTGGCGAGAACTCAGCCGCGGAAGACGCGACCACCGACGACGCCGACTTCAACCCCGGCGTCACTCGCCGGTCCATCACCGCGGCCTCGCCCGGCTCCATCGCCAGTCTCCAACGCGGGAGATTTCGAGGACCCTCCATCCTCGGGATCTTCGACTGACTCGGTCGGAAAACTCCGCCGACCTCGACGGCGGTGCGGTCGCCATGCCGCGACCTACATGGCCACCCACCGGTACCGATCCACCGGAGGACCCTTTCTCCACCCGATCCCTCCTAACGCCACGGCGACGGAGGTCGAGAACTCCGCCTAAAGTTGGCGGAAGCAAGACGAAAGAGCAGGCCGAGCGAAAAATTTCGCCTCGAAAGGTGTGACAGAACCGCCACGCTACCACCAGCCGGATCAGGTCACGCCGAATCCCACCGTTCGGGCGTGCCACGAACTTCGACGATAAGCGACCAGCCAAGATCGCCAGCGCGATCTGCGAACGCGCCAGAGGAAGCAACCGCCCGCCAGATCGACGGCGATGGGTGCCCGCCACCACCCAACCGCACCCTCCTGTGGATCACGGATAATGTCTCCTCACGGAGCGAGATGCGAATGGCCTTCCACCGTTTCTCCACCGATGGACAATCTCGTGGCAGGAGCCGAGCCGACAAAGATCACGGCGACGGCGCCTTTACAGATCGAGACGCAGGCCCTACTCAAGGCCGTGGAACAGAGCAAGCGCCGACCGCAGGCGAGTGTACTGCCGCCTCGGGAAGCAGTGGCGCCTCGGCGCCGTCCAGCGGTGGCAACACCCTCAATTGCCCGCCGCAGCCACCGCAGCCCAACGACGACCGCGAATCGCCACTTCCACCAACGATCCGGGCGGCGACCAACCTCGCCGCTAATGGAGAGCCAATTGACGCCGCACTCACATCATCAACAACCAAAATCGGCAAGACGCCAGCCCGGACGACTTGCGGCACACCTAACTACTACCGCGATGGCGAGCCTATGGGTCGCTCGATCGACTAGGGCCCAAGTGCTTCGCCAATGATCCGAGGAAAAGTACCCACCCAACTTCAAGGCGCCAAGGAGATCGAAAAATACGACTCGTCACGACCCAGCAGTCCGGCTTGACATACCTCATGGCGATGGGGATCGCGGGTCACACTGACCTACTCGCCGCCCGTTACCTCCCCCTGATGATGGAGGGGACGTGCAGGCAGTGGATCAACACGCCCCGGGCCGATGACGACTCGGGAGGAAATGCGAGACGCCTTCATCGTGCACTTTGAGTGCTCCTACACCCGCCGCCACCACCATCGAGGACCTGAACGATGCGTCCAGGACCCCGCGAGTCGACCTGCAGCTGGGTCCAACGGTGGCAAGAGCTCTGGTACAATGCGGTCGGCATCCACCCGGACACCGCGATCCATTGCTTCAAGACCTCGTGCCGCTACGAGCCTCTGGTCGCCAAGCTCAAGCGACACGCCCGCACACGCGACAACATCCCCGACCTCCTCGAGATCGCCAAACGATACGCCGAGGAAGATCCCAATCAAGACGTCGACGAAGTCCGGCGGACAACGACGCAGCGGCAGCGATGGCGCCGAGCCGACCAGCGCTTCATGGCCGCACTCGCCACGAGCAAGCGCCGCGATGGGCGGAAGTCGACTTGCCGCCAATGCCGGGCACGCATAACGCGACCCTAAGAGCTACCGCCCGACGGAGGCAACGACGGCACGGCGGGAACTACAAGAACAAAGTTCGATCCCGGCCCTCCTTAACCAACCACCATGCTTCACAGCAGGGGCGAAAGCCCGCCACGCACACCACCGCCGACCGCCACACCTGGGGGAGATCGAGAAGGCACGGCACGCGCGGGAGGACACCGACAACGACCCGCAAAATAGTGGAAAATTCGGCAAAGTAGCCGGCTCGCTCCACACCTTCACCGGCTTCACCACGAAGCGCGAGAAGAAGGTCATCGCCAGCTATCGCCGTCAACGCGGGCGACAGACGTCCCCGCCTCGAACTGGTCGAGAGCCCATCACCGGAGCCAAGACCACTCGCCACGCGCCAGTATCAGGGCGAGATCGCCCTGGTGGTCAAGCCAAGGTCGGCGACTCACGGCTCCCCAAGACTCGGCGGACGGCAGCTCCATCAACATCCTCTACCGACACCTTTCAGCATGCGGCTCCCGCAATCGATGATCGAGACAACCCACACCACGTTCACGGCATCGTCCCGGTCGGAAGGCGTACCGATCGGCAAGGTCACTCTACCCGTCACCTTCGGCACTCCGGCAAACTTCCGCAGCGGATCGTCTTCGAGCTGGTGCCCTTCGACAGCCCTTACCATTGCGTCTGGGCGCCAGCGTTCGCCAAATTCATGGCGGCACACCCGCTGCACAACGCGATGAAGCTCCCGCCGTGCGGCGTCATCACCATCAACGGCGACGACATGGCCGCCGAATGCGAGGCCAAAGGAGCCGAACTTCGCCGACGCTCATCGCGCGGCTAGTCACGCCGACTTCGCCAAATACGCGGCGGGTCAACAATGACGACCCACAATACTCAAGAAGCCCAACTCGAGGGCACAAACACCTCAACCTTTGAGGCCACGACGACACCGACTGCCGAGCTGGTCCCAGCGACCCCAGCCAGACGGTGATCGGGACAGGCATGAGCCCAGATAGGAAGGCGCGCTCATCGAGTTCCTTCGTGAGAATAGGGACATCTTCGCATGGAAACCCTCCGACATGCCCGGTGTCCCTAGGGAGCTCACGAGCACAAACTAAACGCCGACCCCAAAGTGCGACCGGTCAAGCGATGTTGGCCCTTCAATGAAGAGCCGTCGATCAATCGCCGAAGAAGTGCAGCAGCGCCTCCGCTGCCGCTTCATTCGCCAATCAAATACTCCAAGTGGCTGCAAACCCAGTCCTGGTCGAAAAGAAAACGGACTGGAGAATGTGTATCGACTACACAACCTGAGCAGTACTGCCCAAAGGAGCAGTTCCTCCCGCGGATCGATCAAATCATCGACTCCACCGCGGGCTCGAGTCGCATGTTTCTCGGCGCCTACCGGGTATAACCAGATCAAAATGGCTGTCGAGGGCGAAGAAGACGGCGTTCATCACGCCATTCGAGCCTTCGCTACACCGCCATGACCTTCGGCCTCAAGAACGCCGGGCGACCTACCAGCGGTGCATGCAAGAATGCCTCGAGCCAAATTGGCCGCAACATCCACGTCTACATCGACGGCGTGGTCAGAAATCCGCCGCCAAGGCGACCTACTCACCGATCTAGCGAAACCTTCGCCAACCTGCGGAGGTACAAGATAAAGCTCAACCCAGCAAGTGCACCTTGTGTACCCGCCGGCAATTGCTAGGTACGTCGTCTCCAAACGAGGATCGAGGCAAACCCAACAAAGATCGACACGATCGCCCGGCTCGGCAAACCCGAGTGCTGCGCGACGCCCGAAGCTGGCCGGGCGTAGCGGCTCTCGCCGCTTCATCCCGCCGGGCGGCGATCCCTATACCGCCTGATGCGCAGAATCCCACCTTCCAAAGGGGACAAGGAGGCGGACGACGCTCGCGACCTCAAAAGGTGCTACTCGCCGCACCACTACCGCCGCACCGTCGACAAGGAGCCCATGCTGGTTTACGCGGCGTCCGAGCGCGTCGTCGGCGTAATGGTCGTCGAACGACCAGAGGAAGGAAAAGAGCGCCCGATCCGGGCGGTATACTACATCATCGAGGTCTTAACAGAGTCGCGCCAAATGATACCCACAGTAAAAAGCTGGTATACGCGTCTTGAGCTCGGCACGCCTGCCGACTACTTCCAGAGCACCCCATCACGGTCGTTCCTCAGCTCCACTACAAGACATCATCCGAATCGCGAGGCGACCGGCGGTCGCCAAGTGGGCCGTCGAGATCGGCGTCCACAACATTAATCTGAGCCACGGAGGCGATCAAATCGCAGCATCGCCGACTTCCTCCGATCGGGAGGAGGCCCAAGAGCGAGAAGCCGTACCTCCATCGAGCCTGCACTTGACGGGTCCAAGAACGCGGACGGCGCAGAGCGGGATAGTGCTGACCTCACCAAAGGCGACAAGCTCCGCTACATCCTCCGCCAATTCACGCCCTGCACCAACAACATGGCGAATCGAGGCCCTACTCCACGGCATGCGAGCCGCAAAGGAGATGGCGTCAATCGCCTTCGTGCTACGGAGACTCCGACCTCGTTCGGGTCAAGTCGCCCGGCACCTGCCGTCTCCCTACCATGGCGGCATACCGCCAAGAGGTGGACAAGGTGGCGGCCACTTCACCGGCTACTCGGTCGAGTGGATCGACAGGAGGAAAAACGAGGAGGCCGACGCCCTCTCTCGCATCGGGTCAGCTCGATCCGCACCACCCGCCGACGTGTTCCTCGCCAACATCTTAACGCCGTCAATCTCTCCTCCGAAGGAGATCGACATTGAGTCCCGCTCCAACCGAGGCAACCTTGGTCGCACTGCCACCGAAGCTAGACGACCGACCAAGCCCTACATCGCCTACACGAGACAGCAACCTGCCCGCAGACGAGACAAGCGCTCGAATGATTGTTCGCCGATGCAAGTCCTACACCATCATCGACGGCGAGCTACACAAGCGCAGCGTCACCGCGTGTTCAACGCTGCGTCAACCAGCGAAGGACGCAAAATCTTACACGACATCCACTCAGCGACTCGGCCACCACGCCGCGCCTCGGTCGCCAAAGCCATGCGACACGGCTTGGCCCATCGCGACACGACGCTGTCGATATCGTCCAGCGATGCGCCGGTGCCGGCACGCCAACCAGACGACGTCCCAAGTTCGGCGCCAAAACAATCCCCATCACCGCCATTCGCCGTGGGCATGGACATGGTAGGCCCCTTCAAGAAGGCCCTCCGCTACACCCACCTGCTGGTCGCCACGACAAATTCACAAAGTGGGTAGAAGCCAAGCCAGTCCGAAATGCGACGGAAGATCGCCACTAAGTTCCTCGCCGAGCTCATATACCGCCACGGCTTCCCAACAGCATCATCACGGACAACGGCACAAACCGCCAAGGGAGCAATGGCCGAGTTCGAGGAGCATCACATCCGCTCGACCTCGCGTCGACACCGGAATCCAACGGCCAGCGGAACGAGCCAACCAAAGCATCCTCCACGGCCCGCGCGACTCCAAGTACCACTCGAGCGCACCGGATGCTGGGTCAAGAGCTTCCCTCCGTCATCCGGGAATCCGCACCTCGATCAACAGGTCGACGGATTCACCCTTCTTCATGGTCTACGCGAAGCCGTCATGCCAACCGACCTCGAACACGACTCGCCGCGGATCGTCCACTATACGGAGGCCGAAACGAACTGGCCCGCCAAGATGGGCTCGACCAACTCGACGAAGCGCGACCTCGCCCGATCGCGACCGCCATCTATCGCAAGGACTCCGTCGCTACCACAGCCGACGGTGAAAACCCGCACCTTCCAGAAGGCGACTTGGTGCTACGCCTCATCCAGACAAGAAGGGCATGCACAAGCTCTCCCCTTGGGAAGGCCCGTTCGCTATCGGGCGCGTGCAACGACGCCTACTACCTCGTCGACGTCGCGGGGCGGTGAACTCGACAAGCGGCCGTGGAATGTAAATCTCCGGAAGTTCTATACCTAGAACCCCACATATGTACTCTCCGATCGCTATGAATAAAAGAAACTCTGCAAAATTCGTTTACTCTCCATGCCTTGTGCCACTCGCACTGTAATTAACAGTCATGCTACAATACGAAGTCAACCCTTGGCACAGCGCACGGCTAAGAAAAGCGATGTAAGAGCACTGAGTCATTTCAGGTCTTGCATCGTCCACGAAAAACGCCAATCCGGAGCCCCATCGGAGTCGCCTAGCTCGACTGGTTTTACGAACCAAGACATCTGTCCTCGCTTCCTACAGCGACCCCGGTCCTCTGCATCCTCGGCATAGCGACTCGAACGGCTAAGTACCACGCTCGGGGACTGAATACCAGTTCGTCTCGATCGAACAGGGAAAACGCCAAGTAAGAGAGCGTGCCCAGGACTCGCCACGCGATCGACCCACGGGCCAGCAGAGCGACGCTCACCAACGCTGGCCAGTCCTCAACCACCCTCGAGTCGCGCCTTGAACTACCAAGTACCACGCTCGGGGACTCGGCCACCCGGCCCCGTTCGCGTACGGGAAAACGGTAAAGTACAGAGCACTCGAGGGAGTCGCCTTGCGACTGGCTCTCCGAGTTCGGGCGAGTCGACTCAACCAACATACACATGATAAACAACAAAACATCATATACAAGGGGAACCCCACAAAGGGCGGACGCGCTCGGGGACTCACCCAAAATCAACCCAAAACACGCAAAAATAGCAAAATGAACACAACGTTCCATTCAATCGCATATTGCATTGTCTTACATTACAACATATGCCTACTCGGCAGAACTGCTGCTAACACATTTGGGCAAACTAAACTACTCTGCAGGCTTCGACGAAGAGGCGCCGTCCGGCGCTACGGATGAACGCGTGTACGGGTTCGATGGATACGTCGCTCGCCGCCATCGCCGGCGGAAAGGCTGCTCAACCTTGAAGTCGCGATGCGGCTGGGTCGCTGGCGCGACGACCGTCTCTTGGTAAGGAAGAAGGTCGCCCATCGACCGACGCCCGAGTACGCGGCACGCGTTCGCAGCTTGAGGACCTCGGACAGATCCACCGCGCCCGATCGATGAAGGGTATCCACTCGTCACATCATCGAGATCGAAGTCCTCGGGAAGTGGGCGAGCCCAAGGCTCAAGGCCGTCGATGCTCATGACGAAAACGCCGACCGTCATGAACTCTACGCGGGTGCCTTCTCCAAGTACTCCCACACCTCAACGAGGTCACTGAATGACCTCCGTGGCGACATCTCTTGGAGGTAGGCGCGTATGCAGGTCGCCGACAGCGTCGCCGAGTCGACGAGCATGTTCACGCACTCCTCGCGTCAAGAGAGTTCGCTTCTTCTTGGCAGCCAATAACACGACTGCGAGAAGGAGACAAGTATGAGTACAATGGAAACCACAAACAGTACAATCATAAGGCAAGGAAGACGCACTCACAAGCAATGGGCGGCGAGCCCGTGATGAAACTTTGAAGCGATGTATGGTCGCTCAAGCCCAACAATGATGGCTTCAGACGCTTCGATCGTCCTCCGCGCAATGGCAGCCTTCGTCGCCTGCTCGCCGAGCTTGCTTCTTCTTCGCCTCCAAGGCCGAGGTCGGCGATCTTCTGTTCGGCGGTGCCCAATGCAGACCGCACCGCTTCCAGTTCTCCAGCAGGGACAAGCTCTTGGCGAGCCACCTCCGCCTGCGCAGCCACAACCTGAAGCTCCTTGTTTGCTTCCTGGAGAGCAGCCAGTTCCTTCTCAGCACGCTGCTTCGCAGCCAATCGCTCTGCCGACTCCAGCTGCAGACCCTGTACATCTTCAAAGTCAGCACACATGAAAATTCCTAAGTGCCCACCCGCTAAAATTTAGTGGGTGCGCACTCGGGGACTGGCGGTTCGAAAATTACTCAGTGCCCACCCGCTACAATTTAGCGGGTGCGCACTCGGGGACTGGCGGCTCAAAAAATACTCAGTGCCCACCCGCTATAATTTAGCGAAGCGCATCGGGGACTGGACTCGAACGCACAAAACAAGAAACTAAAAAGAATCAGTCCGCTGCAAAACACCGACCTGATCCTCGGGGACTGGAGGTACCTGGATGGCCGCCAAGCATCTTTGTCTTGATTCTGCGCCACACGACGCATAGCGCCGGTGTGTGCCCGCGACGTTAGTCAATCTCAGCCCGGCGGTCTCGGAGCGGGTTCGAGTCGCAGCCGCTGCGGGCCGCCTTGGTCATGAAGCGGGGGAAGGTAGCGATTGACGCGCCCGCCCCAAGGGAGCTCGCCTCCTCCGGCCTAGGCAACGAAATGCCCCCCTTCGTGGACGCGGTCGCTTCCACAGCGGGCCCAGCCGCAGCGGTCGCCGTGTCGTCAGAGACGGCGACAATGTCGTCGCCCTTGGCCTTCTTGCTGCCTTCCGTGGCGGCGGCGACTTCATCCACCTTCCTCTTACGAGAAGGGTCCTCCTCGCTAGCGGCGGAGGGCACCTTGGCCACCGTCGGGTGGCCCATCTTCTTCACTCCGGTCCTGTGTATCAAGACAACTCAGTCAAAACGATCCAAATACTAAGAGAGGAAGATGAAGGCCGAGTGCACTTACTTGGCGACTGGAATGAAACGCAGCCCAGTACGGAGGCCAGCCGGCTTCTCCAGCTCAGGGCCCAATCGGCGACTAAGCCCCAGTTCCAGGACGCCAGGGGCCCAAGATACGGAGGGCTTCTTTGACGTTGAGGTAGCGGTTGGTGCCTCCGGGACACCTTCGACGGAGGCCCCCTCGTGAAGTGGAGCTGCCGCGGCCGGAGCCTCCTTGCGAGGCGAGACCGCCACGCTCGGAGCCTCCTTGCGAGGCGAGACCGCCACGCTCGGGACCTCCTTGCGAGGCGAAGTCGCCACGGCCGGAGCCGCCCCTAGCCCGGAGACCGGCGCGAAGGGCGGAGGTAGTGAAGCCAGCGGTGCCTCCATGGATGGCGCATCCAGCGCGGCTGCTGCCGGAGCCGCCCCGTCATCGGCCGAGCTGTGGGCATCGGAGCTGCTCGCCGAGCGCGGCGGTGAGACCATCCTCGGCGGCTTCGTCCTCCTCAGGGGGGCCCTCGCCTCTTTCTCCTTCTTCTTCTTTGCGGAGTGGCACAGAGCGAGGTGGTCTCCGGAGTTCCTCGTCATCGTCATGACGCCGAGGCTCTTGCTCGCCGAGTTCGGCCGACGCGTTGCCGGGTCTTTCGGACCAGTGGGCGATCTCTTCGGATTCGTCCTCGTCCTCATTGCCCTCGGCGGGAGGCGGCTCGCTTGTCTGGGCGGATGGCCCGAGCTCGTCATCGTGGTGGGAGCCACCCTTCCACCACTTGAAATAGCCGTTAAACATGGAACAAAGTTAGAATTACCGCGTTGCATATGCGATCGCGAACGAGATCAAATTATTACCGTTGAGCCGGACGCTTCGGTGTATGGAGGAGCCCGCCCGCGATCCGTGTATGCCGCTGGTGATCCTCTTCGCGCCAGGAGGTAGTCCTCCGCTTCCACTCGGCAGGCAGGCCTTCGTCGAGTCTTCTCGGCCGATGTCTTGGTACATGTAATGCTCGCGTTAGGCGAGTGGAACGAGACGCCGCCAAGCCAGCGATTATGCAGGTTCACCGTCTGAGCCCTTCTTCTTCAGACCGCGAATGGTCTGGAGCATCTCGTCGACGACCATCCGCTGGTCGTCGGGAAGCTTGGCGACCTGGAGATTGCGCGGCTCGGAGCGGTCGGCCGAGTACCATGGGATCGCTGCCTCGTCTTCCGGGGTCGCCTCGGTCACATAAAACCAAGACTTTTTCCAGTCGCTCGCTGCTTTGGCCGGCAGCATCAGGTCGAAGAAGGAGGCTTTGGATTTCAGTTGGAAGGTTAAGCGCCACGGCTAGCATTGGGCCGCCTCCTCATGGCTGATCCGTCCATGGAATGATCTTGCCACAAGGGAAAGTAGGGCAGCCCAAATAACACTGCGAACGCCACAAAGATGGCGAAGCTTTCGATGCTATGGGGACCCAGATCCGAGGGCTGGATCCGTAGTAGGCGAAGCGCCAAGAACAGAAGTGGGAAACCCTAAGCCCGCCGAGGTGACTAGTGAAGCGGATGAACTCTCGCTGGTTCGGGTCGTTTCTCGGCCTGGGATTCGCCAAGAGCTGCCCATGGATTCCGGCCTCCTCGAAGGAGGCCATTCGCGCTGGTGCATTTGGATCTGCCCAAGGTTCATGGAGAGGGTCATGGTGAGGATTTGCTTGGGGGTCGGAGGATTGCGGGTCGATCAGATCGCGGGATCAGCGGACGAAAGATGTGCGTACTCGGAAGAAATGGTGGGCGGTTGGTTTTCCGATAGCCTACCATTCCTCTTATATAGCGGAAGCTGCCCGCCAAATTAGGGGACCGTTACCGCGCGATGATTACGCCGAAAGTTATCGTTAAGTTACCTTAACGGCTAGTTTGACCACACCCGATGGTCCGCCTCCTGCCACCCGGCTCGCTAAGTTATTCGCCGAGGCCGCGACCCGTTGGTTCGATTCGCCCAGGACGCAACTCGGTTCGCCGGATTTTTTCCTTCGTGCAGGAGCCCGCCAACGATTCAACTGGATGCCAACTTGAAGCCGTATACTCCGACTGCCAGCAGCCACCCGCGCCTAATCAACGACGGCCTCGGGGACTACTGATGGGGATATGCCTCTTGGGGTATCCTCGGTGGGACGTTCCGACCGCCCGAGGGCTGGCGAGTGGGCCTGCAGAACGGCGAGTGGATCAAAGCCCATCAAGGTACCAGGCGACTGGAGGTCGAAGGCCCAGGCGAGTAGATAGGCCCAGTCGGTCTAAGTTAAACGATTGGCAAAGTTGTAACCAAATCGGTTGAGATATGTAAACCCTAGGGGAGGTAAGCTTATATAAACCTCCCCAAGGGGTGAGTAGAGATACGTTCCCTCATACACCCAAGCAACTCGCCGCCTAGTCGCCGAGTTCGCCCATTGTAACACCACCATAATACAATCTAGCAGGAGTAGGTCTTTACCCTCCGGGGGGCCGAACCTGGGTAAAACCCTGTGTCTTTGCCCTCATCTCGCACCGCAGATGGCTGGCCGCCCTTGCCCTTCGTTCTACTACTCGCTGCCGATTGCAGCATCTGCCGTGGTCATTCCTTCGACACTAGAAGTCCACCTTCAGGTTATCATCCGAACCCCCTCCAGTATTAAGTTGCAAGCAACAGACAACTACTTTAAGCAAAGTGTGTAAGGTAAATAGTCCACATGTTCCATGAACAAGAGACCGTTGTTTTCTCCCTAGTAGCAACAACACATCTACAACCGAAGAGATTATTGTCGCTTCCCTTGGAAACTAGAGGCATGAACCCACTATCGAGCATAAATACCCCCGCTTGGAGTCACCAGCAACTACTCAACCAAGATAGCTACTAACAACGGAGAGCATTCAAGATCACAAACAACACAGACATGATAGAATCATAAAGACAAAACCATTAATCAATCCAACATAATAATCTCAATATCCATCGAATCCCCGCAAACACAACATGCATGATTACAAATAGATTAGATCTTGATCATGAACGGAGCTCCCAAGATCTATACATGAAAGCACAAAGGAGGAGATACAACCATCTAGCTACTACATGGACCCATAGTCCAAGGTGGAACTACTCACGCATCATACCGGAGAGAAGGCCTCCGGGATGATCTCCCCTCCGGCAGGGTGCCGGGAAAAACTTCAGATCCCCCCGATCTAAGGACGATGGTGGCGGCGGCTATAGAAGGTTTCGTGGAATATTGATCGGGTACTTAGGGTTTATGCATCGGGGGCTTCTTATAGACGAAGAGGGAGGCCGAGGGGGTGCCCGAGGCGGCTGCACCCCCTCCCATGCGTGGGGTGGGCCCACCCGCGTGGCCAGGGGGTGTGGCCCCCTCGAGGCTCTCCTCCGTATCTCCTCTGGACTTTGTGTTCCACACGTAAAGTTATCGACTTTGGCTTTTGTCCCATCCAATTCCGACAATATTGATTTTCTGTCTTTCTGGAACCAAAAACCAAAAAAAAAGGCAACTGGCACTATGTCAACTTGTTAATAGGTTAGTTCCAAAAAAGATATAAAAACACCTCAAAGAAATACAAAGCAAAGCAAAATAGATACTAAACAAGCATGGAATATAAAAAATTATAGGTATGTTTCTGACGTATTAGTAGTTTTCTCGCACAAAAGAGGTGGAGGATGGTGGAAT
Source organism: Avena longiglumis (assembly GCA_030063025.1). Lineage (NCBI taxonomy): Eukaryota > Viridiplantae > Streptophyta > Magnoliopsida > Poales > Poaceae > Avena > Avena longiglumis. The sequence continues at coordinate 65,500,342 of CP125976.1, read as the reverse complement.
TTGTGTCGAAGAATAAAAAAGTATAGTGTATTGAATTACTGGGGACACACTACGGCTCAGAAATTACCCAGACTCAAAAACTTACCGAAAGGTAGTTATCACATGAAAATTACGGCCGATAAAATATCACAAAAAATTATTGTCAAAGAATGTGAAAGAAATCTAAGAAAATACCGTCGACGAAATATGGTTGGAGAATATTTACCGGCGAGGAGGTACTGAGCGGCAACTACAGGCGAAAAATTACGGCCAGAAAGTTGTGTCGAGAAATTACCCTCAATTTGTAAAAAAGGAGTTAATTTTTTTCATTGTAGACGGTAGTCTAACTACCGTCGGAAAATAACAGTTGGACCATATGACATATGTGATCAGCAATCTAAAAAAACAATCTCCAGAAAAATAATAGTTGGTAAGATGCATAGAAGAATTATAGCCGAGTAGTTAAAAAAGATGTGTAAAATATATACCACCGTCAATTCAGAAAATTACAGCTAAAAAGTTGCACCAGAAAAGTACCGCCAAGTAGTTAGAAAATAAGCTAATAAAATACCAAAGACGTATGCTAACTACTATGGGTATGACGCCGGAAAGGTACGTCGAAGAATTACCATTGTATAACCATCATTTGAAAGTTGCGATCGGAAAGTTGGATACGAACTATCGTCGGAATATTACGACCGACAAGGCCCACGAAAAATTACCATAAAAAAGGTAAACAGATGAATGTAAAGAAAATCATGTAACAAGTAATAGTCCAAAAGTTGCAGAAACAAATCACCGTCGATGGGCAGAAAAGACTAGACAGTAACAAAAGACCGTCGACGGGCAAAAAAGACTAAATGCTAACAAATTGCTGTACAATAGTTTTTTGTTAAAAAATATCAAACTCCAACGTGGCTTGCCATGATTGGCTAAAATTATCCCCATCTATGGTACACATTGGAGGTGACCTGGATGGTCTTGAATCTAACTAACCTTAAAATATACTTCCACTATCCTAAAATATAAGATACCTAAGAATTAGTCAAAAGTCAAAGTTTTAAAAGTTTGACCAAGTTTATCCATAAAAATATAAGCAGTTACAATATTGAATCAATATCAATAGATTCACCATAAATTATATTTTATTAATGCATCCATGCAATATTATAGATTTAGATACATTTTTCCTAAATATTTGGTTAAATTTAGTAAGATCTGACTTTTAGCTAATCCTTATGCGCCTTATATTTTAGAACAAATGAAGTAATATAGATATTTGTGAGCACTTATGTGCATTTATTAAGGATATATAAATTATGTATACATGGTCAACTTACTACTGCCCATGGTAACATACGGAGTCACGAAACATATCTGACCAGAAAAACCTAGAAAAACTCGATAAAGAATCATGCCAAAATTTTAATTTATACTCTCGATGATTCCATAAATATATTGATCTAGTTATATACTAGAAACCGCTATCAAGGTATAATTTTAGGCCACATGCTTCAGCGACATTATATGTATATGAAAATGTTTACGCATTTATAAAAATATGAAAATAATAATGTCCACATAATTTGGTTTAAGTGTATCAAAATAAAAGTGTTTTTCAATTATATGCATTAGAATTGATAACAAACAACACTAAAATACTAATGTTTACAAATTTTGTTAAGTGGATAGTTATGGAAATAAATAATGCAAAAGAATACTCACTAAAACTATATCACACTAAAATAAGTTCTAACAAAGTATAAAAGTCTAGTAGAAATTATTTACACGATACTCTAAGAAGTCGTTGTGTATCAAACCCACCAACTTCAACCTTGCATTAAGAAAATCATTGTTATTCACAATGGACATCCATTTTATTACTCTAGTAAAAAATAAATAACCTTTAATCTGTAGCAGTTCAGCGGGCGGGAAACTAGGTCAGGCGATTTACCCCTAACACGATACCATGACCATGCTATATTTTTGTCGTCCCTTGTGCCTCAGGATGCAGACGAACGCGAATCCGTTCCATCTGCTGACCGAGCCGTGTAACTGAATTTACTTGTCTGTGAAGTCCGCATAATCACGTTCAGCTGCTAGGGGCCTACACTAGACAATACGGACATGCCGATACACACTAGCTAGCTTAGTAGTTTGTACACGTATGCAACTTCTTTGATCAACTTATACATATAATGGGTTTTAACATTCAGGTTCTTTGTTCCATTTTCGTCTAAACAAAGTCAGACTACTAACCCTCACTCCGCTAGCTAGAATTGAACAAGAAAAACAGTACAAGGACCATAGATTCAGAACAAACATGGTAGAATATTAGAATCAGATAAGGTGAAAGTATCTACGATTCCATATTCATGAGAGATCGACCTACCGGATCACATAGGAACTACCAACTTGACCTCCACACCACTACTCTGTATTTGGGGAACCAACGAACAAGGGACATCAAGAGAACCAATAAAGCAAATGTGTGCAGCAGGATTATTGTCCTCGTCCTCTTTTGGGTTCTTGTCTTGCTCCATTGTCGGACTCTTATCCTCCTCCACCTCCACGCCCATGTTTATCCGCATGCAACGATGGATAAGACAGCCGGGATGGCACATCCGTTAAGGGGACTCAGGGGAGGCACTGGGCAGCGAGCTCGGCGTAGAGAGGATGCAATCCGACAAGCAGGGAAGATGGTGGCGACTATCTGGGCAGGGTGGCAGAACGAGCGGACCTCCGGCCAGGCAGTGGCGAAGGGCGTGGCGGCGAGAACTATCAGTCGGACGTTCTATGTTTTATTCTCGATCAAGATATCCACCACTCTCCAACATACTCAGGTGCAAGTGTATGGATAAGTCTTATAATGTGGTAACTGATGCCCCTTCTTGCCCACTTTATTTCTTGGAGGGGGATTGGAATGGTTATGACGCAATGGAAATCTCCCTTGATAGACTTAAGTTTTGTACATCCATGAAATGGAAGGGCCATCGGCTGCCATCGTCTTTCATATCAAACTAGATGATCCGGTGCGCCACCGGCACCGAGGCCGAAATCGAGACGATATTTTATCCATTAGTTTCATTATTTGTGAATATTTTTAATTTTGGACAAAGACAGTAAAGATATTTTACTTTAAAATTGAACAGCTATGATAGAAGGATCATCTCTTTTCTCCCCACGCGAATTGGCTCAGAGGATTGTGAGAAAGATCAAATAACTATAACGCATTTCTCTGCCCCACGAATTTTTGTGACAACATGAGGGCCTTTGTCAAGAGCCCCTGGTCAAGGGTACAACAAAGAGCAGCCCTGTCGAGCACAATGAACCTTGCTACACGGTTCTTCACAGGTTCCTCTTTGACTTCCATGATATCTGGTTAGTCACTGTTGGATTCCAATCATCAGACAAAATTGTCACCAGCTTTGGTATTGATCTGTGCCATCAAGGCGCTCTTTGAAGGTGACTCTGCTGCGACCCTAACTTACTAATAGGTACGAAGTCCATTTTCAACTCTCTTCACACATCCCCACATGCCCTGACGATACTAATCTTTGCAATATCATTTGGTATGCCCATATACCCATGGTGGGATAAAAGAATCTCGCATGCAGTTCATCCACCATTCCCTCGCCATGACTCCACTATTCCATGGTCAGAAGAAAGAAATTCTGATTATGAAAGGAATAGACAGAGAAGGGGTGTTCCTTTCATTCATTTGTATAAAATAAGTTGTCTCTCTTTAGTCATTTTTCCTTTTCTGTATCAATCATATTTCCTTCATCTAGCTCACTATTCACTACTCAAATGCAAATAAGATAGTGAAGGGAAAAAATTACCAGCACTGATGCACCAGCTTGAGTAATACAAATCTACTATAAGCGGTTTGTTGCTACGTGGGATGGATGAACATGGCACACCCTGCATCATTGTACATAAAACAGAGACAGATGAATAACAGAGCAAGAGTATATGACATATGCACATTCTATCTATTAGCTCCATGCAAGGTGAAGTTGCTTCAATTTTTGGCGGCGCTAGGTGCGGATGAGCCACCGGGATACAATAATGTGTGATTAGAAAAGTATCCAAATGTTGTATTATGTTGAGCTAAATTAATGGAATGTCTATGTTCCGTGTCAAAAAAAAGAGTCCACACAGTTGATAATTAAGAAATCATTTTACTCTATTGCTTTGCACCTCTTTTCTCAGGTATGAGCTTTCAAAATATTGTACTGGATCATTTTATGCTGGATAAATACCCAAAATAACAATGTTGTAACACTTGGTTTCCACCAAATCTACATAATTCCTTTTCGGCAAATCAGAACTACTAAACCACTTCTTAGTTTATTGTATTATATGCATGTGCTTAAAAATCTACAGAAGCAACCAAGAGAGAACTATCATCTAGATAGAATAGGAAGTTCGGTGAAGCTATAATAAAACATTGTCAAATAAATTGATCGAAGAATTAATTGATTTACTCTTCCTTTTCCCGAGCCAAAAAGATGCAAATAAAGTTTAGTTCCAGACAATAGATCATGCCATGCATAGAATTAGATTTAAGTTCAGCACATATTGTGGGCACAGGATCTGGCCAAGGAATGGTCTCACATACCTCCTCCCCTACCATACAGAGGATCAAGGTATTTACACAAACACCACATCAATCCTGATGTGACAGAGAAGACCTGATGTAAACAGAGAAAGGAACAAAGAACCATTATAGCATACTGGTATATGAGAGAAGCAATTGAAGGTAATATACTAGAAAACAAAAGGAGTCCTATGAAACTAAAGAACGATACGGAAAAAGAACTATTGCGAGATAACACCAAGGAAGAGCAGAAAATCATGTATCATGAAGTAATTAGGCTAGTCTTATATACAAACGGCACCTGCAGACACATCAAATGAGTTACTGTTGACTCGTAACAGTGTTAGTCCTTACACACGAATGAGCACATGATAAGCAACCTTTGTAGCAATCACACTAACCTGAAATGCACAGTGGTGGCATTTACATGGAAAATGGCGTAGGCAACGATCGTTTGATGACATCAGGCATGTAACCATGTAATATGTACCGTAGGGCTACCACAAGCATTAAAACTCGATCCTGATAATCTAGAACTTAAAAATAGCATGCCAAAAAAATGTGCCATGGGTCTGTGTGGTATAATCGCACCGAAAGTAAGTAGCAAGCAGGACCAAAAGTAAGTAGCAAACATATGTAAGCTACCAAAAGAAAAGAGCACACCGTGATCAATTTCATGAGAAAAAGGGTGCAATCATAAGAAGAATTTCAGTAAACTACCATGGATCATACTTTATATATAAACACAATTTCTGTAAACTACTATGGATCATACTTTATATATAAACTAGCATGGCAAGTGGTACCATGATAATTGTAGTCTATCAGAATTCAATAGTCAACCAAGAACATAGGCAAATATTATCAAGCAATAATTACAATGTACATTATCATGGTACCACTTGCCATTACAATTGTGTAAGGTTTGACCCATCTATTATGGGAAGTGTTGTCTTTGTAGTTTTTCTTTGCATAACTACATCATGTTAATTTATACATAGTCGGCAAATGCCTCATCTGAAAAAAGGAAACCAGTGGATAGCTTTATTAAACAGCAAGAAACACTCATTGTCATTGACAACTAATTAATACTCGTGACTCACAATTGAAAGTGCTATATGATGTGCCATGCTAGCTCGTTATGACAGTTGAGTGAATATGCTGCATTATAAGAGTCACTAACCATCGTCACTTTGAATTTGTATCCACCAAACTACAAGACATCAATCTTAGTATATGTAACTTTTTCTCCAGGTTATAAAAAAATTCAGTACTTGTGCATTAAGTACTATCATGCGCTCGTGTAACCCAAAACCATCAGTGGAAATACTAAACCGCAAGACATCAATCATAGTACATGTAACTATCACTCCAGGTTATAATTTTTTTCCAGTATTTATGCATTAAGTACTATCATCTGTCGTGTAACCTGAAACCATCAGTGGCAATACTAAAATGCAGCTCCTCACTAATTCAGTTTTCATCTATCACGCAAAAGTAAAAACACACACATATATATACATAGATAACGAGGAAAAGAAGCATATTGAACACCTAGGCATAAACTTCGTTGGTTTTTCCACTTGAAATCCAACTAATATTCAAAATATTAGTTAGTTAAAATACTTATTCCTTCTTTTTCTAATACACCAAAGTAAATAATATTTCTAAATAAAGTCTCGTATTGTTAGAAGGTGTTGAAAAAGATAAATATTGAATAGCTAGGTATTGATGAAATTATCATCTACACTATTGTTAATTGAATATAGAACAGAAATACATCTAATGAGAACACTTAGTAAATTATAATTGATTCTGAAATTTCAATTCAAACAGGGGATCAAATGTAAGGCACATTCAGCTTGTAGGGAGTTGACGAAGTAACTAAGAATAAGAGAATATGTAAACAAACTTATAGCGGAAATAACCAGGGCACCGTGGGCTGACCGCCGTACACATTTGCCCCCAACATCCTTTGCTCGACAGTTCACATCGACTTATGTCGAGATCACAGAATACGCAACTGCCATGACTATCTTGAACGGCTCTACTCTGATAGCTCATTTCTCAAGCTTTCTGATGAATAATCTTACATCTGTGGAGAACCTTGTGACACACGCATAAGTATTTGCAGGAGCAAAATATGATAAAAAGTAGAAACCTAGATGGAACGCTGCTGAGCAAGAGATAAAGTCAGGTGCTAGATATGCGAAAGTCCAAGATGCGAGCAAAAGGAGAAAGCCATGTGTTAGACATGCCAAAATCCAAGATATTGTTAAGTCTATAAAAATGATTCACACAATAATACACCCAACGAACATCTCAAATCAACTGCTGGATTAAAAAATTGTTCTTTTCAAGCTCATATATATGTTCATTGGACTGCCTAGTAGATCGGTGGCTAAACTGCACTCCAAATAACTATCCCCTATTAGCAACATCATTTAATGATAGCCTACGAAGGAAGCATAGATGTCAGATCCATAAATTAAACGAATAACATATTTTATGCAAATGTAAAAACAAAAGAGGTGGAACTTATTACATATTGCTCCTCTAATTTCTTCATCATTGTCTATAACAATATCTCGCATAATTCCTACTTACAAGTTGTTATATGTTATATTTTCTTAAAGTAAGGTGAACCAATGAAACTCCTAAAGTGAAAAAATATGGTCATTTGCCTCGGCTGAGCCAGACCATAGAAAACCCATCCACATTCTAACATATATGAACCAAGATCCTTCTCTTCACGTTACCCTATGTATCCGAGGTAGAAGTTTGCCAAACCATTATCAAGACACCTTAATCTTGCTCCTGCAATTGCTTTGACTGAGTTAGACAAAATCCAATGCCCATCCACATTTCAACACTGATACAATTCTCATTTGTGTGGAGATTACTTCAAATTTTGACCTGCCAACGGATAGCGTTGTATTTAGATGGGAATAGTATGATGCAGTGTTAAAACTGAACCTTTTTTCATCTTACCCTCTGAATTCGAGGCAGCAGCTTGCCAAACCATTATCAAGACACCTTAATCTTGCCCCTGTAATTGCGGAGACGGCTTCGTACCCGAGTCCAATTGGATCTTCCTTGTACCCCGCTTCCTTAAAAATTGAAGAACGTTACACAACTATTCAGACTAATCGCAAGATCAACTCTCCATCCATGATACTAACTTGAAAACCAACTTATTAGAATCCTATAAACATGTATTCAATGCAACATTATCTAAAGAGATCTTCCTACTAACAATTATTTCTTGCCTTTTCTATTGACATGTTTAGCAATCAGCATGACTAAAACATTATACAACTACAACCATCACTTTTGAAAGAGTAAGACATTACTAAGAATTCAAAAGGTGTTTTCCATAATTGAGTGCCTTAAATACAACAATCTTTTACTCACCTATATGCGCCTATGTAAAATCTTAAATCATTAATTCTAAGAATTCCCCCACATGATTGAGTGGCTGAAATACAATAAAAGCAGTTTTGTATTTTTTGTATATGAAAGCATCTCTAGTTCCACTTTCTATGATGTACTCACTACTGCAATTCACCTTTGTGTGACTACTGTCCTCACTTAAACCCATGTCTAAACTACAAGAACTAACACCAAACCACAAGAAACATCAACCATCTTAGCGAGCCAGAAAAACACCACATCCAAATATACAGATGCGGAGCACATGAACAGGAAATCAAGACATTAGATCGATAAATTATCCTAGAAACGAATCAAAGGAAGATAAGAAGGCTCATCTATGGGCAGCTGACCTACTCCTCGTCCTTGCCAAGGCCGACTGCTAATGCTCGCGCGCTGCCGTGGTGCTCGCTCCGGACCTAGTGGAGTCAAGGAGGCGCCAACGACAAGAGGACGCCACTGCGGTGGCCAACGGCGAGCCAACCAGGAGAGATAAAGGAGATAGCCAGCCTCCCCAATCTCCTGCTCCTGTCCGTCTAACCTTGCTGCTCCTTCCCAAGAGCTCATGCCCTGACCACCTCCACGAGCTCCTACCGCTGGCTGCATGCGCTAACCTGCTGCCACCAATGGATTGAGGGAGTGAGAGATAGGAGGCATGGGTTGGGGAGGAGAGGAGAGGCATCAATGGGGAGGAGAAGAATAGGCTGGGTTGGGGGAGAGGAGGAGAGGTGGAGCAGATATTTTGCGATCTAGGTTTTCACCCCTAGTTGACCAACGACCGGAACCAGCGACATGGAGCAGAAAAATCAATGTCTCAATCTCATAGACCCACACGCACGCGGTCCCAGCTGTCATGGGCTCTTTCATCCATACGAGAAGTAAGAAAAGTTGTTACCTGATCCAACGACTGATGAATCAACACGAGATGAAAACGACACTATTTGGCCTGATCGAACGGCTGAAAAGTGTGGCGCGCTGAGAGGCTCCTAGGAGGCAGAGTAGTCCATGGACATATATAGGATAAATACGATGCCTGGTATGTGATGCACAAATAAAATGGATGCGACGACTGTATTGGGTTAAACTAAACAATGCGAATTTAAAACTTAGTCTATATAGAAAGAGAGGGAGAGGGAGAGAGAGGGACAAAACAAGAATGGGAATTTAAAACTTAGTCTAGAGAGAAACAAGAGAGAGAGAAAGAGAAATCCACCACTCTCCAATATCCTTAGGTGCAAGTGTATTGATAAGTCTTATAATGTGGTAACTGACACCCCTTTTGTTGTCATCTTGTTTTTTTCCCACTTTATTCCTTGGAATGGTTACCACGCAATGGCATCTACCCTTGATAGACTTCGGTTTTGTATGTCCATGAAACAAAAGGGGTATATGTTGCTATCGTCTTTCATATCGAATACAATGACTGGTATGTGGTGCACACAAAAATAGATGCAGAGATATGCATTGCGTTAAACTAAACTAGGACAGAACAAGAATGAGAACTAAAAACCTTAGTCCACACACACACACACACACACACAGAGAGAGAGAGAGATGAATATATCTGGTGCCAAATTTGGTGTATAGAGGATCATCTATATTAGAACCACAAGGGTTAGATAATCCTCTAAAATATTACGTGACTTGTGTGTGTCTGTGTGTGTGGGGGGGGGAGGGGAGGGAGAGGCGTAGTTGATCTTCTAGACCTCATTTCCCCCTCCATCCTCTTTTTTAGGCCTTGACTAGGTACAAACATTTACATGCCTATTCTCCACCTAACCAAATCTTGCAATTGTTTTTTATTTTGTCTGCCTTGTCTTTAGCGGACATCAGCACAATAACTTCTAAATGTATGGTCTTCATTGATTGGGTCGAGTAACATGGAATGTTTTAGATCTAGGTCTAAATCCTTATCATGAATTTGGGAAATACTCACTTTCTAAAAGTTAGGCGTATTGTTGTATTGTTTTTGTTAATACAAATCTTTTACAAACAATAGATTAATGAATACAGGGTTATAGGACATGAAATTTATGTTGCCGGATTCATTTTTTAAGTATTTTATTCTGGTAGCGATTTTGTATCACATAATTCACATATCACAAGAGCAATTGTTGGCCAAAAGCTTCTCTAACAAAATAAAATATGCATTAACCACTAAAGCATGCTGTTACCGTGACAACGTAAAGAGAAGATATGCAAATATGCTGATAAAGTAAAGAGTGTGCTCAACGATCACATTACTAGGCATCAGACACCAACACAACTGAATGATATTTTTTATTAACCATGTTCAACCTCGACTCGCGGACGAGAGAAGCCTAGTTCTGTTGACCAACCTCGGGCACACAAATGTGACAACTCGGTGTTGCGTCGAAAGTATCTACCGACGTATCAGAACTTCGGTCGAGTTTTATTTCGGCAGAGCGAAGTTTCAAGGAAAATCCACCAAAAACTCATGTCTAAAATGATCAACTCAAGAAGTAGGTCTCACCATAGGGAAGAGATCTAGCTTCATATGAGAGATGAGTTACACATAATCCATTTCATGCCTTGTAAATGACTAGAGACTTTTACAAATTACCTTGATAACCTTTTAATTTATCCATGTCTTCTTTGGTCCATGCACTTGGTCTAAGAAAGAGGTTGGCCATGGTCCATGAAGATTGAGCAGTAATGAGTTCAGTTGGCTTCATTATTCTTCATAGGCTTCTTATCCATTTTCTCTTCTTTTTTTTACTTCATTCTTTGACCTTTTCTTTTATATGCTTGTATTTTCTCCTTTGGCTCCTTGCTTTTTAATCTGCAAAGAGTACATTGTTGATCCTGGAGGCTCTGGCACGGATAGACGATTTTGTACAACGGAGCGGAAAGAGTATTTGTGCACTTTCTCCTTTGTGAAAAAGTATTCACACGGTATAAAAAGTTGTTCACCTAATGCAATATAAATGTTCACACAATACATAAAAAATGTTCAGGAAATATAAATTTGTGGGATGAAATCATTTGACTAGAATTGAGCTAATTCTCAGCGAATGAGTTATATATAGTCTCACACAACTAAAAAAAAGACTACAAACATGAGCTAGTATTTATGTTGAAATTAAATTCAAACTCATCTGATCAAACCGCTCCGTGCATCTGAGGACCATAGCCGCACCCAGTATCGCGTACGCGGATTAATTACGGCGATCACCTAGTGATGTAAGCAACGAAGTCATCAAGGCCTTTGCTTGAGGAACCACCTTCTGCCACGGAGGCACGAACAGCCTCACCGAGCATCTTGGCCCGGTGCCGCACTGCCATGCCATTTTCCGAGACCATCGCCTCCTCGATCACCTCCTGGATGGACGCCGCCGCCACCACCTCGCTATGCTTCTCCCATGGCCTCACGAGGAAGCCGACCTTGAGGTACTTGCAGAGAAGATCCGCGTCCCACGGCTGGTCAGAGTGCATTGGCCAAGCGAGGATCGGCTTGCCGTGGCTGAGGCTCTCCATGGTCGAGTTCCAGCCGCAGTGGCTCATGAACGCCGCCGTGGCGCCGTGCGCCAGGATCTCCAGCTGCGGCGCCCACCCGGTGATCACCAGCCCTGTCCCTTCCGTGTCCTTGGTGAACTCTAACAGCAGCTTCTCGTAGGGAGTCTCGCCGCCTGACTCCGCGAATATGTCAGCCCGGTCGGCGTCGCGCAGTACCCAGATGAACCTCTGCCTGCTGCCCTTGATCGCCGCCGCCATCTCCGCGATCTGCTCAACCCGGAAGGACGTCGTGGTCCCGAAGGAGACGTAGAGCACCGACGCGTCTGGCTGCTTGTCGAGCCAGTCCATGCACTCGTGCCGCGCCTTGCCGGGTGTCCGGGCGCTGGCGTCCAGCAACGGGTTCAGCGGCCCGACCGCGAAGAGCTTCCTGTCCTTGAAAGCCGGGGTCTCGGCGATGGCGTCGATGAACTCGCCCTCGAGCGCGCGGCAGGTGTTCATGACGAGGCCGGAGGAGGGCACGCCTCCCCTCTCCAGCAGGTCCCTCGCTGCCCGGGAGACGTAGTCCACGAACTCCTTGGTCGTGCACGCGTCGATGGGGAGGAACTGGAGGTCGTGGTCGCGTAGGAGCTTGTGCTCGCTGTCCAGCCACCCCAAGCTGTAGGAGATGGCCACGCACTGCAGCCCGAAGGCCTCGCCGTTGCGCAGCCGCGCCGCCTCGACGGCGGCGAAGGAGTTCAGGTTGTCGTACACGACGACCACGCGGCGGTGGGTCGCTGACAGGCTCTCGAGCAGGTCGGCGAGAGGGGCTCGCGCGGCGGCGGTGAAGGTCTCCCACATAGGCATGAGGTGGCTCGGGAAAGGAGACGCGGCGGTCGGGTCGGGGGCCGGGGACTCGTAGGTGGAGACGTCGAGGTCGTGGAAGTGGATGGCGCCGAGCGCCTCGGGGTCCCAGCCGTGCACCCGCGACTGCGCCTGCCGGACGTGCGCGGCGGGCGCCGCGTAGTGCACGGAGAGCCCCCGCGACGCGACCAGCAGGGAGAGGTGCATGAGCTGGTTCAGGTGGCCCTGCGCCGGGAAGGGCACCGCGACGAAGGCCACCGATTCGAGGGAGTCAACCGCCATTGATGTTATGCTGTTTGCTCTGTACTACGGTTTACTGGACTTCTTCTCTTGTAGCACCCATCAGATCGAGAGGCGGTATATATGGGGATAGCAGACGAAGGTTCTTTCCATCCACCAGGAATTGAGTGGTGCTACTAGAGACTGAGTAAAAGGCCATTGGTGACGTCGCATACTAGGATATCCGGACATGACATATGATATAGAATACTTTCGGGTGTCAACTTCACACTATGGAAACGCCGATCCTTTGGTTGAAGCGGCCTGAGTCGATTGTTGCATATGTGGTGACGTGAACGACCAAATCACGGGAGAGACAGGATTGGAGCTGCATGCATGGAGCACACATCGCTTCATGGGCGGGCCTGGATCACTCTGCGGCAGGGATTTGCCCCGCGGCTTCGTCATCGGTGACGACGGACGACCGGCCGATCTCTTGTAGTGCGAGAGTCCAACCCCAAGACTTGGTCGACAAGAAAAATGCTCATGTGTTTGTTCTCCGCCCTCTCACTTATTCCTTCCAACCCACTCAGAGTAAAAAAATTGGTGCACATGAGCACAAGTGATCCCACTCTTTTAAAAATATTAAAATTCATATTTCTTTAGCATAAAAATTATATTTGGAACAAATATTTGCATGTAGCCAATGATTGATAATCCCACAAATGTGCAAAATATTAATTTTAAATACTTTGTATTCTGAGCTATACAAGAAAAAGTGTAGATATGTGAAAGTATATTTTCAAATTCCCAAATTTTATCATTTTTGTGTAGCCCAAAATACAAAGAATTTCATATCACGGTTTTACATGCTTGTGAGATATAAGATTGATTATGTTCAGAATTATTTTCAAATATTTGCCAAACCAGTAAAAATATAATTTTTATTTTTTTTTATATAAAGAGCGCACTGGAGATCGGGAGCCAAAGTCATTTTCCCACTCATCCCTTGATAAACCAATCACGGGCACGGGAGTAAAAGAGCAACTGAAACTCGAAGTACACTCGAAGAGAGATGAGTGTGCACGTCGTCAGTCCAGTAGGCAGTAGCCTCCCCGTCATGAATATAGGCCAATCGGCAAGGGCAAGGGTCCCGGTACAAATTTCAGAGGTTGTAGCCACTGGACCTTTCTATAAGAAGAGAGTGGCACGAATGCATGTGCCGGCAGATCGTGATGCCAAAAATTGGACGCTTTTTTACAAACGATAAGGGTGACTCTTGGAGTGTGGATCCTCTCCGTGGAACGGCGTTGCTACGACAACCGGAAGATGACACCGCCGTCCGCGCTAGATTGCAAAATTGATCTCTCGTAGTGCCTTGCCCAGCAGACTTTTTCATCCGGCCATGGAATGCCACATGGGCCACGTTTTGGATAGCTATGTTTTTTTTAGAGCAACCACAAATTTCATTAATTGAAAATCAAGTTACATAAAGCAACACATGTGGACACTAAAAGATAGTCCGGGATAAAATGATTATTCTGAAAACACTGCAGATAAAAGACTAAGAGCTCGAGAAATACAAAACGACCCCTAGATTTTACTGCAACCACCGAATCTAGCGGCCTCCGCCAAACTCCAGCGCCGTCGAGACGAACGCCGAAAGAGTCGTCGAGCCTCCACCATTGCAAGATCCAAAAAAGCACCATCGCCAACGAGGCTTTGTGAGTCGATGAACAGGCCTGCTGCACGCATCGAGGCACATGTCGCTGTGGCATGTCGACCGGGGGACGTTCCCGTGTTGTCTTGGACCAAGATCTGTCGCCTCCCGTCGACGAAGTTAAAGGAGAAAGGCAGATTCACCACCTTCGGACCACATCCTTGCTCCAGAGAAACCACCTCGTCCCGGCCGCCAGCGCCATCGGGGATAACAACGGGTGCCAGCGACACAACGAGAAACATATCTCGCCAGATCTGAAGAACGATGAGAAGACCAAGTTGTCGATCTGAAAGACCAAACAACAAACATTGACATCACCTCCAAGGCGCAACCATGAAGATCAACACCGATGTGGGAGTAGAGACGAGGCAGATTTATTCATCCGGGCGCCGCTCCCACCACCACGACAAAAATACCCTAACCCTAACTACTAGATGGAGGAACAAGGTTCCCCCTCCCTCCAGCCGCCGGAGCGGCAAGCGGAGGGAGAGGGAACTAGTCCAATCGCCGGCTGAGATCTGGGGAGGGAAGTGGGTTGACCGCCACCGCCTGAGGAGACAAGCGACGGGCAGGCGCGACTTGGGACGTCTCCCGCACTAGAGAACAATCCGTTTCATTTGAATAGCTATGTTGTGGTCTCATCTCCACGCACGTTCTATGTATGTAACATTTTCAAAAATGCGACACTGTTTTTTCTATAAGATATTTCTTGCTAATTTGTAAAACTCACGACATGTAGCATTTTAAAAAAATGTGACATCGTTTTAAAATATATTCTTCTGACTCTGTAAAACATATGACGCGTATAAAATATGTTTTAATATTTCAGACACTTTAGTGTAGCAAAACCGGTCGGTGTGGTTATCATCAATATCTACAGAGAAATCATCTTCACCATCTACTATAATATCTTGGCAAACATGATGTGTGATGCAATATATTGTTTTCCCATGATCTACTGTATACGTCTATGTTTGACTAGTGATCTGTTTGTGGCAATTGTGAAATAGTTCATTGTTTGTTGCATACAGGTATATGTTATCTTATGTGGTGATATTATGTACTGATATATTAGTGCACACATATATTGGAGGATACATAAGATTGTCGCCATTACATGTTTATAGGAGGAGGGACGGCCAAAGACTGAGAGAAACTGTGTCCTATGTCTTAAATATGCATGCTATGTTAATTTATGGTTAACTAACGGAAAAATAAGTTATAGGAATCTTGAAACTTACTACGATGGTTGGACTCTATGTCTTAATAACTCTCTGGTTTGCTCGTAACCGGCCTTGAGATCAATCATTTAAGGTGTATTTACTTAGTAACATGGATGCACCTATGTATGGCTCATCCCTAGGAAAAATGATAAAATGACTATTTAATGTATTTCACTAATTGTGAAAACCAAATTGCCTAAACACTTGCTCCCTTGAGTTACTCACTTTTATTTTACTCGTTATTACTTTACTTGCAATAGTTTACTTCCTATTATTACTTTTAGTATTTTATCGTTCTCTAGTTAGAAGTAAAAAGTATCTTACACCTCTAGTTCATTTCTTTGCATGGAAGGCCATATAAGTGGGTTATAGAGCTTTAGAGAATAGATAGTTCACCTTCAGCTCCTCATGGGTTTGACACTCAAATACTTATTATCGAATTGTACTATAGTGGTTCCCTGCCCTTGGAGATTATCACAAACTTAGATTTTCTAAAATCTAAAGCTTACCTTTTCAAAAAATAGTTCTCGAAAACCTTCATGAGCTGCTGATCGTGGATCTACGATTGTAGCTAGAGCATCAAACAACCACCATAGAAATTGCTGAGTATGCTCGTATTTCTTAACCCCCTACTTAGGTTATGAAGAACAAAAGATCGACACAGAGGGTGGATTCAACTACATGGTATCATAATAGCAAAAGGTAGTGTATATGTAGATATAGGATCCACTAAAGAACGCATATGTTAATGAGCTAGCAACAGTGTAGCTTCTCCAATAAGTTGCCAGCCCTAATGATTCTAAGCTTAGTATTACCATTGATTAGAAAGCTTCTTCTTCCATATTTGAATTTTCATCGTGTTTTGAATCCTCATTTTATCAAGGAGGATATCGAAACTTTTGTACACTTTTGGCCCTTGATATGAATAAATAAGAAGTTTGACCCACAATGTTTTTGTTCTACCACTCTAAGAGATATAATATTTGGGAAAGAGGATTTTCGTAAGTGTTATATCAACGACTGGTACACTACAAAATACAATGGTGTAATGGGTCCGTGCAATGATGAAGAATCCCTTGAACTTCATTCAAAACTTTGTCTTGGCACATAGCATCTTTAGTTTCCTCTCTATTGTTAGCAACACAAATACTAGATAAAATAGAAGCATTTTTTATCATGAAAATGAGACAAAGCAAACATATTATCATGAGAATTATTCAAAAAAAAATCTATAAGAAATGTAAGGAATAACAACACAGTGGTAGATGTGTTGAGGTCCACGGATAAAACATTGCAATGATATAGAGATGAAGGATCATCAATGGTAAGATCATTATCGCTAAAAAGGGTCTCCATATACCATGCCATCCGTGGTAAAAGTCGTGTAACAAAAAGATCTACCATAGTTTTGCGAAAGTCATAGTGGATGACTCCTCATCAACCACGAAATTTGGTACCGTGGTAGATGTGTTTTGCCAGACCATCAACTGTTGAGGTCATGTCAATTACCACGTGGAAAACACCATTAACTAGTCGGTGCTATCATTAAATCTTCTGATACGGTCATGAATCTGTGGTATGGCAGGCGAATCTAAGGCCTGACAAAGATTAAGTGGGTCGGCCCATCTTACAAGTCTAATATACAGTCAACCCATTACTGTTTTGGCCTTCAAGTGGATCAACCTGGATTCAACCAGCCATTACTGTGTAGCCCATATACGGTAATGCTAACATTACAAAACTTTACTGTTTTGGCCGGCAGAAGGAATGTTTTTTCTCCAAGAGTCCATAACTGTGCAGCCCATATGCGGCATGTTGTCATTCCGGTATGTTACTGTTTCAGCCCGCATAAGGCCTTGTACTGTTCACGGGAGCTCGTCACTTTGTAATCGACTTAAAGTCTTTTACCATTCCGGCCACAAATCATGGTAACTGTGTAATCTTGGTGACCTCTCTCTCTCACACACACACACAGCTATTCGTGCGTAATCCTCTTGAAGAGCTCCATGGCGGTGGATTTTAGAGATGAGGTTGCCACAACCCGCCAATGGAACATAAACAGGTCAGGGTGGAGCCTTACTTGCTCGAGACTCCGATTTGCCGAACAGTGAGGGCCCAGTCATGGATAAACGCAGTGATTTCTCCATGGAAACTCTTGCCGTCCCGTGAGACCACGCCCAAGTCATCTTTCAAAATGCACGCCATTGTAGGCCACCGGTACCCATGTCTATAGATAAAATTCCCAGCCCTATCAAATCCGGCCCTCACACTCACAAATTTACCCCCAAGAGTGATGCTTGGAGGTACTCCCTCCATTTTAAAATATAAGATGTTTTAGCTTTGTGAAGCAAATGTATCTAGATTTGTTTTAGTATATAGGTTAACTCGGGTTTGGAGTGAATCTACACACTAAAAAAAGTTTAAATACATTTTCTTCAGAAACCTAAAACATCTTATATTTTGAAACGGATGGAGTATAAGTTACTACCTTTGTTTCAAAGTGTCAGATGTTTTAGTAGGATATAGTTGCACGTCCAGCTGTTGTCATGGTTTCTGTTTGAAACGAAATGAAACTTTTTCAAGAAAAAATATCAAACTCTCTCCTCTCAGATCATCGTTTTTTTTCTGCACCGGTATGATAATATGGCATACGCTGATCACCTTGTGATGTAAGCAACAAAGTCATCAAGGCCTTTGCTCGAGGAGCCGCCGTCTGCCACAGCGGCACGGACAGCCTCACCGAGTACCTTGGCCCGGTTCCGCAATGCTATCCCATTCTCCGAGATCATGGCCTCCTCGATCACCTCCTGGATGGCCGCCGCCGGTACCACCTCACTATGCTTCTCCCATGGCCTCACGAGGAGGCCGACTTTGAGGTACTTGCACAGAAATTCCGCGTCCCACGGCTGGTCAGAGTGCATTGGCCAGGCGAGGATCGGCTTGCCGTGACTGAGGCTCTCCATGGTCGAGTTCCAGCCGCAGTGGCTCATGAACGCCGCCGTGGCACCATGCGCCAGGATCTCCAGCTGCGGCGCCCACCCGGTGATCACTAGCCCAGTCCCCTCTGTTTCAGTAGTGAACTGGGACAGCAGCTTCTCATGGGGAGTATCGCCGCCCGACTCTGCGAATATGTCGGCTCGGTCGGCGTCACGCAATACCCAGATGAACCTCTGCTTGCTGTCCTTGATCGCCATGGCCATCTCCGCGATCTGCTCAACCCGGAAAGACGTGGTCGTCCCGAAGGACACGTAGAGCACCGACGCCGGCGGCTGCTTGTCGAGCCACTCCATGCACTCGTGCCGCGCCTTGCCGGGTGTCCGGGCGCTCGCGTCCAGCAGCGGGTTCAGCGGCCCGACCGCGAAGAGCTTCTTGTGCTTGAACTCCGGGTGCTCGGCGATGGCGTCGATGAATTCGCCCTCAAGCGGGCGGCAGGTGTTCATGACCAGGCCGGACGAGGGCGCGCTTCCCCCGTTCTGCATCTCCCCGGCTGTCCTGAAGACGTACTCCATGAACTCCTTGGTCGTGCACGCGTCGATGGGGAGGAACTGGAGGTCGTGGTCGCGTAGGAGCTTGTGCCCGCTGTCCAGCCACGCCAGGTTGTACGAGATGGCTATGCACTGCATTCCGAAGGCCTCGGCGTTGCTCAGCCGCGCCGCCTCGACGGCGGCGAAGGCGTTCATGTTGTCGTACACGACGACCACGCGACGGTGGGTCGCTGACAGGCTCTCGAGAAGGACGGCGAGAGGGGCGCGCGCGGCGGCGGTGAAGGTCTCCCACATGGGCATGAGGTGGCTGGGGAAGGGAGACGCGGCGGTCGGGTCGGGGGCCGGGGACTCGTAGGTGGAGACGTCGAGGTCGTGGAACTGGATGGCGCCGAGCGCCTCGGGGTCCCAGCCGTGAACCCGCGACTGCGCCTGCCGGACGTGCGCCGCGGGCGCCGCGTAGTGCATGGACAGCCCCCGCGACGCGACCAACAGGGAGAGGTGCATGAGCTGGTTCAGGTGACCCTGCGCCGGGAAGGGCACCGCGACGAAGGCCACCGATTCCATCGAGTTCGAGTCGACCGCCACCGCCATTGTCTGTGTACGGTTTACTGCACTTCTTGTAGTTGTAGATAGTATAGCACCCCAAACAGCTCGAGAGGCGCTATTTATGGATAGACGAAGGTTCTCTATATCACAGGAAATTGGTGGTACTAGAGTAAAAAGAGCTTTCTCCAATTACACGCCACAACAATTCTATCCGTGGCGTTGGCGTCCAAAATCAGCGCGGGACTCCTAATTTTAACGACGGGTACGGATACCCATATAAACAGAGTAGGGCATACTTTTATAAGCAGAGTATGGACTCCTAATTTGATCTAAATTGTTATATTTATTTATAAAGTTGGTCAAATTTGATAAAGGTTGACTTAGGCAAAAGCTAGATCTACACTTATTTGCGGACGGAGAGGGTACGTAATACACATATACAACCAGTTAAGTCACGGTGGTAGTGCGTTGTATCCGTGGATATACCGTACCCTACCAGATTAAACTGGCATGTAAACTTCCGTGTAGTGTTTCAACTTATGCGGTCGAGCAGTCTAGGGACGAGTATGTAATTGCGACTTATAAATTTTAATAATTTATCATATACTCGTATACCTATTTATTGAATATAAATAGATATTTTCTGGTCAAATATGCAATCGATAAATTTAAACTTTTGAATAACTTGTGTATTATTCGATCCCGTTAGGTACCCGGTGGGATGAGTAAGGGCAAAACTTTATACCCGCATGTACGAGTATAGATGAAATTTTCTATCTATTAACTGCACGGATATAAGTATAATATTGTTATACGCTACACATATACATTGGCCGGATCGAGAGGCGCCATATATGGATAGCAGACGAAGGTTCTCTCCATCCACCAGGAAGTGAGTGGTGCTGCTAGAGAGAGTAAACGGAGCTTCCTTCCTTCTCCCATTGGTGACGTAAGTCGCATACTAGGATATCAAGAACGTAGATACTACGAGTAAGATAAAATACTCCGGCCGGGTGTCAACTTCACAACACTATGGAAACGCCGATCCTTTGATTGAACCGGCGTGAGCCGATTGTTTTGCATACGTGGGGACGTGAACAACCATGTCATGATCATGGGGAGACGGGGGATTGGAGCTTTGCTTGCATGGTGGAGCACAGACTTCATGCATGGTGCCCCGCCGGTTTGTATTTTTGCTAGGAAGCTCGTGGTCGACGACGCTGGGCGCGCCTCGATCACTCTGCGGCAGGGACGTGACCCGCCCGCGGCCGGCTTCGTCGTCATCGGTGACGACCGACGACCGGCCGATCTCTGGTCGTCAAGAAAAAGGCTGTCTCACTTATTCTTTCCCACTTTCAGGCCCGTTGCCGTGTGTTTTGTGGCCCACGCGCGGAGCAAGAAATGGCAAATGAAACTCGAACACTCGAAGAGAAGAGGGATGAGTGTGCACGTCGTCCGTCCAGTAGCCTCGCCGTGATGAATTAGCCAATCGGCAAGGGTCCCGGGTACGTGCAAATTTCAGAGCTTGTTGTAGCCACTGGACCTTTCGAAAGAGAGTGGCGCGCATGTGCCGGTGGATCGTGATGCCACCACTTGGGCGCTTCTCACACACGAATGATAGGTGGACCGGCGTTGCTACGCCCAACTGGAAAATGACACCGCGCGCCGTCCTACGCTAGATTACAGGTCTCTATATCAACCAAGAGTATCTCCAACCGATCATCAAAACTTAGAGGAGTAATAAGACAACTCTATATCCTTTAGAGGACTAAAAAACGTGGTTTCTAGACAATCACCTATAATTAGAGGAGAAAAAATTATCTAGAAATCAAACTATTAAAAGCCAATCACTTGACATAGTTCAAACACAATGAAACAACATGTTTACGAATAAAAAATTAAGTTTAGAAACCGAATAATTTAAAGCAAAACACATGGCAGGGTCCAAACGCAACGAATGACGAGAATAGTTTAAAAAAACACTAGATGGCACTATGTTAGGACTTTTGCAGGACCGGTGGAGGCTACTCGGTTTAGTCCCACCTCGTCTACGGAAGGAGACCACATCCAGCCTATAATGGAGAGATTTTTTTCTCTCACCACTCCGGGTTTTTGAGATGGTGTGGGCTCTCTGCTAAATATTGGATCGTGTGCACATAAACGTCCAAAATGTGGACCGAGTGCAAGTGGACGCTAATACACTATGGAGACACCGGTGATGCTCAACAAGATCATTTTGTGGCTGAACATGCACTGCCTTGTTCTCAATGCGCTGATGGGATTGGAGGAATTGTTGTATCGTGTTTCCATCATGTGCACTTATCTTTAATGATCATGTTATATAAGATAATGCAACATGTCATTATTGGCGAAAGCACCTTGGGTTTCCAATACTTAGCAGGGCCTTTAATTATGCCAAAGCGCTTCCGAAGCACACTCGACGTGCTTCCTTGTGGACTCTTGAACCTTTATACTACATCATGTACTGGTATGATGGATCACCGCAATCATAGTCGTAGCTTTAGTGTATCTCCGGACAACCTCCAAAATTGTATATTTGCCAAAGCGAACATAGTCGTCAATAGCATCCATAGAACACCTATTATCAAGCACTTGAATGACTGCAAGACACTCCATCAAGAGAAAATTTTCTTATTTGACACTACTTCTCAATATGTTTCTTTATTTGACACTGATTTTTCTTCACTTTCTTTTATGACCATCTGTAAAAAAAAATTGCCTTATATGATACTACCGTTAGTTCCGTTAAAAAAGTCTGTTAATTTTTTTCTGACCGGACCCAAATACCCTTGGTTCAATGGCGTCAGCTCTTCCCTGCTTGCAGTCGCGATTTTTTTTTTTTTTTGCTATAAGCGTACATACTGAGTGCGAGACAGTTGTGTTTCCTTGGATAGACTGCGACGCATGGTTTCCGGCCTAGCGATAACTTACGATGGGAGGCAGAATCAATGCGAGTGTGTATGTGTGTATGTGCGCCGATCGCGGCCGTGAAATCCGGCCTGGGTCGCCTGTGAGAGTACAAGCCCTGATGCACTACTGCTAGCCTAACGCGATGCCCATGGCCATTTTAGATGCTAAGTGTGCTACTTAATTTTTTTCTTAAAGCCCTATTCATGTGCATCACGGTAGTCCTGTTGGACTATGTTGGATTCCGCCCCACAAGTCTCAAATAATTGGTTGCATCACACGTAAACAGCGTAACAATATATGTTTTGAATTATAATTGGTTTCATCACATGCAACATTTTTTTTATTTTATCACATTATAAACCAGGGGCAAAAACGTCTTTGTATGTTCCTAGTTAACCCCGTTAGCTCTCAAAATACACTAGAGTGTCATATTAGGCAAAAAAAAATACACAAATGTCAAATAAGGAATCATATTTGAAAGTAGTGTCAAATAAGGAATTCTCTCCTCCATCAATGGGCTCGCGCTTACCTCAATGGATGCACTCATCCGAAGCTTGAACCAATAATCATGTTTCTCTAATACATTTGCAATGGTGAGGAAGAGGCTCTTGTGCATGCAGAATCGCTGGTGAAAACATTTTCTAGGCAATTGGCATTTTCATTGAAGTAGTCTCACATGATCTTGGCGTGGCCCTCCGCTTTATCCCGGTTGATGTAGAGGTGGCCAAACCGTGACCTAAGTCTCGGTCGTCAAACTTCATCGTTCAAAATGATAGCCATGGACATCTTGACGGCATTGTCATATTCCTCCTCCGACGACGATGTTGAGTCGTCCATGATGTACTCCCTTAGCCTCTTCATCTACAAAATGGCTCCACTCAAAATTGAAAAAACAAACATATAAAAGCATAGAGAAAACTCACTTAGCGATATGATCGAATAGTTGGAGGGCGGAGGAGATGAGAAGGATAGCCGACGATGTTCAGATATCTCCGACGCGCCTTGAGGGGCGGTGGTGTAGGGTTCGTAGCATAGAAAACAAAAAATCCTATGATGAGAACAAATATGTACCAAGATCTATCTACTAGATACAAGCAACAGGCGGATATACATCCGTAGAGAACATACCCTCGAAGACCGACAAAGTTTAACAAGGTTGTAATCGTGGATGATGTAGATGAACGCTTGCCGATCTCAAGATCGAGAGGAAGTCCTAGCGCCGCAAATCAGCGGTGCATCCATGATCACACACATGTCCGAGCCACCGAGCAACCTCCGCCTCCTCGCTCCAGCTATGCAGCGAAAGCAACAACTCTTTCTTGCCGAAAAGCCACTAGGAACATGTATCTCGCTAGTCCGAGACCATGGGAAATAAACTAGAGGGGGAGAGAGATCCTTCACGAGGAGGTGTGAGTGAGAGAGAGGGAGAGGGGCTCCTTTTATAGGAGGAGGGGGCACCCTAAGGGGTGTGGCCGGCGGCCATGGTGGCTGCCCCCATCCCTTCCTCCATTATGTGGGTGGAGCTCCCACTCAAAATTAGCCCCTTCATTTCTCCACTCAAAATCCCACTCAAAAATCCCATTAAATTTCCACCAAATTATGCAATCTCTCTTTAAATAAAACTCCTTTTATTTATTCAGAATTTTTTCAATTACTTTAATGGACAAACATTCATATATAACCCCTTGATAGTATTTCATTTCACATGCATAAACACTTTCAGCAGTTTCACCCGAAACGATTCATGTGTCTAGTGAAATAAATTCCTGCGCTTTGTAAATCTTTTCAGCATGAAACTATTTATTCCAAATGGTGTCGGTGTCTCTAAAGTGTGTCACCCTACGGTTTGATATAATGCAGACATGATCGAGACCCTTCTCAAATCAGTAATCAGAAGCGAGACCTGGATATCCATACTGACTCCCACACATTCAACGATGACTTTATTGTGATCGTGAGAACCTTTTACGCTAGAATCTTAATCCCTTTGTCTCGCGATATATTACATGTCCGAGATTCGATGATCGGTATATTCATACCTAGTTTGATATCTTTACTAAGATGTATTCATTTCTCGTTCCCGTGATATAACATTCTAGTGATCAAATCACTTGCTTCCAAGCTAACCAATGTGATATCACCGAGAGGGCCCAGAGTATATCTATCTGGCATCGGGATGAATAAATTCCACTCTTGATCCATGGGCCTCAACATAACACTTTAGTAGCACTAAACCCATCTTTATAATCACCCTTTTACGGTGTGACATTTGATGTTATCAAGATATTCTTCCAGTGTTAGTGATTGACATGATCTCATGGTCTAAGGATTAGGATTACTTTGTATGATGTTATGGTAATATAAACTCAATGAATTTGATCGTAATGCTATACTTCGGATGAATGTTCATCACACCATTCCAATAATGTTGTGATCTCGTTATTAACAACATTCAATGTCCATGATCAGGAAACCTTCATCATCTTGTTAATCAACGAGCTAGTTTATAAGAGAGGCATAGCTAGGAACTTTCTGTTTGTTTATTAAACACACATGTATTAACGTTTTCGTATTAATACAATTATATCATGCAAAATAAACATCTATCATATACTTGGAATACACATAATAACCACTTTAGTATTGACTCTCAGGGCATATTCCCTTCAGGTGGGGCTATAGGACGGCTGGCATTCGACGGAGAGGCTCGGCCGATGAGAATCGCCAACCACAGTCTCTCGTCGACACCAACTTCATTGCAGCCACAGAACGTTGTCATCGGGTTTCGCCGGCCTTCCGTGAATCTGGCGTAACCTAGCTCCGGTGCGGGCCTTCTACCACCCTTCCATCCTTCGGTGCTCCTTTTGCAAAGAATTGAGATCGATGGTAGATGATATGCAATAGATCTGGGCGGCAAAAAATCTAGATTTCCTAGTCGATTCTGGTGACATCAAGGTGGGAGGGAGGAACACATAGTGTCCGGGGTGCCGACGACCGGTTTTCATGGTCATCGGAGGTGTCGCCGACGATAATGGGCCTGAAAGTCACCTTGGGGTGGGGGTCGTCTTTTTCTCTAGAGAGGTCGAGGTCGACTATATTTAGGGGTCGGTGGAGGCGACTCATAGTTTTTACTCTGCTAAAGGTTTTACGAGTTTGGCTATGTACCGGATAGTGGAGTTAAACCGAAATTTTACTCCTATAATCGGTTTTTGGGGATGGATTAGATATGCCCTAAAGGGCATGAGCATGGGGGCATAGGTACGCTATGGTCTCACGTCTCCATGCAGTATAAAAAAGGAAAAACTCTAGGCACCAGCAGGCTAACATGCATGTGTGGTCCTTGTCAAAATTAGACGATGGGTAAAGGGATCTACTCAGATACAACCCAAGCCCTAGATTGTTTTATCGAAATGGAGGATGAGACTCCTGCATCTAAAAGATACATACGATCTTCTTTATTAATATTATTCAACAAAGGGCCGACAAAGAGCATACATCAAAAACCTAAAGCCACCACATGACACCAACAAACCCAACAATGGGTGAATACCATGTCAGCAAGGCCTTATGCCCGGAAAACACGAAAGCCACCTATCAACTAGGAAATGGGAATATCGCAAACCCCCAGACACCTAATACGTCCAAAACGTATCTACTTTCTCGAACACTTTGCAATTGTTTCTCCTCTAAACTTGTGTGCTTTGGATACAACTAACATGGACTGACGTTGTTTTCAGCAGAATTACCTTGGTGTCTTGTTTTTGTGCAGAAAATGAACTATCACGAAAAATCCCGAAAAATATACCAAAAATTATATTTCACCAGAAGATCCACGGAGCCAGAAGAAGAGACGGAGGGGAGGCCTGGGGGGCCCAGACCCACCCTAGGCGTGGGCCCACCTGACCCCGCGCCTGGTGGGGGTGTGGCCACCCCAGGCAGCTCCTCGGCCTCCCTCCGCGCCTATAAGTTGTCTTTCGACCTAAAAACCGAGGGGGGTTCGATAGTTTTCTAGAAAAAGTTCCGCTCCGCCGCCGCCACCAGAAACCAAGATTCAGATCCATAAACTCCGTTCTGGCACCCTGCCAGGACGGGGAATTTGGAGAGGATCATCACCATCGTCATCACCAACGCATCTCCATCAACCACCGATGTTTCCCTCATCCATGAGTGAGTAATCCCCCGCTGTAGGCTTGGGGATGGTAGGGATTGGATGAGTTCTATCATGTAATCGAATAAGATTTATTAGGGCATAGTGCCTAGTATCTCTATTAGTGCTATTTGACTTTGTTGCAACTTGTTGTGCTTAATGCTTGTCACTAGGGCCCGAGTGCCATGATCTCAGATCTGAACTTATTATTGAATCATTATGATAGTATTGTTTGTGATCTTATCTGCAATTTGTGTACACATATCATTGTCCGGATCCAAAGGCCCCAAAGTGACAATAATTGGGACAACCGGACGGGATGGTTGTAGTGTGAGGATCACATGTGTTCACGGAGTGTTAATGCTTTGCTCCAGTGCTCTATTAAAAGGAGCAACTTAATTGACAGTAGTTCTCTAGAGGCCCCACTGCCACGGGCTGGCTGGACAGAAGATGTTGTGCAAGTTCTCATTGCGAGCCCGTATGACTATATTTGGAGCACATGCCTAGGATTATTTAGTACTTAGATGCTTGTTATTATTTATGTTCAATGCCCTAGATCTTGAAGTTACATGTTTAGACTCGTCCATGCAACGCCCGTCCATCCATCCCTATGCCTACTGCACTCGAATCCTACTGTTACTGTTACTGTTACTATTTCTCCTATTTCACTGTTGCTGTTGTTGTTGCTACTACCAAGCTATTGCTACTAATAAACTTCTGTGAGCAAGAACTATTTCCAGGTGCAGCTGAACTGACAACTCAGTTGTTAAGGCTTCCAAGTATTCTTTGTCTCTCCTTGTGTTGAATCAATAAATTGGGTAATACTACCCGCGAAGATTGTTGTGATCCCCTATACTTGTGGGTCATCAAGACTATTTTCTAGCGCCGTTGCCAGGGAGCTATGGCCCACCTGGGACCCTCCAGGCTGCCTCCTCAAATCCACCTTCTTTCTCTCTCCCTAAAAACACCGGAAAACTTGCTCAAGCTCGAGTTCTTGCTGTTCTTTCTCGTGATTTTCGATCTCCTTGTTTAGCCCATCTCAAGTGCTGATTTTTTGAGGGATTGCTCCTTGGTATGTGCCTCCTCCACTTGTCCAATTAGATTTGGGATTGGTAGATTGTATCTTGAGTATTTGTTTTGCTATAGGTGACAGGTTGTTTGAGCTTGCATGCTTATTCTTTGCTTAGAAACTTTGTTTTGATGCATGTGTAGTCCTCTAGCAAGTGCCTATAGTAGTTGCTCATCATTTATCAACTTAGAAATCACTTGGTTTGATGGTTGTCTAAAAATTTCAGCAAGGAAGATGAGTGCTTATCCACTGAATCAATATGACTTGATGGTGCATGAGCCAATGAGGGTTCATCGTGAGGAGGCAATTTTCCCTTCCACATATCCATGCCATGAATTTATGAGAGCTGCGGGGATCCTCCAAGACTTCCAAACTATGGTTACAAATGCAGGGTTGGAACACTTTGTTGAAGGTGAACCAATCCAATATGTGAAGCTAACCATGTATTTTGTGCAGGACTTCCGGTTCACTTGGTCTACTTCTAATCCCATGGTCCATTATAAAATATATAATATACCTGTCGACCTGCCTTTTGCTGATTTCTGTGCAGCAATTAGAGTACCTCAGTGGGGATCTTGTGAGAAGGTCAAGGAGAGGCCCAAGTCACTTATTGATTTTTATACTGATATTTGCCAGGGTTTCGACTTCTCAAAGGAAAGTGGTAAAATTCGGAACAT
The DNA here is from genome assembly GCA_030063025.1 of Avena longiglumis. Taxonomy (NCBI): domain Eukaryota; kingdom Viridiplantae; phylum Streptophyta; class Magnoliopsida; order Poales; family Poaceae; genus Avena; species Avena longiglumis. The sequence goes on along the minus strand of CP125976.1, from coordinate 65,471,994 downwards.
TCAGCTCCCAGCTATTAGATACTTTTCCTATTTCATTACCAAGTGTGTTCTTGCTAGAAAGATTGCTAGGAAGTTATCTTCTTTTGATCTAGCTTTTATTGTAGCTGCTCTGAATAGGAATAGTTCTTACAGTCTTGGTGCTTTGATAGCTCACCGTCTCACCACCGACCATGAGAATGGTGGAATTTGTGGAGGTCTCATTGCTTCTAGGTTGCTAGCTTTCCATGGTTTAGAGCCTCATTATTCAGATTTTCAGTTCCCCATAGAGAGGCTTGATATTGAATCCATGATTCCTCATGGTTTTGTTTCCTTGGGGGCTAATGTGAGAAGTTTACCATATGAAATATCTTTTGCCCAGCAAGGTCGAAGCAAGGGTAGGACTGAGAAAATAGTTTATTTGCCTGCACCTGCTTTCTTTAACTTTGATAACAGGCAAGGATGGTCACTTACGGAGGAGAAGCTTGACACTTATGTGGGGGAACTCTCCCAGCAAGAGGAGAATGTTGAAGAGGATGCTGAAGACAATTCGGTTCAGCCCTCCAACTTGGGAGAGTCTTCATACTAGCACCCCTCATTTGATTGGGGAGCATCTTATTCTTCATCGCAGGTGCCTGGCTATGATCATTCCTATGATGACCCGCCAGCATGGGGGTACTATCCGCGTTATTGAGCCCCACTTAGGCCAAAATTCTAAGCTCGGGGGGAGGTATACCGACATCACACTCATTTATAGATCATGTTCGGTCGGTTCTTTGTATATCCATTGTTTTCGCTTTCTTTCTGGTTTTTGTTGTTTCTTTCTAAAAACCCAAAAATACCAAAAATATTTTTGTTGTTTCTCTTGGTTTGCCTTAAAAGAAAAATCCAAAAAGATTTTGCTTTGTTTGGTTCGCATTGTTTTTGTTTGGTTTTTCTTTGTTTGCTTGTTTCTAAAAAATCGAAAACACCAAAAATATTTGTTGTTCTTCTTTGGTTTTGTGAGTTCTTTGCAGGGTACAACCATCCTCCGTAGATTTTGGTTTCATGTTAATTATTCAAGTCACACAAGTGAAGGGCAGTAATGAAGATTAATACAACTCGAGGTGTGGTAAGAGGTTGGTAACGAACTCTATTTGTTTCATTTTTGTACATATACTCATCATTGTGAGCATGCTTAGCCTGTTTGTGTAAGGTGTATGTCATTATGGATGCTTAGTAGTTCTTGCTTGTCTATGATTAGCTCCAGCTTGCTAATAGTTTGTAGCATGTCATACGAATGTTTGCTTGCATTGTTTTATTCATACTTTGGTATGATATTGGGGTATCCTCCTCTGACTGTTCATGTGAATCGACTTGGCACATGCTCACGCATGCATATGACTAATCAATAGTCAGTAAGCCTCGATGATTTATTTTGCCTCAGAGTTCTTGTATCACTTTCATGCCATAGTTAGTCATATTTTGTTGCAAGCATGATTATGACAGCTATTGCTCTCTCGTTTGTCGCTCCCTTTCTATTGCTACCCTTCACTTGCACTGAGTAGGTGCTCTACATGTGCTTCCAACTCCCCAAAACCAATATTGCCATCTGTGTCCATTATACCTACCTATTAGCATCATTTGCTATTTTAGTGCATATTCCATATACCGTGTTTTCTTCCAAAATAAAATGTTTGTCTGTTTTGAGAAAGTTAGTTAGTAAATCTCTCACGAACTTGATGGCTCACTTTACTCCTTGCGCTTAATAATCCTGAACCATTGTGACTAGTCCATAAAAGTTATATGCTTGCTAATTATATATTGGGAGTCAGCAGTACCGTGCTGTCACGGGGAACGCTTTCAACACTTTTTGGATATCTTATCCAGTTAATTCCTTGCTCTTTTGTTTACGGATGTCAACGATGTGAAATAAAAGGGGAGTTTGTGAGTTCATGGAGTTTATACATTGTGTTAGAGAAACGCCTAGGCCGTTAGCCTAAGACATGCCTAATCATGGTGGAAACTTGCAACATCACTATAATGAGCATCTATGAAGCATCCTCAATAAAAAGCTATGCATATGGTAAATAAAAAGATTGCTGAGATGCTCATTGTCTGCTTGCCTTGTCATTTTGGTTATAGGAAAGCTCCTGTACCATGTGCAAGGGTACCCGTTAGGTTCTCGATGATATGCATGTATTTACAATGACAATAACTTTCAGGTGACCAAAGTTGAGTAGCATGCGGAGCGACCCTCGTACTCAAGGGACTTGGGATTTCCAGTCTATGGTCTGTCAAGCATATGATTCAGAGTGGACCTCACTTTCACTTTAACCACATGAAGATGCCTATGATAGGGGAAATGAGAGATCAAAGCTAATGAGTACCTTCCCTTCAGCATTGGGAAGCCTTTCAAACCTTCACAAAACCATTTTCACAACCTTGTTGAGTCACCACTTATTCTATGAGAACCTACTTGAGAGCATTGTTGTCATTCTTGTGTTTGTTTCAAAACTTGGTTAATTATGTCATGACTTTGATGCTTGTATCTCTCATATCTTTATCTCGAGTCTTCATGTGAACTTCAGAGGTGCCTTGGCATTTATATTGTGCTCTTCAAACAAAGGCAAGCGAGATACCAGTCTATCATACATTATTATGAGCATTGCAATGTTGCTTATGTTTATGTTTCATGCTACTTATTATTATTGAGTTGGTTTCTATTCATAGCTTGCAATGACTATTGAGTAGACTTAGTTGCATACTCTTTATTATGAATTGTCTAATCATCTACTCATGTGCTGAGAATATTTACATCATATGAAGCAAAGTGTTCGTGAAAGTTCTTTTATCGCACTCAGTTTTCAACTGAATTGCTTGAGGACAAGCAATAAGCTAAGCTTGAGGGAGCTGATACGTCCAAAACGTATCTACTTTCTCGAACACTTTGCTATTGTTTATCATCTAAACTTGTGTGATTTGGATACAACTAACACGGACTGACGATGTTTTCAGCAGAATTATCTTGATGTCTTGTTTTTGTGCAGGAAAAATTCTGGAAAATATGCCAAAAATTATATTTCACCAGAAGATCCACGGAGCCAGAAGAAGAGACGGAGGGGAGGCCTGGGGGTCCTAGACCCACCCCAGGCGTGGGCCCACCTGACCCCGTGTTGTAATTATGCCCTAGAGGCAATAATAAAGATGTTATTGTTATAATTCTTGTTCATGATAAAGTTTATATTCCATTCTAGAATTGTATTAAGCGGAACTTTGATACTTGTGTGGTTTATGAACAACACCGTGTCCCTAGTATGCCTCTATGGACTAGCTCATTAATTAATGATGGTTAAGGTTTCCTAAACATAGACATGAGTTGTCGATTAATAATAAGATCATGTCATTAGGAGAATGATATGATGGACAGACCCAAATCAAGCAGAGCAATTAGATCATGTCATCGTGTTCATCTTTGCGAAGCTTTATCTTATGTCAAATATTGTATTCCTTATACCATGAGATAATGCAACTCCCTAGTATCGGAAGAAAGCTTTGAGGTCATCAAACATTATCCTATGTGAGGGTGATCATAAAGGTGTCTCTCAGGTAATCGGAAAGTACTTGTTGGGTTGTATGTATCGAGATGGGATTTGTCCCTCCCAAGTCGGAGAGATATACTTCGGGCCCACTCGGTAATCGATATCAACACCGCTTGCAAGCACGTGGTTAAGGAGTTGATCACAAAGTGATATCGGATTATGGAACGAGTAAAGTACTTGCCGTGAACGAGATTGAACAAGGTATGCCGATACCGACGATCGAATCTCGGGGCAAGTAAAATATTGCGTGACGAAGGGAATATATATGGGATTAATTGAATCCTGGCATCGTGGTTCATCCGATATGATCATCGATGAATATGTGGGAGTCAATATGGGTTTCCAGATCCCGCTGTTGATTATTGATAGAAGTGTCTACATATTCTCGAACCCGTAGGGTCACACACTTAACGTGTCTCGACGCTAGGATAGAATGGATAAATGGTTTATGAGTTTTTTTTCGGAGTCTCGGATGAGATCCAGGACATCATGAGAGGTTCCGGAATGGTCCGGAGAATAAGATTCATATAAAGGAAAGCAGTTTTTGGATTTCGGAATCGTTTTGGAATGTTCGGTATTGTGTCGGAAGGTTCTAGAAGCTTCCAGAGTGGGACCAACGTGGCCCCACTTTTCGGTGGGGTGCGTGGGCCTACGAGGGAGTGCCCTAGACGCATTGGGACAGGGGCACAAGGCCCCATAGGCCCAGCCGGCCAAAACCCTAGGGGAAACCCTAGGAAACCTTCTAGAAGGGGGGAGACTTGCCCCCCACTCCACCCTTGGGGCCGCCGCCCTAGGTCTTGGAGGAGGAGGCAAGGGGGACGGCCAACCCCCTATATAAGGTGGGCAGGGGGTGCACCCTCCCCTCACCCCAAACCCTAGCCGCCAGCTGCTTCCCCACCTCTCTCTCTCTCTCCCGACTGCGTGTAGGCGAAGCCCTGCTGCAGAAACTCTCCACCATAACACCACGCCGTCGTGTTGTAGATCCAATCTATCTCTCCACCCCACTTGCTATACCGATGAAGGAGGATACGTCGCGGCACCGTATGTGTGCATCTCTCAGAGGCGCTGCCACTTGCAGCGTTGGATCGGATCAGATCGTGAGGAGGAGAAGGCGAGTACGACTACACCAACCACGTTCTGTTGAACGTTTCCGCTGTGCGATTTCTTCAAGGGTATGAAGATCTCATCTGACCCTCTCGTTGATTGCATCTTCTAGATTAGATCTTGGCTTTCCCGTTCGCATCCGTAGAAAATTTTGATTTACTATGCTGCGAAACCCTTCAGTGGTATTAGAGCCAAGTTCTATGCGTAGATGTGTTTCACGAGTAGAACGCAACATGCTTGTTGCGGGCATTGATGTTTTCTATTGCAAGCCTCTTTTTGTGTACTTCTTATGACGCGGGATAGTGAGATCGAAGCGGTATAGGCCAACTTTACACGACCTCGTTCGCGAGACCGGCTTCGCACTTGACGTGTGGCTTGTTCCACACATGCGACTGGTGGATGCCAGTTTCTCTCACTATAGTTGTCATGGGATTTACACCAGATGTTGGCAACCATCATATCACCGTTGTGGCTTTCTATAGTTAAGAATCGTTATTAGCTTGATACTCCCATAAGCCACGTAAAACATGCAACAACAAAGTAGAGGTGTCTAACTTGTTCTTGCAGGGAGTGTTTTGTGATATGGTATGGCCCAAGATGTGATGTGTATGTTGTATGCAATGATCATGTTTTGTAATATTTCACGACTTGCATGTCGATGAGTACACAACCGGCAGGAGCCATATGGTTGTCCTTATAATTGTGTATGACCTGTGTGTCAACTTCTTATACGCCATGTAATAGCTTCACCTTATAGCTAAGTAGTTAGCAATAGTTGTAGTTGCTATTCGTGGTGGAGGCAATCATGGTGGAGTGATGGATATCATGCGGGCGCGCACAAGATGGAGATCATTGCGCGAAGATTGGCTATACCATGTCACATAAAATTATATGCATGTGATGTTTATCCTTTTATGTATTTTATTATGCTTAGATCGCGACGGTATCATTATAAGATGATTCCTCACTTAAAGATCAAGATAAAATTGTGTTCTCCCCATGTATGCACCGTTGCAAAAGTTCGTCGTGTTCAAGTCGTGATGATCGGGTGCTATAAACTCTACGTTCACATACAACGGGTGCAAGCCAGTTTTGCACACACGGAAATACTTGGGTTTGACTTGACGATCCTAGCATGTACAGACATGGCCTCGGAACACACGAACTGAAAGGTTAAGCATGAGTCATATCAATGATATGATCGTCACTTTGTTGTCCACCATTGAAACCACATCTCTTCTCGTGAAGATCGGATTAGGTGTGGTAAATTTGGATCGTGTTCACTAAACAACTTGAGGGATGTTGAATTTAGTGGGAGTTCATCTAGTAATTTGATTAAGTTGAACTAGTTATCATGAACATAGTCTAAATTGTACTTGCAAATTTTGTAGATCAAATGGCTAAGTCCAACTTCAACTTCAACGGTTTTGCTGAGAAAGAAAAGCTTAAGAACAATGGGTCTAAATTCACCAACTGGTTCCGCAATCTGAGAATCATTCTCGCTGGCGGACAAAAGGACTATGTCCTTGAGAAAGCGCTAGGTGACGCCCCTGCTATAGATGCACCGGTTGATGAAAAAGCTGTTTATCAGTCGCGCAAAGATGATTATGGAGTGATTAAGAGTACCATGTTGTTTGCTATGGAATCGGACCTTCAAAATCGTTTTGAGGAGTTCGCCGGGCCCTTTGAGATACTTGAGGAACTGAAAACCATGTTTCAGACTCAGGCCCGTTCTGAGAGATATGAGATCTCTGAGAAGTTTTTTAACTGCAAGATGGAGGAAGGGAGTTCCGTTAGTGATCATGCCATTAAGATGTCGGGCTACACTCAACGTCTTGAGCAACTGGACTGCAAGATTCCATAAGAGCTCAAGATTGACAGAGTTCTGCAATCACTCCCTCCTAGCTACAAAGGTTTTGTAGTTACTCACAATCAGATTGGTTCCACTGATACAATCACTGAGATCTTCGCTAAGCTGAAAGCTGCGGAGGTGGATATCAAGAAAGATAATCATGTTTTGATGGTCAATAAGACCCCTAGCTTCAAGAAAGGTAAGGGTTTAAAGGATACGGATGTCGCCTAGAGGGGGGTGAATAAGCGATTAAAACTTTTCCTAGAGTGGCTCAACAAGGGAGGAATAAAACTAGTGTTTACTTTGTAAAGCACAACCTAGAAACAACTAAGGTTTACCTATGTGCACCAACAACTTATGCTAAGCAATACAAGCAACAAAGTGATAGAAAGATATATATATTACTTCAAGCATGAAGGCTATCACAATGTAAAGTGCATAAGTAAAGAGCTCGGGTATAGAGATAACCGAGGCACGCGGGGACACCGATATTTTACCGAGTTCCTCCCAACATGGAGTACGTCTCGTTTGGAGAGGGGGTGGTATCAAACCACCAAGGCCACAAAAGGCCTCCCTTATTCTCCGGTGAATCTCACCTTAATGGGATCGATCCATGCTTCCACTATCGGTGCACTTGTCGGTGGCAACCGGAACCTCTCACAAGGTTGGGGCACAACTCCGCAACTTAATTGGAGGCTCCCAACAAATGCCACAAAAGGCCTCAAAAAATGCCACCAAGGCCACAATGCCACCAAGGCCACAAAACCGTCTAGGGTTCCAAGAACCCAAGAGGGACAAGCTCCAATGAGCAACTCAAACCAAATCCTCCGAGGAGAACTCAAACCGATGCACCAAATGCAAATGGCAAGAAAACCACAAAGGTGTTCAAATCCTTCTCTCCCAAATTCCACCAAAGCTACAAAAGCTTATGGGGAAATAAGAGAGGAAGAACAATGGAGGAAATCCACAAAAGACTCCAAGATCTAGATCCCAATATGTTCCCCTCACTTAGAGGAAAGATTGATTGGTGGGATTGTAGATCTAGATCTCCTCTTTCAAATCCCTCAAGAATATGCAAGAATCATTGGAGGGATTGAGAGAAATCAAGCTCAAGAAGGTCAACAATGGAGGGGAAAACTTGCAACAATGGTTTTGAAACCATTGGGGAAGAAGGCCCCTTATATAGGTCCCTCCAAAATCCAACCGTTGCAGCCCAAAAACGCGATTCCCGGTACTACCGGACTTTTCCGTACTCTGGACTTTCCGACTACCGGACATTTCCTGGGGTTCCTGGGACTCCAAACGCATTTTCTCTCTGCGCTCCCCGGTACCAAAAAGCGGTACTACCGGATCCTGGTCCGGTATTACCGGTCATCACAGAACGAAAACATCCATAACTTTTGCATCCGGACTCCGATTTTGATGATCTTGGGCTCGTTTCGAAGAGGACAACAACCTCTATAAGATCATGCAAAGAAACATCATAGTCCAGAAAGGGAGAATAGATCCAAATGACGAAGTAAAAATCTTCTACCGCGCTAGGTACTAAAATGCGGTACTACCGCATTTTGGTACCTAGGAGGGCAGTGGCATTTGGCAACTTGCCAAAACCTACTGCCGCGCCAGGTACTAAAATGCGGTACTACCGCATTTTGGTACCTAGGAAAATTCAAACCTCTATAACTTTTGATTGGTAACTCCGATCGACCCGATTCCAATTGCGTTGGAAAAAGGACGACATGGGATACCCTATGAAAGGTGAAAATATTGGTTATGACCAAGTGAGAATGTATCATGTATAATAATGTGAGATACCTCACTTGGTGAGAAACCGAAAAGCTTCCAAGATCAAAATCGCAACAAGATACAAATGGAAGATCCGATTTTGATGAACAAGAGCTTGTTATGGATATTACCACAAGCTCTATATCCTCACATGGATAAGACCAAATAACAACCAAATATGATGATGCAAATATGCAAAGTTTTGATCTCTCTCCGAATGATGTGACCGAATTACTCATACGAGAGCCCCTCTTAATAGTACGGTTATCTATCCTAAACCCGGTCTCACACACACAACGTGAGACCGGCAAAAGGGAAAACCTATCAATATTATACCTTTGCCTTGAGCATTCCACTTGAGCTCGATGTAGACAATCTTTCCCTTCTCAAGATGTAACGCATTTCTTGATTCTTCATCATCGATCCATGATCACCGAGGATGGCAAGCCTCAAACATGAGATCTTCTATAGATGGCGCATTTTGAGCTTGCTCATCACATCTTATTCTCATTTCATCGACCTTGAAGCCAACACATGCTCCAAGCGATGCTAATGGACAAATCCTACAAGTATAACTTAATACACACATTAGTCCACGAAGATTGTCATTAATTACCAAAACCACACATGGGGGCCCAACATGTTCTTTCAATCTCCCCCATTTTGGTAATTGATGACAATCCCTTTAAGAGGGTTTAGATAAGGAATATTAATGAATAAAATGGTAATACCAATATTAAATACTACAAAAGTATGTGATATTGGTACCACCACCATATATAGAGCAAACTCGCCCACAATCTATGCATGTGTGATGAACTTGAATTTCATTGCATATATTGCCAATCATTATCATTGGTGGAGTTTCCTCTATATATACCACATGATAAGCAACAACAAAGATGCAAGAGCATGAGAGGCAAATGCACAAGAACAAACTCAATGCATAAACCAACTTACCTTAAACCCTCTAAAACTTCTCCCCCATTGGCATCGATTGCCGAAATGGATGACAAGTTCTAGAAGGAAAATATAGTAATAATTCCTCCAAAGGTGTGCCTTCGCACATATCCAATGATGAATACTTGGGAGGGAGTAGAATTATATCGAGGATCCGAAGATTGCCAAAATAAAGTCAAATGATGCAAGCAATTTACAAGATCCGACAAACCAAATGAAAACAATGAATGATTCCAAAAGGAAGCAACAAGATGTTATGGTATGAGCAAAAGAGTGCTTCAAATAACAAATAGAGAAGCTCCCCAAGATTTGGGCACAATTGTAAAATAAATGCATTGGAATACGTAATGCACAAATATGGAATCCTTTCTCCCCCATAAGCATTTAAAGCACAACAAATGAGAAAGAAGACAAATGAGCATTATTAAATGAATTAGATGAGCTCCCCAAAGATAATGCACCAATTATGATAATTGCATTTGGGATCAAAGGTGCATAATCATGGAATCCTTGCTCCCCCATAACCATTTAAAACACAACAAATGTGAAAGAATGCAAATGAGTATTATTAAATGAAGTAGATGAGCTCCCCAAATAGCATGCACCAATTATGATAATTGCATTTGGGAACGAGGTGCATAGTCATGGACTCCTCACTCATCCAAATTCATTTAACAATACAAGACATGAAATAACAAATATGAGTGTCCGAAGATGCAAACAACAGGAACAAGCACTCATAGGAAAATAAATTTGGAAGCCACCGAAGAATCAAAAGGAATAGAAAGGTGGTCTCCAAGGATTACAAAATCAACTAAAATTATCTTCTCATATGTGTATATGTCTCTAAGTGGAAAATATCACAAAGACATATTCCAAAGAAGAAATATGCACACATAAAGAAGATTATACAAGAAAGCACATGAAAGGCAAAAATGAAGTCATAACATATTGTTGCCTGCCAAAACTCACCGGCGAGCAGCGACGAGCAACACGAAGAGCCGGGAGGCTCCCAGAACTGCTGGTGGGCCCTGGTCCCTCGGGCAACGGCCCGCAAAACTCCGCAGCGTCACGGCTTGGTTCGAGGGCGTGCCACCTGACCTATACCTGGTCAGGAAGGTGAAGGATTGCTCCGATTGATTTCCTGCATGGTAAACAAGTATACGTAAAATTCGAGCCGTGACCGGCTCCCAGGTTTCCCCGTGAATCGGCTCCTAGAGCCGATTATCCCATGGTTCTGCATTAGATTTACGATAACATGGGGTTTTGCTTGATCGCTACAAGTTAAATCGATCTACGACAGTTTAATGTTTTCACCACGTAACTGGAACGTCCTACACGTAATTGAGCCTGGTATGTACAAAAGATGAAGAATACTAATCCTAGAGGAGGCCTAATAACCAACGTAAAGTCAATTACCGGAACAACTTCTCTAGAGCGAGTAAACTGCGTCTTTATGTACTACTGGATCGTTCAACCCGTTTGTAAGGCCTGACTACGTAGATATCAAACTAAACCTTGGCGAGCAAGGCACAACCATAACAGATCGAATCAGCTAAATAAAGATCAAGCAAGATGCTACCCTCGCACTTGGGGAACGGTGCAAAGGTAGCGAGATAACTAGAGGCGGCATAACTTTAAACAATTATAGCGAAAAACACCGATGCTAGCCTCAACAAATCTATGATAGTAGTGTTACTCGCCATCAACAAGGCTTGATCGAGTAACACTAAATAACGATAGTAAGTAAAATCGCCTAGATCGCAAGATGCGATCTAGGCAAGATGACATATTACGAAAGAAACCCTAGAAACAAGGGGTGGCGATGCGCCGAGATTGTGTTTGTTGTGAACGTGATTGTCCTCTTTTCTCGATAACCTTAGGTACATATTTATAGTCCGGAGACTCTCTACTTTTGGAATAACTCTACAACTCTATCTTTACCTAAACTGAAACGGAACCTAAAATGAAACGAAACCTACTATGATACAAGATACACGGGCAATTTAGCCCAAATCCACGCACTAGGCCAATCCAACAACACGTTGAATATATGTATCTTCCAAGCCCATCTTGATCACGGCCCATCTCCTCCTTTGGCCAAAATATGGCGATAACACATGCCCCCCTGGTTTTGGCAATGATAATTCCAAAACTATTCTCGATGTTTTTTCTTCCCTCTTTTTTTTGTATCGGGTTGCGCGTTGGATGAATGCGTTGCGAACAGGATAAATCACGCCACCCCTTCATCATGATGCCCTGTCTTCTCAACTCCTTCACAGTGCATGATTTGACGATTTTGGCAGCACATTCTGGGAAACCGCTATGGCATTGAACCGTCTCTCCACTATTCCCCTTATTTAAATCCATCTAAGCAGTTCGCAATCCCCATCTTCCTCCAAAGAGCCCAAAACCCTTCTTCTCCTTTGAAAAACCCTCTTTCTCTGCCATGGCCTCCTCTGCTTCCTCTGGCCTGTCCTCCCACGCCTCCAACAGCATCAGTGAACGAGAACCGATGCCAGAGCACCGCCACGGGCGTCTGATACTCGCCCCGATGGTGGGGACGAAGGGCTGATTTCGTCTGGTCGGAGGACGATGCGTCCTCGACGGCGAGAGAGCCTCGTTCCTCGTTGACGGGAACCGGAGGCGATAAGCGACGCCTGGTCTTGGGGACGTCGAGTCCTCCGACGAGGAGGAGAATCGGAGAAGACACCTCCTCCGACAGTACCCACGACGAAGCGCTTCGCGGGTCCAGCGAACAATCAAGATGACGACAAGGACGAGGAGGCCCCCTCTTCTTCAAAGAAGGCGGTGAAGACGACGCCGGCAGCAGCGCTGAAGACAGCGAACGAGACGGCGGCGACGACAGCGGCGACGATCTCGACCTTTAGATTAGGAACCATTAGTAGTAATAGTAGTAGTAAGCTCCCCTTTTGTAATCAATCTTTTGTAAGCACTCAGCTTCCGAATGAATGAATGAAAAATCCGCTTCTCGAAGATTGTCTTTTTCGCCCCAATTTTGCCGATAGCCACAATAAGTCGAGGCCCCAGAAGCCGATAGCAACGTATCGGCTTTCACCTTGTTACATTCACACAGTCAACCAAGCCACAGCTCGAAGAGCCGATGCACATCGGCTTTCCCAACAACGTTGACAAGGTCAAACTTGGTCGCATACTTAGGCAAACCTAAACGGTCACTTCTTAGTTTCAAATGGTAACCTGCGACCCTCAACAAGAACCCTCAATCCTCAACTGATTTTGAAGAGAAGGTCCGGGCGACAATTTCTCCAGTAGCTCGTACGTGTAAACTGGCACCTGTTTGTAACATGTGTGAACCTCTAGAGTCGATGACCGTGCATCGGCTATATATTTTTGCTTTTATTCGGCCGATTTCCAGCATCGGCCCCCACATTTTTACTGTCCATCGTCTCACGTGCTTTTACTTGGCCGATTTCGTGTATCGGCCCCCAAGTTTCACTGTCCATCATCCCACATGTTTGGGAAATATCTCTTGAGATGTTGACCGTTGACCGCCATCGAATTTCACGTCCGACTCCTCAAGCATGTACGCGTTTCCTCTTAAAACTTGATCGACCTGCACGCCCGTGCCAATTTGGAGACCATTTACCATATGTTGCATCCTTAGTCCCCAACGGCAACACAGCTTCCCATACCAGATCACCTACGTGGAACTCCTTTGGCTTCACTTTCTTGTTATATGCACGAGCTACCTTGGCCTTGTTCTCCTTGATCTTCTCAAGCGACCACAGCCTGAGCTCAGTTACATCCTCAATACTGTCACTCATCAGGGTTGCATATTCTTCAATTGTTAGATTGTCCTGAAAAGTGACACGTCTCGATCCAGCCGTAATTTCCCAGGGCAATACGGCTTCTTATTCATATACTAGATGGTATGGCGAGGTTTTAATCGCCCCATGGCATGACATGCGATAAGCCCACAATGCCTCTGACAAAACCTCGTGCCAACGCCTAGGGTGCTCATCGACTTTTCTCTTGATCAGCTTGATGAGGCTCTGGTTGGATGCTTCAGCTTGCCCATTCGCCTGAGCATAGTATGGAGATGATCGATCAACTTAATCCGTGTCCTCGCGAACTTCCTAAACTCCGAGAAATAAAGACCGAACCTCCATCGGTTGTGATAGTTTTGGGGAATCCGAATCTATGGATGACATGTTCTTTCACAAAGTTGATAACATCCTTTGAGTTTACGATTTCATCGGGACAGCCTCCACCCATTTAGTGAAATAATCTGATGGCCAAAATCCACATGTGGCCTTTGCTTGATGGAGGATTGATTTTGCCGATCATATCCATGCCCCAACCTCGGAATGGCCAAGGCTTGATGATGGGGTTCATTGCCTTGTGGTACCATCTGAATTTTTCCAAATTTCGACATGCTTGACACCCTTTGTAGTACTTGAAACAGTCCTCAAGCATGGTGGGCCAATAAAACCGATCGTCGATCAACCATTTCATCTTGTGAGCGATTGGTGAGTTCCACAGCGCCTTCGTGTACCTCGTGTAGGAGCCGATTGGCCTCGGTCCCGGACATTTGAGCAATAACCCTTCCAGTCCTAAAACATGTCATCCCCAATAAGCACATACTTCATGGCCTTGTACCTTATCCGTTTAGGTGCCCCAGCGAATCCTTCAAGTAATTGAAGATATCGGCTCTCGATCGTCGACTTCGAGGCATGCACGAACATCGGCTCCCTCTGCTACATCCTTGTAGCTGAAGCCATTGTGCAAGATCATTTGCTTCTATGTTGCGACCGCGGATCCAGTGAAGTTTATGTCTGCGAACTGCCGCGCCATCACGGCGGTAAACCATAATGGGAAGAGGGACTCGCGCTCACACTTGTACTCCTCCGTGAGTTGGGAAATCACCAACTTGAATTCTCCAAAAATTTCCACTGCTTCTGCTCCGGCTTCGAGGTGTAACTCCATTCCCTTGCGTATCGCCTCGTGCTCGGACATTGTTGGTGCGAGGTAGACAATCGATGGAGAAGGAAAATGTTGCCCCCCGGGGCGACACGAGTAAAATGCCGATGCCGCAGCCATCGTCACAAACCGATCCGTCGAAAAACATAGCCCACGCTCTTATAGACAGTGCTGCTATGTTAGTGTTGATCCTTTCAGCGATAAGGTCGGCCAACGCCTGTCCCTTAACTGCTTTCGCGGGTTGATACCGGATGTCAAACTCTGATAATGCAAACATCCATTTGCCCAGTCGGCCTTTTAACATAGGAGCCGACAGCATGTGCTTTATGACGTCTGATTTGCATATGATGATGATCTCTGCTGATAGCAAAATGTGGCGCAGCTTGGTGCAGGTGAAAAACAGGCAGAGGCACAACTTATCGATATCAGGATACCTTGTCTCTGCGTCCAGCATCCTTCTGCTTATGTAAAATCACGCTCGCCCATCATAAACTTGCACCACCACCGAGGCGATGGGCGTGCCATCGACAAGTAAATGTAGAACGGATCCGGCTGAGGTGGAACCAACATCGGAGGCTTTCGGATATTCTTTGATCTCGTCAAAGGCTCGTTGTTGTTACGCCCGGCGGAATTCCTCGTCGATTTAATTTTCACCGGTCCATGAACGGCTCTATTCTTCCGACAGATTGGAGATGAATCTTCCGAAGTTGATCTTGCCGATGAGACTGCGGTTCTTTCTTTGTAGTGGGTGGCTTCATTGTTCGTGCTTGCCTCGACTTTTCAGGCCGATCTCAATTCGCGTTCATGGACCAAAAACCCAAGAACCGACCGGCCCGTCCGAAGGCACACTTCTTTGGATTCATCCGTAGGCGAATTTTCTTGTTCGGTCCAGACGCGTTGTAGATCGTCCAAGTGTCCTTGCGCTGAAGCGGACTTGACCACGTCATCAATGTAGATTTCCACCCGGCCGATCATATCATGGAAAATATAATTCATGGCCCTTTGGTACATGGCGGCATTCTTCGATCAAAGCGTCATGACTACATACTCGAACAACCCCACCGAACAGGACTCGAATGCAGTCTTGTGTATGTCTTCGAGCCATAAAATTTGGTTATAACCGCATTGCCATCCATGAAGCTCAAGATCTTATGACCAGCCGCTGCGTTGATTAACGTTTCTGCTACCGGCATCGGATACTCATCCTTTGGGGTAGCTCTATTGAGATCCCGAAAATCTATGGCAACACGCCAGCGGCCATCCTTTTTCTCTACAGGTACGATACTAGAAATCCACTCGATACTTGCATGGCGATTAACTTGGTCATCAACATTTTCTCGACCTCTTTCTTGACTTCTTCCGAATTTCGCCTTCATTTGCCGTGCTTCTTTAAGCCGAAATCCTTTTTAAGCGGAGTCGATGCTCAATGATGCTCTGTCTAACCTGCATCTCTCAGTAGTCCCAGCGATCTAGATATTGTTTCAACAGGGCTATCATCGGGCCCCGCAGACCCGGATCTAACTTCTTGCTGATTAATGTTGGTCGTGGCTTATCCCCAGGACCAATGTCGATCTCTTCTAGTTCATCAGCGGATGTAAACCCATACCCTAGCTTTCCGTCCCCTGTCAAATCGATGCTAAACACAGGGCAAGCAGTAGGTGAGGATAACAAAAATAATTTGGGCCGATTGCCTGAATCGGCCCCCCTTTTGATTGCATTAGTCAAGGATGGTCTACACCTTATTGTTTTACAATGGCAGGGCATCTCCCTGCTACGACTACGTGATCTGCTTGTCGTATGATTGCTGCTTTTTATTTTTCATGGCCGATCGCGAGGATCGGCCGTACCACGTATGATCGTGGACTTTTCTACTCTGTCAGGCCAGTGGATAAGACCAGCCTCACCCCGTTTTTTGTAGCTTCAATGCACTCACAGCCGTCTAAACTGATTCCAGAGATCGGCTCTTGGTCTTCTGCTTCCCAGACGTTCATGCCAGCTATGGAAATCTCGATAGAATCATCTGCATGGATGACCTCCACTTCATCTCCGTCCCACTGTATTAGGCACTGGTGCATCGTGGATGGAATGCAGCAATTAGCGTGAATCCAATCCCTTCCTAGCAAGACAGTAGGTACTTTTGCTGTCCACGAAAAATGACGTGGGTATGGTTTTCCTGCCTTTATCGGATCACGTTCGACGCCTTGCGTTTCCAAGATCGACCGTTGAATTCGCTTAACGTGACGTTGGTTTTGATCAGATCTGCAGTGGAGCGTCCCAAACGTCATAGCATGGAGTATGGCATGATATTGACTGCCGCTCCGGTGTCCACCAACATCTTGCTGACAGGTTGCCCATTGATGTAACCTCGTGAGTACAGGCTTTCGGATGTTTGTAACCCTTCTCACGTGGCTTCTCAAATATATAACGGCCGTGGGCGCGATCGAGCGTGCCACCGATAACTCATTGGTTCTTGGCGCCTGAATTACGGCGGAGTATGAACACCATGTTTGTACCGGCCGATGTCGTGCATCGGCTTTTATTGGTTTAGGCGCCACTCTTTCCTTGTCGGGCGGTCTCCGTTTCCAAGGTCGCCTAATTTTGGCCCTAGATCGGGCGCTTTCTTTAAAGCGTGGAGATCTGCGCTTGACTTCCTCCAAGTTACGCAGCCGCTGCACTCTACGCTTTTGGGTATGTCTGAGTCCGTCGGGACACCACCTTGGACGGTGACATCTGTCTTCTTCCTTGTCATCCCTTGGCTTCTCGAGGTCCTTTGCTCGAGCGGACTCCCTGTGATGGCTCTGAGGTGGGAGAGGCCCTAGACGTTTGAACACTGAAACTGGCCTCGTGTCCTCCTTCTGCTGTCCACATTCCGGGCAGTTGTCGACTGTAGGAAATCGGCTCATTCCCGTGTCCCAGCAATACTTGAAGAAAGGACAATCCCAATGTTTGTCTGTGCCTTCCTTTTCTTTTGACGGTCCCCTAGCGAGGTGCTCATATCCTTCATCGTCTCCATCGCCGGTATTTGTTGGTCATCTTGACGCTCATACTTGTTAAGGAGATTGTGGAATGTGGCTTCGATACCGCTCTCCTCACTGTTCCTCTGTTAAGTACCGCTTTGTCATTGTGGCGGGCGGTCGCATGGACCAGCCTCCTTTCTTTCTTTGCCCCAGAGCGACCACCTTCCTCCTTGCACGTGTCATGGTGGTACCGCACCGCCATATTAACACCGACGAAAAATCCAGGTGGCGCCTCGCGAGCTTGAGTTCTATCATGTTGGCCGGAAATGGGTTTGTGTCCACTTTCATGGCGAACGCCCAAGGATCGAACGGCCTTGTTCTATCGCCATTTGGATTTGGCGGCGTAGCTCTTGCAATCATTGGTGGTGTGGGTGAGCAGTGATGCCACTTGCGGTATGGTCTCCGTTCATTTCACGAGTCGTGGGATTTTATGGCCTTCGGTAACCTCACCGCTTCTCTTTCAGCGATAAATCGAATATCTGCTCGGCTTTGCTCACGTCAGTCGAACCTTTTGCGTGCCCTTGCTTTCACCCATTTGCAAGATCGGTGCGCCCCGAGCCCATTCAGCCACGGCCACCTCCTGGTCTTGTGTAGGATCATCTTCTTCAGACGACCAGGCCTATCGGACGCTTGAACTTGTCTTGGTATAACTCGGTGGCGCTGTTCATACATCGTCGGTTACGGGCCATGTCGCCAATGAGTTGTACTCTACTTGAAAGCCAGATCCTTGATGGGTGCTTAGAGACCAACACCGCCAGCTCATTGCTTCCTTCTCGATTAAACGAGCCGAGTAACATCGGTTCTTGACGGTCTGAAGCTGGATGTACTCGGCTACCGTTCTCCCTCGCCCTTTTGTGCAGTCTGCAATGCCACCTCGGTAGCCTCTAAATGATATTGGATGTGGAACTGCTCTTCCGTTGCTTCCAGTCTGAATCGAATCGGTGGCGTGAGGTGTACCACCCAAAAAGCCTGTCGAGATTGCGCAAAAAACCTTACGCCATCGATCCGATGCGAAATTATGCCTAGTTGTGCGGTATCGGCTTCGTGCTCGATCGAGCTCGACCCTTCGACCGCTAAACCGTGAGAACTCGGGAGCCGATACTTGGGTGGCGGAATCGGATCAAACTTCGTTGGGGTACGGCTTTGAATAGCCGATTGTCCTTCTCTTGACGCAAGCCGAACTGGTCTCTCAAGATGGTACGGATTTGCTCCTTTGTTTGAGCTGCAGGGCTAGATTCTCATGACTTGTTCGATGGCATACTTGGCTAGCACGCTTTGTTTGTCGGCGTCCATCGGACATCGCTGCTCGAACGCTTCGCCTCAAGATCCCCGGGGAACCCCTGCCAGAAACTCCTGCGGTTGCAATCTGGTTGGTGCGTGCAGTTATTGCGATCCGACGTAGGTGCATATATATCCGTGTGGGATTTCCTTAGGTGGCTCAAACAGGAATTGGCAATCGCTGGTCGCCTCAACCTTGTAGACGACGTGACGCCTGCTCTGGCGGCTCTGGAGTCTGAGTGTGAATGGTAGCGTGGCCTGGTCTGGGCGGTATTTCTCCTGGTGAGTCCCTAAAGCGGGCCCGACGGAGAATCGATGTTTCATGATCTCTTGAACTACGAACTGCGACCCGCTCGAAAGCGTTCACCAGGCTCTCAGAATGGCGGTGCAGAGAATGAGCCACCATGTAGTTGACTTCCTGTCGTAGAGCTCTGGTGCGCTCCTCCGAAGGAACAGACAGATCCACCTCATCAAGAGCACCCTCGGGGGAGAACCCCCTCCACTTGATGCCATGCTTACGGGTCCTCTCAAAAGAGCCGATGAGATCGGCTTCGAAGAGATTTCTGATCTCATCGTACTTCGCCTTGTGCTCTTCAGGCGTAAATGCGTGGTCGGTCATTCTCCATCGCAGCGTCGGATGTTGATGTAGATGTTGTTGAAGGTCCCACCGGGCGTGCCAGAATGTGTTGCCTGCCAAAACTCACCGGCGAGCAGCGAGCAACACGAAGAGCCGGAGGCTCCAGGCTGGTGGGCCCTGGTCCCTCGGGCAACGCCCGCAAAACTCCGCATGCGTCTGGCTTGGTTCGAGATGCCACGACCTATACCTGGTCGGAAGGTGAAGGATTGCTCGATTGATTTCTTGCATGGTAAACAAGTATCGTAAAATTCGAGCCGTGACCGGCTCCCGAGTTTCCCGTGAATCGGCTCCTAGAGCCGATTATCCCATGGTTGCATTAGATTTACGATAACATGGGGTTTTGCTTGATCGCTACAAGTTAAATCGATCTCTGACGGTTTAATGTTTTCACCACGTAATCGAACGTCCTACGTAATTGAGCCTGGTATGTACAAAAGATGAAGAATACTAATCCTAGAGGAGGCCTAATAACCAACGTAAAGTCAATTACCGAACAACTTCTCTAGAGCAGTAAGCTGCGTCTTTATGTACTCTTGGATCGTTCAACCCGTTTGTAAGGCGACTACGTAGATATCAAACTAAACCTTGGCGAGCAAGGCACAACCATAACAGATCGAATCACTAAATAAAGATCAAGCAAGATGCTACCCTCGCACTTGGGGAACGGTGCAAAGGTAGCGAGATAACTAGAGGCATAACTTTAAACAATTATAGCGAAAACACCGATGCTAGCCTCAACAAATCTATGATAGTAGTGTTACTCGCCATCAACAAGGCTTCAAAGACGAGTAACACTAAATAACGATAAGTAAAAATCTGCCTAGATCGCAAGATGATCTAGGCAAGATGACTACGAAAGAAACCCTAGAAACAAGGGGTGGCGATGCCGAGATTGTGTTGTTGTGACGTGATTGTCCTCTTTTTCTCGATAACCTTAGGTACATATTTATAATCCGGAGACTCTCTACTTTTGGAATAACTCTACAACTCTATCTTTACCTAAACTGAAACGGAACCTAAACTGAAACGAAACCTACTATGATACAAGATACACGGGCAATTTAGCCCAAATCCACGCACTAGGCCGATCCAACAACACGTTGAATATACACATTTTCCAAGCCCATCTTGATCACGGCCCATCTCCTTCTTTGGCCAAAATATGGCGATAACACATATATCAATAAGATTTTTTGCTTCAAGGCATGGCCAAAGGCTCACATATATCTTATTGTACATTAATGAGCTTCAAACACCAACACACTACATATATTACAACTATCACCAAGGGAAAAGGAGAAAGTTGAAATATATGGAGAAAGGCAACAAGTATCATAAGATAAAATAGACTAGCAAAAATCTCACTATTGCATATGAGAGAAGTTGATGAAATGATAGGCAATAAAATTGCTAGATTTACATATTTGGGATTGGAGGATCATATGCATGATTTTGTATAGTCCCAACTATATGTAGTCATCTCAACTTATACCACATTTACAATAGAGAGTTCTATTAAAACCAAGGCTAGAACTACAACAATTACAAACACATGAATTCATGCTAGAAGGCAACCGACTAACGATTGGAATCAAGATATATGAGAATGAGAAAGAGATACTTGTTACCGAGATATAATTGGTAGGATGTAGAGTATATGAATTCGTTGATCATCCTAGCTTGACTCAACTTTTCATGTATGCACCACTTCTTCAAAATTGAAAGACAAGCATCCAATATATCTCCAATGTACCTAAAACACAATTAAGTACAAAATGGTCTCCAAACTTATTGGGTCCTAAGTAGTTAGAGAAACTACAATACATAGGAGAGACTCCACATAATTATGTGCACATTGATATGAAATTGAATTTCATGCACAACTTAGCCGATGGGATTTGGTGGAGTTTCCCATATATATTGGATCAAAGAAAGCAAGCATGCCACATTATAAACATATAGTAAATATGCATGCATAAAGCTTTCAAGAACCAAAAGAAGATACAATTTGAACAAAAACACCAAGTAACTCAAGATTGCACACACAAGAGTGTGACATGACAAATGATGTCCAAATTATATCAAAGAACCAATCCAACACATGAAATATCACATGTTCAACAAATTAACTAGGCTAAGATCAAAAGATCAAAAGATAGATAAAAATAAAAATGCTCAAGGG
This sequence comes from Avena longiglumis, assembly GCA_030063025.1. Taxonomy (NCBI): domain Eukaryota; kingdom Viridiplantae; phylum Streptophyta; class Magnoliopsida; order Poales; family Poaceae; genus Avena; species Avena longiglumis. The sequence continues at coordinate 65,450,660 of CP125976.1, read as the reverse complement.
TTTATCTCATTCTAAAAAGGTCAAATCAAGAAACAAGGAATGAGAAAAAACCAACTCCCAACAAAAAGCAAGGTTCCATCAAGAAACCAAACTCCCCAAACTTCTCATGATGGAACAAAATACCAAAACGAAAGGATTGGGCTTCCAAGCACATAAAACCCGATATGGATCAAATAATGAAGCATAAATATGAGTGTTATAAATAATATAGGAGAGCTCCCCCATAGATAGTGCATTATGTAGGATTTTCCTTTTAAATTCAAAATGCACACAAATGGGATCATCACTTGCACCTATAATAAGTAAAACACAAGAGGATATCAATAAAATAAGAAGATCCACGAGAAGCAAGGAAGGCTTGGGAGACAACAGAAAACATTTTCTTGGCCAAAGATAGAATAAAAATAAGCAAGGCCAAAGTGAATATGATCAAAAAATTCTACCTTAAATTGAGTACTCATTGTCCAAGGACAAGAAATATTGGGAATAATTTTCCCTAGGTAGTTCATACGGATATCCAAGATCATATACACACAACAAGAAGCATATAACTAAATATAGGAATTGAGCATGATACTTCAAACAAGACTCTTGGTAGCTTCCAATAGTCACACAATCACTAGTGATTAGAGTAACTTGAATAGGCGATTAAAACTTTTCCTAGAGTGGCTCAACAAGGGCGGAATAAAACTAGTGTTTACTTTGTAAAGCACAACCTAGAAACAACTAAGGTTTACCTATGTGCACCAACAACTTATGCTAAGCAATACAAGCAACAAAGTGATAGCAAGATATATATTACTTCAAGCATGAAGGCTATCACAATGTAAAGTGCATAAGTAAAGAGCTCGGGTATAGAGATAACCGAGGCACGCGGGGACACCGATATTTTACCGAGTTCCTCCCAACATGGAGTACGTCTCATTTGGAGAGGGGGTGGTATCAAACCACCAACGCCACAAAAGGCCTCCCTTATTCTCCGGTGAATCTCACCTCAATGGGATCGATCCACGCTTCCACTATCGGTGCACTTGTCGGTGGCAACCGGAACCTCTCACAAGGTTGGGGCACAACTCCACAACTTAATTGGAGGCTCCCAACAAATGCCACAAAAGGCCTCAAAAATGCCACCAAGGCCACATTGCCACCAAGGCCACAAAACCGTCTAGGGTTCCAAGAACCCAAGAGGGACAAGCTCCAATGAGCAACTCAAACCAAATCCTCCGAGGAGAACTCAAACCGATGCACCAAATGCAAATGGCAAGAAAACCACAAAGGTGTTCAAATACTTCTCTCCCAAATTCCACCAAAGCTACAAAAGCTTATGGGGAAATAAGAGAGGAAGAACAATGGAGGAAATCCACAAAAGACTCCAAGATCTAGATCCCAATATGTTCCCCTCACTTAGAGGAAAGATTGATTGGTGGGATTGTAGATCTAGATCTCATCTTTCAAATCCCTCAAGAATATGCAAGAATCATTGGAGGGATTGAGAGAAAGCAAGCTCAAGAAGGTCAACAATGGAGGGGAAAACTTGCAAGAATGGTTATGAAACCATTGGGGAAGAAGGCCCCTTATATAGGTCCCTCCAAAATCCAACCGTTGCAGCCCAAAAACGTGATTCCCGGTACTACCGGACTTTTTCCCGGTACTACCGGACATTTCCTGGGGTTCCTGGGACTCCAAACGCATTTTCTCTCTGCGCTCCCCGGTACCAAAAAGCGGTACTACCGAATCCTGGTCCGGTACTACTGGTCATCACAGAACGAAAACAACCATAACTTTTGCATCCGGACTCCGATTTCGATGATCTTGGGCTCGTTTCGAAGAGGACAAGAACCTCTATAAGATCATGCAAAGAAACATCATAGTCCAGAAATGGAGAATAGATCCAAATGACGAAGTAAAAAACCTTCTACCGCGCTAGGTACTAAAATGCGGTACTACCGCTTTTTGGTACCTAGCCCGGCAGTGGATTTTGGCAACTTTCCAAAACCTTCTGCCTTGCTAGGTACTAAAATCCGCATTTTGGTACCTAGGAAAATTCAAACCTCTATAACTTTTGATTGGTAACTCCGATCGACCCGATTCCAATTGCGTTGGAAAAAGGATGACATGGGCTACCCTATGAAAGGTGAAAATATTGGTGATCACCAAGTGAGAATGTATCATGTATAATAATGTGAGATACCTCACTTGGTGAGAAACCGAAAAGCTGTCAAGATCAAAATCGCAACAAGATACAAACGGAAGATCCGATTTTGATGAACAAGAGATTGTTATGGATATTACCACAAGCTCTATATCCTCACATGGATAAGACCAAATAAAAACCAAATATGATGATGCAAATATGCAAAGGTTTGATCTCTCTCCGAATGATGTGACCGAATTACTCATACGAGAGCCCCTCTTAATAGTACGGTTATCTATCCTAAACCCGGTCTCACACACACAACGTGAGACCGGCAAAAGGGAAAACCTATCAATATTATACCTTTGCCTTGAGCATTCCACTTGAGCTCGATGTAGACAATATTTCCCTTCTCAAGATGGAACGCCTTTCTTGATTCTTCATCATCGATCCATGATCACCGAGGATGGCAAGCCTCAAACATGAGATCTTCTATAGATGGCGCATTTTGAGCTTGCTCATCACATCTTCTTCTCATTTCATCGACCTTGAAGCCAACACATGCTCCAAGCGATGCTAATGGACAAATCCTACAAGTATAACTTAATACACACATTAGTCCACGAAGATTGTCATTAATTACCAAAACCACACATGGGGGCCCAACATGTTCTTTCAAGGGTGCAAAGAAGTCCTTCAAGAAAGGCAGCGGCAAGCGCGTTGCCCCTGCTGAGAAGAAGCTCAAGTCTGGACCTAAGCCGGACACTGAGTGTTTCTATTGCAAGGACAAGGGTCACTGGAAGAGCAACTGTCCGAAGTACTTAGCGGACAAGAAGGCTGGCACCATTAAAGGTATATTTGATATACATGTTATTGATGTTTACCTTACTAGCGCTCGTTGTAGTGCCTGGGTATTTGATACTGGTTCAGATGCTAATATTTGTAACTCGAAACAGGAGCTACGGAATAGACGGCGGCTAGCAAGGGATGAGGTGATGATGCGCGTTGGCAATGGATCAAGAGTTGATGTGATGGACGTCGGCACGCTCTCCTTAGTTTTACCTTCGAGATAAGTTTTAAACCTTAATAAGTGTTATTATGTGTGTCGTTGAGCATGAACATTATATCTGGATCGTGTTTATTGCAAGACGGTTATTCATTTAAATTGGAGAATAATGGTTGTTCTATTTATATGATTAACATCTTTTATGGTCATGCACCTGCTATGAATGGTTTATTTCTTATGAATCTCGAAAGCAATGAAACACACATCCATAACATTGAGGCTAAGAGATGCAAAGTAGATAGTGATAATTCGACTTATTTGTGGCACTGCCGTCTAGGTCATATTGGTGTAAAATGCATGAATAAACTCCATTCTGATGGACTTTTGGAGTCTCTTGATTTTGAATCATTTGACACGTGTGAGTCGTGCCTCATGGGCAAGATGATCAAAACCCCGTTCTCCGGAATAATGGAGCGAGCAACGGACTTGTTGGAAATCATACATACCGATGTATGCGGATCAATGAGTGTTTCGACGCGCGGTGGATATCGCTATTTTCTCACTTTTACTGATGACTTAAGTAGATATGGGTATATCTATTTAATGAAACATAAATATGAAATGTTTGAAAAGTTCAAAGAATTTCAGAACGAAGTGAAAAACCATCGTAACAGGAAAATTAAATTTCTACGATCCGATCGTGGAGGTGAATATTTGAGTTATGATTTTCTCACGCATCTTAAAGCAAGCGGATTCGTTTCGCAACTCACGCCACCCAGAACACCACAGCGCAATGGTGTGTCTAAACGCCGGAATCGAACTCTATTAGATATGGTGCGATCGATGATGTCTCTTACAGATTTGCCGTTATCATTTTGGGGTTATGCATTAGAAACCACTGCATTCACTTTAAATAGGGCACCATCTAAATCCGTTGAGACGACATTGTATGAACTGTGGTTTGGTGCTAAACCTAAGTTGTCGTTTCTTAAAGTTTGGGGATGCGAAGCTTACGTCAAGAAGTTGATGCCGGACAAGCTCGAACCCAAAGCGTAGAAATGCGTCTTCATAAGATACACTAAGGAAACGATTGGGTATACCTTCTACCACAGATCCGAAGGCAAAGTGTTTATCGCAAAGAACGGATCCTTTCTTGAGAAGGAGTTTCTCTCGAACGAAGTGAGTAGGAGGAAGGTAGAGCTAGACGAGGTTATTGAACCTTCTCTCGAGTTGGAGAGTAGCGCAGCACCTGAAATTGTTCCAGTGCCGTTTGCACCAACAAGAGCGGAAGCTAATGCCGAGGATCATGAAACTTTGAACAATGCTACTGCTGAACGTCGCAGGTCGACAAGGTCGCGTGCCCCTCCTGAGTGGTACGACAACCCTGTCTTAACTGTCTTGTTAGTAGACAACAGTGAACCTGCGAACTATGAGGAAGCAATGATGATCCCAGACTCTGAGAAATGGCTAGAGGCCATGAAATCCGAATTGGGATCCATGAGCGAAAACTAAGTATGGACTTTGGTGGACCCTCCTAGCGACCGTAAGGCCGTTGAGTGCAAATGGATTTTCAAGAAGAAAACGGACGCAGATGGTAATGTTACTGTCTATAAAGCTCGACTTGTCGCGAAAGGTTTTCGACAAGTTCAAGGTGTTGACTACGATGAGACTTTCTCTCCCGTAGCGATGTTTAAGTCCATTCGGATTTTATTAGCAATTTCTGCGTTTCATGATTATGAAATATGGCAGATGGATGTAAAGACTGCGTTCCTCAATGGCAACATTGATGAAGAGTTGTATATGATGCAGCCCGAAGGTTTTGTCGATCCTAAGGATGCTGATAAGGTGTGCAAACTTCGGCGTTTTATTTATGGACTGAAGCAAGCATCTCGGAGTTGGAACCTTCGTTTTGATCAAGTGATCAAGAGCTTTGGATTTGTTCCAAATTGCTATGAAGCTTGTATCTACAAGAAAGTGAGCGGGAGCTCAGTGACATTTTTAGTACTATATGTGGATGACACATATTGATTATTGGAAATGACATTGGTATGCTTAACGAAGTGAAGAGTTATTTGAATAAATGTTTTTCAATGAAAGACCTAGGAGAAGCTGCTTATAAATTAGGCATCAAAATCTATAGAGATAGACAAAGACCCTAATAGCTTTAAGCCAAAGTACATACCTAGACAAAGTTCTGAAAAGTTCAGAATGGATAAGGCAAAGAAAGGTTTAGTATCCATGTTGTCAGGTAAGATATTGAGCAAGGCTCAGTGTCCATCTATTGTAAACGATAGAGAAACTATGAGCAAAGTGCCATATGCCTCGGCCATAGGTTCTATCATGTATGCCATGTTGTGTACTAGACTAAATGTGTCCAATGCTCTTAGTTTGACGAGCAGATACCAAAGTGATCCAGGAGTGGAACACTGGACAACCGTAAAGAACATCCTAAAGTATTTAAATAGAACTAAAGAAATGTTCTTGGTCTATGGAGGTGATGAGCAGCTCGTCGTAAAAGGTTACGTCGACGCTAGTTTTGACACCGACCCGGATGATTCTAAATCTCAGACAAAATACGTTTATATTTTGAATGGAGGAGCTGTGAGCTGGAGAAGCTGCAAGCAAAGCGTGATCGCGGGATCTACAATAGAATCGGAATACATGGCTGCTGCAGAAGCGTCAAGTGAAGGAGTTTGGATCAGGAACTTCATCACTGAGCTTGGTGTGGTTCCAAGTGCCTTGGACCCACTAGAGATATTGTGCGACAACACTGACGCCGTAGCATTGGCTAAGGAACCAAGATATCATCCAAAGACCAAGCACATAAACCGCTGATTTCATATAATTCTAAATTATATAACAGATGGAGATCTGAAGATTAGCAAAGTACATACGGATCCGACTGTCGCAGATCCGTTGACTAAACCTCTTCCACGTGCAAAACATGATCATCACCTTAATGCCATGGCTGTTAGAATTGCCATATGTAAACTAGATTATTGACTCTAGTGCAAGTGGGAGACTGTTGGAATTATGTCCTAGAGGCAATAATATAGATGTTATTGTTATAATTCTTGTTCATGATAAAGTTTACATTCCATGCTAGAATTGTATTAAGCGGAAACTTTGATACTTGTGTGGTTTATGAACAACACCGTGTCCCTAGTACGCCTCTATGGACTAGCTCATTGATTAATGATGGTTAAGGTTTCCTAACCATAGACATGAGCTGTCGATTAAAAATGAGATCATGTCATTAGGAGAATGATATGATGGACAGACCCAAATCAAGCAGAGCAATTAGATCGTATCATCGTGTTCATCTTTGCGAAGCTTTTTCTTATGTCAAATATTGTATTCCTTAGACCATGAGATAATGCAACTCCCTAGTATCGGAAGAAAGCTTTGAGGTCATCAAACATCATCCTATGTGAGGGTGATCATAAAGGTGTCTCTCAGGTAATCGGAAAGTACTTGTTGGGTTGTATGTATCGAGATGGGATTTGTCCCTCCCAAGTCAGAGAGATATACTTCGGGCCCACTCGGTAATCGATATCAACACCGCTTGCAAGCACGTGGTTAAGGAGTTGATCACAAAGTGATATCGGATTATGGAACAAGTAAAGTACTTGCCGTGAACGAGATTGAACTAGGTATGCCGATATCGACGATCGAATCTCGGGCAAGTAAAATATCGCGTGATGAAGGGAATATATAGATGGGATTAATTGAATCCTGGCATCGTGGTTCATCCGATATGATCATCGATGAATATGTGGGATTCAATATGGGTTTCCAGATCCCGCTGTTGATTATTGATAGAAGATCATGTCTACATATTCTCGAACCCGTAGGGTCACACACTTAACGTGTCTCGACGCTAGGATAGAATGGATAAATGGTTTATGAGTTTTTGTTTGGAGTCTCGGATGAGATCCAGGACATCACGAGAGGTTCCGGAATGGTCCAGAGAATAAGATTCATATAAAGGAAAGCAGTTTTTGGATTTTGGAATGTTCGGTATTGTACCGGAAGGTTCTAGTGGGCCAGGTGCACAAGGCCCCATAGGCCCAGCTGGCCAAAACCCTAGGGGAAACCCTAGGAAACCTTCTAGAAGGGGGGAAGACTTGCCCCCCACTCCACCCTTGGGGCCACCGCCCTAGGGCTTGGAGGAGGGGGCAAGAGGGACGGCCAGCCCCCTATATAAGGTGGGCAGGGGGTGCACCCTCCCCTCACCCCAAACCCTAGCCGCTAGCTGCTTCCCTACCTCTCTCTCTCCCCCCGACTGCGTGTAGGCGAAGCCCTGTTGCAGAAACTCTCCACCATAACACCACGCCATCGTGTTATAGATCCAATCTATCTCTCCACCCCAATTGCTGGACCGAGGAAGGAGGAGACGTCGCGGCACCGTACGTGTGCATCTCTCGGAGGCGCCGCCACTTGCGGTGTTGGATCGGATCGGATCACGAGGAGGATAAGGCGAGTACGACTACACCAACCACGTTCTGTTGAACGTTTCCGCTGTGCGATTTCTTTAAGGGTATGAAGATCTCATCTATCCCTCTCGTTGATTGCATCTCCTAGATTAGATCTTGGCTTTCCCGTTCGCATTCGTAGAAAATTTTGACTTACTATGCTGCGAAACCCTTCACCCCCCGCCTGGTGGGGGTGTGGCCACCCCAGGAAGCTCCTCGGCCTCCCTATGCGTCTATAAGTTGCCTTTCGACCTAAAAACCGAGGGGGGTTCGATAGTTTTCCAGAAAGAGTTCCGATCCGCCGCCACCACCAGAAACCAAGATCCGGATCCAGAAACTCCGTTCTCGCACCCTGCCGGGACGGGGAATTTGGAGAGGATCATCGCCATCGTCATCACCAACACATCTCCATCAACCACCGATGTTTCCCTCATCCATGAGTGAGTAATCCCCCGCTGTAGGCTTGGGGATGGTAGGTATTGGATGAGTTCTATCATGTAATCGAATAAGATCTGTTAGGACATAGTGCCTAATATCTCTATTAGTGCTATTTGACTTTGTTGCAACTTGTTGTGCTTAATGTTTGTCACTAGGGCCCGAGTGCCATGATCTCAGATCTGTACTTATTATTGACTCATTATGATAGTATTGTTTGTGATCTTATCTGCAAGTTGTGTACACATATCATTGTTCGGATCCAAAGGCCCCAAAGTGACAATAATTGGGACAACCGGAGGGGACGGCTATGGTGTGAGGATCACATGTGTTCACGTAGTGTTAATGCTTTGCTACGGTGCTCTTTTAAAAGGAGCACCTTAATTGCCAGTAGTTCCCTAGAGGCCCCACTGCCATGGGCTGGCTGGACAGAAGATGTTGTGCAAGTTCTCATTGCGAGCACATATGACTATTTGGAGCATATGCCTAGGATTGTTTAGTACTTAGATGCTTGTTATTATTTATCTGCAATGCCCTAGATCTTGAAGTTACATGTTTAGACTCGTCCATGCAACGCCCGTCCATCCATCTCTATGCCTACCGCACTCCAATCCTACTATTACCGTTACTGTTACTATTGCTCATATTTCATTGTTGTTGTTGTTGCTGTTGCTTTGATGTTGCTACTACCAAGATGTTGCTACTGATAAACTTCTGTGAGCAAGAACTATTTCCAGGTGCAGCTGAACTGACAACTCAGTTGTTAAGGCTTGCAAGTATTCTTTGTCTCCCCTAGTGTTAAATCAATAAATTGGGTAATACTAACCGCGAAGACTGTTGCGATCCCCTATACTTATGGGTCATCAACACCCTATAGTCAAAATGGGAACGCTCGTACGGTCTTGCAGACTCTTAGCGAGCACCTTATGCACACGACATAGAAGCCGTCATCGTCATGGATGTCGTTGAGCACACTTCAGAGCAGGATCTGTAACCCTCACCAAGCCTGTCATCGATGACGCCACTACGCCAGACAGTTCCTCCACCTTCTGCTAGTCCATCAAATCACGTCCAACACCTACCATGTTGTGCCATGCCGCCAAGACTCGCTGTCATCGACGAGGTAGATGTACACCGCTCCACCTTCTTGCCTCCACCATCCAGTAGCTACTCCAAAAATGATACCCATGCCCCAGATTGTGTGTTTATATCTTTGTGATGCTAGTGATACATGAGAGAAACACGGAATATGGGAGATGATCCGTACGTACACATCCATGTCCAACCCCTATAGAAAATGTATCTCTCATAAACTCTAGTTACTATCGCTAACACCCTCCCTTAATCACAACTTGGACAAGTTGAGATTATGTTTGAACTCCTCAAAGCTACGAGCCGGTAGAGGCTTCATGAAGTCATTGATGACTTGATCCTTAAAAGGAATAAATTGAATCAAGTTGTTTGTTTAGAACTCTCTATCTGTTAAACTGAAAATCGATCTCAAAGTGTTTTGTTCATGAATGAAAGTTAATTTGGTGACAGATACATTGCTCCCAAGCTATCACACCATAGACATGATGGTTGCCTTGTCTTAACTCCAAGTTCGACAACTAGAGACTATATCCAAATTATTTTTGTTGTTGCATTGGCCACAGACTTATACTATGCTTCTATACTTAATCTAGAAATGGTCGCATGTTTTTTAGCACTCTATAAAATAAGATTTGGACCAAAGAAAACAGCAAAACATGTTGTTGACCTGTGATCATCAACACATTTTTGTCCAATATGCATCTAAAATGACACTAACCAGTGTAGAGTCAGATGGCATAAATGTGAGCCCAACACTAACTGTTTCCTTGACATATCTCATGATGCATTTAGCAGTTGTCCAATACACAGTTATAGGAGCATGCAAGTATTGGAAAACCTTGTTAACTACATAGAAAATATTTGGTCTTGTGAGAGTTAGATACCGCAAGGTACCAAACATACTCCTATAGTTGGTGTTATCATCAGGGCCTATTTATTCTCCTTATGATGTACAATATTTTTTTTCTGGGAATGATAGACATGTAGATGACCCTTTATAGTTTTCCATGCCAACACGGTCAAGAACATCCTAAGCATACTTGGCTTAGATTAATACAAGTCTATCATTAACTTCCTTAACTTCAATTCCTATAAAAAGTGAATATCACCAAGATCTTTCAAAGAAAAATCCTTCCTTAAATTCTTCAATAGAGCATTAGTTACAGCTTGTGACTCCGTTCCTGTATTTTTTTGTTACATTAACCTGGCAAATCAACCAACATCTCGACCTCATCATCATGGGGGACTCGTGCTCTACTTTAACTGAGTAGCAGGCGTCTTCGATGCAACAGCTCCTCGTCGAGTGCAGACCCGCTAGCGAGGCAAGCGTGGTGTAGAACTCCAAAGAGACCGAGGTAGCATTGCAATGTAAAACTAGCGTGGCGATCCCTATTGATTTTTGCGTTTTGCATACATGTACAAGCTAGTCAATAGAATCGATCTAGCTGATCCGAAGTCGGTACAAGTCTGTCGTAATTCCTAAATGCTCTACATATGGTTTCTATGTTTTTGGATGGTGGAGATAGGATAGATATCGTGCATCGTCATGTAAATTATCAATTATCTATATGGTCCGAATGTTTTTTATAATAATTTTAGGGAAATCACTTTCCATTCATCTTATCTTGCATACAACATTAGAATTTAAAAAAAAACACGTCCTAAATGGTCATTTACATATCTATAAGTGCACATATAGACATTTTTTTGGCCATTTAGCATATATAAACGGTCTCTCGTGTACTTAGGAGTATTACATACATTCTAATTCAAACATAATTTAGATGTACTTTAACCAAACAATGTTTAGAGAATCCACATTTTTAAACTCACAACTTTTTCTTCACAGTTCACAGCAGATTTGTTTTGAATTCACACCTCAATCAAACACACCTTTAGGCCTCGTTCGTTTTCACTGGAATGGATCCACACGTGGAACGGATCCAGGGAGGGATTTGGTTGATCCCAAGCCTCCACCGAAACCTCAAACAACCCTGTTAATCCATTTCTCTAATCATTGTACATGTTTCCGGCCATTCGGTTACTCCTGGACCACGCTGAGACCATACACATCACCCTTCACTCTTTCTGTGTCTTGTGTCGTGGAAAATGTTCCACTGGTCAGACGGGAAGGACAAAATTCCAACCTCAATAGCCTGGAGTTGGATATAATGGGCTGGGTTGTGATCCAGCCTGGGGTTAAACGAAGACATCAGATTTGTTGGGCTGGAAAAATTACATGTCCGAGATGGATTCCTGGGACTGGGCCGTAATCCAGGCTGATCCATGACTGTTTTGAATTAAAGGAACGGGGCCTAAAGGTGTTGCACGTCCAGGTGTAGTCGTGGGTTGTATTTGAAATGAAATGAAATTTTCAAGAAAAAATATCGAACTCTTCTTATCTCTGGTCGTCAGATTTTTTTTTTGCATCAGTATGACAATATATATGGCATACGTGATCACCTAGTGATGTAAGCAACAAAGTGATCAAGGCCTTTGCTCGAGGAGCCGCCGTCTGCCACAGAGGCACGAACAGCCTCACCGAGTACCTTGGCCCGGTTCCGCAATGCTATCCCATTGTCCGAGATCATCGCCTCCTGGATCACCTCCTGGATGGCCGCCGCCGGCACCACCTCACTGTGCTTCTCCCATGGCCTCACGAGGAGGCCGACCTTGAGGTACTTGCATAGAAACTCCGCGTCCCACGGCTGGTCGGAGTGCATTGGCCAGGCGAGAATCGGCTTGCCATGGCTGAGGCTCTCCATGGTCGAATTCCAGCCGCAGTGGCTCATGAACGCCGCCGTGGCACCGTGCGCGAGAATCTCCAGCTGCGGCGCCCACCCGGTGATGACCAGCCCCGTCCCCTCGGTTTCAGTAGTGAACTGGGACAGCAGCTCGCCGTGGCGGGCCTCACCGGCCTCCGCGAATATGTCAGCCCGGTCGGCGTCACGCAGCACCCAGATGAACCTCTGCTTGCTGCCCTTGAGTGCCGCGGCCATCTCCTCGATCTGCTCTCCCCGGAAAGACGACGTGGTTCCAAAGGACACATAGAGCACCGACGCCCGCGGCTGCTCGTCGAGCCAGTCCATGCACTCGTGCCGCGCCTTCCCCGGCGTCCGGGCGCTCACGTCGAGCAGCGGGTTGAGCGGCCCAACGGCGAAGAGCTTCTGGTCCTTGAACTCCGGGTGCTCGGCGAGCGCGTCGATGAACTCGCCCTCGAGCGCGCGGCAGGTGTTCATGACGAGGCCGGACGACGCCACGCCGCCGCCCCCTTCCTGCAGCTCCGTCTCCGTCCGGAACACGTACTCCACGAACTCCTTGGACATGCAGGCGTCGATGGGGAGGAACTGGAGGCCGTGGTCGGCCAGCAGCCTGTGCTCGCGGTCCAGCCAGCCGATGTTGTACGAGATGGCGACGCACTGCAGCGCGAACGCCTCGCCGTTGCTGACCTTCACCGCCTCCGCCGCGGCGAAGGAGTTCAGCTTGTCGTGCACGACGACCACGCGGCGGTGCGTGGCGGCGAGCGTCTCGACGAGTCTCCCGAGAGGGGCGCGCGCGGCGGCGGTGAAGGTCTCGAACATGGGCATGAGGTGGTTCGGGAACGGGGACGGGGCGGTCGGGTCGGGGGGCGGGGAGTCGTAGGTGGAGACGTCGAGGTCGTGGAAGTTGATGGAGGCGAGCGCGTTGGGGTCCCAGCCGTGCACGCGCGACCGCGCCTGCCGCACGTGCGCCGCGGGCGCCGCGTAGTGCACCGAGAGCCCCCGCGAGGCGACCAGCAGGGACAGGTGCATCAGCTGGTTCAGGTGGCCCTGCGCCGGGAAGGGCACCGCGACGAAGGCCACCGATTCCAGCGTGTCTACCGCCATTGATTTCTTTTCTGGGTTTGTACAGGTGAGTGTGCACTACTTGTAGCGTGGAACGTAGATTGACAGTGGCGCTATATATAATCGACGAGGAGATCTCTCCACCACCAACAGATTAGTAGTAGGATGAGTGAGATTATTTGTCGAATTAATCAATGCCAACATGCAGTAGAGCCAATTTTTGCATTGGTGGCGTCGCAATACAGGAACCTGGATATGGTAGAATATGTCCCAGCTCCTCTACAAGAAGGAAACCGCCCGATCATTGGACGTAGAAGCACGAACGCAGTGACGTCAACAACCAAGCAGTAAGTTATTAGCGCCGGAGAGGACTGGAGCTGCGCTTGCTACATACTGCCCGCCGAGTTGTATTATATTTTTCCTAGAACGCACCTTGGCAACGACGCTGGCATCGGGATAACCCTACCTTGGTCATTGGTGACGACTGACTTCCGGCCGATCGTCGTATTGCAGGAAGGCCCAGTTCGGAAACGTCCCAAGGTTGGTAGTACACCTAAACGCTAAACAGTGACGTGTAGCAAGTTCCAGCTAGCAGTAGTGTTGCTTCTCTGGAAAACATCATCATCTGTTATTGCACCATATCATGATCTCTGTATCCTGGACACGTCGTTGTTCCAGCAGTCGACTGTCGGTTGACTTAGTCAGTCGCTTAGAGCAAAGCATGAGCGCATCGTAATGCCAGACGAGCGTACGCGATACTGGACCGGCCGGCTTGTGCTACGGCAAGCAGGGAAAATGCCACCGCCGCCGGCCACGCGCGCCACGGTACAAAAATCGATCCCTCGCCGTGCTCTGGTTTTGCCCCCCACCAGCAACCGAAACGAATATGCGCGCGAGTACTTCTTCCACACCACTAACTTTTACCATGTTCTGCCCAGCCGCATTCTCCGCCTCGCCGTCGAACGACGATACACATGGCAGGCAGGCAGGCAGGCAGGATCGTCTTTCATCATATGGCCGGCGTGTCCTTACCTCTTGGACATGAGAGTGAATCAACGTTCGAGAACCGGGATGGGGAGAGGCGGCTGTCGACGGGAGCTTCACATGGCGCGGTCGGCAATGCCTTGGCAAAGTTCCGGCAATGTTCGGCACGCAGTACCTTCCGTTCCGTGCCACCAACCGTCAGCAATGCCATGTGGGATCGATGTGGCCATCGCCCTTCACGCTAGTAGTGCGTGGGCCGCGTTGGACACTCGACGCAACGTACGGTTGGCTCTGCTTGTCCGATCTCCATCTCCAGACGTACGGCGGCTTTAAGACATCCAAAAACTACGTCCTCTTCAGAGTTTGGACACGAGACTGAAGACATGGGTAAAGCGCCAACATCACCCATTGGACATAAATGCTAGACATGTAGCACCAATTGCTGACGGAATTAATAGGTGCAAAAATTGCGGCTTTCTTTTTATTGAAAGCTTTCGAATTTATTTTTTGGAAAAACATGAGAACTAGTAGATTTTGGATCAACTTGAAAGTCGAAAAGATCCTACGTACTACGTCTTGGATCGAGGAAGTACTCTGTTTGCCTATAGTGGGCTGTACTCTTTCGGTGGTTTGATTTCAAGACAGATACAATTAGTGTTGTATGCTAAGTAGTTCCAACCAAGGGTCCATAGCTCAGTGGTAGAGCAATTGACTGCAGATCAATAGGTCACCGGTTCGAACCCGGTTGGGCCCTAATTTCTTTTCTGTTTCTTTTGCTAGTATAGGAATAACTTCGTTTCTGGCAGATTGCAGTACAGTGTAACTACACTTCTTGTGCTTTACCTCTTTCTTGTATTGCATCCACCGTTATTTTGTGCCTCTTGTGCTTGTGTGTTTTGTTTACATATACTAGCTGTGAAAATTGAGATGCTATACTATTCTTTGCTTCGTTTCTTGCAGCGTTCCAGAATTATAGTTGGACAACATAATTACATATCTTTGGTTTACCTCGTAGTCATATTGCATCCACCGTTAATTGGTTTTGCCAATTTGTACTTGTCTCCACAAGGAAAACCCAATGTCCTCAAGAACAAGGACATTACATAACAAGAAATTTGTACAACTAAAGGAAAATATCTAGAAAAGGAGAAACTGCTACTAAAGGCATGAGAAGAACGGAAATCCATTTTGGCTTACGGGTGCATTTGCACCTATTATGAGAAAACATATTTTGAAATGTTAAATATTCGGAAAAATATTGTTTTTATGATAAAAAAAATTATGTGTCATTTATAAAAAAGACAAAAGATGTCACGTGGATATGACTATTCACAGGATTTTTTTCTTTTTTGCACGGGACACGTAGAATGTTATTTCAACTCAAAAACTTATGAATGAGGATAAAATATTCGAATATACATGTAGATATTTTTTTCGATTTTTTTGACATTTCAAAGTATGTTTTCTCACAATAGGTGCAAATGCGAGCCAAATAGAAGAAAGTTTAGTGAAAGTGGATGCACAACCAATTCCAACCTCCGTGGTGTCATGTTTTGATCAAACCAATTATTCCTTTGATAGTTTGGGTACAATAGATTGTCTCTGTAGGTGGAGCAAACAAGTACTATTTTTGACTTGGTATCAGAGTATTGTATTTAGTCTAGGGTTTGCGCGCGATGAAGACTTTCGCGCTGCAGGTGTCCAACGCCGCCGGCGTGATCTCCTCTTCTGCTTCCAACTCCATCCCCACTGGTGCACTCGTGTAACATCCCAGGATTTAGCACCTAAAAATAGAGAGGACACAGGTTTATGCATTGCATTCATGCATAAGAAAATCCGGAAAATTTTCGCGCAAAACTAAAAGAGTTATGGAGGGTTCAGGATCTCTCTTGTACTGAAGGAAACTTCGGAGCAAGTGCGATAGATTTCGACATGACCTTCGTAGAATTCTTTGTTTCGAGAGGAAATTTGTTCAAACATGTATTTGAATTTCAAATATGAAATTCAAATTAATTTATAAGATACACAAATGGAAATTAGAAATAATTTAATAACTTGAAGTAAAATGATTACATTAATAATAAATAAAAGAATTCTTAATTACAACAATATATTTATATATACATGACATTGTATTTACAATCAGGATTTACAAAAGAAGAATTAATAAATAAATAGTTCATTATTTACAATCACAATAATAATACAAAATCTTTACACTTGTGAATAAAAAAAAGAAATTACAACAGGATTAAAGATAAAACCTAACTAAGCTTCTTTTCTTCTTCTTGATCTTCATTTCCTGCAACACAACAAAAAGAAAAATAAAACCAAACAAAAATAAAATAAAAGAAGGATTAGTGGTTAGTTTTGCTCTCAGAAGTGAAGTGAATAGTGAAATGCACCGTTAAAATTCATCATTGAGCTAATCTGTAAGTGGTAAGTTTCACCAAATTGAGCATATGTTCTTATCCAGTGAGGGCCTCAGTACAACATCATAGGCTTGGAGAGGGGCAAGTTTCACCATGGCAGTAAAAATAATAAGATAAAGATTCCACAAATATCAAGTTTTCACTTGATCTCATCCACACCAGCAGGTCCCACTTGCAAGCAGCTTGCACATCAACATGCAGGTATCTGCTGTCAACACAGGAGCACACCAGGGGAGGATAAGAAGGAACTAGCCGTGGTAGACACTGCTGCTAGCTACTCCTTCCATCCCAGCTCATTTCTTAGCACTAGAGCTCCCAAGCCACATATGAACACCCACAATATAAAATTAGATGATCACTGATCTATCCAGCTTTATCAACTAGAAAACAGATCATTCCACCAAATCATCTCTAGCTCTGGTTGCTCCTAGGATCCATCCAAGAGCTAGAATCAGGGGAAGACAAATCCAGGAGCACCATCAGAAGGAAAAGCAGTAGCAGGTTCGATAGGTCAAGTCATGAGCACAAGGAGGAGGCTTAGGTGACAAGGAGAGTAGCAGCAGTAGACACCTCAGAAAAGGGAGGAAAGAATATATCAAACCAATAGTGGTTGATCAAGATCAACACCAGCCAACAGCTGCAACAACTCAACAAATCACAGGTTCACCACCAAATTCATACTATAGCACCTGTTCTTATTAAACTGCATCATCAGGCTCAAGTAGAAATACAGCTGTGATACAAACTCATCCAATTTCAACTTTCCTTCAACTAGAGTTTCATCTAGGAAGAATGGTTAGGGTGATACTCTCAGTATTGCAAAGAAGTACTTTGCCAAAATCATCACTGAGTTATTAAAATACATATAATAGTATCTGTTCGTATTTTGATCAATGCCTCAGCCTTTGCATCACATGCCAGGTGTATGATCTTATCAAATAAAATCATCTAGCTCACAACAGTTCAAGTAAACACCACTTATCACTATGTATACTCCAAAATGGAGGCACCATAGTGCAGTCTGATGCACAACAACTATTAGAGTGTATCCTCACACTAAATGGTCACTCAGATATTTTGGCTAAAACATATTTATCATTTTCCTAGTAGAAGTCTCTAGGAATCAATTGTATACTTTGTTTACTATCAACAAGGATAGTAAGTCAAATCTGTTCTTATTAGATTTTGATAGGAGCAAATAGTAGTGCAAAGAATAGCCCTCAGATCTACATACCCCTGGATGTAAAGATCATCACAGATCACATAGAAGGCCAACCATAGCATTTGTTTCTCTATCATATGCTAGCCTCAGTTTCCACATCATTGGCAAATAAATAATCCACCATACTTTCTCATCATTGCATCATCAGGTATATGATATTATAAAGTAAAACCACTAAACATAGCAAACCATGTGTCCATATCATTTTCCTAGTAAAGCATTTAGGAATCATATTTGACCAATTTTATCTTATCAAGATTGACTAAAACAAGTCTAGTTATGTCACTGAATCAAAGATTCAGTAACTAAGCTATGGAGCACTACCAATTATAGCCCAGCCATAAATTATTAATCCAAGATCATGCCTTGCATGATATAGCATCATCATTCTATTCTCTAGTTTTTACTAGACAAGCATTACCACAACTGCTAGGCTACAGGGCACATTCCCAAAGGGTAGCACCTCTATACCTAGTAGGTTAAGAATATTTTTAGCACAACACCAAGTCCATTTTAAAAACCACAATCTCACTTATGAATAAGTTCATATCATCTACCTTGCTTATACTAGGAATCAAATCAGAGGATTCAGCAAAGAGCAACTCTAGCATATTCAGATAACAACAGAAGTAAACCCATTGATGCCACACACAGATAGGTGAAGAGCAAGACAAAACAGAGTACCAGTATCAGCTATAGAGCATAGAAATGTTTTAGTATAGAAGATAAAACATAGCCAACCTCCACATCAGCAAACCACAACCTTGATCTCACAATTAGGATATCACCATTCTCATAGTTTCACCACCAATGCAGTTCATCGGCTCGATGGCCGGTCGCAGGAAAGAACTCACCGAGGGTGCCGAGCACCTGGAGCGTAGGGTTTACGAAGCCATAGAATCGCTCCTGTCCAACACCATCCACGCATCAGCGGATGACTAGGTTTAATCTCATCAATGCCCATTGTTATGGACTTGGGTTTTGGAGAAGATGGGGATGCTGGAGATCGTGGCACGGTTAACAGACAAGCAACCAGGGGACACGATATTTACCCAGGTTCAGGCCCCCGGAGGGAAAACCCTACTCCTGCTTGTCTGCTCTTGATTACGGCGGAACCGAAGGTTACAGGGTGCGCAGATTCGATCTGGCGTAGAGGTGCGTGCGAAAGTATGAGTCGAGAGATCTAGGAAGTGCCCTCCTGGCCTTTATATAGACTTAGGCAGGTCCCGGGCATAGTCCTAGTCGGTTACAAGTTCTAGGATTTTACCCCTTTAAATTTCCTATCTAGGCTAGTCTTGCTCTCCAAGGATCCGAAGGCGTCATGGGCCTTGGCCACCCGAAAATCTTCATAGGCCAGCGTATGTCTGCTGTGGGCCTTCCTTGGGCTGGACCAGGTATGCTGAAGTCATGTACCCGTAGGGTATAACCATGTCAGTAGCCCCCGAGTGATCAGTCGAATCATAGATTCGGCTGATGACTCTTCAATCTTTCGGGTGCAACTAGGTGTTAGCAATATATGTGTGTAGGGATTGTTGATACATATGCCTGACTCACCTGACGGATCAGGGTCAGTTAACTGTCTTAGGACGAAACAACATGATCTTCGTCAGGTTCGAGTCCCTTAACTTAAATCCGGAACATATGCTGGCGTAATTCGACTCAGGCTGCGGAGGACTTACAGGAGTGGAATTCCAGTGTTTTTAATTGATGTACCCAACGCGTCCGTCGGGATTTTTCATCATGCCTGTTGGCATGGATTTGTACTAGCAGAGCGTAGTCATGTACGTTGCCAGGCCATCAGATGATATCTGCAGGTCTTATCTTTGCGCAGACGCAGATCCGAACATTTGTCACCACGGAGGTGCTTCGGTGGCCAAGGAGATTGTCGCCACTTAGCATTTTGTTGGGCGAGAGATGCCAAAAGTTTTTGCGTGTTGATCCGAAGATCACGCAAAGAATTCATAGGGTGCGCTAGAGCTCCTATGGGAGTAGCTCGAGTGTCTGCTCGAGTCGAGACTGAGCGAGACTTTAGTTCAAGCATCTGCTCGCTTGTTAGGTCCGTGGGACTCAAAAAATTTCGGATGATTAAATCCATTCTCCCTATGGGAGTAGCCCCCGAGTCCGTAGTGGAGTCGCAGACTCGACGTAGGACTCGAAGAAATACTTTGTCATTATTCATCTTCCGGGTGCGTGGTCAGCGCTCCTGATAGGAGTAGCCCCCGAGTATTTAGTCGAATCGAAGATTCGAGTGAGTACTCTTAGCTCTTAAGTTGTGGAGCCAAGAATCGAATTGGTGCTAGTATAGCTTTTGATGACATCAGTCGACGATCGATGACCTCAAGCGCTCACGCCAGAGATGACTTGATCGACGAACATGGGTCCCACTTGCGACTTTGAATTGACCGTCACGCGGGCGTGAGATAATTACGGCGCCTCGATTTCCGCGTAGTGGGCGGCGTGGTAACGATGGTCGGTGTGGTGTTGACACATGTACGTGATCTGCCGTTGGCGTTAGGTCTTCCGGATGAGCGGATGCCATGCGCCGCCTTTGCTGTTATAATCATTGAGGGAACCGTGGTTTGTTTTCAACGCACAGTTCTTGTGTTTCACCGCCTTTGCGCCGAGCGATTCTTGCTTCGCGCTGATTTCCTTCCACATTTCGCCGCCCTTTATGCGCTTTCACCGCGCCGCCGTAGCGTGATGGGGAAACCAAAGAAGTCTTCACCGCGGTTGGGACCAGCCGCCGAGGAAAGAAGGGCGCCGCCGCTCGCATCACCGATGGTGGTGGCGGCGATCGAGACGCTGGAGAGCGATCTCCGCAGCTGCGCGAAGGGGCTTGATCCCGAGGAGTGGAGGCCGTTAAACTCCCCGCAATGAGGTAATCCCCGCCCCCATCCGGGTACCGGGTTATGTTTCGCCGCTTTATGCGTGGTTGTATCCAGTCCATGACTTCCTTCGTGGACTGCTCTTCTTCTATGGGGTTCACCATCATTTGTCTCCCAATTCTCTTCTCCACATTGCTTGTTTTATCACATTTTGAGAGTGCCGCTTGGCATTGAGCCGCACTTTGGCCTCTTCCTAAGCTCTTTTCCGTGAAGAGGCAATCTGTTCGATGGTGTACCCCATTGGGGTTTCATCATCTCTTAGTCCCAATCTGCTCTTCTTTTCCTTTTCC
This sequence comes from Avena longiglumis, assembly GCA_030063025.1. Taxonomy (NCBI): domain Eukaryota; kingdom Viridiplantae; phylum Streptophyta; class Magnoliopsida; order Poales; family Poaceae; genus Avena; species Avena longiglumis. Next base: position 65,429,881 of record CP125976.1, on the reverse strand, counting down.
ATGTCCGAATATGTCCAAGATCAAGCGGAGGCGATGGTTTTATATCCATGACCAGAGTGCCCGGGCAAGATTTTGGTCTTGTTCCTTTGACCCTCCCAAATGATTGAGAAGAAAAGGTCTTGGAAAAACCAAATCTTAGACGGTGAGGTGGCGGAGATAGAGGCCCTGTACCGTCGGGTGGAGGATCTCCAACTGATTCCTGAGAAGGAGGTGAACGGTGTGGACATCATCCGAACGTTTCTTGAGCGTCGGGTGCAACCTCTCCAAGCGAGGGCGCACCCGATGTTTCTTTATTCTGGGCGCCGTGATCCGACGAGGGTTTCGAGTGAGAAAATCTCCGAGGGGGATCTTGACAAGGCTCTTCGCGCGCTGTTTAAGTTCAAGGCCGAAGAAGAAATCCCGGGGAAGTCGCTGACTCCTCCCTTTTCTTCGACGTTGGTCGTATCGAAGGTGTAGATTTGCGCACGTAGTGCTCCCCCTTTTTTTTGTCGGCTGTGTATTTGTTTCCTTTGTTTGCTAACAAAGTTCCTTCTGATCTTGTAGAGCTTCAAGGTGCCGGGCATGGTACCACCATTGCCCGAAAGGTATCCGAATGCCCCGGATAATGAAGTGGTTGATTCCGTGTCCGAGCTACCGTCAGCACGATCTCCAGCGGAGGATGCCGACGAGTCGAGTGAGGATCATACGCGCAAGCGATCACGGAGCTCCAGCGAGTCTTCGGATGCCTCGACTCCTCCAACTCCCAGAAACCCTCTGGGCCTTGAGCGTCATGATGATGGTCATGGAGGCTCTTCCTCTCCTATTCCTACCATTCATGTGCGGGCTATAGTGCCACACCCGCCAGCAAAGCAGAAGAAGGAAGAAAAGAAGGAGGAGAAGAAGGACGAGAAGAAAGAGGAGAAAGGGGCCCGGAGGGCTTCTCCTATCTTCGACCTGAGCGCATTGGGCTCGTAAGTTTTCTTGTTATACTGTTGTCCTTGTTCCTTCGTGATTTTTGCACTTGTGTTGATTGGTTTGTATGCAGGCAATCCTCCCATGATTCCTCCAGTGATGGTGAGCGGGAGATGATGGGGGAGTCGAAAATTGCGTCTCCTCCACCTCAAACGGTGGCGACTTCGGGTGACGCGCCTCCGGATCTTCCGTTGCAGGAGGTGCAGGTGGTTGCGCCTCAGAATTTCGCAGGCGGTCCTTCGGGGTCGTCATCAGAGCATGTGAGTTTTTCCTGCCTCATGGGGGGAGCCCCCGAGTGTCTTCGTGTGCGAATCTTGTTTTTACTCCTTTGTGTTGGGCGTAGCCCCCAAGCCCTTTTCTTACTGACATATCTTTTTCTGCAGCCTTTTGTGCAAGAGGCCAAGCGGCTTGTGCAAGAGCGCCTGGTGCTGGAGGCGAACCTTCGGCAGCTTCAAGGTATCTATCTGACTTTTCTCTTATGTATCCTGGTTTAGTTCTTTGACACTTGTTTGTTTTGAATGCAGAGGAGCATAACAAGTCTCTCCGTGAGGTTGACGCTCTGAAGAAGAGCCTTGGTCAATCGGAGCAGAAGGCTGGAGCCGTCGTTGGTGCGAAAGAACGCCTTGATCTAGAGCTGACTAAGGCAGTCGAAGCGAAAGAGCGTTTGCAGCAGGAAGCCGCAGATCGTGAGGAGCAGCTGGCCACAGTTGCGGCTGTCCGCGAAAAAGAGGTGGCGACGAAGCTCATGGCTGCTGCCAAGTCTATTTGGGGTGAGTACTAGTTTTGTACTTTTTCTTTTCCTTCGGGTCTTTTTATGCATCTTTTGTTCATGTCTTTCTTCTTTTGTCTCGATGCCGAGGCATCGAGTTCGACCATGGTGCTCGAGCACGGAGTGCTCTAGATGATGCACCGGGCGGTCGAAGACCGCCGCAGACCGCTGCCAACTCCTTGCCAAGGCGAAGAGGTCCTTGGTCGCTTTACAAGGAGCTTGTCCCAAGGGCGCACCCTTGACGATGTGGATGCTCTGGCGGAGGCTCACAATTGGCGCTGCGCGTACAAACGCAAGCAGAAGGGCATCGGCTCGTCCGTCGGGCTGGCGATGTCCATGGCGGCTGGAGCGGAGCTGGATCTGCCCCAGATCACTTCTCGGATGCCAACGGCTGCGGATGGATCCGAGGTAGCCTTTTCTGCCTATTCTGCTCGCTGCAGGCGATATGGTCCCAAGCTCATTGATTTACTGTCTGAGTATGCACTGCGACAGCAGGGTGGGGCCAAAGCTAGGTAGTCTGGCTCCGAAGCGACTTAGGCTCCTGCATCTTAGGCGTAGTAAATGTAGGCTAGTTTGTAGTTTTTTTGTTGTAAATATCTTGAAGAGCACCATCCTTGTGCCACGTAGTGGCTTTATATATTCAATGAATTTCTCTGAGTTGTGCTCCATCCTTGGCTGAATGTTTGTGTTCCTTTCTTTTGCTGCCGCTCTAGGTTCCTTCGGGTGCTGACCCTGTTGACGTCCCATCCGCAACGCCATTGCGCCCATCCTTGGATGATTCCTTGCAGCTTACTTTCCTTCGGGATCGTGTGCGCAGTCTGGAGAGGGAATTGCTTGGGCTACGCGGTCATGCCGACGTTTGGAAGTCCAAGGCGGATCGTGGCGCAGCCAGAGAGGAGTACTTGATGGCGGAGTTGGTCCGTCTGTCCGAGCAGCTGCAATGTAAGTTGTTCTTTGGTCGAGCTATAGCTCTGGTCTTTGGGTGAGCCTGTTGGCCTTACTCTTATTTTGTTCGATTGCTGCAGGTGCAAATCTTGCTCCGAAGGAAGAAAAAGAGCGTGTCGCTGTTCGGGTCAACTGCTTGACTCAACAGGACATGGAGGCCGGCGGCTTCTTCTGGATGGATCGTGATCGTGCCATAGCCCTGGCGACGGTGCAGGATCGTGTTCATCAAGTTTCGCGGGTGCTCCGCCAAGTACAGACATCGCTTTCCTCGGTGCTGCACGTCATGTTCCCTTCGGATGCCGCGCCAATAAACATTGCGGGTCTTTTATCGAAATTTCGGAACGTAAGCAATGTCAAGGAGTTGGTGCGGCAGCAGCTTGTCGCCGGAGTGAAGGTTGCGTTGTCTCTTGTGAGGCTGCACCGGCCTGATGTGGATTTGGCTGCCATGGCTGCTGGGCCACCTCTTCGCCCTTATGATAGCGAGTGGGACATGCGTCCGCATTACGCGGCTGTGAGGCAGTATGCCGAACAGATTGTAGATTTGTTTGAGCAGCGTGCCCAGGTTATTCTTCAACATAGGTAGTACCTGTAGAAAGAGAGAGATGTAAAATTTGTATATTTCGGCTGGACGTGTTGTGACCTTTGTTGTAAAGGTTTGTTTGTATGTGAGCACCCAGTGCTTTAATTGGATACGTGTCATTTTCATTTGCCTGACGTTGTTAGCTACTCAGGTGTACACGTTTGGCCCTCAGTCGATGAAATCGTGAGGTGGGGGAGCCCCTGAGTGCGTTTGTAGCATATAGTATAGTTGTAGAAAATTGTGAAACGAAGTTTTGGGGCGAGACACTTAAATTTATTTATATCGTAATGGAGGAGATACATTGTTCGGCTGAGTAGCCTTGGCTGTAATCCTTATTGAAAGTAAAAGAAGGGGGTAGGTTGCTACGGATAGAACCGTCGCAGCTGCGAGATATTCCATGGGTTGGAGTATGTGACTCCAGACTCCATGTGCTTGAGGCGATAGGCGCCACCTGGGATGACTTCGGTGATGACGTAAGGTCCTTCCCATGGCGACTCGAATTTATTCGGTCGCTTTTGCTTGAGTCGCAAGACGAGGTCTCCTTCGACGGCGACCTTGGGCAGCCGGGCGCCGTGGTAGTTGCGGAGACTCACTGCTGGTACACCATTGATCGAGCCGCTATATCCCATGCTTCGTTGAGTGTATCGACAGCCTTCGAGTGCAGCCGTGGATTTAGCTTCACAGTAGGCGACGATTGGGGCCTGGTGGCATACTTCGCCGGTAGCACGGCTTCGCCCGTGTACCATGAAGAACGGTGTAGCCGGTGGAGCTGTTTGGTGTAGTTCAGAGCTCCACAGACGGAGGGTAGCTCCTTCGCCCAATTTCCAGCTTTGTGTTCGAGTGAGATCATGAGGCGCTTTTGATGCCGTTCGATTAGGCCGCTGGCCTTTCCACTTGTCCGCTCGCTTGCGGTGTGCCATCGAGGCATATGTGATGTTGATCCCAAGGCCTTCGCAGAAGTCCCGGAATTCTTCGAGATGAAGTTCGATCCGCTGTCGTGATGATGATGTGTGGTATGCCGAACTCGTAGACAATGGACTCAAGAACTTGACGGCAGTTTTGCCTTTTTGGTTGGTGATGGCATGGCCTCGATCCACTTGGTGAATTTTTCGACCGCAACTGTGAGGAAGACGTGTCCTTTCGAGGATTTTGGCGCTTGCCGATCATGTCGAGGCCCCATTGAGCGAAAGGCTGCTATAGGTATGGGCCCGAGCTCGACCCATGTGCGGCGGTTTGTCGGCGAACCGCTGGCATCCGTTGCATCTTCGGACGATGTCCTTTAGCCGCTCATGGCCCTCGGCTAGTAGAATCCTGCTCGTAGAGCTTTAGCGACAAGGGAGCGGCTGCCTGCGTGGTGGCTGCAGATGCCTTCGTGGATGTCTTGGAGTATGGCCTTGCCGTCGTTGATGGTGACGCACCGTTGAAGTATACCCGTGATGCTTCGCTTGTACAACTCGCCGTTGATGACGGTGAAGGCTTTTGACCGGCGAGATATGCGCCGGCCTGCTATTGTTAGGCAATTCTCCGGTTATAATAAACTGGAGGTACGGTCATGTCCAGGATTCTTCGACTGCCATGACCTGCATTAGGTTGACCATGGCTACCTCTGTGTCCAATTTCTCGGGTCCTTCGTGTCCTTCGGGTAGCGTAGCTCCCGAGTGCTCTAATTCTTCGGGTGATCCCTTGGGGAATGTGCGCTTGATGGATGGCACGCAGATTTGTTCGAGGAACACACCTGGTGGCACCTTTGCGCAGGTGGAGCCGATGTTGGCGAGTCTATCGGCTTCCTCGTTGCTCTCTTCCAACGCGTCAAGTTCGCAGCCGTCGAATTCTCCTTCGAAAGGCGTTGTAGAGCGCAGACGCGATCATGTTTTCAGCGTGTGCGTCACACTCATTCATCGTCTGGACGACGAGGTTGGAGTCACCAGATGACCAGCGCTGCGCCGCATATCTTTGCCATCCTCATGCCATGGATGAGGGCTTCAGATTCGCTTGTTGGAGGCCCCAATTTCATCCAAGGACGATTTCATCTTGTCACCTCGGGGAGGTTAGTATGACCGCCTCCCGCTTCGCTTGGAGCCGCCGAAATGCATTGTCCAGATCGCGACATGTCTGGGTGTCCGCAGCCGCAGCTCCATCCAAGGCACCAGAAGTCCTAAGGACTTGAGATTTGATTATGTGTCGCTTCGTAGACGATGTCCAAGGGTGATAGTTCAATGTCCCACGGTACACCCCGTGGCCTCTCGGATTATTCAGATGGTGTTCGTGGGTGCTTCGTTGACGACCATCACCGGTGCTCGGAAGTAATGGCTCAACCGTCGAGCCGTCATGAACACGCCGTAGGCTAGCTTCGCAGTGAGGGTACCGCTTTGTTGGTGTCAAGACCTCGAGGTAGTAAATTGGGCGCTGGACCCGTGGGTCTTTCCTTCTTCGTTCGACCACGAGTACGGTCGACCACCGGTGTGTGGCTGCTATGTACAAGAAGGGCTCGCGCCTTTGGCGTGACCAAACGGGCGAGGTGGAGAGGAGCCGCTGAGGCTTTCAATGCGCTGGCTTCGTGTCCACTGAACTTGTTCCTTTACGCAGCAATGGTAGAATGGTAGGGCCTTCTACCATACGGCCGATGAACCCGCTTAGCGCCGCTACTCGCCCCGCGAGCTGGACGCCTTGAGGTTTTTGGCTTCTCCATCGCCATGATGGCTTTGATTTTCTTCGGTTCGCCGATCCTCGTTGAGATGAAGTACCCAAGAAGTCGACTGATGGGACGCCAAGGCGCACTTTTCGGGATTGAGCTTGATCCTCAGCGATCGAGGTTGTCGAACGCCTCGCGAGATCGCCGATAAGTGTCCTTGCCTCTGGTTTTTATGACTATGTCGCCGACATAAACTTGGACGCGACCAATCGGTCCATGAGGCAGCTCGCATGCATCGCTGGTACGTGGCACCCGGTTCTTTAGCCCGGCGGGCATTGTGTTGTAACAGAATACTCGAACGGTGTGATAAACGCCGCTTTTCTCCGATCTTCGACCTTGAGCCGAATCGTTATATAGCCCGAGTAGGCGCCGAGGAAGGAGAGTTTCGCAACCCGCAATCGAATCGATGATCCGTCGATCCGGAAGAGGGAAGTGGTCCTTTGGGCAATGCTTATTTAGTGATGTGAAGTCCACACATCCGCAGGATGTCCGTGTCCTTCTTCGACCATCACCGTGTTTGCAAGCCACTCGCTTTTGATTTCCTGATGAAGTCTGCAGCGAGCGCCTATTGATTTCCTTGCCGATAGCTTCGCTCAGGGTCTGGCTCTTCGGATGGACCGCTTGATCGGCTTGGTGTATGGAAAGACATTGAGTGCGTTTCGTGAATTCTCGAACTCTGGCATGTCCGCAGGACACCAGCGAAGATTTCCTCACGGAGGAATTCGATGAGCGCCTTCCTATGCGGTGCCGAGGTCATTGGCGATCGTGGCCTCTTGGAGGCATCCGCGGATGGACCTGCACTTTCTTGGTGTTGACGGTGGAGTCGAAGGACATGTCGTTCTTTCGCCTTGACTGGGGTAGCCCATTGTCCATCACCGCGGAGCCTTACAAGATCGTGTTGCATGCCGAAGATCGAGATTTTGTTGAAATCCTGTCGCATTGGTCCGATCGGGTGAAGCTACCATGGACGTGATGACGCCTTGGTCCCGCATCTTGAGTAGTAGGTATGCGTAGTGGGACGGCCAGAACCTTTAATGCTACACGCCCCAGATGGCGTGGTATTGTGACGACCACCACCACTTCAATTCGAGTCGCCTCGCCGAAAGTTGTCCGGCTCAAGATGACGCCGAGCCCTATTTTGCCTGGGGAATATGCCCTTTCCGGTACAATGTCATGGAACGTTGTGTTCGATTGTTCCAGTTGCATTGCGGGATCCGCATAGCTGCTGGTGCTTGCAAACATTAGGTTGATGCCCGCCACCATCCATGAAGACGCGACTCATCTCAAGCCTCGATCTGCGCCTCAAAGACTGTGGCAGCATGACCGGGCGAGGATCCGCAAGGGTGATCCGCCGAGTGAACGTGATGCAGACTCGATCCGCCGAGGTACTCGTGATTGTAGGTGGAGTTGCCACGCCAAGTTGATTTGTCGGTGATTTTCTTCGCATCCTGCTTGTGGGGCGCCCATTCTGGATCATATTTAGTGCTCCTTTGGTGGGGGTATACGACCCGGCGTTGTTTTGATACTGGTGCGATGGTTGGTTTGGGCCTCCAATAGGTGGCGGAGGAGGAGCCCGTGTGCTATTTCTCCTTGCTGGTGCGTTTCAACGCAGGATTGGGGCTTGTTGCCTCATCTGCGCCATGCTTTCGCTGAGTTTCGAACTCATGCGATACCTTGAGCATGTGATCGCTTTTTGCCATCTTGCTTGTCGATGTAGAAGTGGATGGTGCATGGACCCGAAAGTTTTTCGAATGCTGAGGGTCCGTTGTCGCGATCGCGGCGTTGCCATGATTGTGATGATCGTCCGCTGTCTCGGAGATTTCCTCCGCGGTAACCTCCGCTGTTGCGGTTGTCGCTGGCGGTCGGCGAGCTAGCCGCGACCATGTCGGGTCCGCGGTCTTCGAGACATGCGATCTCCTCTTGTTGCGGCGTTTCGCCGCCGTAGTTGTCCTCTTCATCTGATTGCGCTTGCTGGATGCAATCTTCGCCGTCTGCCCAACTGTTGGCAATTTCCATGAGGTGGTCGAGTGTCTTGGGCTTGACACGCCCAAGTTCTTCCTTGAAATCTTGGCGCTTGACGCTCTCAAGGCGCTGGCCTCTCCTCGGAGATATGCGCCATGAGTTCTTGGTGGTAGACCAACGTAATATGTACGAGCGAATAGATTCCCCTTCTCGAAAGTGCAGCTCGCAACTCTTCGATTGAGGCGGGCCTTGCTGGTGCCCTTGAAATTTTGGATGAAGCGTAAGCTAGCTCCTCCCAACTTCGGATGGATCCCGATGATAGGTCGCCGAGCTGCACTCGCCCTATCACCGCAATGGAGGCATTGCATGGCGGTTTCTTTGTTACCGCCGTGCAATTGACGGATGATGATGATCGTTGAGCCAAGATTTTGGATCTTATGCGTTGAACTTCGTGAGTATCCAAGGAAGCTTGAAATTGTGGCATCTTTGTTCAAACAGATCTGCTAAAGCATTGAGCTCCACATAGTTCTTCTTCATCTTCATCCATCTCGGACTCGGACGAGCATGCGCGTTGGCTCGCTTTGTCGATTTTATACCGTAAGCGCCTCCGCGCCGTAGTCGTGTTTATGGCGATGCGAGCTCTTCTTCCTTCGAGGAAGGTCGTGCCTCTTCCTCTTCGGATGAAGGGTGGGGCTACGGCCGGCCGACCGAGCTTTCTTCGGCCCGCAGAGCGTCTTCGCGGAGCGCAGCCCAACGAGTCCGAGTCCGTGAGTGCGACTTATGCATGGCTCTTTTCGTCCCTCCGAGGTTGGTGGCCGCGAGATACGCTGTGGCTGCCAAGATCGCAGCTTGTGGTGTCTTCGATGATGTTGCCGCGGCATCCATATCCATGAACGACGGTGGAGAGTTCGGGTCACATCACGGCGCCTTGGGATCCATGTTCTCCACCCGCGAGTGATGCTTGTTTCGATTTCCATTCATGCTAGAGCCGGTTGCCATGGCGGAGAGCGCAGCTCGTCAGCTACCGGACTCGGAGGTCGCTTGCTTGTGTTTATCGAGCGCCTCGCATCTTGACTTGCTTTGTGCTCCTCGATGAGGAGGTAGTGGTACGCCATCGAGGGTCGTGGTGAATCCACAGCAGGACTATGTCGCTCGCGATGGCACGACGTGCTGTATCCATCCTTCTTTGCTAAGTTGGATGACGTGGCGTTGTTCTCCCTTTGGGTGGGGATTGGCTTCTTCCGCCATTTCCACCGCTTCCGCCCTGCGGTTGGGGTTCGTGTTGGGCGGCGGGTTGGGCGTTTGTTGATCCTGGATGACCGCGCGCATAGGTAGCGCCGTAGATCGGCTTCGCTGCCGCAGCTTTCGGGTCCGGAACCGTAGGTCCCTTCATCCGAAGGTGGATCGCACAGATCGGAGTTGCAGCTGCTGCTGCTGTAGAACTCATCTATCGATGGTGACGTGCGTAGCACGGGGTGTGGAGCCCACGAGGCGGGCCTGATTGATGGCATGGGCACCTGCTCAGGAAGGCGGAGGGTGCCAGTTTGTTCCACCTGGAAGCAGAAGCTCCCGAACAAAATCTCAAGTCCGTCGCCTACGGGCTCGAAATCTTTCATGGTGGCCGGCGAGTGGGCGGTGAAGTCGAAGGTCCCGAAGAGGAGGTGGTTCTCCGTCGCCGCGGAGTTGTAGATCGATCGGGTTGGGACCGTCACGATCGCACAATCAGCAACCCCGATTCCCATAGACGGCGCCAATTGACGAGGTTTAATCTCATCAATGCCCATTGTTATGGACTTGGGTTTTGGAGAAGATGGGGATGCTGGAGATCGTGGCACGGTTAACAGACAAGCAATCAGGGGACACGAGATTTACCTAGGTTCAGGCCCCCGGAGGGAAAACCCTACTTCTGCTTGTCTGCTCTTGATTACGGCGGAATCGAAGGTTATAGGGTGCGCAGATTCGATCTGGCGTGGAGGTGCGTGCGAAAGTATGAGTCGAGAGATCTAGGACGTGCCCTCCTGGCCTTTATATAGACTTCGGCAGGTCCCGGGCATAGTCCTAGTCGGTTACAAGTTCTAGGGTTTTACCCCTTTAAATTTCCTATCTAGGATAGTCTTACTCTCCAAGGATCCGAAGGCGTCATGGGCCTTGGCCACCCGAAAATCTTCATGGGCCAGCGTATGTCTGCTGTGGGCCTTCCTTGGGCTGGACCAGGTATGCTGAAGTCATGTACCCGTAGGGTATAACCATGTCAGCGGAAGCAACTGCTGTCGGGGTTGCGCCATCCGCGCCGTCCCACGGGTTTCACGAACAAGGGACACCGAGGTTGCGCCGACGCACCTTCCCACCAGCGTCGAAGTTAAGGAAGGAGAAACCCAGGTCCATAGAGAGTGTCAGGAGACCATAGCCAAACATGGCCTTAGACAGTAGCAGTAGCACCACACCACCATGGGAAGGCCGAGGCCAGATGGTTGAGATAGGGCTCAATTCAGAGCACACGGGTGTCGGGGCCGTGTGGCAAAAACTCAAGGGGGACGACGAGAAGGCTCGCTCGATTGGGGAAGGCGAACTCCAGACAGGTGTTGAGCTCATGGACCAAGCCCTGGCGGGATTAGGGTTTCGGGCGGGGAAGCAGAGAGAGCAAAAGATAACACAGGAGTCGGTGGAGGAGGCGATCTGGTCAGATAGCGGATGCGACCGGTGGGCCGGAGGAGCAACAAGGCGATGGCGGTGCTGTGAACACAAGAGAGAGAGAGGGAAGGAGAGAGGCTTCGAGGGGATGAGGTGAGTACGGGATGGGTCGGTTTGACCGATCCAGTACCCCTTCTACTGGGCCAATTTAGCCCAATGTTGGGTACTAGGCCCATTTCAAAATAAAATAAGAAATGAAATAAAAGAAAAATAAATAAGTTACCAAAATAACCTTTAAACATTTCTAGCTATAGAAAATTATAAAAAAATCATAAAAATATATTTAATATATTAGAATTATCACAAAAATAATGTCCACCTAAGAAAAATATAACTTTAATTATTTAAATTAATAAAATGCAAATAAAGATTAAACACTATTAAATATTAAGTGAAATTTCATTAAATAAGGAAAAATCCTAAAAATAAATAAAAATCATTTTTGTGTATAAAAATAACTTTACTATTTTATAAAAAAATACTAACTTAGAGTTTTTACAAATAAAATATAAATCAAATATTTAAAGACACTTAATTCTTTGAAGAATTTTATAAAAATAAAGGTAAGACTTAAAAATAAATAAAACTCATTTTTAAGATCTTTAATAACTATATTCCACTAAAAAATACCATGTATATTATTCAAAAACACTTTAAGATAAATAAAACTCATTACTTATTTTAATCAAATGAAATAACCACTTCGTTAATTCTTAAAATTATTTCTTAAGTAAGAAATAATCCCATTTTCTTATAAAACACTAAAACCTTTAAAGTTTGATCACTAAGTCTAAATCCATAATTAAAATAAAACTTAAATATAACTATTAGCCTCTAAATGTTTTAAAATCTTAAATTCAAATTAAACTCCTTTTAAATAAATATTATATATCACTCATGTATAAGGGGGTGAATAATATCCATCCCTCAACCACTCTTAAAAATGACTATAAACTCAAATAAATTTGTAAGATCATTTAAATATGCTCCCATAAGTTGCATATTATTAAATTTATCTTTCACTTAAATTAAAAGGGATCATCCTTAATCATATTTGCCAAAACCCTAAAACTAGATACTACTCTAAAACTCATCATATCTTACAATTCACTTCTATTTTTATAGTTAACTTTGGTCTAAACAATGATAAACATATCATTTGAAGTTTATTAATGTTTTAAAGTTAACTTTAGTCACTTTTATCGTCAATTAAAATATGATAACTTAACACCATTCATAACCATCACCAACCCTAATGTAAAATCTAATAAACCTTAAGACTAATTAACCTTAACTAAATAATAGTTCCTTCAAATGTGATTATTTTTGCCACTTCACACAAACAAGTCTATATTAGTTCCTTCAGCTCTTAACAACTCAACCCAAGGACTTTTCATCCCAATCACCAGATAAAAATTAATCATAAGCACATTATTCTATCAGTATTTGTATATTTTGGATTGTTAACACTTAAATTCCTTATCAATGTCATTGCTTATGAAATAAACTTAAAAATATACCCAATCTTAAAGAAAATACCTAAGATCAACTTATTCAAAATACTAAGGGTTTCACTTTGGGAATTACAAAATTGCATAGCATTACTTATGCATAATGGCATCCTGCTTCTTTAAACATTAGTCCTTACTAGACCAATGATGATGATTTCAGATATTGGATCTTCTATTATCTCGAAGACCGTGAGTGCATAATCTTGCAATCACAAAAGGCAAGTTCACACTTGCTCATGTACTTTGATTATTTTCTGTAAAGTATTTTGCAAATCCAGTGTTTTCATCACATGCATTTGAAAAATATCAGAAAACACTATTTTCATAATAATATGATTATAGGTTATTTACCATGAGGTAATAATCTACTATGAAAATTCTGATGGTAAAGGAACATATTATCTAGGACTTAACAACCAATGTCGCCAGTGATTCTTGCGCCGTATATTACGCGTTAACCATGAGATTTGGAATGGGACGGAGAAGTCAGCTGGATCGGCTCCCTTTCGCATGCATTGGACCATTACGGGCATTTGTAAGTTGCAGATCGTGGGTATAGCCATTTTATACGGGAGAAGTCTACCGTGGATCTGGGCTTACAAAAGACAGATATCTAGTGTTAATGGTTGTTGTGTGTATCCAACTAAGGTATAGTCGTTTTATACGGGGAAAAGTCTATGCGGGGTCACGGAGAAGGACAGTGATTGGCTTGGATCTTAGTCTGGGCCTCACACCAAGGAAGTGTGTAAGAGCCTATAACTCGAATGTGCAACAAAGCTAAGATCTCTCATGGGTAAAGTAACGCACCTTTGCAGAGTGTAAGAACTGTAACTTTTTACCCCCTGTTTCGGGAAGGAGCCGCTAACACTGCGGGAAAGGAACTCCATGAAAGTTCTGGTAAACCCGTGAAGGTTGATGGACATAGCTTTTCAGAATAAAAGCAACCTTTGAAGAAATGTTTACGAAAACTTGCATTGCCTATGACCTATGGTCTGTGGCTATAGATAGTGCATCAAACACTCCTCTTTAGTGAACTTGCTGAGTACGCTCGTACTCAACGTATCTTCTTAATCCTTGCTAGATCTCGGAGAAACCAATTATGTTTCCAGGAAATAAGTCACTTGAAGAGTTGAAGATATCTAAGGGAGATCAACGGAGTCGAAAACCTTACCGGAATCCATCGAAGACAAGCTTAAGCATAGAATAGAAATAAAACTCCTAGAATCTAGAACCTACTTCTGTAGAATAATACTATAGTAGTACTTTCAAGCCTTATACATATATTAATAGTAGTACTCCTAAAGTAACTCCGAGTGGATCTTTCTGGTTCTTTCTGTATAATATTCCTCACTGCCTGAGGAAGCTCTCTGGATCTTTTGTAATATGCTATATGTAATATAAAGTGTTTCCTTAGACCCGCGATGTTTCTGTTGTACCACTCTGTGGGATATAATGCGGATGGAACAATGTTCCATTGGTATTATATGAACGACTATAGTGTACTACACCATGCAAGGGTATCTTTGGGTCACCTTGATTGGTATCAGAGCATATGCTTTGACCTTAGGTTGGAAACCTAGTAAATGGGTAGAACCTGTAGGTTGGATAGTGACTTTAGGAAGCCATCTTATCTACGCTATATTTCCTTATACATGTGATGGATATTCACTTGAGAATAACCTTGTCACACCTTATTAAAGTTCTTATATTACTTCTTTTCTTATTAATGATACTTATCTACTATTTAATTTAGGAAGTACCTATCAAGTATTTCTTAAGAAGGCAATATATCTTCTATTAGACTATTCTATACTATAACTAAACTAGAGTAGTATATCACCAAGTCAGAGTACCTCATCAGGGAGTAGAAAATCATGGTGTTATCTTACTACGAGAAGCCATGAAATGAAGTAAAACTTTGTTATTATATTTATACTAGTGGTAAATACCAGGGGAGTATGCCCCAAAATCGTAAACAACATATTATTATAGGGGAAGTAACTAATGTTTTGTTTAACTAAGAGCTATTATATGAAGAATAGAATCTTATTAAGAGTAATAAATAGGGTTATGCTTATCTAACCCCATGTAATATGCCAAATTTATAGTGGCATGAATGAAAAGGTAGTATTCTTGTAGTACAAGTAGATCTATATAGGTTATGAAACTGGTTAAAATTTGAGAATTATTCGTTGTTATAATAAATGTGTTTAGGGAAGTTAAGATTAGAAACAAAGGGTAGAAATGTGAGGATGATGTTTAGTATATAACTCTAAGGATAATTAAGTTATAACCAATTATAGAGTGATTTAACCAACTATCTCTAGAGTCGGATCAAATATTACCAAAAGTTATTCCTTTGCAAATGGGCAAATGGTGTAATTTCAGAGGCTAAGAACATTATGAGCCATACAAACAGGTATATAACGGTAGAAGTCCATACACTAAATGTATAAAAATTGTAGTGTATAACATCAAAGCCTAAGTACAAGAGATGTTTTACTCGAAGTACTATTTCTACAGGCTTTTGATGTATGTTTGCTAGAGGTAATATTTGGATTTGTTGGATTTTATTGGATTTTATTGTGTGACTAGGTCTGTGCATGAAGTATAAACTTTATGGGCATATGCATGATGTTTCATGGAGTCCTTACTTGATGTACAGGTCTAGAAGGTAAAATGGGTCCGCGTGAGGGAGAGGCGACTTATCACTTTAATGTTGGAAAGATGAAGGCTCGTGAAATGTTGGTGATACAACAAAAGGAGGCTAACCAGGCAATTCGGAAGGAAGGATCAAGTCAAAAGCCGTATTTAACCACTAATGAAGAGGTTCTTCAGTATATAAGGAGTATGGAAGAAGGAAGAAAGGTTGAAACCGAGAGGCAGAACCAGTTTTATCGGGAGACATTAAAGGCTAGGCAAGGGAAGAAATTCAAGGAATTACATCCTATGGTTAAACTGGTGGAATTCTTAGAAACCAAACCCTAGAGTTTTTCCATGGTTGAAGAACCTATGGAGGCGGAAAACTGGTTAATGGATACATCCCGTAAGCTTAAAAGTGTGGGATGCAAGGATGAAGAAAAGGTGCGCTATGCAACTTATCTGTTGACAGGAACCGCAGCCATGTGTTGGGAAAAGTCCAAGTTTGTGATTCTGGAAGGAGGTGTTAATACCTGGGCTGAGTTTGAAAAGAAGTTTCGAGAAGAATTTTTTCATCGGGACAATGGTAAAAGGAAGGAGAATGAATACTTAGGGAACAAGAATCCAGTGCCACTGCATCATGAATCCTCTTCTTCTCCTGTGCTATCACCAATGACTCGGCCAAATTTGATCCGGCCAAGGCACACTCCATTGAGCGCCTAAAGTCCCCAACAACAGTTATGACCCCATTGGGTCCTGGTATCTTCATCTTCAAGTAGTTTATGTGGGTACTGGACATGAACATGGAAATTGTCTGTCTACCAAGCAAAGCATGATAGCTAGTTTCGAGATCCACAACCTCAAACAACAAATTTTCTATCTTGCAATTATCTCTCGTGTTGAATAACACATCTATTCATACTTTTCCTATCGGCTCACACGACAAACCCGACACAATGCTATGGAAGGTGGTGTGAGTCACCTAGAGCATATTTTCCGAGATACCCAACTTGTGCATTGTGTCCTTGTACAGTATGTTGATACTGCTACCATTGTCAATGAGCACCTTGGAGAACTTCACGTTTATGTTTGGCCCGATGAAGGTTGGGTCAAGCACTAGAGCATATGATCCCGGATTTGGCATAATCTTGGGATGATCCTTTATGCTCTAGGTGATATCCTGGTCCGACAAATACATATACTTCAACACCGCCGGCATAACCGTGTTGACCTCCATATGTCGCCTCTGCACACTTTGCCTATCATTTTCCTCTATCGTGAATACGACATACCTCTGATGATGTTCCCTATACTCATTCCGGCCATCTTGGACGCGGTTTCCGTAGTTCCCCTGGTTCTGATTTCCTACTTGATGCACAGTTTCTCTCCTCTCTTGGTTCTCATACCTCGGCGGTGGTGGAGGTAAAACTAGCTGCTGAGCATTTACCCTATTAGGTGTCGTGGGTGAGGCGCCTGAGGCGAACCCATGTCCTCCAGTGCACATTGCATCCATGCACACCGCCGAGTCGTATGATTTGTCGGTTTACTTGGATTGGGCGTATGAAACTTACACGAATAATCCAACATGAACTCATAGGTGTACTTTGGCCTTTCCTGCCAATGTTTCTTCTACTCGGCACTCCACTGCTTTCTCCCATCGGTTTTCTATGTCCATTGCTAGCCACTGTTCTTCTGTCGCTGGTTACTCCCAGCACCCGGCTGATCTTGGTTCACAACAGTGAAACGATTCGGCGAACGGAGATTGAGGACGAGGGGGCGGTGGCTGGCGAGGGCGTGCCCGCGTGCGAATGCGGGGGAGACGCAGGCTTCTGCTGACCAAGGCTTGGTGGAGGGCCAGATTGCGGCAGGGCTTGGTCTGGGAGCAGGAACAAGGAGACGATTGATTGAATGGGTCACCAAGGAAGGAGGGCCAGATGGAAATTGTGCGTTGCCGAGCCTCAATGCCCAACAAAAGGAGTCTGGCTGGTTGGTCCGAGACGCAATCGAGGTGGGGGTGAAGACGAAATAGCAGCGGGGGCTCCTGCGTGCGTGGTGTGGTGGGGCGCTGGAAGTGAGTCGGGGAAATAGCACGAAATAGCAGCGGGGCCTCCTGCTACCAAGAGTTCAGCCGAGAAATGCAGAGGCAACCCTCCTGTCATTCTCCTCACGCCTCGCGACCCTCCCATCCCTTTATTATTTTTCCTGATCCGATTTGCATCTTTACATGTCCCGCTTTGGATGGTCATCGGCGGCGCGACAACTTCTAGGGTTGTTTTGACTGCAGTTATTTTGGAAGAAGCGACTACTGAGCTGGCCGTGTTTGACTGATCCATCGATTCTTTTTGTCAATTCTCAGCAGATCCTGTCAAAAAAAAGTTTAAGTGTTGTGGTGTTCTATAATTGATGTGTTAGCCGATTGACATGAGCATCTGTGGTCGTTCTCTCTAGCACACTGTTAGGCTGTTCGCGGCGCTAAAAGTAGATACGCAGAGTATGGACTCGATCTTCCGCATATTTTTAGGTCTCTTTATCCCGCAACGACGAATATATGTTTGCTTAGAAAAAAAAGGTATATAAGCATATTGTTTCCCTTCCGCTGCAACGCGCAGCCATTTTGCTAGTTACATTAATAAGTACCAAATAACACTGCGAACATACTGAACTTGACAGGATGGTAAACCATCAACCCCCCTAGACACACCAGTAAGCCAGGTTTCCTAGCACCACTTGATAAGGGACCAGGTTACAGTCACCTCAATCTCACAGGAATCAACATGAAGTGTACCTTTGAGTCTACCTCGTTCCTGAGGTCTGAAATGCAGACCGTCATTTAATCGTTGCCCACCATCACCATATGCATCGACATGAACTTCCAGATACTCCCCATCTTCAATTTCAGCACAAATTACATGGCGTTGATCATCAGCAAGAGGCAACTTATTATCATCATTGGTCATAACCAACCGAATTGCCATGTCATTTATACTGGCAGTTTTTGCAGCAAAAACACCTTCAAAACCATCTGGCCATGACCCATTGATGACTTTCATACTGACCACGGCCTCTACTGACATAATAATGTGGCCAAATGTCAACTCCACTGTGCTGATCTTGCTGGTGTAGACACAATTAAACACAGATGAATCAAGCGGCTGAGTATTCCTGAAAGAATCAGCTATAAAGATAAGATCCTGATCCTCAGATTGCCGAGTTCCCTTAACTTTGAGAACAACCTCAAAGTACACAGGATCAACCAGCACAACAGCACGTGCAGGACCAGTCAGTGCTAGGTATGGAAACTGCATGCAAAATTAATCAAGTGAATACCAGTGTTTATTACACCTTTAAAGGACTAGTAAAGTGGAATAAAAGCAAAATGTTTATATTCTGATTTAAGAAGTGTCCATGATTATGTGATCAATTTATGAGAACTTAATTACAACAGCTCAATTGATATCCATGGCTTGAAAAATGAAAAGTAACTTTTGATTTAGCAGAATGCCGCAAGAGGAGTTCCTTCCAAACAAGGCTAAAACGCCTGTAAAATACAAAAATCAGAGCACGCCTCAGAAAGGCCAAGGGATGCGGCAGACTCAAAAGTCAACTTAAGAAGCATTGCACGAGTAAAGGGCCTGGACTTAAACTAGAGGGGAGTCAACAATAAGGTAACTAAGCTGACATAAAGAAGAATGGAGACTATACACAGATAAGAATTTGTAGAATAGGAGATGTAGACAAAGGTTATGGAAGCACAACCTTGAGGCAACTGAGAAACCTAGAGTTGACTACCACCTTGGGATGGGAATAGGCCGACCTGGCCCAGTGGCCTCGAGGCCAACTTTCGAGGCCACGGGGCGACCCATTTTGAAAATAGTCGGTGGCCTCGTTGGCCTGATGGGTATCACGCGTCGACCAAAATTTATATTCGATACTATTTTTTTAAGTCGTGCGTATACATTTGACATTCTCTAAAGGTTTCCAATGACGTATATATAAATTAGTCATCTATTTTTCTGTATAATAAAAGAAAACAAGCAGCATAAATTTTAAACCAGAGAAGGAATGGAGGCAATTTTTAATCTATCGAGCATCCTACCGGAAACTTGCGATGCCTGAGATACATGTATGAACACAAAACTTGAAGGATGTCCCGTTCAGTCCATGAACTCAGGATTTGCACACACGCTGCCTGCATTGCTCGTGGCTGGGACAGCTGAGTGGGTCTACACAACAATCTAGAGGCGAGCTAGAGCCAGCATCGACGGCGCAGCAAAGAAGGGCAGGGACAGGAACTGCGGCCTAGCTACAGCATTGTAGAGACTACTAGCCGGTTCGTCCCTGCTCACCCGATGGGTCACTCGAGGCCGGCTGCGTTGACCCAATTCTCATTCAGGTCCAACCCACAGGCCCCATTGGCCTCGAACTTTTGGGTCAGGTTAGTGACCCGCAGTGCCACCCATCTGATCTCCATGTTGGTTTCTTATCTGCCATGGAACTTTTAGAACTTGAAAATTTCCGCAATCCAAAAGTATGTCTTACATGTACTTCTCCATCTGAGATTATCAACTTATTATTGATGTGACTTTAATCCATATTTGGCTACCAATTTCTTTATTATATATATATTTATATATGTATATGTATATATATATATATAGGTAAAATAAGAGGGGCACCTTGGTGCCTGGGCACTATATATGTATTCATATTTGGTTACTAACTAAAATCAGCATGTTGGTTTCTTTATTTTAAGTTGAGCCAACCAAAACTTCATTTTAATTACACAGTTAATCAGCATAATGGAAATTAATCTAATCCTGTAATGACTAAAATCCAGGTTAGTTAGTTCTATTTTGCCTAACTTGGAAATGAAAGTTCAAGTGATTTAGGTGTTTGAAATACTGATGATGGCAGGCACATATGCTGTTTGTACCTCAGAGGATGAGCTATTGTTATTATTCATTCCTATCTCTATTTGCCAGAGTTCATCCTACCGTGCAATTTCTTTGTATACCTTATAAGAGCTAAGATGTTCTGTGAACCAAGCCAAACTCAAAGGTGGCCTCAGGTAAGGTTTACCACAGTTTTGTTCTTAAGAAACTATATCCGACGCATTAAATATTCGAACATGTAGCTTTTATTTTGCATGCTAATGGAGTATGTCTGAGTTAATGAATGGATTAGCGGGTACTACTACTATGGTTGAAGTAACGAGAGTTTTAAATTCTCTAATTAACAGCATACTAGTCGATTATGTAAGGGTAAGGTTAAGACCAGACCAAATAATAATTATGTAATCATAGAGAAGGGGCTACTAGCAAGTCAAAGACACGAACCCCATCAGTGATGATCTGGCAGTTATCCCTTTCACGCTGGAAGAAGATATTGCGCTTGTAATCCAACAAATCACGTGCTGCAACAAAACCATACACTTGCAGTGGCCACATTAAACCTTTGGTCTCTGAGATTTTGACTTGGAAGAGCTGCAGAGTGCCGACGGGGCTGACCGGGCCCCTGGGGGAATCAACGTCCGTGAAACGCACGCTGCCGATACTCCGCTGCATCACACATGTAGTTATTCATAGTACTCCCTCCGGTCCGAATTAGTGTTCGCACGCCATGTACAAACATAATTTTACAAATAAACCCAGGTTGTTTTAAAACGTTACAAATTGACGTATATTCAAGATTCAGATTTTAAAATCTCAGCGTGCGCCCGCGATCTCCGGCGGCCGGGCAATCCCTGGTGCCCGCGATCTCCGGCAGCCGCGCGATCCCTGGTGTCCGTGATAGCAGGAACAATCCCCAGCACCCACGATCCCAGCGATCTCCGGCGCTCGCGATCTCAAGCGATCTCCGGCGCTCGTGATCTCCGGCGGCGCGTGATCACTGGCAGGCACGATCCCCAGGGGAGGCGGCCGCGATCCCTGGTAGGCGCGATCCCACTGCCACTCCTCGCGAAGGGAGGAGACCGGTCGAGCTCCAGCTCACCATCGTCGTCCTCGGGCGAGGTGGAGGGACGACATCTTCAGGGGAGACAGAGGCCGGTCCAGCTCTAGTGCCCTCCATGTCGTCACACTCCTCCACCTCGAGCTCTCTTGTCGGCAGTTCCCCGGTAGTCGACCTCTCCGTCGGCAGCTCCGTGGAGCTCCCTTACTGTCGGCCGGCCTGCTCCATGGCCGTTCCAGGCCTGATCACCAGCTTCTAGACAGGCATCGTCGGACCTGACAACCTCTTCGACCTCCATTAGGTATCAATGTCCTGTAAAACATCATGTAAAACATTATGCATAAGCTCCATTCTCAATTGTCCACAGAATTTAATGCAACTTCTGATTGCTTAGCACATCGTTTCAACCAAGATGTAACCATCATGTTCAGCGGGTAGTAATCTTGCAGGCTATAACTACATTTTTTAACAACAGAAACTTGGCATGTTCAAAGAGGATGTGCTAAACTTGGTACCACAGGAAAAAAGACTACATGAAAAAGGCATATTGGCATATTGAATATCATAGCAACTAGACATATTATTTTGATTGAATGTTATAGCAACCAGACATATTGGCATGCATATATATTCAGGTTCAGACAGTAACCAGTAGAACTAGATTTCAGTTTCAGATAGCAGGTTCAGATAGCATCAGACTTATAACTAAAATTACTTTACACTAGTTTCAAATAGCCAGGAGTAGTCCATGAAAGAAAAATGCCAGAAATAGTCCATGAAAGAAAAATGCCTTGGCACTCATCCTGCTAGCAGTACTATCATATTTTAGCAACTGAATATCTTGTCAAAATACCTTGTTCTTTTCCAGTTGCTGGGATAGATAATTAAACTTGGATGCAAGGAATGTTCACATATTACCAATGTAGAATTCTATATACAGTACATGTTCACAGATCTCAGCCATGTATGTATGTTCACAGATCTCATCCATGCATGTATGTATCTCAAGCTGGTCACTAAAGAAGAAGCTCAGCTGGTCACTGATAGAGAAGCTCAGCTAGTCACATATGGAGAAGCTCAGTTGGTCACTAAAGAAGAATCTCAAGCTACTCAAAAGAAGAAGCTCGGTTGGTCACTAAAAAAGAAGCTCAAGCTAGTCAAAAGGAGAAGCTCGGTTTTGTAATTGTGTCTACTTGTTCTGTAATCGTGTACTATGTGTGTCTACTTGTGTTGTAATTGACACAATATATATTCATGTGTATACTATCATATGTTGATAACTTACTCATATAAAATTAGCGAGAAGCAAGTTACAACATGAAGGTTGGAATGATCAAGTCAAAGAAAATTCAGTATACGCTCCAAGAAAATTCAGTCAATTTAGCAGGATATGACAAGCTACTCCAGGAACTAAGTACTCCAGGCAGAAACAATAGAATTATTCATAAACTCCAGGAACTAAGTATGCATATACTCCAGGAAGAAACCAGTCATTTAATTTTTACCATTGCAAGGATGTAATGGGGTTGAGTATGAACTAGGATTTCATCTTATCTAAATAAGATGATATGTACAATCTTGTCTAAATAAGATGGCAGAGAGCACAAGCAGCAGCACAAAGGTGATGATTTCCCTAAAATACAGCAAAGGGGGTGGTTTACAGAAATTCACATCAAGTCTTAGTTAGTGTGACTGGGTTATCTAATTACAACAAGCAACAATATTCTCTAATTGCAGGAAATGGATCTAGCGGGAGTACATAATGACAACATATACCTGAGGAGCAAGGTACATTAATCACCTATGGCTAGCTAGTTGATCGACCAGAACAGACTGTCTATTTGGTCAACATCTATATTTTTGAACTATGATCAGTGAATCTTGGAGTGGTTGGTTTGGCACTTTGGCTGCAGGTTACTGATAATGAGAGGGGGAAGCAGCCGATGAACTTCCTGAATATCATCCAGCAGCAGCAACATTACTCCCATAAGATGCAGCCAACTGCACTTCATCTTGGGTAAGCAGATCTCCCCATTGGTTACATATACTTATGTAGAAATTTCAGACCGAAGAGAATGTCTTGGCTAACCGTACTTAACTGTTCAGTGTTATACTCTGAGCATTCTGTCTTTCTTTGTACTCTGCAACCATGTTCAGTGCGTATATGCCGCTTTGGAAAAAAAAGAACTTCAGAATAATAATCGATCGTATGTACAAGTGTAGTAAACGGATCATAAGAATCTCATTAGTTAACAACTCTTAACGTCCCATGGAATAACTTGATATGATACATTTGTTTTCTTTTAAAAACCAATCCTTTAAGCGATCCATGCAGATGTCTTAGATACTGCATCAGGAGGCCATAAGAATCTGATTATAGCTTACTACTTCTAGCAAGCTCTCCTTTGGAGAAACAAGATATGGTGCAAATAATAAGTGCAACACAAAATCAGCACTCTGGTATGACGGTGATGGTTGTGCCATGAACTGCTATAGCCAACGCTGAACAAGAAGTCAGTGCTGGTGCTGAACTACTACATGGTCACATCAACTTTTCGTGCTATAAATTATAATCAGAAATCAGTGAGGGAGAAGGTGATCCTCACCTGCACGGCAAGCGATTTGCAGACAAGGTGAGCGACATCAATTGAGGCTGCAGGCGCCGCCGCATCAACCACCGGGGACAGCCGCTGCAGGCGTCCCCGCATCAACCAACGGGGACCGCCGCTGCAGGCGCCGCCGCATCGATTTAAGTTTGTTGGAGTCGATTCAGCCGCCGCCGCATCGATTTTCCTCACCGGAGAGCTCCAAATCTTCGACGGCGTCCGCCCCCCATAGCAAGGACTGATTTTTACTCCCTAGATAGGGTTTGCGGACAGAGGATCCACCCACTGCAGGAGGGGCGCGGACGAAGTTGCGGCGCGGGAGGACGGCTCGGCGGGGGAGAGGCCGCGGCGCAGACGAGGGGGAAGCGAGCCTGCGAGAGCTCATCGCCGGTGACGAAGGAGATAAGGGGAAGGAAGAAGGGGATGTGGACACGACGCGAGGGATTTGGTGGTTTGTCGGAAAAAAACCTGGACGGTTTTGTAAAAAGTCGACCGCGAACAATAAAAAGGGTCGGAGGGAGTATGAGAAATAAACATTTACCATAAACAAGAAATAAGATAATAATCATTTTATTATTTCCTCTCGGGCATATTTCCTTCATTCTCCCACTTGCACTAGAGTCAATAATATAGTTTGAAAAACTTGTGCATTCGACACCTATGGCTTTCTAGTGTTGTATATACATGTTTTCTAGTTGTAAATATAATCTCTGGATCTGACACTTTCAGGTCTGTGTGCATTTGCATGTCTTTGCTTCTCTGCGCATCACTCATTCTCTAATGAGACGGCATTGTATAAATTTGGTCCTTTGGTGAGACCTTAGTGTAGGGGTTCGTAGCATGGAAAACAAAAATTGTCTACCGCATGCATACAAACGCCAAGATCTATCTACTAGATTGTAGCAATGAGTCGATTAGATTACTCACCCTCGAAGATTCCAAAGCGGTTAACGAGAGCAGATTCTCATGGGTGATGTAGTCGTACACTTGCCGATCTCAAGATCGCGTAGATGATCCTTCCGGCGCTCCCTTCCGGCAGCTCTTCCGCAATCGGTCACACATTCCGTACTCGATGAAAACCTTCATCTCCCTTGTTCTAGCAGACAGCGGAGGTTGTAGTTCTCCCCTCGTGATTCCGGCAGCACGACGACGTAGTGTCGGAAGTATAAGAAAGATCCCGCAGGGCTTCACCTAAGCCGGTGCGAGTTATGGTGGATCTAGGGTTTCCCGGCAATCTAGGTTTAGAAGGCCGGGAGGAGGAGGTGTCAGCGCCGGCTAGGGCGGCGGCAACGAGGCGGCGACGGCGGCTTGGCGGCGGCGGCGCGACACGGGGTGGAGGACTGGCTATTGTAGTGTTTGGGGTAGCCCTCCCCCTCAATTTATGAGAGGGGGGAAGCCTTGGGAGGGGAGGGTTTGAATCCAAACCCAAACCCAAGTTGGATTGAAGGAAGGACTCTTTTCTTCTTCCACTAGGAAACCATTGTTCCAGTTTGACTTTTCAAACCTCCCGTTTGACTTTCAATTTAGTGCTTTAATTCTCTCTTGAAAATGGCCAAACCAAGTGACCTAGGATATGATCCAATCATTCCACTTACCCATGACACATTCATGTTCCATTCCCCTTCCGGTCCGGTGAACCTTCTAGAACCTTCTAGAACCTCTCCGATGAAAACATCAAAATCATTCCCGAACTTTCCTTATATGAATCTTACTCTCCGGACCATTCCGGATCTCCTCATGATATCCCGGATCCCATCCGAGACTCCAAACAACATTTGGTATCCCTACTAAACATTCCATATCTACTAAACAACATTGAATCCTTGAGTGTGTCTCCCTACAGTTCGTGAATTATGCGGACATGACCGAGACACTTCTCCGATCAATAACCAATAGAGGAATTTGGAAATTCATATGGCTCCCACATATTTTTACGATTACTTTACGATCGAATGAACCACTTACATACGATACCAATTTCCCTTTGTCTTATGATAGTTTACTTATCCAAGGTTTGATCGTCGGTATCTATGCATACCTAGTTCAACCTCGTTACCGATAAGTACTCTTTTCTTGTTCCTGTGATATGTGATCCCTTGTGAGCCAGTCACATGCTTGCAAGCTAATTGGATGACATTCCACCAAGAGGGCCCAGAGTATATCTATCTGCCATATGGATGGACAAATCCCACTCTTGATCCATGTGCCTCAACACATACTTTCCGAACACTCAATGTCACCTTTATAGCCACCCAGTTACGGTGTGGTGTTTGATGTCATCAAAGCATCCTTCCGGTGATGGTGATTAGCATGATCTCATGGTCGAAGGAATTAGGTTACTATGTATCATAAAGCTTATAGCAAATGAACTATATTAAATGACTTGATATTTATGCTACGCTTAACTATAGGAGTATGTCCATCACACCATTCTCCTAATGATATGATCTTGTTGTTAATAACATCTCAATGTTCATGATCAGGAAACCATGATCATATATTAACCAATAAGCTAGTTTAACAAGAGGCTTTACTAGGGACTCTTTTATGTTTACAAATCACACAAGTATTAATATTTCCGGTTAATACAATTATAGCATGGTATGTAAACATTTATCATAAGCATGAAGATATGATAATAACCACTTTATTATTGCCTCTTGAGCATATCTCCATCAGTCTCCCACTTGCACTAGAGTCAATAATCTAGTTTCAAACCTTTGTGTATTCAACACCTATGGCTTTCCGGTGTTGTATTTACACGATTGCTAGTGGTCAACTTATCTCCGGATCCGACATTTTTAGGTCCGTGTGTAATTGCATGTCTTTGTGTCTCTATGCATCACTCATTCATTAATGAGATGGCTTTGTATAAATTTGGTCCTTTGGTGAGACCTTTAGTTCCTTGGGGTTAAAACATGTTGATAATATTGTCATACAATATATCTTCATAGTATTATGGTGCTGTGAACCACACCTAGTTTGATAACAAACTACTTGACACAAATGCCCTCTTTTGCTGCTATTATAGCAGTCAATACTTAGCCTTTTGTTGTAGTATCTGCCACAATGTCTTAACTTTGGAACTCGTCCAAAACCATTATGGAACTTACTTTCCATCATATTGTGCCACCCTTAGTTTAGATAGAGGTAAACTTAATTTGTACTTTGTGACAAAACTAGTATCAATGTAATACTTTTACAATGAACTAACCATCTATTTGTCACTTCTACAAAATAATATATTCTTAGTTTTTTTAAAAGATCATAAGAATATCTTTACTATCGTCCAATAATCATCTTATGAATCATTCTGGTATACGCTCATAACATTTAGAGCATAGGACATATCGGGATTTGTACACATCACAACATGATTGATAAAGTACTCTTTGTGATTTTATCTATCAAGTATCAAAAATACTTGAATCTTTATTCAATCCTTCCTGTGCAACAAGAACCTTTCTTGTAGTTTCTATATTGAACTCATTCAATATCTCATCTATGTACTTCTGGCACAACCATATTAGCGTCTCAATTTATCCATATAGACATTGATGCCAAATATTCGGGTTCTTCCTAAGCCTTTCATCAAGATGAAATTCTTAACATGTGTCAATAAAAAGATATATCATTTCCAATCAACAATATGTCTTCCACATAATGTATTAGAAACATGTCTTAGCGCTCCCACTTAATTTCTTGCAAATGCAAGCATCTTCATGTCTCTGATGAAATTAAACTCTTTTAACAGTTTCATCATAGTGAAGATTCCAACTCCGCGATGCTAAGTTCAACCATTGAAGTTTGCATATGGTTTTAGCATCCTTTGAATTAACAAAACCCTTTGGATCATGTCATGCACACGTCCTAGGTAACCATTCTATTAGAAGAACTTGTTTTGTTTATTCAACTACCACATAACAAAATTATATGTAGTGGTTGCTACATTAATCCGTCTAGACTAAATATCGCTTAATGAAAGATTACATCTTGTCATAATCAACTCTTTGAACGTTGCCGTGAACTCTTTCCCGACATGTCGATAATTTCATAGATGTGAAACATCCATGTCTATTTCTTTATAGATCCAAATACGACTGTAAGGTCTTGCACCTTTTTAGAGGGTCTTTCAAGTTCAAAGCTTGATCTCTCGTATATGGAACTATCACGGATTTTATGACTTCAAACCATTTGACGGAGTCAGGGCCCATCATCACTTCTTTGCATGTAGTCAGTCCATCATTGTCAAACAACAAGATTTACTTTCAAATCCTAGTATTTGATTGTTTACCCGACCTACCAGGTTCAATAGGAACTTAGACCTCCGTGACCACAACCTTTGAGGCACGTGAGCCATGAGCATTGTTGCTGCCTCCGAAATACTTTTCGGCGTTGCGCAACTTTGCACATATAGCTAAGGTTCTCTTAACCTTATCAAAGTTCCATTGTCCTCCCACTTAACTTTTCACGGAAAATTCCTTTCTCAAAAAAACTTGACGTTCTAAGCAACAAACATTTTTCTCTTTGGTATTATGGAGGAATACTCAACGATTATTCAAAATAACATACAAAGATATGTTCATCCGATTTTGGTTGCAAACATCTTTCTTATGCATAGCATACCAATGTTTAAGAAAGGACAACTTGGGTTTTATCCCAAACCATAACTTTATATGGTGTCATTTCAACGGATTATGATGGAGCTCTTTTTAGTGGAAAAACGTTAGTCTCTAAAGCTTTTAATCTTTAAAATATAATGGCAGTTTTATGAATTACACCTTTGATCTTACCATGTCGAACAAGGTTTAATTACATATCTCGAACGCTCCATACTCTTATGGTGTTTCAAAAAATGCAAATCCATGGAACGATTCCTTAAATCTTAGGTGTTATGCTAAACTTATAACTCAAATATCTTCCTTTATGATCTTATCATAAACTATTTATATTCTTGTTACAATGATTTGCACTTCATCTTGAAAGTCTTTGAACTTTTCAAATGTTTCATTCTTCATCCTCATTAAGTAAATATTCATATATTCACTCAAATTTTCGGAGAAAGCATATGAAGTTGCAATTCATCGCTCTTGACTACACATAATGGACTTCATACAACAATATGTACAAGTTCCAATAAGCTAGTCATTCGTTCCCTTTTGGCATATGAACGAAGTTTTAATTATCTCTAGGAAACTTTCACAAGCGTCATTTGATCAAAATCAAAAGACTCCAAAATTTCATCCACATGGAGTTTCTTCATGTTTTCTTTCCAATATAATTTAAAAGGCGATGTCACTTCCTAAGCGATCTTTCTTATCAATTGTCTCTTGACATTTTTAGCAATAGTTTTATGGATGTGATTTAACCAACAATATTTGTAAATCATCCATCTTTTATGGATTCCGGCAATTAATTTAACAACCCTTTTGTTCTTATAATACCTGATAAAAAAAATTTGAAGGCAAGCTTGATGTTACCGAGCAACACAACAACCCTTTATTTGTTCTCGATGAACATCATCACATATTCCTTTGCTAGTTACTTAGGCCATTGTAGTTCATGAATTGTGTTTTTTCGTATGAAGATTCATACCAACAAATTCAGTATCCAATACTTAAGGACCACATTATTTAACAAGCAAATAATACATCCATAACTCGTATATCCTCTATATATCTAAGCTGAACAATTCTAGTCTTTTATTTTCTGCCATATATTTATGAGATTCTCTTTCAGTATTTCCTTTTCTGTTTGAAAGAATCTATCAACATCAATAGTGGAGTCATACACATGACACATAGTCCAAAACATGTATAGTTAAATACCAACGTCTTTGGACTTGCACTTTGAAGCAGATCACCATCATCAAATGTTTGGTGTTCTTTCAAATTCCATTCTTTAGTAATCTTTTAATGCAGTAAACATTTTACTTACATTAAATATTCATCCTTATCATGGAACTATTCATGTTAAGCTACTTTAGCTTATAACGGTGAATCGCGAGTATAATGTTGCTCTCAAAAACCTTTTGGAGGATTAGGACGACTAGCGTCTCCAACCTTTTGAAAATTCCCATCAAATATGAGAACATAAACTTTGCCATATTATACTCTATCATGTTACAATCAAAAATATCATTTCAGATATCGCAATATCTTTCGCATATGATGTTCCTAGATAACCTTGATATTAAAACAATCTTTTGAATATCAAGAATCATGGAGATAAACATGATACTTATATACTAACACTGGAATTATTACTCTTGATTTAAGACCAATTATTAAACTTCATGGAGTAACCAGAACTTATTAAAAGTTTGCAATAGGACTTTCAAACTTTAGATTAACACTTCAAAACAATACGATACAAGTTCGTAAAGTAACTAACCAGAATTCTATAGTTCTATTATCTCAATTATAATCTAAGCGCAAGGTGGTAAAGGGATGCCAAGGACTACAACAACTATGAAAATTCACTTTGATTTAATTTATGATAAATAGTGTTCAACTTTTAATCATATTGCTATTGAACTCCCACTCAAAACAATATCCCTCACGATGTTTTAGTGATTACATGAACCAAATCCACCACATCAAAACCGATCATCACAAGAGATGATGTAGCTTCAAAGGCGAACAATCAACATGTTCATCATATCTACTATATGACTCATGCTTTACCTTTCGGTGATCCGTGTTCCGAAACAATGTATGTACATGCTAGGCTCGTCAAGATCAAACCTTGGCTTCCACGTGAGCAAATCTGGCTTGCTCCCATTATATACACTCGCAGAATCTAACACACCCGATCATCACGTGGTTCTTCAAAACAACGAGCTTTGGCAACGGTGCTTACTAAGGATGACCACTTTATAACTTGAAATTTTGTGAGAGGGATCATCTTATAATGCTACCGTCGCGAACTAAGCAATACAAGATTCATAAAAGGATTAACATCACATGCAATTCATAATATGTGATATGATATGGCCTTTCTTCTTGTGCTTCCGATCTCCATCTTCAAGCACGAACATGATCTCCATCATCGCCGGCATGGCGTCAAGGTCAATGGCGCCGCTTCATGGTTGTCGTGCACCAGCATCAACTATTACAAATACTTTGAATAATAGACACGCAGGTCTTAATGGAACTAAAAGACAACCATATGGCTCCTGCCGGTTGTCGTGGTGGTGGCACGGCAGATGCCATGGGTAGGCTAAAGTATGGGGCCAATGGATGCTAGAGGGATCCAGGGAGGGAAGATGTAGTGATTTCTACACACAAATGCTCAACAAGTAAATCTCTATTCCTCTCCTAAATGAATACAAGTGCTACAAGAGCTGTCTCATAGAGAGGATGGACACTACTACACGAGCCTTAAGGCCAAGAATGAATCGATCCCCTCTATAGGAGCCCGCGTCCCCCCTTATAAAGGGGTGCCTTGGTTCCTTCTAGGGCTGATGTGGCAAGCATATCCTTCCAAGCATATCCTTGGAATATGCTTGTCCCAATATGGTAACTCGGCGGCCTCCTTTCCATGTCGCCCTTCTATCGACGGTAATGTTCCAGAGACCCCCACATGCGCGCCTCGGGCTTCCTTATTGTCACCTCCGTGACGTTCTTCTGCCCTTCTCCTGCTCTGCTCGTTGTCCTTTGTGCTTGGCTCTGTCTAGATTCCTCCTAGCTAGTGACTAGGGTTTGACTATAGGCAACTCCTTCTCCTGCAAGACTCATGTTATTCGGCCTTGTCTCGCTTCACTCGGCTCGGCCTACTCCTACATTCAAGTTAGTCAGACTCATTCGGCCGACTTAACCCATAAGTTGGCCGGATAAGGTGTTACTTGCCATGGCCCTGCTTATCTCGGCCGACTCTTATATGACTCGGCCGACACAAACAGTAACTCGGCTCACGACAAGGGATGTTCCTTTCATCTTTCCCCTGTCTTGACCCTATCCGGGGTCACCTCACCAACATTAGTCCCCGAATCTGGTGTGGTCCTGCCTGAAACCTCGGCCGGGCCATATCAGTTTCCCAACGTATTTCTCTCTTTCTTTCCGAGTTACCTCTTTTACATTGGTATCCGTGCAGCTTCACGAGCACGCGCCTCGTCCACGTGTACCACTCATCATTGTTCTTCTAGTTTTCGTTCCTCTCAAGTGTCCACGACAAGCTCTGATGCTTATCCCGCCATCGTCGGCGCAATGATGCCTCGAGTACCGCATCGGTCAGGAAGCCCGATCCCCTCATGCGCCGTGTGGTCTTCGGTGTGGCTCCACTAGTTGCGAGCGGTTTTGCCATGCGCGCGATTATGCAGTTATCGTGGCGCACCCACGATCCCACTACCGCTAATACTGCGCGGTTATAAAGGGGGGAACGGGGCTAGACGATTTCACTTTCCCCCTTCATTTGCCCTTCTTCTTCCTCATCGCGCCTGCGCCTCCGTTCGTACGCAAGCGGCCGCGCCACCGTCGACCTCCTCGTCGGTCACGCTGCCGCTCTCCTGCTCCGACGACCTCACCGCCGTGCCCTTCTCCGTCACCTTCGCCGGTGAGTTATCCTACGGCATCGCCGCTAGATTTCCGCCCTAGGAAATCCCTCTGTTTCCTAGATTCCTCACGGCGGTTCTTCTTTGTTGTGCCACCGCGCTCGTTAGAACCACGACGGGGCCCTGCACTTCTAGGCCTCTCACCGTCGTTAGTTCCTCCTCCGTCGATTCCTCCGATGAACCTATGTCTAGTTCTGCCAGCGGAGCCCTCGTCGAGGAGGATGATTTCGCGTCTGGTCCAGAACGGGGTTCTTGGCAGGGTTCTAGTGTCACTCGCCGTGAGGTTGAGTGGTTAATCAAAACGCGCCGGATCCCTGCCTAGGTAAGTTGTCGCCTGCCTGGTAACGAATCCTCTCCAGTGCTTAAGGAGGGAGAGTACGTAGTCTTCATGTCCCATTTTGCTCGTGGGTTCGGCCTACCCCTTAGCGATTTTGATAGGGGGTTCCTCTATTACTTCAGCCTCCAGCCGCATCATCTGTCGGCTAACGCTATAGCCTCCTCGTCAGCTTTTATCTCGGCTTCGGAGGGGTACTTCAGCCTCTGGCCCTCCGTACATGTTTGGTCCAAATTCTTCCAAATCCGATCTAATGTCGTGTCGGACAAATCTCTTCAGCCTTCCGAGAAATCTCTTACCCAATGCGGGGCTGCGTCCATTACACCTCGGAGCAACTCTGAGTTCCCGCGTGTCGCCGGCCTCGAGTCTTGTAAGAAATGGCATAAATCGTTCTTTTATGTCAAAAACACTGGAAAAGAAGATAAGATTCGGATCCCTGCTTTTTCTATTGGCCCCCCTTCCAAGAAGAACTGGAACTATAATCCTAGGAAGAGCCATGCTTTGGCCGTGGCATTCAAGATTTGGCTCAAAGAGTTGATTCGCGCCGGGCTCCGTGGTGAGGATCTAATGACTGCATTCATCAGTAGACGAATCTGCCCTTTTCAACTTCGCTCTCACAAGCTTTGTTATATGAGTGGTCCTCTCGATCCCAACCGAGTTTCAACGGTTGAGCTCGATGATTATCATATTTATAAGCGTGTCCGGGCTATCTTCAAGACCAATATGCCAGAGGCGTGGGCATGGGGACTAAAGCCCTTCACTCGTGGAATCCCCCTCCTCAGGTAAATTTACGCCTTGGTGCTTGCTTTCGAGTCGCATTCATGATTGTTCTTTTGCTAATCCTTCTTTGTTTCTCCTCTTGCAGAGGTTTACCGAGCAAAAGAGAGTGGATGCCGAGGTTTTGGCTCTTCCATGGACCGCGGATCATAATACTCCGGACAATGGGGAACCTGACTCAGAAGAGTTTGTCCCTAAGTCGGATGTTGCTCTGGCTCACGCCCGTGGCAAGACCTCGGCCCACAGGGATGAAGGTCACTCGGACGACGTCCAAATTCTTAAGGTAGTTGCCGTGATGCCTATATCTTACGCATTTCCGGCTCCTACTTTCCCAGCTAATCCAGCCGGTCAGGTGCACGACGCCGAGCCTCTTGCTTCTCGAGCTCCTGCTCCCTCGAAGAAACGCACCGCTACGGCAGACCCCTCCGACGCTGCTCCCAAGAAGCGAGTGAAGAAGTCTGTCCAGCATATTCCGAGGCGTAAAACCATGCCCGGGGTTACTGGGTGAGTTTACTTTCAGTTGTATTTCTTGTGTCTCTCTCTCTGTCTTTTGATTCGACTCTTTGTCTCCTGCTGAGCTCCTCTCTCTGCGAAGCCAAGTGGTCCGAGTATGACCAGCCATACTACTCGGCAGCCTTCTCCTCCGCCCCCGGAGGATACTCGGGCTCCCAGTCCCTCACGTGTTGACTCTCCTCCAGCACCGACCCATACATCGCCTCAGCGAGATGTGACCACTGCTCCCATCGTTAATGCCGACATGACGTCGCCAGTAGATCATCCTATTGAATCTGTTGCCCCTTTTCAGACCGCTGAGGTTTCCCCCAACGATCCTTTGATCACCACGACCGCAGCTGCTACTCCCGCTCCAGCCGAAGATATTACCATCTCGCCCCCCTTGGAAACCATAGTTCCCCCTGCTCCTCAGGATGTGATTCCTAATGCCAAGGTTGCTGCCCCTGCCGAAGCCTCTCCTAAGACTAGGAAGGTTGCTGTTACCAAACCTTCCGCATCTCAGAAGGGGCCGGCTAGCTCTTCTCAACCCAACATAGCTGATG
Organism: Avena longiglumis; assembly: GCA_030063025.1. Taxonomy (NCBI): domain Eukaryota; kingdom Viridiplantae; phylum Streptophyta; class Magnoliopsida; order Poales; family Poaceae; genus Avena; species Avena longiglumis. Next base: position 65,395,868 of record CP125976.1, on the reverse strand, counting down.
CACTTCGCAAGGGGGCTTCCTCTGCTAAGTCCGTTGTCACCCCGGCCGCCGAACTCAGCTTACTCTTCACAAGAGTCCTGCGACGGCGCTAGTTACCCAACGGGTCCGAGGTAAAGTACTCACCCGTACAAAGAGTGGGAATAGCCTCGGCTCTTTGGTGGAATACGCCAATAACTGGAACGCCGCCGATCAGCTTGAGGGCAATCCGAGTAGCCAGCCATTTCAGCTTTCCGACATCAGCAGTCGTTTGCATATGGCTGCTAAGATTGTTCTTGAGAGTGATAAGATGAACGAGGTAAGCACTTCTGTTGATACTTTGTCTGTTATTCAAATGATAGTATATATACACTAGTCCCCGAAGCTTGCAACCGGATAACTTGTTGTTCGTTTGAAAGCTTTGTCAGGCATCAAATGTCACGACTCAAATTAACTGTGATATCCGAATCAAGTTTTACTCAGTTTGGATTTGCTTTAGTTTTAAATATCCAGCCACCTTGATATAAGTCAAGTTACATTTAGGTTGGGCCTGTTTTAATTTCAATTATTCAGCCACCTAAATCTGAGTTGAATTTTATTTAATTCGGATCTACTTTACCTTTGAATATCTAGACACCTAGATCCGAGTTAAATTTTATTTAATTTGGATCTAATTTAACTTCGAATATCCAGCCACCTAGATCCAAGTTAAATTTTATTTAATTCAGATCTTCTTTAACTTTGAATATCCAGCCACCTAGATCCGACTCAAATTTTATTTAATTCGGATCTGCCTTAAATTCGAATATCCAGCCACCTAGATCCGAGTCAAATTTTATTTAATTCGGATCTACTTTAACTTTGAATGTCCAGCCACCTAGATCCGAGTCAAATTTTATTTAATTCAGATCTATTGTAGCTTCGCATATCCAGCCACCTAGATCCGAGTCAAATTTTATTTAATTCGGATCTATTGTAGCTTCACATATCTAGTCTTTTAACCTTTCATTATATCTAGGTTGCCCATAATCTGCGGACAGCCGAATTTCAAAGGTTGCTCTTTGCCCACAAGAAACTGCAAGAAAAATACGAGAGGGTTGTTCCTATGGTGAAGAATACTGGTAATTTAATAAATCTTTGTATTGTTCTTTAAGTTCTTAACATTTTTGGGCTGACGTGCTAATTCATTTTTGCTGGTATGCAACTAGTATCAATAATCTTAATACCCGCCTTACCAAGAAAGTTGACGCTCTGGAAGGTTAGTTATCCTTTTCGTCTTGTGATTTGTTGACTTTCGTTCGAGACAAATCCTGGGTTTCTTATAACCTTCCGGCTTTGGCATAGCCGAGTTACAAACACTTGCAGCGTCGCATCAAGAATGCATATCCATGCCTGATATGATGCTGCATTTTTTAGAACAAGCCGCCACTCATTTGGCGCAACTTAAAGAAAAGGATGATGAGATAACCCGGTTACGTGCCGAGGTTGAGTCTCTTAAGCTTTCGCAGAAATCCGAATTGGAAAAGGTTGATCAGGAGTTTTCTGAAGAAAAAAATCGACTGAGCCTGCAACTGCAGAAAGATAAGGAACTCCTCGATGCTGCCGAGCTGAAGAACCGGACGATGAGCGAGGAAATCACTCGCTTTGAGAAGAATAAGGCCGACTGGACCTAGGATCTCCAGAAAATGTTGAGTTATATTCATCGTAAGTTTCCGACTGCGGCCGAGTTATTTTCTTCTCTTTCTTATTTTTAACTGATATGTTTTCCTTTTGTGTAGATCATTTTCCGGAAGCGAAACCAGTGAGCTCTAAGGCAGTGATTTCTGCTCGTCAGCGCCGAGGTGTCCCCACAGACTTGAGTCCAGAATATTCAATGGAATACTTCTTGATTGTCGTTGGCGCTGCTATTGGACCAATGAAGATTATGGGAAGAGATCTGGTGCAAGAAGCCACTCGGGCCTACCATGTTCTTTGGCCGAATACTTCTGGAACACATGATATTGACGAAGTCAAAATACTTGTGGAGAGATTAATGGCATCTCAGACCCAGTTAAATCTCTAGAGGAAATCTACTGGGAGGGCTAGTGCTGATATGGCACTTACAGCCGTTTTGTCTTGGTATGAGGATATCTCCCTCGATACTCTGATGAATTTGCGCACTGGCTCTCGTTGGGTTGAGGATCCAGAGTTCGTCGCTCGCCGACAAGCTCGTGCCTTCCAACTTATTGAGTATGCTGACGTGCATAATTGGATTGAAGGGCCGAGTTTTCTTTCCAATCCGGCGAATGATGTCGAAGTTGAAGATGCATCTGATGATGATTCGGCCGATCAGGATGAAGCAAAGGGTGACTCGGACAACTCTCGTGACTCAAATGCTAGCTCGGATGGGGATGGCGATGCGCGATCGTCTTCTAAAGGGACTGAGAATTCTCGAGCTCAAGCTAATGTTTCTCAGCAGCCGAGGCTTGCCCCCGAGGTTATTATTGCTTTTGTTGAAGGCGAAGTAACTTCGGCCGAGGTGCCGGCTACCTCGGAGTGCCCAGTTCCTGAAAATACCCCTGCGCAGGAGACCGAGGTCGCCCCGCCATCGTCCGAGATACCCATTCCCGATGCTCCCGATCATGCTGCTTCCCCTTAAGGGTGCTTTGGCCCTTTTTGCTATTTAGGTTCAAAAAAATCTTAAGTTATTTTCAGTCCCCGGTATGCCGGGCATATGATGTCTGTGGAACAATTTTCCGGCTTTTGGTGTGGTGTGAACCTTTTTGCCTTTCACCGCTGAGGCATGGGTGATGGTAATTATTATTACTTTATCTAAACAAATCTCATTGCTTTATATCTTTGCTTTGGCGAACTTTGATTTCGTAAGTTCGGATTGTATTTTTCCATGTGGCTGACCTTGGTTCGGCATTTATCTTGCTTGCCCTTTGTAAAATCGATTGCGTAGCTGTTGTGTTTTCAACTTCTATCTGAAGTACAATGCTCGAAGCTCATATCTTGGGGAGTCCCCGAGTCTTTAGCTAAGCTATGGAGCTTTTATGTGTCTGGCGACAAATAGAGGGTAATACAAGTCAGTCCCCGAGTTATCACTCGGGTTATCGATTTCTTGCGTGTGCTCGAAGAATATCTAGGATCATGCAGCGGTCCCCAAGTTACAAATTGGGTTGCCGAAATATAATTCATGGCTTAACCCAGAGAATACTACGGGGTAGTCCCCGAGTCATTGCTCAAGGTGCCTAAGTTTAATACACGTTTTTAGAACAAGAAACAATCATGGGGCAGTCCCCGAGTCAATGCTCGAGGTGCTGAAATTTAACACATAATTCAAAATAGGAAATAACACGGTGCAGTCCCCGAGTCACTGCTCAAGGTGCTGAATTTAAACACATAATTCAAAATAGGAAATAACACGGTGCAGTCCCTGAGTCACTGCTCGAGGTGCCGAAGTTTACCACATAGTATTACAAAATAGAAACAACATTGTGCAGTCCCTGAGTCGCTGCTCGAGTTGCCGAGGTTCAATACACGCTTGATACTCCAACTTGATGCGTCACATCATGGTGTACAACATATGGCTCATAAGTGTAGAATGGGCGAAGTAAAGCTATGTTCCATGGTATTTTTGACTCGTCTCCGGCCTTATTTGCCTTATTCTTCTCTGGTGTCTGAGCGTCAATCAGGTAATATGCATCATTGTGCAGTGCTTTACTCACAATGAATGGTCCTTCCCATGAAGGTGAGAGTTTGTGCATGCCGGCTATGCGTTGTACTAGTCGAAGAACCAAGTCTCCTTCTTTAAAAACTCTTGGATTTACTTTTTTGCTATGGTATCGTCTGAGGTTTTGCTGATAAACGACTGATCTTGATAATGCCAATTCCCTTGCTTCCTCTAGCAGATCCACATCGTCTTGCCGTGATACTTCATTTACTTCGGACGTTGTGTATTTGATTACTCTTGGTGAGTCATGCATTATGTCGGCTGGAAGCACAGCTTCTGCCCCGTATACCAGAAAGAAAGGGGTATACCCTGTCGACATGTTTGGGGTGGTCCTGAGGCTCCATAGTACTGTTGGAAGTTCCTCAATCCAGCATCCTGCCGACCTTTGCAATGGTTCGATAAGCCGGGGTTTTATTCCTGACAATACCAGTTCATTTGATCTTTCTACTTGCCCGTTTGATGCTGGGTGAGCCACCGAGGCAACATCTAGTCTTATGCGCTTTTCTTGGCAGAATCTAGCAAAGGCTCCCTCAGCAAAATTTGTTCCATTATACGTGATGACACTGTGTGGATATCCATATCTCAAAATAATATCCTTTAGAAATTTTACCATTGTTGGTCCATCACATTTTCTTATTGGTTTCACCTCGATCCACTTTGTGAATTTGTCTACCATGACTAGAATATGAGTCATTCCACCTTGGGCTGGTTTGAATGGACCTACCATGTTCAAGCACCATATAGAAAAAGGCCAAGTGATTGGTATTGTTTTTAACTCGGACGAAGGCAGATGTATTTTGCTGGCATATCTCTGGCAACCATTACATTTTTCCACTAATTCTTTTGCCTCCTTTAATGTTGTCGGCCAATAAAACCCATGCCTGAATGCTTTGGCCACTAAAGCTCTGGACGAGGCATGATGCCCGCATTCTCCCTGATGTATATCCAGGAGTATTTCCTGTCCTTCTGCCGATTCAACACATCTTTGTAGTACGTTTGTGACACTTATCTTATACAGCTCATTGTTTATGATTGTGTAAGATTTTGCTCTTCTTACTATTTGTCTAGCCAGTACTTCATTACTCGGCAAGATGGCCTCCTTAAGGAATGAAAACATGGGTTGCGCCCATATTGGCGTGATTTTCTCTGGGATAATTTCACTATCGATTTCCATATTCTCTGCCGATATAACGGCTTCGGATTTTTCTGTGCTCGCTCGTGCGATGGCCGGGTAAATCTTCAGAAAATCCGGGCCAAATTATTTGTCGATTTCCATTGGCACACTCCCTTCTTTCAATTCTGCCAAGATACGAATTGACTCGGATTCTGGTGATGGTGTAATCGATGGTTTTCTTAGGTCCTGTAGGGCAATACCTGGGGGAATTGACTGCCTAGTTGATCCGAGTTTTGACAGTGTGTCTGCGGCATCATTTTCCGCCCGAGGTATATGATGAAATTCGCATCCATCGAAGTAACCGCTGGTTTTTTGCACATGAAATCTATATAGGGCCATATTCGCATCTAGTGTGTCCCAATTGCCTGATACTTGTTGTACTACTAGATCTGAGTCCCCACAGCATAGGATCCGACGTATGCCAATCTCTTTTGCCATTTTTAACCCGTGGACGAGTGCTTCATACTCGGCCACATTGTTTGACGCGGCGAAATGTATCTGCAGCACATATTTCAGCTGATCTTTTTTCGGCGAAGTTAATACTATCCCTGCCCCTAAGCCATTTCTCAGCTTGGATCCATCAAAATGCATTCTCCAATAATTCGGATCTGGTAATGGTGGTTCGTATTGTACCTCGGCCCAATCCACAAAAAAGTCGGCCACTGCCTGAGATTTGATTGCATCTCGCCTATCGAATTGCGGAGCATAAGGTGATAACTCGATTGACCATTTTGCTATTCGGCCACTTGAATCTTTGTTGCTCAATATCTCGGCTATGGGCGCTTCACAAATCACTTTTATTGGATGCTCTTCGAAGTAATGTTTTAGTTTTTTCGCCGACATGTATACTCCATAAGCCATCTTCTGGTAGTGCGTGTAATTATGTTTTGGGGTCGATAATACCTCGCTCAGGTAATATACCGACCTTTGTATCGACTTATCTCCTTCATTCCGTTCCACGACAACCACCGCACTTACCACTCTGTTAGTGGCAGCTACATAAAGTAACATAGGTTCTTTTGATAATGGAGAAGCCAAGATCGGTGTTGTGACCAACATCTTTTTTAACTCATGAAACGCATTGTTTGCTTGAGGTGTCCAAATGAATTTATCAGACTTTTTCATCAGCTGATATAGAGGTAATGCCTTTTCCCCTAGACGACATACGAATCGACTCAGCGAAGCCATGCATCCCGTAAATTTTTGTACGTCATTCAGAAACCTCGGCAGTTCCATTTTTTCAACTTCTTGGATTTTAGTTGGATTTGCCTCTATACCTCGACTGGATACGAGGAAACTGAGTAATTTTCCAGCCGGCACACCGAAGGTACATTTTTCCGGGTTAAGCTTCATTCGGAATCTCCTTAAGTTTGCGAATGTTTGCCGAATATCGTCAAGGAGCGTTTTGCTTTCTTTGGTTTTTATAACGACATCGTCTACATATACTTGTACATTTTTTCCTATCTGGTCATGTAGACACTTTTGCATGCATCTTTGGTATGTTTATCCTGCATTACGCAGGCCGAATGGCATGGTGTGATAGAAATAAGCCCCGTACGGGATAATAAATGCAGTCTTTATTTGATCGGCCGGATTTAACGGTATCTGGTGAAAACCAGAATACGCGTCTACAAATGACAACAACTCAAAACCAGCGGTCGAATCAATGACTTGGTCTATCCTAGGTAAAGAAAATGGATCTTTGGGACACGCCTTGTTTAGGTTCGTGTAATCGATACACATTCGCCATACGATGGCTATATTTGGGTCATCCTTTTTCTTTTCCACCAACACCGGATTTGATAGCCAATCTGGGTGAAGTACTTCCATGATGAACCCGGCCGCAAGGAGCCGAGCTATCTCATCCCCTATTATTTTTCTCCTGTCTTCGGCAAAGCGGCGGAGAGGTTGTTTCACCGGCCTTGCTCCTGGCCTTACATGCAAAGAGTGCTCAGCCAACTCCCTCGGCACACCTTGCAGGTCTTGAGTTGACCATGCAAAGATATCCCGATTCTCACAGAGGAAGTTGGTGAGCTCGCTTTCCTATTTGGCATCTAGGCCGGCACCAATTGTGATGGTGCGCTCTGGGAATTGCTCATCTATCTAGATCTTTTTCGCCTCTTTAGTCGGCTGGAAAGAAACACTTCCATGGGGGTTGGCTAGTGCCGGCATATTCAGCTATGCCGACTGAGCAAGAGCCGCTACCTCCTGAATTCTTCTTTTTTCTCTTGCAATCACCAATGACTCGGCCAAGTTTGATCCGGCTGAAGCACACTCCATCGACTTTCTGTAATCTCCGACTACTGTTATCACCCCGTATGGCCCGGGTAACTTCATTTTCAAATAAGTAATATGGCAGCTGCTCATGAATTTAGCCAGCGCTGGCTGTCCGAGTAAAGCATGATAGCAACTCTCTAGGTCCACCACTTCAAACTCCAAGTTCTCCGCTCTGTAGTTCTCCCTTGTGACGAATCATACATCTACTCGGACTTTCCCAATGGGTTCGCATGAAAGACCCGTCACTATTCCATGGAATGTCGTTCTAGTGGACTGCAACATGTTCTGTGTTATGCCAAGTTTGTGCATTGTGTCCTTGTACATAATATTGATACTACTCCCATTGTCAATGAGCACTTTTGAGAATTTGACGTTAATACTGGGTCCGACAAATGTCGGATATAGTACCAGTGCATACGACCCTGGATTCGGCATTATCTTCGGATGATCTTTGATGCTCCAGGTTATTTCCTGATCGGACCAAGGCACGTATCTTGGTACTGCCGGCATAACGACATTCACTTCCATATGCCGGCATTGTACACTTTGCATGTCTTGTTGTTCTGTTGTGAACACACAATGTGATTGATGATGCTCCCTATAATCATTGCGTCCGTTGTTTTCGGGGTTTGTCCTTCCATCCTGACCTTGATTTATCACTTGATGCACTGCCTCTTTCCGGTCCGAGTTATCATACCTCGGAGGAGGTGGTGGTAACATTAACTGCTGCGCATTTGCTCCAGTTAGCTGTGGCTGCTGCTGACGCGCTTGATGAGGGGGCGCTTGCATGCCCGCCGGGTTCCCCATTGCACTTTTCATCCAAGCACATTGACGAGTTGTATGATTATCCGGCTTGGCCGGGTTTGGAGTGTGGAATTTGTATGGTTGATCCAGCATGGATTCAAACGTGTACTTCGGCCTCTCCTGCCATTGCTTATTCTGTTCTGGTGTCCACTGCCTTTTCCCTTCATTCCTCAAGTCCTTCGCCGAGGATCGTTCTTCCGTCACGTTGTTCCCATGACTCGGCTGGTCTTGTACAACTGCTGCCACCTGATTGGATGCATATCTGTAATCTAGTCTTTCCTCCCTTCTTCTACCTCGGAACTCGTTGCGCCTCGATGATCCGGCTACATCTCTTGCATACTGATCTTGGTGCTCCCGATGCTCTGCCGACATTAATTTTGGTTGCATTGGATCCCCTAATGCATACGAATCTGCTATCCTAATGGTCTCTGCCAAGGTAGTCGGCATGTCTCTTTGCAGCCTCTGCCATAGGAAACTCCCATATCGGCAGCCTTGAGCAAACCAAGCTATCGCTTGAGACTCTATGACCCCTTTGCATGAGTTTCTGAGGTTACACCACCGGGTCAAGAATTCCCTATCAGTTTCATTCGGCTTCTGTTTGCACATAGCGAGCTGTTGAGGCCTATTCGGCCTCTTATAAGTACTGGTGAAATTGCTGACAAATATTTCTTCAAAATCTAGCCAACATTTGATACTACCTGTCAGCAGATTGTTCAGCCATACTCTGGCTGGTCCTTCCAGCATTTGTGGGACATATCTCACTACCCATCGTAAGTTTCCACCTGCTATCTTTACTGCAGTGGCATAGTCAATCAACCAATATTGTGGTTTTGTGCTCCCATTGTATGTTTTTGTGCCCCTTGCCAATTGGAAATTCAGCACTGGCGGCTCTCCCATGATCCGAGGTCTGAAACATGCCGGACCTGGCGGACCTTGCTCCTCCAATAACTCGGACCGATACAACCTGTCCAGTTTTAGTCTCGCGTCACTTGACGACAAGTTTCTATAAACTATTCTCTCTTGTATTCCATAATGGTAACCCCCACCATGTCTTGCATGCTCCATATCTGAGTAACCATCATTGTATCTATCATTTGCCTGATTATGATGGGCTAGTCTCACTTCTCGATCTTGCCGAGGTTCATATCTCGGCTATGGATTTGGTGGAGGGTTTCTTCTTCCCTCCGCCGGGTTATTATTTTCATGATCTCCCCTTCCGAGGTCTCCGTGCCCCTTATTAGCATGGCCGGGGTTTCTATCCCCACTGTTACCTCGGCTGCCGTTGCCTCTGTTATCATTGACCTTACTGGCCACCGCCGGATCATATGGAACAATTTGCTTATTTCTTTTTCCTGAGGTCACAACTCTATCTTTTCGCGCGTTGTTCCCAGGCGAGGACATTGTTGCCGCTGATAATGTGGGTGTTGCTCCTGCCGAATGAACCACACGCGAGGCTCCCGGTCTCGCCGGGTAAGCCCTTAGCATTTCCTCATTCTGCCGATTCGCAATGCGCACCAGCTCATTCACTCTTTCTTGATGTTCCTGCCGGGCTTCCCCGCTTAATCCTTCTAGTTCCAAAGCAGCGACGCCGCCCTTAGGTTCTTTGCCGGGGTACTATACCTCGGCAAGCCTAGATCGACTGAATCACCTCCACGAGCTTCATGCTCTTTATTCATATCATTCATGAGGTTCTTTCCTCTCAATCTCAATTCATCTACCTGCTCGGGGGCCACATCCAGTTTATTTGCCTTAGCATATTCTCGCAGGGTCCTGTTCAAGGACTCCCGCAAGGCCGACACCTTTTTTGCTTCTTCCAATACTTTTTGTCTAGTTTCTTCTAACTCCGCCTGGGCATTAGCCGGATCAAGTATCGGCGCCACAGGCGTGGTTAGATTATCTATGGTTGCCTGGAGAATATTCTCTGGTCTTTCCAGAGGTGGCCACCTTACCCTTGCCTCCTTTGGGGTTTTCTCATGCACCTCGGCCGACTTGGCTGCTGGAGGATCTACCTCGGTGGGCTGTGGAGTTGCTTGCTTCGTGGTCACCTGTCCTCCTATCGTCGGGTCCTTGCTTGGTCTGGCGCCTGCTCCTTCCGCCTGTGCTGCGGCTGTCACCATCACCTCGACGCTGCCGACGGGGCGTGCTCCACGCGGACCGTTAGCAACACTGAGGGGAGGCTCTCCTGCATCAATAACTCGGTGAGGATAAACGCAGGAGGTGTCGATGCCGACGTAGACCTTGTGCGTGCCCAGGTTGATGAAGACGCCGTTGCGCGGAGGCGCTTTCCTCCTGAAGCTACCCGCGTTATCGCTGACATAGTCCCAGAGATCAAATCTCTGGACTAAGCCAGAGACAACCCGCTCGCCGGTGTGGATGAAGTTTCTCGTCCGGATCTTGACTCCAGCTAGCACCGCTGTTGGCCCCACGGTGGGCGCCAACTGTCATGGTGGTGGCACGACAGATGCCATGGGTAGGCTAAAGTATGAGGCCAATGGATGCTAGAGGGATCCGGGGAGGGAAGATGTAGTGATTTCTACACACAAATGCTCAACAAGTAAATCTCTATTCCTCACCTCAATGAATACAAGTGCTACAAGAGCCATCTCATAAAGAGGATGAACACTACTACACGAGCCTTAAGGCCAAGAATGAATCGATCCCCTCTACAGGAGCCCGTGTCCCCCCTTATAAAGGGGTGCCTTGGTTCCTTCTAGGGATGATGTGGCAAGCATATCCTTGGAATATGCTTGTCCCAATATGGTAACTCGGCGGCCTCCTTTCCGTGTCGCCCTTCTATCGACGGCAATGTTCCAGAGACCCCCACATGCGCGCCTCGGGCTTCCTTACTGTCACCTCCGTGACGTTCTTCTGCCCTTCTCCTGCTCTGCTCCTTGTCCTTTGTGCTTGGCTCTTTCTAGATTCCTCCTAGCTAGTGACTAGGGTTTGACTATAGGCACCTCCTTCTCCTGCAAGCCTCATGTTATTCGTCCTTTTCTCGCTTCACTCGGCTCGGCCTACTCCTGCATTCAAGTTAGTCAGACTCATTCGGACGACTTAACCCATATGTCGGCCGGATAAGGTGTTACTTGCCATGGCCCTGCTTATCTCGGCCGACTCTTATATGACTCGGCCGACACAAACAGTAAATCGGCTCACGACAAGGGAGGTTCATTTCATCTTTCCCCTGTCTTGACCCTATCCGGGTTCACCTCCCCAACACCGGTTGCTAACTTACAATAAAGAACATTGCATACATCATATATAATCACAATCATGGCCATATCACATCACAGCACACCCCTGCAAAACAAAGTTAGACACCTCTAATTTTCTTTGCATATTTTACATGGTTTGGGGCTTTCAATAAGTGTCGTTATAACTTATAAACAAGAACCACAATGTTGATACTAGTATTGTCAATCACCCGTTGTAAATTGAATCTTAACTATGTTGGGAGAAACAGGCACCCGCAAAGCCACTTATGCAATACAATTTGTAATTCAAGCGTGGAGCAAGTCTCATGAATGGTGTCATGGAAGGTTAGCCCGGGCCGCTTCATCCCACCACCCCGCAAGATGCAAAGTACACAAGAAGCAATCGATAACAAAAGCATCAACGCCCATAATGACCATTGTGTTCTACTCGTGCAACAGTCTACATATAGACACGGCTCTGATACCACTGTAGGGGTTCGTAACATGGAAAAAAATTCTACCGCATGCATACAAACAAGCCAAGATCTATCTACTAGATTGTAGCAACGAGTCGATTAGAGTACTCACCCTCGAAGATTCCAAAGCGGTTAACGAGAGCAGATTCTCGTGGGTGATGTAGTCGTACACTTGCCGATCTCAGGATCGCGTACGATCCTTCCGTACGTTCGGCGGCGCTTCTGCGATCGGTCACATCGTTCGGATTTTCGATGAATACCTTCCTCTCCCTTGTTCCAGCAGGCATCAGAGGTTGTAGTTATCCCCTCGTGATTCCGGCAGCACGACGACATAGTGTCGGAAGTAGAAGGAATATCCCGCAGGGCTTCGCCTAAGCCGGTGCGAGTTCTGGTGGATCTAGTGTTTCCCGATAATCTAGGTTTAGAAGGCCGGGAGGAGGAGGTGTCAGCGGCAGCTAGGGCGGCGGCGACGAGGCGGCGGCGGCGCGACACGGGGTGGAGGGCTGACTATTGTAGTGTTTGGGGTAGCCCTCCCCCTCTATTTATGAGAGGAGGCAGCCTTGGGAGGAGAGGGTTTGAATCCAAACCCAAACCCAAGTTGGATTGAAGGAAGGACTCTTTCCTTCTTCCACTAGGAAACCATTGTTCTAGTTTGACTTTTCAAACCTCCCGTTTGACTTTCAATTTAGAGCTTTAATTCTCTCTTGCAAATGCCCAAACCAAGTGACCTAGGATATGATCCAAGCATTCCACTTACCCATGACACATTCATGTTCCATTCCCCTTCCGGTCCGGTGAACCTTCTAGAACCTTCTAGAATCTCTCCGATGAAAACATCGAAATCATTCCCGAACTCCAGAATCGGACTTTCCTTATATGAATCTTATTGTCCGGACCATTCCGGATATCCTCATGATATCCCGGATCCCATCCGAGACTCCGAACAACATTTGGTATCCCTACTAAACATTCCATATCTACTAAACAACATTGAATCCTTAAGTGTGTCTCCCTACGGTTCGTGAATTATGCGGACATGACCGAGACACTTCTCCGATCAATAACCAATAGAGGAATCTGGAAATTCATATGGCTCCCACATATTTCTACAATTACTTTGAGATCGAATGAACCACTTACATACGATACCAATTTCCCTTTGTCTTACGATAGTTTACTTATCCGAGGTTTGATCATCGGTATCTCTACATACCTAGTTCAACCTCGTTACCGATAAGTACTATTTTCTCGTTCCCGTGATATGTGATCCCTTATGAGCCAGTCACATGCTTGCAATCTAATTGGATGACATTCCATCGAGAGGGCCCAGAGTATATCTATCTTCATATGGATGGACAAATCCCACTCTTGATCCAGTGCCTCAACACATTCTTTCCAAACACTCAATGCCACCTTTATAGCCACCCAGTTATGGTGTGGTGTTTGATGTCATCAAAGCATCCTTCCGGTGATGGTGATTAGCATGATCTCATGGTCGAAGGAATTAGGTTACTATGTATCAGAAAGCTTATAGCAAATGAACTATATTCAATTACTTGATCTTTATGCTACGCTTAACTATAGGAGTATGTCCATCACACCATTATCCTAATGATATGATCTTGTTGTTAATAACATCTCAATGTTCATGATCAGGAAACCATGATCATATATTAACCAATAAGCTAGTTTAACAAGAGGCTTTACTAGGGACTCTTTTATGTTTACAAATCACACAAGTATTAATGTTTCCGGTTAATACAATTATAGCATGGTATGTAAAAATTTATCATAAGCATGAAGATATGATAATAACCACTTTATTATTGCCTCTTGGGCATATCTCCAACACTTAGTACCTTGGGGTTAAATCTTGTCGATACTATTGTCGTACAATATATCTTCATAGTGTTAGCCCACTATGAACCACACCTAGTTTGATAACAAACTACTTAATACAAATGTCCTCCTTTGCTACTACAATAGCAGACATATACTTATCCTTTTGTTGTAGTATCCATCATAATGTCTTAACTTTGGAATTCATCCAAATCCGTCATGGAATCTCCTTTCCATTACATTGTGCCACCCATAGTTTAAATTGAGATAAACTTATCCTTGTGACAAATCTAGTACCAATGTTACAATTTATAATGAACTATTTGTCTAGTACCAAGGTGGTTAACAAGGTGATTTCGATGTATCTGCGTTGTGTTACAGGTGATCATCCACGCGCTTGGGTGGACTGATTGGCATGGGTGGAGTACTGCTACAACACCTCTTATCACACCGTCCTGCACACCACGCTGTTCGAGGTGGTCTACGGGCGGCCGCCCCCGGTGATGCTGCCGTTCGAGCCCGGGACGGCTCGGATCGAGGCCAAAGGTGACTTCCTCCGCACCCGCGATGACATCTTGGCCGAGGCGCGCCAACATCTTCACCAAGCACAAAAACTGGCCAAGAAGTATTATGATGTCCATCATCGCGAGGCGGCATTCGCGGAGGGCGACTGGGTGTGGTTGCGCCTCCTTCATAGGACGATGAAGTCCCTGGACCCGCGCGCCAAGCGCAAGCTGGGCCCTCGCTACGCCAGGCCCTTTCATGTGCTGGAGCACGTCAATACGCTCGCCTACCGCCTGGAGCTGTCACCTGGGGCCCGCATCCACGACGTGTTCCATGTCGGCTTGTTGAAGGACTATCATGGAGATCCTCCTGCAACACCACCGGCTCTTCCTCCTATGACTGATGGCCGCATCCTGCCAGGATCCGAGAAGGTGTTGAAGGCGCAACAATTGCGCAATATCTGGCATGTCCTGGTGCAGTGGACTAACCTTTCTGTGGAAGACGCTACATGGGAGAAGCTCGACGAGTTCCGCCGGCAGTTTCTAGATATCCAGCTCGAGGACGAGCTGTTTGCGCAGGCGGGGAGAGATGTTATGATCGGTTTGCACTATAACCGGAAGAGGTCCACTAGTGGGCCGGTTTAGGGCTGTAACACCCTCAGAATCGGACCTATGCAAGTTTTAGCGAAACCCGCCAAACCCGCATAGAAACGATTCAAAGGTGCCCACCAGGAACTTTCGTGCGGGTGGAAACGAAGTAATAACATTACACAACAGTCCTCGATGGGACCCACAGAACAGATATATATATAACGGCGACTCCATGAGTCAAGAATACAAATATAATATACAAAGATCCAAATCACCTTGAAAACGATAGAGCGTCCAGCTAAGGACAAGATGCAAATGGGGCTAAGAGCCCTGAAGAATAACCAATGGCATCCATAACCCGCCTGTGCCAAGCCAAGGGTAACCACTAACGTCGACCTCAAACCTGCTTAAACAAAGGGTGCCGACAAAGGGCAAGGAAAAAGAAGGAGCGTCGATCGAGGCGATTACAGCGAGGCTAGAATTGGCGGTCCTCGCCTACATAGGTATGGTGGATGGCGGCGGCGGCATGCACTAAACAACCTATAGAGACTCGATACATGGCGGCTATCGAGAGGGTAAGAAAGATCTATTCTGATCCAACGATACTAGCATCAAACAAACCCATCTGGCGTTTCCCCTCGAGACCAAACGAGGAAGTCGTGAGAACTCACGATTAGCGATTTTACTTATTCGATTATAGTTGCGGCACTTTACTAGTCAGGTTTAGATAATCATCATAAAGTAGCGATGGGCACTTTTAGTTAACCATTCCGTTTTAGTGGCAACACTTACTAGTCAGATACATTTAGCATGAGATAACCCCAAAACCCAGCAGTTGTTGGTACTTTTATTCAGCCATTTCGTTGTAGTTGCAAGATTTACTAGTCAGGTACAATGGTCGCAAGCGACAATTCAAACAAGCAATTGTGGGCAGTATTATTAGTCATTCCGTTATAGTGAAGCTGATTACTAGTCATTATAAAGTCAAATTTATAGCAATAAACTTTAGTTATGCTTGTCTATGAGCGAGATACTGTGCTCCAAGTCGTCCATATCCGCGGACACGGCTTTCAGAAAGTTTTACCCGGCCGGGGTGCACCAATAGCAACACACGCTCGATCAACCTCGGAAAAACCAAATCAAAACCCACGAGGCTTTCACGATGAACAATCACAGATTCGAAATATTTGGGGCCACCCTTGAGTACACCATAGCAAGTAAGCAAGCTTGAGACGGACTCAAGGTTTGCGACAATGGTCATGTGCGAGATCCCCAATCGGGGATCGATACCGCGTAACTCCGCTTACCTAACAGTGTGCTCCTCGCGCAATCGTAAATACATAAGTAGCATGGCATAAGTACAGATCGTAAATAAAACCTCAAACTAGTTTGTGGCCCCAAGAAATAAGATGAATCAAGCTCGCTCGGGGGTCCCATATACCTCCCGGATGTGGATAGCGATAAATCAAGGAACAGGTATCAAGTACTCGGGGTCTTACGGGACACAAGTGGGCGTTCGGAAACCAAATATTATCTATCACCCACCGATGCCTCTGCTTATTTCAATTTTAGTTGTTAAACAGGAATTAAAGTGAACGATAAGTAAAACTATGATCATCTCCAATATCAACTTGCGGCAATACATCAACAACTGTGGCACTGGACGACACGCAACAGCACTTGAGCAAGCGACTACGACACGCAAGTCCATCTATCTACCAAACAACAGGTAATAGGATGTGTCCAAGGCAATATACGGCTGCAAAGGATATCACGGGTACGAAAACTAAAGCATCGCATACGTATAGCAATAGATCAACGAGGGAATAAATACTATAAAGTAAGATAGGTAGAAAGGGGAGATGCTCACTGAAAACATTGTCGAAGGTTCAAAGAAGATCGAAGCTCACATCAACTCAACGGTCTTATCCGCGAAGAAGCAAAACGCTAGAATAAACACCGGATGCAATATTTAATACACGGCAGAAGATCGGCATGATGCATGTATGATGAATGACATGGCAAAGATGCGATGCAATTAGGTCATATTAAGCGGAACCGGGGTCCCGACAATTAATTAAACGGTTCAAGTTATTTAGAACCCCGCAATTAAATGTTGTTTTAACATGGCAAGAGATAGTACCGGGTTCGCTACACCAATTTAAATGAGGCCAATATGAGACTAGATTTGCCCGCATATGGGCCCCTTATTTAATTATTAGGTGAATCGGCATAAGGCCCCCAAACCACATGACAAGGATGCATGCACGAACAATTCAATATGCAACAATTTATAATTATGGCATTTATAAAATAGGGGCTCGGGAAAAGGTTCACACATTGAGGGGTCTCGACGATCTTGGGGTTCCGGGGTTCGGGGTCGGTTCCAGGGTCCAGGGTCTAGGGTCCGATCTTGGCGTAACATTCTCGACCATCGGGGTAGGTCTTGTCGCAACCGGGAAGCAGGGTTTGGTTGGCGTCGATCGGGCTCGCTGTCAGATGTCGTTCTTGTCATGCAGATCTTGTCGGGTTCCACGGGTCGAGCTTGCGATTAGGGTCTTGTCGGGTCTCGGATCGGCGGTCTTGGCGTCCGGGAGGAGAACTTGGCATAACCGGATGGAGGGCTTGCCGTGCAGTGGCGTGCTTGGTCTTGGTCATCAACTCCGGAAGGAGATCTAGGAGCGGCGGGTTCCATGTTGTTGTCCTTGCATCGAAGATCTTGTCGATGCGGATCATATGTCATGTTCATCCTTTACCGTATCCACGCCCACAACATCAACATCTACACCCCACCAACTTCTTCGAACAATACAGCACCAAAGTGGAAGTCGAGGTTCACTCGCGCCAGAGGCTGATGGCGGCGTCTGGATTGGGCGAGCTTGGCGGCGCCAAGGCCGAGACGGGGCAGCTCGGGCGGGGCTGGGCGGAGGTGACGACTGGCTGAAGGAGGGAGCCAGGAGGAAGATCAGGCGGCGCGGCTGGCCACGGTTCACGGTGGAGGAGGTCGAGGCGGTCGGCGCCATGGGGTGGCGGAGGCAGGCGATGGCGGCAGGCGGTTCGAGGCGGAGGGCAGCGGTGGGAGAGGAGCCGAGTGGGCGGCGGGCGGGCAAGCCGAGGAGGCGGTCTTGGCGGAGGCGGCTGGGCGGCACTGGCCTTCGGCTCGAGGACGTCTTGGGCGGGCGGAGTTGGAAGCGGAGGGTGGGCCGGGCGTCGAGGAGGAGCAGCCGGGGAGGCCCAGCGGGCGGGGATCTGGCGGCAGCGTCTTTGAGGCGAGCAGCAGCGATGGTAGCGCAGGCGGGCAGTGGCGCTTTCGGGCGGGCGGCGGCGTCTGCCTGGCGAAGGCGCGGCGTCATGGGCTGGGCGAGGCCGGAGGCCTTGATCGCTGGCGGCTTCAGCCGGCGGCGGAGGCGGACGGGCCGAGGAGCTTGGGGGCGGCGGTGCTCGAGATGGGAGGCGGGGAGGCGCGGCCGCGAGGGGAGGAGAGGTCGCCGGCGGTGAGGGGGCCGCCGGAGGGGAGGAGGAAGGCTCGGGGCCGCGCGGGGTTGGTGGCTGGCGCTTGCGGGGGGCAGGACGCGTGCGGGGACGGCCAGAGGAAGAAGAGAGGAAGCGCGGGGACAGGGGGGCCAGGGGTGGGGTCCACGCGGGAGTGTGCGTGCGTGTGTGCCGTGTGCTGCGCGCGGGTAGGGCGCGTGGGGTGGGACAGGTGGCGGTGTGAGGCCAGGTGGGGAGGTGGCTGCTGAGATGGCTGGGTGGGATTGGGTTGAGGAAGTGAGAGGGTGAGGTGGCGCGACGGGGTTGGCCGGGGTGAGGTGGAGGCTGGGTTGGGGTAGATAGTTTGGTAGATGTAGGATTTAGAGGGCTGGTTTGGGGTGGACCGATTTGAAAAATGGGGGTGGTCGTTCGGGTCGATTCGGCTCGTTCGACTGCCCCCGCTAAAACAATTAATTAAAATATTTATTTTTAACCAGCGCTTTTGCAATCCGACAGCGGACAAAACAAAATACTCCGGGGACCCGGTTTTGGTGTTTGAATAAAGATGGGGCATTTGGAAAACAAACCGGGCTTTGCGAAAATAGTTTTATGCAAACAATGCATGATGATGACGATGCAATGCACAAATTCAACGCGATTTTCTAGTAGTGGTTTTGCGGGATGCCACAAGGGCCTAGACCAATTTATATACAATTTCAAGTAGTTGAACTATTATATAAACTCATGTAATCTCTCTGTATCAATTAAGCAATAAATCATATTTGTTGTCGACTCCCTCAGGAGTCGGAACCCTAGCCCTAGCCGCCTCTTCCTGTCGTGCGACCACAACACCTTCTCGCCGTTGCGCGCGCCCAGCTCTTCACCAATCCTTCTTCCGCCCCTACAACTTGCGCCCTAGGTCTGGTAGGACCGTAGCTCCTATCAACCGCATCCGTGTTTTGCGGTACCGCGGGATACGGTATTGCTAGAGATGCTCTTAGAGATGCATCATTTGTTTATTTTTTTAGACTCAATTTATGAATTTTTAATGTTGTTATATCATGATCGTTTGATATAATAAGAGAAGTCCAACTGACCTCTTTGGCATGGATCATCAGATTTATAATAGGTTGTTTTCTTAGCTCACTTAACGAGCTAAACTATCATGCTCTTGAGCATTCTACTCCCAATCTCCCATACCGCAGGTGAGAAATTTGTCTATTCGTCAGGGACTCACTGGTAGGTACCAAGTGTTGCCGGTAACTTTAGTCCCACCTTGCTAGTGGGAGGAGGCCACATTCAGCTTATAAGGGAGAGTTTTTCTCCTCCGTTCAGTCTGGGTTTTTGGGATGGAGTTGGCTCTCCGCTATGTTGGGCCGTGTGCGCGATCATGGGCCAGGAAACGTCCAAACACAACACGAGTGTGTGGAGCTGAGCCCGGGACGCTAACAATTATTATCAGAGCCAACACTGCCATGCCCGCCTGGGGGGCTTTCTAGGAGGGCGGGGTGTTAGGTACCAAACGTTGCCGGTGACTTTAGTCTCACCTCGCTAGTGGGAGAAGGCCACGACCAGCTTATAAGGAGAGTTTCCCTCCTCCCTTCAGTCCGGGTTTTTGGATGGAGTGGGCTCTCCGCTAAATGTTGGGCCATGTACGCGGCTGTGGGTTAGAAAACGTCCAAACGCAAGGCGAATATGTGGAGCTAGGCCCGAAACGCTGACACTCACGTCTTGCAGAGTAACAGTTCTAGCACCAAAACCAACGGAAATAAGAATGACAGTATAGTACAAGAGAAAGTCAAGGGAACCGAAATATAGCGAGAAGTGCATGAAAGAGAAGCTATCTAGAGGAGTATGGGGATAGGCTAGCTAGCTAGTGCAAATCAGTCATCCAGTAGCGTTGTCCAAAAAGTAAAAACTGTCATCTCATCGCAAACCATTTTTTGCTGAAACGATCACCGCGGCGTATCTTGTCATCGCCGTCAGTCGGCGCTGTTCTTCCGTCCGGCAACGCCTTCTTAGTCGCAACCTCCACAGAGCCCTTGTCCTCTTCGTTGCTGCAATCCCCTTCGACGGCGCCCCCCTCGTCTGTGCCTCCAACGCTCCCTGCCTCCGTGTCGGCCGGCGACGCCGCTACCGCGCCAGAGTCCTGGACAGTGTAACTGCACTGGACCTGCTGCTCAACTTCTTCGACGGGCTGATGATAGTTGCAAGGCAGAAACTGAGGGGCCATGGGCCTCGCATACTGATGATGGTTGAAGCCAGAGCCAAAGTATGGCTGCTGCTGCTGATGCTGCATGAACGCCATCGTCGGCCGCGGCTGGTGCGCCGCCGCGTAGGCCGCATTGCCATGTTGCTGTTGCGTCATGCGACGCATCGCGTTAATATGTTGCTGATACACCCGCCTCTCGCGCATCTCTGCCGTCTCCGGCGGCCTATGCATCACCGGATAGCCCGGGGCAACCGCCGGGCGCGGCGGTCTGAACGCTTGTCCGGCAGGGGAGAAATGTGGCATCATCATTGCCTGACCAAAACCACCATGGGAAGGTACGGCTTGGTACGGCGGCACCTGGCCGTTGAATGCCATCGGCGGCCGCGGCATCGATGCATGTGGGTTGTACGCCATCGGCCGCCCGGTGGCACCGTAGTGGTGGTGGTACCCTGTAGGTCCGAATCGCGCTTGCGTGGCGCCGCCGTAAAACTGTGTCGGTGTTGGACCTCCTTGTGCTTGTGGTTGTGGCCCGAGGCATTGGTCCGACGCCGGGGGCTCCTGCTTCGGCCTGCTAGCGGCCTCGACGCGCCTCCTTTTATTAGTGTTCTCGACGACGGGCATCTTGCCCTTCTGTCGCTCGGAAACGCTCTGCTCCGGCACCTTCGTCTCCTGGATGCTCTCCGCCGGCCCTGGCTGCGACGCGGCCGGACAACACGTGCCGCTGGGACCCGCCTCGTCGCGCTTCTTCTTCTTCTTCTTCTTTGACTCCCTCGTGGTCATGTAAATCTTGCACATGACGTATTCGTCCAACTGCAAGCATGGAATGCGGCCACGCTCAGGTCAGCAAGTAGCGATACAAAATGCGGTAAATAGTACGTAGTGTCTCCAAAGAACTGACCGTGTCTCTTCCGGAGCTGTCGGCGGCGTTCTTGTTGCCGGCCTTGTTCTCGTACTCCGGCACGGTGAGCTCGTGCATGAGCCACTTGCCCTTATCCTCCTCCTTGATGGGGCCGTCGTGGTAGCCGAGGCCGCTGTGAGTGTACTGGACGCCTTGGAGGGCGGTGACCATAGACTTGCTGCCCGTGGTCGCCTTCCACCGCCCGCGGCCGTCCTCCGTCATCCGGGACGGCCGGCCGCCGTTCCCGTACTTGCGAGACCTCGACGACAGGAAGTACCACACGTCGTCCTCGCCCCTGTCCTTGTACTTCCCTGATGCCACCCATCGAGCACTTGTAAATTACAAAAGCCACTAACTATGGACAATGACACTTGTAAAACATACGACATTATAGAAGGGAGGGAGGGAGGGAGGGAGTACATGTGTACAGTACTACCGTTGAGAATAAGATCGTCCGGGCGGCAGCGGTACACGTAGTCTTCGATGATGGCGTCATTGGGCACGTGCGGCCGGCCCTGCAGCCGGGGGAGGAGGTAGTACTCGATCAGCTCGTCGTCCGTCGGCGAGAACCGGAACCCCGGCGGTAACCGGCACCGCTCGTTCTCCTCGTCTCCTCCGACGGCCACGATTTCCTTCTCCTCGCCGTCTGCCATGGCGCCGGTCCAGGAAGAGATAGGTTACGACACTGCTTCGAGTCGCCGAGATCGGTCAAATTTTGGGTATAGCAGGCTAGGCTAGGCTGTGTCGTCCACGGATTTGTCTGCATTTTTTTTGTGGTGTAATAACGACGGCGCCAGCTAGTTGTATTTGGAAAAGGACACGGCGGCTCAGGACCGTGGCCAAGTCAGGGAGGAATCGCAGCAACAGAGACGATGCTGGATGAGTTGTGGACTGTCACGTCCAATGTTCAGACGGGGACGGCTCCAACTGCCCGATCGACCGACGTCCAGGAAGAACTAGAACCGCCCACGACAAGAAAAAAACGTTATGCAAAAGCAACGTGACAAACTCAATGCAATTGCTCCTCGTTTTTTGATTTGTTTTGGAAAAACCTGGCACTGTTTTTTTTAGGACGCAACGACCGGTCCGAAAAAGTAATTTACAAAGGAATTTGTCAGTAATTGAACGGCAAGATTTTTAATTAGCCAGCTCAATTCAAATACAGAAATTTATTTTTTTTTTTAGGTCAAACCGTTTGTCTAAATTAAGATCCGTTTCATGGTTAGGCTAGTCGCGACGACATATTCGAAACTAGATCTCATGTTGATATGTTCTGACAACTTTTTTTTGACTAAAAGTTATCTGTCCGTAACACACGAGTTATCAGGACTTTAGCATGTAAAAGTTACCCATCCAATAACATATAAGGTATCCATTATTAAAATTATCCATAGATCACGTGTTAGGGATAGATAACTTTTTGTTACCCACAAGTTACCCATACGTAACATGAGAGTTATTCATGTTTCATCATATAAGTTACCCACCCAATAACATATAGGTTATCCACCACTATAAAAATTAACTATAGATAGAATATAAAAAATTATTCTAACGGCTCGGTTTCGTCGTCCGTCGCTGCTCTCGCAGCATACAGACTACTCAACCTCGAAAGCCTACCGTGTCAAACATCAAACGTAATTTTTTAAAGGAACTAAATTTAAACTTCTTTTGAATACGATATAAATAAATAGGGTCTTATGCCCAACCATCCACCGCAATAAGTCGTAGTGAACAACGTAATGCGCAACCAGTATTCTAGCGGCTCGACTTCGTCGTCCATCATCGCTATTTCGGCGTACGAGTGACAAAACCTCAGAAAGTTTTAGGATACCGAGACTTTATCGCTCATCGACGCTAACACATTGATGGGAATAAAGCCTCAATACCCTAACAACTACTCTACTGCGTTCCAATTAAACTTGCTCAACACGTATGCAAGAATGTTCTATCCAACACGTTTATATGTTGGATAAATTATATGTTACTGAATATATATTATGGAATGGATAACTCACGTGTTTAGGATGGATAACTTTTTGGTCCGAATTTTTTTTCATCAAAACATATCAATATGAGATCTAGTTATAAAGATCTCGTCGCGACTAGTCCAATAGTGAAAATAGATTTTAAATCAGACAAACGTTTTGATCTACAAGACATTTTAAATTTTCGAAATAATTCTAGTCTGATTGACACCATGTGTTCACACTTTCTGCCAGGTTTTGCAAACTACCAACGGATCTAAGAGTAGATTTTCTGTTTTTATATACAAACTCGAGAGTTCCGCATCAAGTTGATACAGTTCATAAGGCCTCACGATTAGGAGAAAGAGCAAATGAGGCAAAACCATAACATTTGAGGCAAAGTTGCCAAACGCCCACTAAAATACATGGTTTTCGGTATTTTTTTAAATTAATGTCACCTTAGCCTCAAATATAATAGTTTTGCATCATTTTCTCACATTCTCCCGGCACTACCTGATATACGGGGCAAAGCTTGGGAGCACAATGATGCCTTTACAGTAGGAACATCAATATTTAAAACACATTGAAGACTATTCAGGAGCTATTGGCCACGTCACCTACTTCTCTGATCTTCATCATTCTGCCTTGCAATTCTCTGCTCATCTATTGCACTACTAGAAATCATAAGATTGGATATTTCTCGAGTCTCACCTCCATTTCCAAGTAAGCCCCTATCATCATAAACCTCTTTGGATTTTACCTATGACGTCCGAGTTGTCATCTTGTGTGTCATGAGTTAAAGTTGTTAAGATCCTCATCGAGGTGTTCTTACTCTCCAATTGAGATCGAGAGAATTCTTCGTTCCATAACGATCCCCTTTGTGGATTGTATTTGGCCGGTACCCGCTGGAGTGAGCAATTGGTTTGTATCCACGCTGCGTTTTCTGTGTGTTCTTCGTGCGAAGTGTGTTCTTTTCCACCTTCTTCCTTCGTTTTCCCATGACTTTCACGACTCCCCTTGAGAAACCGTGAAAGATCGAGCCATCCTAGTCATTAACCCACATAACCTCATGTCCCTAGGGTTTTGTTCGCCACTGCTGGCGTCCGCCTCCCGTCCATCCCATTATCCTCGGGTTTGGTTTTTGAACGCCAGTTCTAGTCATCTCATGGACGCGGCTCCGACGGGCTGGCCGACATGGCCAAGCTTCTGGAGAAACACGAGATCCCAAAGGCCAAGATCTTGCTGGCTGCCACCATTTTGGCCTTCCTCTTCTTCTGTGAAGGCTAGAGTTGTGGGAGATAATAGAGGTGTCTCTGCAGTGTAAACATGAAGGCCGGAATTGTATAACCGTAATAAATTGAGGAGTTAAGGACGAATAGAGAAAGGAATCAGACATATAATTTGTCTTGGTGTTGTTCAGGTTAATAAAGCAACCTGCGTGACTAAAGTAACAAAATATATAATAAATTAATTGTCAAGACCAATGAGACCATATGATCCAAACACTATTTTCCAACCCAGGAACTGAACTGGCTTGCCCGGAAAGAATGGATTGCTACCCTTGGAGAGCTAATGGTACTGGACTGATAGCGCACTGATTGAACCGACCCCATTCAGATACATGAATACTATAACCGGTTTTTTTTTTTGAATATAACAGTCTTAATACTAGGTGAAAGACCATCCCGACCAAATATACATAGGAGAACTGTCGGTTTAGTACTTGCATTTATTGTTGGGTTCGCGGCATGAAACAAAAAAATTCTAGCTACGCAAACATGACAACCAAGATATATTCTATATAGTCATAAGTAACATAGAGGGAGGACGGAGTTCATATCCTTGAAGACCATGGCACGTACGAGGTGTGATTCCATAGACCCCCACTCTAAAAATTTGTAAACGTCCCGAAGGGTAGAATTGCCCCATGCGTATTAGAGGAGGGCGCGCGAGGGTAGCCTGTCGATGGGCCCAAAAGAACTCACCCTAAACCACATAGACGGTATTGCCATGTGAGCGGATACGTTCAAGTGTTGTATTTGAGTTGGGAACTTATGTTTCCACGTCGCATGGTAGAATACCCACGTACTAACATGTACGAGGCCCATATGGCCTTTGGCAGGAAGTACACACGTGGTCTAATTTTTTTAAATCATGATCATGCACCCAAGCTCAAAGAGGTATCGCTCGATCCAAGCCATCGATCTAATCTGCCTCCTTCTTTTCGTTCCTTTAGGGGTCTATTGAATCGGAAATCGGCACGTAAAAGGGCATTTTTTCCTTCATATTGTGTGAGACCCTAGCGCATGGCTTAATAGGATTAATAGGAAACCCATACCAACAAGTTGCAACTTCTATTCCGGAAGCTCATTCGAAAAGAACTCTACGATTAAGCGTGCTTGGGCTAGAGCAATTTTAGGATGGGTGACCGACCAGGAAGTGGGCACCAGGTGCGCATGAGTGAGGACAAAGTGCGTAGAAAAGATTAGTATTGGTCTATGTGGTTAGTCTAGAGATTCTATTGAGCTGCCAAAAGTGATAGCCGTCGGTCCGGAGTGACCGGGGGTGTTACAAGTGGTATCAGAGCCGACCCTCGCGGGTACATGGGCGTGTGCGGTCAGTGGCGGACATGTGTATCATGGCGCGTGTGGCCCGGAGTGGACACGACATGGCAATGTGTCGGCACTGGACGCACAGACGTGTGCCAAGAGGGGACGTTCCTGGCTTGTGGTTGATCAGCGAGGACATCGATCTTCTAAGGGTGGGTGTATGTGAGACACTGGCACATGGCTCAATAGGATTGATAGGAAACCATACCAACAAGTTGTAACTTCTTTTTCGAAAACTCATTCGAAAAGAACTCTAAGGTTAAGCGTGCTTGGCCTAGAGCAATTTTATGATGGGTGACCGACCGGGAAGTGGGTACCAGTGCATGCAGTGAGGACAAAGTCTTGAAAAGACTAGTGTTGAACTGTGGGGTTAGTCTAGAGATCCTATTGAGCTGCTAGAAGTGACAGCCATCGGTCCGGAGTGACCGGGGGTGCACTACTGCAGAAAGCCTTATAGCCTCCAGGTGGTTAGTGACGGGCTAAACTGAGCCCGTCACTAGTAAGTATTACCGGTGACAGGCAAGGATAAACCTGTCACTAGTATAAAACACTGGTGACAGGCATATAAAAGTGACTGTCACTACTATTTGTTATGGAGACCGACTGAATGAAAAATTTCTTAGTGACGGCCACCTATAAATGCCTGTCACTGGTAAATCTATGACTAGTGACAGCCTAAAAATGTGTCTGTCACTGATATTTTTAGTGGAGGCCGGATGAAAAGCTAAATTTCTTAATGACGGGCATCTCTAAAGTCTAAAGGCCTATCATTGACAATAAGGATATTTTTCCGTTGTTATGTACATTAGTTTAGAATACAAATGAACTTGATATTAAGCCGCTAGAGTTTCGAACAAGGTATTCAAGTTTGATTGAACCCCTTTTATTTTAGTCTAAGTCACTAACAAAAGCGGTAAATTTATAATTTCTGCATTATTAGAGTTCGTAGAAATTCTAATTTTTATAGAGAAAGAAAAAGATTGATAGTTTATTTATTTATTTTTAGAACAAGAACTGGTATACAAATACGTTTTTTGATGGCCTCCTCTAATTCATTTTTCCGGTACTCCACAAAAAGAAATTGCCATTGTAAAAGGTTCAAGTGTGCATGCTATTTCCTTCAAATTTTCCAAAATATCCTCATACGAAAAGAAATGTGTGGGTTATAAAATTTTGTGAAGTTGGCACGTGAGTTCTATAAAGCACGGTTTTTCCTCAACACCTTCATTTAACATTGGACGTAAACCTCACATCTCCTTATCTTATATCCACCTAATCAGGTCCGGCTAATTACGTACGTATTCACATCTTTCTTGTCGGGTAGATCAAACCCGTGAACCAGCTTTTTTTGTTTTGAGATCACCCATGAACTAACTGTCCCTATACCCGCGGCCGCGACTCGGCCGCCCCATCCGCAGCCCGTTGATGCGTCCCCAATAAATACCTAAATAGGTGAATCCCATTACTATTTCCCGGCCCAACTAGCGTACGACGCTCCTTTGGCTCGATCGATCAGATCGAATGCCCCATCTTCCGAAGTGCGATGGATCCCGATCGATGCTCTTGTTCCACCCAGCGCCGCGACGCCTGGTTCTCTCTTCCGTTCTTCGCCCCCGCCGTCCCCTGATTTCCCGATCGATGTGAGTGATTGCAGCGCCTGAGCGATTGATTGTCGATGACCATTGCCTGGTTGGACACGACTTGGCTTGATTTGATTGAACATGTCTTCTTTGTTCCTTTAAATCTTTCTGCAGAATACATCGGATTTCAGACAGGCAACGTGTCCTGTAATTTCTGGTCGTCGCAAATAATGCTAATTGGACTGTTCTAGCTGATTTCTTCAGGTGACACAGATCTGCGCGGTCCTTTGCAATTTTCCAGCCCCGTGCCCAGGGAGCAGCAGATCGATCGAGTTACAAACCCTGCCACGGCGCCATGAGCCCGCTGTCCGATCGGCAACCTCCTACTCCTCAGGAGAGAGGCTCGCGCCCCTGCGATGTCCGTTGTCCCTTGTCGTCCATCCTCGAGCTAGATATCCAGGTATCATCGATTTTGTTTATAAATTTGTAGATCCGATAGAAAGAACTTCGACAATAAATTATTTTACCTAATTTATTTGATTACTTGAACAAATTTTGCATGAGACGACTCCCTGATTTTCAAATCACCCATACCAGATGGCACCAATGATTTTGTTTTGGACAGAATGGGCATGTGAGACATGACGAATGTAGTATGCAGGTTTGACTTAATGCTTACAAGTCATATTGTTTCTATCCGGATTAGTCTAACCCACTTTTGTCAGTTGTATTATTTCTCACCGAGGCTCCCATGGGGTTCTCTCTATGACTCTTAGCGTATAGGATATGTTGTTCATCTGAATGTGGAGGGCCACTAGAGTTAAAGGCTGCCATTTTTGTGTTTCAATTAATCAACGAGGGGGTGGTTGCTAGGCGCTAGCAACAAAACAGTATTATTCCAAATGATCTAGAGTTAAAGGCTGCCATTTTTGTGTTTCAATTAATCAATGAGGGGATGGTTGCTAGGCGCTAGCTAACAAAGTAGTATTATTCCAAATGATCTAACCAAGAAATGCAAAAGCTTTTAAGAATAGAAATTTGATTTAGATAATTGATCTGAATATTGCTAGCATCATCTATAATTTTTTGATATTTTTGTTTTCAAATTCTTTATATGCACATTTGCTTTGATCAATGATTTATGCTCTAATCTGAAGCGAAGACTTGGTTACTATGAACTGATAAAGTGTTTGGCGTTCATGCGCAATCAACGACCGCCGCCGGCGTGCTCCAAGTGGCTTCCCTGTTCTCATGATTCTAGACCTTCTATGTAATTGTATGCCTCCTGGCATGTTCCAACGCACTTGCTCATTGCTTCCATTAATAAGTAGAGATAGGAAATATAAAGTGCTGCTTTGATTATTCCGTGACTAGCATTTGTATAAATCTCACTATATGAAATATAAATATTATGTCATACTGGGCTATGTGAATGTATCAATGTACAACATCTTATTGTAATAGTATGAAATATTTGTGGAAAAGTGCATTTAATTTTTCATAACAGCTTATTGTGCTATCTGAAATATTAATGAAAAACGCATTTTTATTACGGAAATTCAAACCAGTGACAGGCACAATAATAAGCATGTCACTGCAAAACCCACGAGGCTATGGATTTCGATCGCAACAAGTGTCAAGCATCTCTTTTGCATGTCACTAGTATACATACCAGTGACAAACACGCGTAAATATCTGTCACTAGTAAACATACCAGTGACAGACAAGTGCATGTCACTAGTAATCTCATACCAGTGACTAGTCATTGGTGCAGGCGTCTTGCCTGTCACTAATAAGCCTTTTGAGCATGTCACTAATAGCCTATTCTGCAGTAGTGGTGTTACATATTGTTTTAGTGTTTGTTAAGAACACTAGGATATTTCTAATCATGTGCTAAAATTTTTTAGGGCATATTTATACTGTTAGCATATTATTAATATTATTGCTCAATCAAAGGGAAAATAGGATACCAGGTTTTTATTGTGGGCTGTACAGATTTCGCTGGACTGTCCGGTTGGGTTGTGCCGGAGTATCCGACCCAACCAGAATGTCCGGGTGTCTCCAACTGGAGTGTCCGGCCCTGGTATTCCCTTGAGTTTTCACTAAAACGTGCAACCTTTCTGTGTCCCACATCGGACACTACCCGGACACTGGCCGAAATCTTTGCCAGACCAGAGTGTCCGGGGTATGTCAGCTGGAGTGTCTCCAGGTTAATTCTGTCGGACTGTCTGGGTTAAGTGACTCCAACGTCTACATTTCCTGGGGGCCTATTTAAAGGCCCCTTCTTCTACCTTTGGAGGTTGCTCGTTTTATAAAAGAAGAGCCCTAACCCTAGAGGCACCAAATCAACAAGATCTTCCCTTCCAACCATCCAAAGTCCTTGATCTTTGGAGAATCGAAGGAGGGGGCCTTAATCTACAGATTCATCAAGAGAGATCTTCATTTCCCCCTCATCACTTGAGGGACCCTTGTTCTAGTGTTTCATTGGAAACCCTAGTTCTTGATTTGGTTCTTACAAGCTTGTCTTTGATTGTTGTGACAACTTGCTTGTATTCGGGAGCCTCCAATTCAGTTGCGGATGTGTGCCTTGAACTTGTTGTAAAGGTGTCGGCTTCCACCTCGAAGGTTGCCGATATAGTGGAAGAGTGAATCAATATCTTTGGGTGAG
This sequence comes from Avena longiglumis, assembly GCA_030063025.1. Lineage (NCBI taxonomy): Eukaryota > Viridiplantae > Streptophyta > Magnoliopsida > Poales > Poaceae > Avena > Avena longiglumis. Next base: position 65,365,914 of record CP125976.1, on the reverse strand, counting down.
GTTCACTGAAGAATAAGGAAGGACTTTCGTGGCGTTGGTGGTTTGAAACCACCCCCTCTCCAAACGCTACGTACTTCCCCTCAAAAGGAAGGAACTACGGGAAATCATCTTTATGTCTCCGCGTGCTCCACTTTGGTTACTTCTATCCTTTACCACACTTTACTTATACCTTGCTCTTACTTAGTTAATTGTTCTAGTACGACATATAGGTAAATTCACCTTAGTTGCATGTCTAGAGAATTTACCTTTGTGTCATACCCTAAATTGAAAAAGAGTAAATTTGAAGTAGCGCCTATTCCCATACGAGCCTTTCAATTGGTATCAGAGCCTAGGCTCTTAATTCGGGCTTTACCGCCTAAGAGTGTATGTGTAGCAATGATGGAGAAAGAGGGAGTGAGTCTAGTACCTCGGTGTCCATGGAGGATCTCAAGAAATTGGAATCAAGCTTGAGCTCCTCTCTGGGCAATGAAATCAAATAGTTGCATGACCTAGTTGAGAAAATTGTTAAGGAAAAAATAGCCTTACCTCCTTCTCAAGAGGATCCTCTCACACTTCCAATGGTGAATGCTTCGGCTACACCAACGGTTGTTGTGGAGGGGGATGAACAGAATACCACCAATCCTTCCACCAAAAAGGGCAATGGGAAGGAAGAGCACCATACGGTTCCTAGGTGGTACTCTCCCGACCCCTCACCCGGGCTAATTAGTTTGCGGCCCAAAAGTTCGCAGACAAAGGCATCGCGGGGTCCGAGTTGTGTGTAATCACCGCGAATTGAAAAGTTGGTGGGGTAATTACCTAGAGGGTCATTTCGAGTGAATGGTGGCCAAACCAAATATTTTCAAATCTTAGTCGTTATGTCAGGATATTATGTTATATTAGTACCTGCTGTGCCCCTTCTAAGTCACCCTGCACATGCCACACGGGCAAATCCATTTCTATACTTTCCTAACCCCTGACACTGAATCTGGCGGCGGCGGTCCTTTTTCCCTCCCCCACACTGAATACGGTTCAGCAGCGGCGACAGTCATTTTTCTCCCCGCCCTATCCCCCTCCCACACACCCCCACCCCTCCCCACCCACACACACACTAAATCCGACGGTGTCATGTCAAGCTAGGCCAAGGTGGTAGCTACATCGGCGACTGATTCGGCTTCATCGGATCCAGCGTCTCGGGCACAACGCCAGACAAGCGAAGTAGCCATAGGGTCTGAAGCCCAGGTTAGCGAGGAGGTCAGCCAGAAGTCTGCTAACCGGGTACCTATGAGTAGCGGGTTGAAGATAAAATCTAGGCTGGCGGTGGAGTGTTCGGCTGCAGTGCGGGGTCGTGCAACCCAGATCTCGAATAAAGCCACCCGAGAGAAGAGCAAGAGGTGAATTTTTCTTTTCTGTGCCTTGTCTTGCAAGTAGATTAGTTACTGCAAAGTAGTGTCGAATGAACTGAAAGGTCCCCTTTTTAATCAAATTAGGAACAACTTCAATGCATCAAACTTATATGAGTTCACGGTTCATGTCCGCCAGTACACTCCAAAAATAGATTTTGGTTGCGAAAGGGTTGTGTTCGGGCAGGATGTGCGTCTGCTTGTCAACTACAAAGAGGTTATGTCTGTTTTGCAGCTGATAGATATGCTTCATTCTAGAATTCCTTGGGGATCCAGACAGAGGGAAAAATTGGTGTGGCATAACATGAGGAAGAATTCCTTGGGGAACCAAATATTTTCAAATCTTAGTCGTTATGTGCAAATTGAGAACTCCCATGAGCTTCAGATGCTTTGGGAGTGTTGTGTAGCTGATCATCAGGTGAAAATTGAAGCGATGATTGATGATATGTATGTAGATACCGGAGATCTTGCTGCTAGAGCTTCCGCTGCTCGATTTTACGGACCACCAGATGCTGATCAAGCTAAGTTCAATATACACCTAGAGGTGGATTCATACACAGCAAAACTTGATGGCAGAGTTAATAAGCCAATTTTGTCATGTACTGTGGAGATAGCCGTAGATTCCAAAAACATAACTCTTGTTGAACTAAGAGAGATGATTGGTAAGGAAATCGTTAGTCCCTAAGCAGATGGCACCACTCCGATGGTGGCATCATAAGAAGAAGGAATTCATAGAGGTTTTGGATACCGATGATCTAATGCAGATTATGCGACGAAAGAAGCATACCAGGAAGATGTTCTTCCTGGCTACCATTCTAATGTTGTTGGACAGGTAATAGTGGATGCAGAGGCCCTGTTGTGGCTGAACAGAACGAGGCGATGAACGTTGATCAGATCTGATGAGAGCTGCTAGCCAGGGCTTGTTAGATACACCGCAGGGTTCCCCTGCCTATATTTGTAATAAAGATTGTTGTTGCTTTGAAACTGTGTTGATGTGGTCATGTTTGTTCAGAGATTGCAATCCGATGTTCTATGATCTATTGAGATTTTCGGACATATCACTCGATGAAAGCATAGTTGTTGTAATAAGACATAAGTACATTGTAGTTGACATGATTATGTTTGCTGAGATGATGTGATACATTTGTTTTTGAGATTATGATTGTCGAGTGATTGTAATATAATGTACTATGAGCTGTTAGGATTTTTGGACATATCATTCATTGAAACCATCATTGAACAAGGTGATATATAAGTACCTTGTAGTTGACATGATTATGATGTAATATAATTCTCTATGAGATCAGCAATTTGACTAATCGCTGGATAACTACCTGTTACTTAGAAGCAAGTACTATCATGGATGAACGAGCGTAGGGTTTAGGAAAAAACTTACTAAGTAGGAGACAGTGATCTATTGGACGGACAGGTCTAGGATTTAGGAATAAGGGTTAAGGGGTTAGTACAATAAACAGTTCATTAGACCCTAAACCATAAAACCCAATCCTATATTGTTCGGTACATAAGATTTTATATGTTGCTATAAGTCAAACAAATTGGGAGGGAGTAAGTACATGATTAATATTATAAATTAAAATGAAGGAATAGAAAAACTATTAGATATGAGATAGTAATCCAGCCACGGGACATTGTATCAATTAAACCATTGTAGCATGCTAATTTAGTCAATGTTGCAACGTTGACGCACTTCACTTTCCCCACTCCTGCTCTCTCAACTCACTAGCCTCCTCTCTCTCCTTACTGTCACCGACGCATCGCCACGACCGCATTCACCACGCCACCCTGGAACGACGAGGACGACCAGTCGAGCAGCGACTGCTTTCTCTACGACATCAAGTCTTCCCTCCCTGATGTGAGTTCCTTTGTTTTGTCAGCAATGGTTAGGCATTGGTAATTATCTCGACCCAAGACTTGAAATGTGCATGCAATCATGTTTATTTCTAGCTTTTCGTTCCCTTATAGGTACCACTCACGATCTACGACCCCGATTGGGAGGGCCTAGATCTCGATTGGGAAGTACCATGGGACCATGGGCTAAAACTAAGGAAATATGTTGCATTTGAAGGAAGTAATACTGGAAGAAGGTTTTTGGTCTGTACAAATCAGATTTTCTTTTGTTATGTACAATGGCGACATGAAGAAAATTGTGTAGTGTTATGTTGATAATTAGGTACCGTGTTTTTTTAGGTTGGCCTGGTGTGTAAAGTAGTAGAGTGGGTGGATCTTGAGTGGCCAGACGCACTTAAGAATATTTGGCCCAATTGTGGGATATGTATGAGATCGAATGGTTGGGAGATTTACAGATGCCTGTGATACAACTACAAACAATTACAAGCTCTTGGTAGGAAATAAGCAGATGGAACAGGAAATCAAGCATTTGCGGTCAGAACTAAATGACAAATCAATGGGAGATTGGTGGTGGGAACTGCGCGGAAGCTTCAGAAGTCAGAAAAGGAGAGGGATCAGCTCATGGAAGAGAATAAGAAGCTAGAGTGAAGCATCACGGATCTGTTGAAGGATCTGAAGAAGGAGTGTGAGGTGAACCAGGACAAGCTACGGAGGATCAAGGAAATTTTAGATGAATAATTTTTTCGTAGCAATATCTGAAACTAGTTAACTGTAATACTTGCAATTGTGATATCTTAACTAATCCAAACTCAATCCTTGAGCAAAATAACCTTTCAGAAGAAAGCATAATTTGCATAGAGAGAGGTCCACGTTTACAAAATCACTACTACATGGATAAAACACGATTTGGTCCGTCAGAATACATAGTTTGCAAACTAATTTCAGAAGAACTTATAGTTTGCACTAAGCCTGGCGCGGAGATGCTCGTTTTCCTTCCTGAGAACCTCTAGTTCGAGGGTTCATTCGATCAGGTCTGCTTTAGTTTTTACCTGCTCCCTCATTACTTGGACGTGCCTCCCGCTGGTTCAAGCGCTCCGTCTAGGAAGTGACATGCTTATCAGTAAGCTTAAGATTATCCCCATGAGCTCCTTGATGATATCCTCTTTCGCATGCACCGAGGCGATACCTTTCTTGTGAAGTTCCTTCCAGCCGGCGATGTCCACCTTCATATTGTGGCACTTGTCATATAGGATCGTGACTTCTTCTCTTATGCGGTCATGGGCCACTTTCTGAAAATTCTGCTTCTCCACTTGGATGGTCATCTTGTCCTTTAGCCAGTTCAGCAGTTCTGGGTTGAGCTTTTTCCTCTTCTGCTGCAATAAAAATATGTGGTTAGTTTCCATAATTTAAACAATTAACTAGTGTCAAAGTCATAATTTGAAGGACAGAGCGATCTTGGATTGTTCAAAATTTAACAGAATCAACTAGTGGCACAGTCCTAATTCCAATGTCAGAGCAATATAGGCTTTTTCCAAGTTCAATACGATAAACTAGTGGCACATTCCTAATTTCAATGTTAGAGCAATATAGCCTTTTTCCCAATTCAACAGGATAAAGTAGTCGTACAGTCCTAATTTCAATTTCAAAGCAACGTAGGACTATACCCAACTAAGGGTGCTGTAGGTTTTTCCAATGTAACCAAATAGTAGTGGCATAGTCATAATCTAATTCTAAGCTCAGATACGTAATGTAAAGAAAGGATGATGTCCATTCATGAGAACACAAACCCATAATTCATTTGACAGGCAAGTAAGATAAACAAAGAAATAAGGAGTTGCTCCAAGATTCCTTAATTGCACGACATATATAAATTACAAAAGCAACAGAGCATGAACTGAGATTCCTTCCCCCCTCTACTCGGAATCTGACTTGGGCATTGCCGTTAGCTCCTCCTTCTCCTTGTTTGGACTCTTGAACATGGTGAGACCTCGGCCCATGTCCTCCTTCATCCATCTCACTGCATCCAGGAAACGGTCCCTGTCATTGTAGGCTTCGGTGGAAGCCTTTGCTTCGATGATGCGTTCTCTGAGTGTCTCGGTGGCTTCGTCCATAAGGAGGATGCATCTATTCTGGAGATTTTTCTTGTCACACATGAGCTTCGTAATTAACTTGATGGACAGGTCTTGTTTGGACAAGCTGTGTGTGATTAACTTCTGCGTCTCGTCGATCACCCTGTGCAGCTTGTCGCTCTCTACTTTGAGCCTCTTGATGTTAAGTGAAAAATCAAGCGTGGTATCCTTCTATAGATAAAAGCGCCTTCGAAGGCGCTCATTAGCCTGGGTTAGGGAGCATGCACCCTGTAGATGGTTGTCTATCTTGGAATTGATCGAGATCACCTTGTCACGGGAATCGGCCTTCGCTTGCTGCATCATTCATGTTATTTAAAATAGGTACTCTATAATTGTACTCCATGTTTTAGGGAATCATAATATTCAAATCACAAAAACCCCAATGTGTCTACGAAGATTGAGCATGGTCCCTACTTGGAGGCTACTTACGGACATACACGATCTAATATTTCCACATTTAGAATCTCAAAAATAAAACCAAATGCATGTCAGTGACATTATGAGTGGTAAAAAGTGTGGGGATGTCCTACCTCGCTGATTCGGGGAACTTGGTCAAATGGGTCCTGCGATGTCGCCGCCATCGTGCTGGTTTCAGGGTCCACGACGACCCTGGAATATGTAGCAGAGTAAGAAGAAGAATAAGAAGTACACATAGAAGAAGAAGAAGAAAAGAGAGAAGAAGAAGAATAAGAAGCTGTACCGGGAGGAGCCCTGGCCTTATAGAACACTCAGCTCCGCCACCGCCATCATGCTGGTTTCAGCGTCCACGACTGCCCTGGAATATGTAGCAGAGTAACAAGAATAAGAATAAGAAGTAGACATAGAAGAAGAAGAAGAAAGAGAAAAAGAAGAAGACTGTACCGGGAGGAGCTCTGGCCTGCTGGAACATTCGGCGTAGTCGCCGCCATCATGTTGGTTTCAGGGTCCACGGCCGCCCTAGAATATGTAGCATAGTAATAATAATAAGAAGAAGAATAGACATAGAAGAAGAATACTGTACCGCGAGGAGCCCTTGCCTGCTGGAACATTAAGCGCCGCCGCCGCCATCGTGCTGGTTTCAGGGTCCACGGCCGCCCTGGAATACGTAGCATAGTAATAAGAAGAAGAATAAGTAGACATAGAATAAGAAGAAAACAGAGAAGAAGAAGAAGACTGTACCGGGAGCGGGAGGAGCCCTAGCCTGCTGGAACATTCAGCGCCGTTGCAAGGAGATATTGTGCCTCTGTGCGAGGGGAGAATGAGCAGCTGGTTGAGCAGGAAGTCAAAGGCGGCGAGCTCTCTCATTTCTATCCGCGCGCATGGTCGATCCGCCTCTCTTCTAGGGATCCATGGCTAATGCGGATGGAGGAAGGTGGGGGCAGGAGGAATATGAAAGTGATGGGTGGGGGAGAATGGTCAAAGAGTCCAGTCTGTGGTATAGTCTTATACAAGACCACCGTTTACTCCGGTGCTATCTCAACCTACATCCATCATTCATTTGTTAATCCATGGCCTATGTTGCTTCCTTCTCAAAGAAGCGTGAATGGCAGAACTAGGGAATAAAACCCCATAGTCCACACAATGGGACTCGATTGGACTAGCTTTAATGAGATGGACGATTCAGCGGGGGCTTTGTGATACGCCCAATTTGCATCACCATTCTATATCATAATTTACCTCTATTCATTGATATTTGTCTTATATGAGGTATTACTTATGGATTTTCATCTGTTTATGCATGTTGGATGATTCTTGGAGGATGGACTGCCGGAGTCTAGATTCTGATGGAAAAGAAGGCGTTTGGGTGCAATTTTGCGAAGATGAGAAAAATACTAAAAAATATGGAAACATATTATTTTACCTGAGCACGAAGGAAGCCAGAAGGACGAGCGAAGGGGGGGCGCAGGGGGCCCACACCCCCTTGGCGCGGGCCCACCTGAGGCCGCGCCTAGGGCAGGTGTGGCCCACCTGCCCGGCCTCCGACTCCCCCCCTTCGCCTATATCTTCCCTATGGAACCCTAAGCGTCAGGGAGCGACCACAGATAGATTTCCGCTGCCTCTCGGGGCAGAAAACACCGAGAGAGAAAGATCTCTCCGGTAGACAGATTTCTGCCAGGGGAATTCCTCCCCGGAGAGGGGAGACCGTCGCCATCAACACCATCATCAAGCTAGGCTTCATCGGGATCATCATCATCCACACCATCATCTCCACCAGCACCATCACCACCACTCCGTCCTGATGTAACAATTGTGTTGGATATTGCTTAGTTCATTAGGAGAAACCTTCTCGGTGTTAATTACTATTGTAGTTGATGCTTGTGAGTGGAACCATTGGATTAATGTTCATGTTCAGGTTGTTATCCATTACCATATCATCTTTGATCTTGATCCATATGATGTATTGTGAGTAGTTCATTGTGTTCTTGAGGACATGGGAGAAGTCATGTTGTTAGTAGTGAATCTATGATGAGTTATTATTCAATGGTTTAGTATTTAAGTTGTGGTGCTATTCTTCTAGTGGTGTCATGTGAACGTCGACTACATGACACTTCACCATTTATGGGCCTAGGGGAATGCATTGTGTATTTGGTGTCATGGGGTTGCCAGAGTACAGAAACCTGAACCCCCGTTAGGACACCTTTGCACAAGGGAGCGTAGGATCTCAGAGTTTAAGGTTGTGGTTAGATTTATATCTTAATTACTTTCATGTAGTTACGGATGTTTGCAAGGGGTTTAATCACAAGTATGTATTAGTCCTAGGAAGGGCGGTACAAGTTCACCCACACAACACTTACAAACACCAGAGAAGAGTACTCAGCTATTTGAAGAGAAAGCACTTAACAGAATTCCCATGTGTCCTCGAGAATGTTTGGTCCTTATAAGTATTTCCACCGGCTTTTCCTTTGCTAAGAAAGGATTGGGCCAATTTCTCCGTTTGTTCGTTACTTTTGTTAGTTGCTCCTTGTTTCGTTGCCTTGTCAGAAAACCACTAAAAATCCGTTTGCTAAGTATTCACAGGGATTTCCTGCTCCATACCACTGTTCAGCACCTTCTGCTCCTCGTTGGGATCGACACTCCTATTTATCGAAAGTACTACGATACACCCCCTATACTTGTGGGTCATCAAGACTATTTTCTGGCGCCGTTGCCGGGGAGTGAAGCGCTATTGAAGAGTGGAACTGGTAAGGGAAACTTTCACTGTGAGTATTGCTTTTGTTACTACTTGTTACTTTGTTTCCAATATGAATAACCCACTTGGTTTTCTGTTTGGGAAAACTACTACCACTTCTATGGTAGTAGATGAACCACCACCTGTTGAGATAGATCCTTTTAATATACCTACGAGTATTGTTAATCGTGTCGTGGATAATTATTATTTTGGGGATGGAACTGTCCATCCTGGTGATCACTTGCTTTATATCCATGAATTATGCGGGTTGTTTAAGTGTGCAGGTATCACGACTGAACAGGTGAAGAAGAAGTTACTCTCCATATCCTTGAAAGGGAGAGCTGAGGCATGGTATAAGCTGCTAAAGAATGGACAATCCATGGAATGGGAGGAGATGGCATCTCTCTTTTACTCTAAATTTTATCCTCCCAGTGAAATCCAAAAGGATAGAAGTCTTATATATAACTTTTGGCCTCTTGACGGAGAGAGTACAGATCAAGCTTGGGGGAGATTAAAGTTACTAATGCTTAAATGTCCTATTCATGAACTCCCTAACAATATTATTCTCAATAACCTTTATTCTAGGCTTTCTCTTCATGATAAAGGTATATTAGATGCTTCTTGTGTTGGATCATTCACATGTATGAAGGAAGAAGCTAAACGGGATCTCTTAGACCGTATTCAAGATAATACTGAGGCTTGGGAAAATGACAAAGGAAGAAAGTCAGGTATAAACTATGATTATGAGTGCATTAAATCTTTTATGGAAACTAATAACTTCCGTGATATTAGCAATAATTTTGGTCTTGACTCCCAAAGTATTGCCAACTATTTTTAGGCCTTTGCCTCTTACATTGAAATTTGTAAGAAGAAGTGGAATAAGTACCATGCTCCTTATAAAGATGTTGTTAGTCATGTTCCTGCTAGAAGTACTCAAAGTTGTACTACTAATCATATTGTACCTGAACCTCATGTTGAGAAAATTCCTTTCCCAGCTAAGGTAAAGGAGTATTCTATGATTATTAGTGCAAATAACATAGGTACAATGAAAAATGTGGAGCCTGGTAAGCATTTGAGTGATGAACCTGTGGTAGCTATTATGATAGACACTATCACTAGAAATAGAGAGGATGAGCATATTGTCTTCTATGAAGACGCTTCCAATATTATCTCTCATCCTAGTAAAGCTAGAAAAGCTAGTGTTCCGGTGCTTTATGTTAAAATTGGTGATCATTGCTACTATGGTTTATGTGATATTGGTGCTAGTTCTAGTGCTATTCCTTATGAGCTTTATAGGGAAATTATGCATGAGATTGGTCCTTGTGAGCTTGAGGACATTGATGTGGTTATCCACCTTGCTAATAAGGAAACCATTTGCCCCATTGGCATTGTAAGAGATGTGGATGTTCTTTGTGGGAAGATTAAGTATCCTGCTGATTTTCTAGTGCTTTATTCAGCAGCTAGCAAAAATTGTCCTATCATTTTTGGTAGACCTTTCTTAAACACTTGTGGAGCTATTATTGATTGTAAGAAGGAAAAAGTTTTAACTAAGTTTGATGGAGATTCTTATGAGTTTAACTTTTCCAAATTTGCTAAAGCTCCTTGTGAAAATAGCTTGCCTAATAAAGATTTCAGGATGGAACAACTTGCTTCAATTGATCCAGTCTATGACCTTGGACCTCTTTTTGATGACTGTAAGTATGCTTATTCTGATGATAAATTTGTTTCTAGTGAAAATTATATTGTCAACTTTATTGAAAGTGCTATTGAAGGTTATTTTGAGAGAGGGAAACATGGTTTTATGCATCTCAATGATGTTAAGTTTCCCCGTTTTATGTTGAGAGCTTTAAAGTTGCATCTGTTTTGTCTTCCTATGCTTGTGGCTTTTTGTTTCAACAATTCGTTTTCTCATGATACCCTCATGCATAGGAAGTGGGTTAGACTCAAGTGTGTTGGCTATTTGCTTCTTGATGCTCTTTTTCACTCTAGATATATATATCCTTTGTGAGCATCTTTGGAACTTTCAAGCCTAACTTAAAGGCATTAAAGAAAAGTACTTGTTGGGAGATAACCCAAGAGTTTTGTCGAGTCTTGGAAGTTATTACCTCTGTAATAACCGCTCCTTATCTTTTTTTTGGTTTTTGTGTCAAGTTCAACTACTTTTGTGAAGTAGAGGAGTCGTGAAAAGTGGCTGTCCTGGGACAGATTTTTGTGCTGCATTGTAAAAATTCGTGCGGAAGCTTAGTACTTCGGATGGAGTTGCATTTATCTGAGCTTGTTCTCCAAGTTGTTACCCAACTTTCACTAGTTCTGCACTTTTCGATTTAAGCAACATAAGGTCTTCAGAAAAATCAATCTTTACCTGCTGGTCTGTTTTGACAGATTTCTACCATCATTTGCATTTGCCTCTTACAGAAGCTTTTGTTTTGATGGGTTTTCAGTTGAAGTGTGTACGAAAGGTTTGTTGTTTTTGCTTACACTAATGTTGTCATTGAGTTTGTGCAAAAGTTTTGTATGAAGGAAATTCACAGGAGAAAGAGAGAAGGAATCAGCAGAGTTCGTCTTCGAATAGGTAAAAGTGGTGAAAACAGAAGGTTCATGAAACCCCAATCTTTTTATATTTTTGATGTTTTTAATACATATGGGAAGTTACGAGATGGAACTGAAGAGGAAACGGAGCCCGGGGTGGACAAACCCACCCCAGGCATGGGCCCAGCCTGGTCGCGCCTAAGGGGGGTGTCCCCTCCTCGAACTCCGTCTCCGCTTCTTTTCCATGTCAAAACCTTCCTTATGCATTGAAACTTCGTAACATATAACCCCCGGATCCCCCGAGGTTCGTGCATCGTGTTCTCATCGTGTTTTTGTTTCGATCTGTTTCTATTAGGAAATCTTCTCAAGTTTAGAGCACCATGGCCTCCGCCAACGACAAAGGCAAGGTGTAACATCCCACTTTTAGATAATTATATATTACGGTTTCGATTGCGCATTCATAAGCATCATCATTTAAATTGTGCATTGAAGAAATAAATAAAACCCTAGAACCCTAGTTTTCCCCTCTCTTTCTTTGAAAGCATTCAAAAGGGTTTTGAATATTTTTTGAAAAACTATTAAAATAAAAGGAGCCCAAATGGACTAAAAGGGCCCCTGAGTATTTTATATACTTTGTAAAAGCCTCTAGCATTTTTGAATTAATCAAAACAGATTTTAAAATGAAAAATTCAAAGCAGAAATTAAAAACAGAAAAGAGAAAAAGATTTGCTAAAAAAATAGAGCCAGAGGAAACCAGGCCACGACCCAGCTTCCCTCTCTCCCTCTCATAACCTTTGTTGCAGCCCATCTGGACCGTTTGCGGCCCATCCCAGGCCCGTACCCCTTCGGTCTTCTTTCCGTCGTCATCTTCGTCAACGACCTTGATGATGCCAAGCAATTGCTGTCTTCGCCGTGACCTGGATGCTGCCCGCCGTGATGCGCGCCATACAGGAGATGGGATAAGACCACCGCGATGCCCTGCTTCCCCCTTATCTCCTCCCTTTTCCCCCTGGAGCTCTCCCTCTCGCGTTCCTCCTCTCTGCCTGGGAACCCTAGCCGCGAGCTCGCCGTTGCCCCACCGTCTCCGGCCTCCCCTCTCTCAACTAAAGCCGCCTTGAGCTTCGCCTCGCCGTGCTGGTATTCCCCTCCAACGGAATCGACGAAGGGCGCCCGTAACCACCGCAATCGGGAGCTCCTTCCCGAAGTCCGGCCACCGTTGTTCTTGACGAATCTGGCCGCATCCGAGCTCGCTTGGTCGAGCTGACCCCTCCACTGCCTCCGTGGTGACCCCTCCACCTCCCAGTCCTCTCTGTTCTTCCTATTCCTCTTTGTATTGCTGGCGCGCCGAGTACCTGTAGCCACCGCCGTCGGCCGCCGTCGTGCTTCCTGTTCCGGCGACCTAACCCAAGCGGCGCCGCCACCTTGAGGTCACCCGCGTAGAGCCGCGTCCAACGCACCCCTCTGCGCCAGCCCGCTCGTTCCCTAGCACCACCAAACCCCGTCGGCCGACGAGCTCTCCGACAAGTCCTGCGTGGCGCCAAGGTGGCATCCGCGTGGCCCTGGTCCCACCAGTCAGCCTCTAGGGCTAGCTCCTGCCCTGGTGACAGATGACCATGTTCCCCTTTGCTTGTGTGGCTGCTGAGGTGGCTCCGGGCCCCTCTGTCAGCCACTGTGGCTAGCTGTTGCTGTGGTGTAAAAGGTTTAACCATTTGATTTAATAATTTCAGAATTTGAATAAAACTTGTCAATTCAATATCTTTTTATTTATAAGTCAGAAAAATACAAATAATATATCAAAATGTTCAGAAAAATGAGAACTATCTATATATGCTACAATCATGCATTTTTCAACAACTTAAATGACAAGTATAATTAGAATAACATAGTAACCCCTCTCATATGTTCCGGAGTTTCTCCGAATTAGGGTTTCAACCCTCGGAACCCCGTTTAAGTGGTCGAGCATGTTTTAGGGTTACTTTCCAATACAATTTAACTTGTCATATCATCATACTTGCTTGATCATTGCATCAATGCCATGTTTTGATTGTTTCCTTCTCTTTCCGGTGTTTGGTTCTTCGCGGTAGAATACGATATCGAGATCGAAGCCCGAGGTCAACACCATCAAAGATCGACGAACAATACTTGACCAACTATAACCAAGTCAAGTACAAGGCTCCCGAAGATCTGTTTATCTGCTATCAACTGGCAAAGGCAAGCATAACCCCACCATGATATAATCCTATGATTTTGAAAGCATTTCAATTCCTGCCATGATGCATATGATTCTATTGTGGTCCTTTATCGATAGATAGAGTATCCTATCTGTTGCATTACTCCCTTGAGCTTATATTACATGATCCAATGCTCCTAGCATAACTAGGTTTGGCTTGTGTGCACTGCTAGAGGTTATATCTGAGTCTTGCTTAGCCATGCATAATTGTTAGTTCTGGTCAATCCAGATGATGTATCAGATGCAGAGAATCTAGTATGACAGGAGAACATGATGAGATGAGATCAGTGATATTAGATTAAACATGCTAAGGCTTGTATGGGAGGCCATGGTGGGATGTGGTATTTCTAGTCCCATGCTCGCCACCACTAGGACCTGAGTTCTTGCCTTTGGAACCGAGACGAGCGTACAGCCACACGGGGCTTGGGAACCCCTCGCCTAATTAACTTGCCTAGTAGATTCCATGAGTCACATAGTTCGGGCGTTCCATTCGACATATGCATAGAAAATCTTTTGAAAGATTTGCCGGGTGAAGTTGGTGCATTCATAACACGTAGGTAAGCGTGGACCGGGTTGCTTGGGGTAGATGGCGCCCCTGTTAACCAACCTCGCCTCACATATTTAAGTACCGGCTTCGGGATTTGACCCGTTACGACGGAACCATACTTATTGCATGACTCATGGTCTCGGCGAAAGCAAGGTAAAGGTCGTGGCCAACCACCCTCTGTCGGCCTTCCAAGGAAGAGGGCTAATGTACTGGCATTAAGAGTCGGTTGGTACGTGTGGGTAAAGTTGTACACCCCTGCAGGGTTAAATCTTTTCGAAAAGTCGTGTTCATGGTTATGAATGCTTGGTGACCAGATTCTAAGATCATAGAGAATTATAACCTAATCGTAAAACTTGGCAGATCAACGTGTGCTTAAGGATGCTTCCTCATGGGTAAGAGGGGGTGATCCTAGATAGGGTTCATGTGATGATGATTTGGTGGATATCAAAAGATGATGATCAATATTTCGGAGACGTCGCTCTCTTATCCCTTTTTAAAATATTCTAATTAGACGAGCTTCTTCTCCCTCTTGTTTTATAAACAAAGATGGCTTTATGCAAAACAACTCCAACAGCCATAAGTCCTGCGGAGTACACCCTGTACTCACCCTTGCTTTGTTGATACTTTTGGCAGAGTAAGTGTTCCCTGAAGGTCAGTTTGGTACTACATCGACATCGACGAGTAGCTTGGGGTTCCCGGCCGGCAGCCTGAAATCTATGGGCTGGGACGTCATCGTTATGCTTCAGGCCTCTTAGGCCATTTGTTAAGTTCGCTATACTTAATAGCATAATTTTCCTTCCGTTGTTTGATGTTTGTGGTTAGTGAACTCTGCTTGTAATAATTTGGTTCTCTGCTCAGTTATGAGCTTGCTGTAATAAATTTTGTGTCGTAGGGTCACTATTGTGTTACCGATTCTTCACTGGATGTTCTCGAGCTCAAGTTTAAGCTTATGTCAGAAGGAGGTCTGGGATTTGTTTAGCCCTGATCCCGGGGGTGTCACAGTTCTTGGTATCAGAGCATTACCAACCGTAGGAAAACCTTGCTATTGGTCGATGTTGATTCTAGTGTTTGTGAAAACTATTTTAATGCCGAAAAGTATTTGCGAAAACTCTAGTATGCTTCTTTTTCTCCTTATCCAGTTTCGCATCTAACTCTGGGTTCTCTTATCTGGTGTTGATTTTGGAAAACTTTTGATATCTCTTCTAGTCTTTCAAAGCTTAGGTGCCTTCTAGGCATGCCGTTTCCAACCAGTTGACCTAGTGTTGAGTTCTCTAGAGTTGTGTGTTGTGTATCCCTTGTTCCCCTTTTCTCTTGTTCATCTAAGAGATTCCTTTCTATCATGATCTCCCTATCTTTTGGGACCCACAATATTATATTGTTGGATCTGCAGTGTTATTCTAGGCTTCGAGGTTTCCTTTCGCCTCGTGTTCCTCCTTTTCGTTTGTTGGGTACTTCAGAAGTCGTTTCTTCTCTTAGAAGCTACCTTGTGATTACTACCTTCCAGTGTACGCTATGTCACTCAAGTAGTATCTACTCCGCTCTTTGGGTTTTAACCCTTGGACTTGAATCTAAGATCCCCGATTGTGCTGGATTCGGGTGTTTTGAATCTTGTACATGAAGCTGACCTTTAATCGAAGATCCACTCATTTGACCCCTATCGTTAATGTTCACACATTACCTCAGGATGGCTGGTACTACAGTTCTAGCCTTCAAGCTTGTGGTCTCTGTCGCGATTGAATAGTGACAACTAAGGACTTCCCCTACCACTAGCTATGGCAGATGTTCTTTAATAGAACCAAATAGATCACGACAAGAGTACTCCTCGTGAGTCTCGCATATATACTCGTGACCCTGCCACACCTTTCCCCATCTTGCATTGGTTTTCGGAAGATCGAAAATCTATGCATCCACATCTCGGGATTCTATCCTGAGCATGTTCCTTCTCTCTCGTTGCTTTCTGACCTTTGTATACCAATTGGTAGCCAAGTAGTAAATGTGTGTTGGTGTCTTCCAACGCAAGATACTCTTGTGGTCCGTCAAGACAAACCATTTCGGTATGTCTAGGATAAACAAACTCCAGTACCTCGTCATTTCTAGGACCAGGTCAAAGTGTTGTAATCCGCAGATCAAGAGGCATCGATTGTCTTCCATCTGTTCTACCTTAAAGTATCACACTCTTTTATGCTAAGAGGTCGTGCCGAGTTTCATGCCCCCTTAATGAAGTGATGCTCCTACACATATTTACCCTCCCTCCCTCGAGCTTTCGCGCTCGTGAGTGATGCGTGTGTGTAATAATGTGGCCATTTGAGATTCTAGCAGTTCTTATTGTTTGAACTCTAAGGACATTTGAGTCATTCTTAGCGTGATTGGTTAACCCCGTCACTAAGAAAAGAATGATTGTGCCACCAAGTCCGTTATTCTGGTGCACTCTCTTCAGTAAAAAGATTTGGGCTTGTGCCGAAGCTCTGAGACTATGTCTTCTTGCCTTACCAAGCAATTTTCCTCTGCAACTAAGTTACATATCGGTGGTTCGTGATATTCTAGGTGTCTACTAGAAGTATCGCCATGTTGCCACATGACCGCGTTGTCAAGTTCTTGAGCAATCAAGTGCCCTAAACTGCTCCTTTATCCAAGGATCTGTAATTGGATACCCTGAACTAGTTGGTTGAGCTTAAACAACAACTTGGAGAGTTGTAAGACAAAAGTTATACCCGACCCAGTTCCTTCTTAAAGGGTTGTCTAGTTTTGCTCGTTTTGAAGAAAGATAGTATTTCCTTTATGGATATGTTATCTTCCCTCACCTTTGATTTGATTTGGGTTTTCGTCAAATCAAACTTAGTTCCAAGGACTATCTTGATGATGTTTCTTCTTGTGATGTTTGACTTGAGTACATTTTCATGTCTTTGGTCTGACCAATATTGTTGCCTCGTCCAAGCAACATATGAGTCCATCTTCTTGGAGTGCCTCGATAAGTTTGTTGTTGAGCCCATCGATGACATCCTTATATTCTCCATGTTAGACAAGATTCATACGGAAAAATTGACATTAATGTTGGAAACTTTTGAGAACCATCTTCGAGTCATCTCAAAGTATGTGTTCTGGATGTTAGAAGTAACCTTCTTTGGTTCATGTGCAATTGTTAAAATATGTCGCCGTGGATTCGAGTAGTGTTAACTCTGTTACTTAAGGACACATGTGTGTTTTGTTGTTAGCACCTTATGTGTGTGCAGTTGTCTCTCGACAAGTTGTAAATACATGGGTCTAGCAGTCTAGCCCGTATTCTGGAACTTGAAACCATAGTCTGTGTCTTGAGAATCTAGTAACTTTACCTTTGTGGTAAATGTTGCAAACTTTCTATTCGAACATGTTGAGGTTGAAGTATCATTCCACCTACCCAAAGCTAAATCTCAAGCAGCAATGATGGTTGGTGCTCCTCAAGGTTTTGACATAGGTCTATTTGTAAATCTGGCAAGATTGATGTAATGGTTGACACAAACTTAGCCGGAAAGACCTCTTGTCATATTCTCTTGAATCGGCAATAAAAAAACACTCTTCATGAGGCTTCTTCTATAATTAATTATAGGAGTTGTGCTTATGGTTTTCTTGTATCCGAAGTCCGACCTTTACTTGGTGTCTGATTTCTCGAACATCAAGGAGAACATTTAAAGCAGTGTTGCTAAATGTCTCTCGATCAATCCTCCAGACCCTTTATGTTGGCAAGCGTCTTGTTGTGCCAAGTAATTGAAGTATGAGAATGAAGTTTCTTTCTTCTCGTGTCATCAGTAATCTTCTTAACTATTCATCTGGTGGTGTAAAGTGATATCGAGATCTTTGGCAAAGATTTTGATCGTCCTGGATGAGTAAAGAGTTTCCTTCGTTTTCTCAACCATGTTTTAAGAGTGACTATGATTTTGGTAATCTGTAGTTCCTCCTGATTACATGTTTCTTTGTGACTCTTACGAGTCCTCTCCACAAAACACCTTTCTGTCTTGGCCTCCTGTTGAATGAAATAGCGACTCTTCTGTTTCAAAAGTAGTTCAATAGCTTGGTTTTGTTGATCCATATCTTTGCAACCTAAGCTCTCTACTTCAGTTGTTTAGTAGAGATTCCCTATCGAAGTCTATGTTGTGATATTTCTGTTGGAAGCTTTCTTTTTCAGAAGCTTCAAAACCTCCTGTAAGTTCCCTGGTCTCAATCCTTATGAAGACCATCGATCTAACAACTTGAAACTTTCTGCTCTTGTTTCCTCCGTTACCTTGACGTGTTTTATGTTTGTCATCTCAGAGTTGTTTCTAAACACTCCATCCATGAACTGACCATGAGATACTCTATGTGTTGTTAGTGTGTTTCCCTCTTATCTTTAGAGTGACCATGTTTCTTTCTCTCTCTGTCTCTCTTCCTAGAATCTTGGGTCGAGATTCTCGTAAGGGGGATAAAGCTGTAACATCCCACTTTTAGATAATTATATATTAGGGTTTTGATTGCGCATTCATAAGCATCATCATTTAAATTGTGCATTGAAGAAATAAATCAAACCCTAGAACCCTAGTTTTCCCCTCTCTTTCTTTGAAAGCATTCAAAAGGGTTTTGAATATTTTTGAAAAACTATTAAAATAAAAGGAGCCCAAATGGACTAAAAGGGCCCCTGAGTATTTTATATACTTTGTAAAAGCCTCTAGTATTTTTGAATTAATCAAAACAGATTTGAAAATGAAAAATTCAAAGAAGAAATTAAAAACAAAAAAGAGAAAAAGATTTGCTAAAAAAATAGAGCTAGAGCAAACCAGGCCACGACCCAGTTTCCCTCTCTCCCTCTCAGAACCTTTGCTGCAGCCCATCTGGCCCGTTTGTGGCCCATCCCAAGCCCGTACCGCTTCGGTCTTCTTTCCGTCGTCATCTTCGTCAACGACGCGCCGACGCCAAGCAGCTGCCTGTCGTCGCCGCGACCGCCCGATGCTGCCCCGCCGCCGTGATGCGCGCCACCGCCCTGGGAGATGGGATAAGACCACCGCGATGCCCTGCTTCCCCCTTATCTCCTCCCTTTTCCCCCTGGAGCTCTCCCTCTCGCGTTCCTCCTCTCTGCCTGGGAACCCTAGCCGCGAGCTCGCCGTTGCCCCACCGTCTCCGGCCTCCCCTCTCTCAACCGAGGCCGCCTTAAGCTTCGCCTCGCCGTGCCGGTATTCCCCGCCAACGGAATCGATGAAGGGCGCCCGTAACCACCGCAATCGGGAGCTCCTTCCCGAAGTTCGGCCACCGCTATTTTCGACGAATCCGGACGCGTCCGAGCTCGCTTGGTCGAGCTGACCCCTCTAGTGCCTCCGTGGTGAGCCCCTCCACCTCCCAGTCCTCTCTGTTCTTCCTCTTCCTCTCTGTATTGCTGCCACGCCAAGTACCTGTAGCCACCGCCGTCGGCCGCCGTCGTGCTTCCTATTCCGGCGACCTAACCCAAGCGGCGCCGCCACCTTGAGGTCGCCCGCGTAGAGCCACGTCCAACACACCCCTCCGCACCAGCCTGCTCGTTCCGTAGCACTGCCAGACCCCGTCGACCGACGAGCTCTCCGGCGAGTCCTGCGTGGCGCCAAGGTGGCATCCTCGTGGCCCTGGTCCCACCAGTCAGCCTCTAGGGCTAGCTCCTGCCCTGGTGACAGATGACCTTGTTCCCCTTTGCTTGTGTGGCTGCTGAGGTGGCTCCGGGCCCCTTTGTCAGCCACTGTGGCTGGCTGTTGCTGTGGTGTAAAAGGTTTAACCATTTGATTTAATAATTTCAGAATTTGAATAAATCTTGTAAATTCAATATATTTTTATTTATAAGTTAGAAAAATACAAATAATATATCAAAATGTTCAGAAAAATGAGAGCTATCTATCTATGCTATAATCATGCATTGTTCAACAACTTAAATTACAAGTATAATTAGAAGAACATAGTAACCCCTCTCATATGTTCCGGAGTTTCTCTGAATTAGGGTTTCAACCCTCGGAACCCCGTTTAAGTGGTCGAGCATGTTTTAGGGTTACTTTCCAATACAATTTAACTTGTCATATCATCATACTTGCTTGATCATTGCATCAATGCCATGTGTTGATTGTTTCCTTCTCTTTACGGTGTTTGGTTCTTCGCGGTAGAATACAATATCGATATAGAGATCGAAGCCCGAGGTCAACACCATCGAAGATCGAAGATCGACGAACAATACTTGACCAACTATAACCAAGTCAAGTACAAGGCTCCCGAAGATCTGTTTATCTGCTATCAACTGGCAAAGGCAAGCATAGCCCCACCATGATATAATCCTATGATTTTGAAAGCATTTCAATTCCTTCCATGATGCATACATTTCTATTGTGGTCCTTTATCGATAGATAGAGTATCCTATCTGTTGCATTACGCCCTTGAGCTTATATTACATGATCCAATGCTCCTAGCATAACCAGGTTTGTCTTGTGTGCACTGCTAGAGCTTATATCTGAGTCTTGCTTAGCCATGCATAACTGTTAGTTCTGGTCAATCCAGATGATGTATCAGATGCAGAGAATCTAGTATGACAGGAGAACATGATGAGATGAGATCAGTGATATGAGATTAAACATGCTAAAGCTTGTATGTGAGGCCACGGTGGGATGTGGTATTTCTAGTCCCATGCTCGCCACCACTAGGACGTGAGTTCTTGCCTTTGTAACCGATACGAGCGTACAGCCACACGGGGCTTGGGAACCCCTTGTCTTATTAACTTGCCTAGTAGATTCCATGAGTCACATAGTTGGGGCGTTCCATTCGACATATGCATAGAAAATCTTTTAAAAGATTTGCCGGGTGAAGTTGGTGCATTCATAACAGGTAGGTAAGCGTGGACCGGGTTGCTTGGGGTAGATGGCGCCCCTGTTAACCAACCTCGCGTCACATCTTTAAGTACCGGCTTCGGGATTTGACCCGTTACGGTGAAAGCAAGGTAAAGGTCGTGGCCAACCACCCTCTGTCGGCCTTCCAAGGAAGAGGGCTAATGTACTGGCATTAAGAGTCGGTTGGTACGTGTGGGTAAAGTTGTACACCCCTGCAGGGTTAAATCTTTTCGAAAAGCCGTGTTCACGGTTATGAACGCTTGGTGACCAGATTCTAAGATCATAGAGAATTATAACGTAATCGTAAAACTTGGCAGATCAACGTGTGCTTAAGGATGCTTCCTCATGGTAAGAGGGGGTGATCCTAGATAGGGTTCATGTGATGATGATTTGGTGGATATCAAAAGATGATGATCAATATTTCGGAGACGTCGCTCTCTTATCCCTTTTTAAAATATTCTAATTAGACAAGCTTCTTCTCCCTCTTGTTTTATAAACAAAGATGGCTTTATGCAAAACAACTCCAACAGCCATAAGTCTTGCGGAGTACACCCTGTACTCACCCTTGCTTTGTTGATACTTTTGGCAGAGTAAGTGTTCCCTGAAGATTAGTTTGGTACTACATCGACATCGACGAGTAGCTTGGGGTTCCCGGCCGGCAGCCTGGAATCTATGGGCTGGCTGGTCATCGTTATGCTTCAGGCCTCTTAGGCCATTTGTTAAGTTTTCTATACTTAATAGCATAATTTTCCTTCCGTTGTTTGATGTTTGTGGTCAGTGAACTCTACTTGTAATAATTTGGTTCTCTGCTCAATTATGAGCTTGCTGTAATAAATTTTGTGTCGTAGGGTCACTGTTGTGTTACCGATTCTTCACTGGATGTTCTCGAGCTCAAGGTTAAGCTTATGTCAGATGGAGGTCTGGGATTTGTTTAGCCCTGATCCCGGGGGTGTCACACAAGGAGCCCGAGAAAGAAGAACCTCAAGTTCCTAAGGACAAGGAGATTCCGGTAGGTTATGAAGGAGACATGGAGGAGGAAAAGCAACCGGACACCCGTGCTACCGTCGCAAGCATTGGTTTGGTGGCACGGCCTACCAAACTTAAGAGGACAACACAGATGTCTACAGGAGGGAAATCTTGACGTCATACTCTCTCATCACGATCCTCTTCTCCACATAACAAGATACCCTTCCATACACTTATACATGAATATCAATATCAACATGTGTCCAGAGGGAATTTGCCCTCGGTTTGGGATATGCCTTGTTCTAACAATGCAGAGAAGGATCATGCTAAGGATGAAGAGTGGGGAAATAATAACAAGAACTGGGATTCTCGGACTGACATGATCATGAACCGTATAGAGCAAAACTTGGAGCTAATCCGTACTCTTACTTTTGAGTTCGAGGAGTTGAAGAAACTTATTGAGGAGATTATCAAGAGAACACCACCACCACCAAGGAACTAATTCGTCATCGGGTTTGGCATCCTCTTGGCTTGTTCCAAGCTTGGGGGAGTGTCACGGTATCACCATCATTATCTTTTATATTTTACCTTTTTAGTGGATTTATATTTGTGGTAGAGAGGTTATCTTATAGTTTAGTTTGCATGTGGAAGTGTCTCTCCTTTAGTTGATTATCTATGTATCCCTTGGTGTGAGTGCCTTTATTGGAATATTAATGAGAAGTCTCATCTTTTACCTTTTGCACTTCTTATTTTAGTTTGCAATCTCTATTATATGATGGATCTTGTTGTCCAGTATTGGCACCACTTTGGGATCATCAAGTGGATCTAAATTGGTTTTGGCAAACCGAGTTCTGGTTAGTGGCTTTAGTTTGAAAGAAAAATAAAGAAAGAAAGAAAAAGCTTACATGTATTTGGTATCATTTGTTTTCTTTTTTGTTGGCTCATAAGCTTAGTATTTTTTATTTAAGATTCTTTTGTGTCTTCAAGGAAGATTTCATGTTTGGCTTTATAACTTGTATGTTTGCTTGCTTCTTTCAACTCTCTTTCTTGCTACCTAGCCTTGCTAGCCAAAAACCTGTTTTGAGAAGGCATACTTCTCATGTTTCCAAAACCCTTTGAACCAAAAAAAATTGGCACTTGTGTCCACCATAGCTACCTAATAGCTATTGCTATGCCTAGTAAATTCTCAAGCTTCATCTACCTTTCGAATTAAAATATATTTTGTTATGTGAAAACTAGTTAGTAAACCTCTCACGAACTTGCTGGCACACTTTATTTACTTGCCCCTAATAAACTTGAACCATTGTGGACATCGAAGTTGTATATGCTTGCATCTATACGCTGGGATTAGAAGAACCGTGCTGTCACGGGGAACATTTTCAACATTGCACTTGTACCTTGTCGTACATAGTTGATATCGTGCTCTTTTGTCTATGGATGTCAATGGTGTGAAATAAAGAGGGGACTTGTAAGTCCATGGAGTTTGTATTCTGTGTTAGATAAACGCCTGGGCCACTAGCCTAAGCCATGCTTAATCATGGTGGAAACTTGCAGCATCACCATAGTGAGTCATCTATGAAACATCCTCAATAAAAAGCTATATGCATAGTAAATAAAAAGATTGCTGAGATGCTCATTGTCTGCTTGCCTTGTCATTTTGGTTATGGGAAAGCTCCTGTACCATGTGCAAGCGGTACCCCGTTGGCGGTTATTAATGATATGGAAATACTTACAATGACAAGAACTTACCTGGACCCAAAGTTTAGTATGCATGAGGAGTGGCCCTCATATTCAAGGGACATGAGATTGCCAACTTATATTTCGTCAAGCATATACTCCATCTTTGTTCACTTTAACCTTAATCATCTAAAGATGCTTATGATAGGGCAATGAGGGCTCAAAGCTAGTAAGTACCATAATATTTTGGAAGCTCTTTATGACTTGTAATCCCTGCTACCCTCTAATAAGGGACCTTTCTACCAGATACCAGTTGAGTCAGTGAAACCTACTTCCTCTCTATCTCCAGCAAGCTTTTGAGTTGTTGTGTTTCAAGCATTCATATGGTGATTTATTCAATCATTATCTTTATCTCCCTTGTTTGCAAAAAACTCTTATCTATTGAGTATTACTTTGAAAGCCTTCACTTGTGAACAACCTTTTTGAGTAAAGAGTGCTCCTGTTTTGAAATTTCTACAAAAAGCTTTTTGTGAAACTGTTTGCTAGGTGTTCTCTGACCAAGAAATTTTTTGCCAATTCCAATTATGATTTATCTTTATGCATCTCTATTGTGACTGTTGTACTTGGTTGCAAGCTAAGTTATATAATGGTGAGTTGCTTTATTATATGAGTTGTGAAATGGTTAGTGTGATGCTTCTTGTTCGTATTCTTTTATCAACACTTCACTCCATAAACCTGTGGACATGTTTACTGAGCTCAATATTCGTTTGGGGACAAGCGAAATCTAAGCTTGGGGGAGTTGATACGCCCAATTTGCATCACCATTCTATATCATAATTTACCTCTATTCATTGATATTTGTCTTATTATGAGGTATTACTTATGGCTTTTCATATGTTTATACATGTTGGATGATTCTTGGAGGATGGACTAACGAAGTCTGGATTCTGATGGAAAAGAAGGTGTTTTAGTGCAATTTCGCGAAGATCGGAAAAATACCAGAAAAATATGGAAACATATTATTTTACCTGAGGACGAAGGAAGCCAGAAGGAGGAGCAAAGGGGGCCGCAGGGGGCCCACACCCCCCTAGGCATGGGCCCACCTGAGGCCGCGCCTAGGGCAGGTGTGGCCCACTTGCCCGGCCTTCGACTCTCGCCATTCACCTATGTCTTCCCTATGGAACCCTAAGCGTCAGAGAGCGACCACAGATAGATTTCCGACGCCTCTCGGGGCAGAAAACACCGAGAGAGAAAGATCACTCCGGCAGACAGATTTCTGCCAGGGGAATTCCTCCCCGGAGAGGGGAGACCGTCGCCATCAACACCATCATCAAGCTAGGCTTCATCGGGATCATCATCATCCACACCATCATCTCCAACAGCACCATCACCACCACTCCGTCCCGCTGTAACAATTGTATTGGATATTGCTTAGTTCATTAGGAGAAACCTTCTTGGTGTAAATTACTATTTTAGTTGATGCTTGTGAGTGGAACCATTGGATTAATGTTTATGTTCAGGTTGTTATCCATTACCATATTATCTTTGATCTTGATCCATACGATGTCTTGTGAGTAGTTCGTTGTGTTCTTGAGGACATGGGAGAAGTCATGTTGTTATTAGTGAATCTATGATGAGTTATTATTGAATGGTTTAGTATTTAAGTTGTGGTGCTATTCTTCTATTGGTGTCATGTGAACGTCGACTACATGACACTTCACCATTTATGGGCCTAGGGGAATTCATTGTGTATTTGGCTACTAATTGTCGGGTTGCCGGAGTGACAGAAACCTGAACCCCCGTTAGGACACCTTTGCACAAGGGAGCGTAGGATATCAAAGTTTAAGGCTGTGGTTAGATTTATATCTTAATTACTTTCCTATAGTTACGGATGTGTGCAGGGGGTTTACTCACAAGTATGCATTAGTCCTAAGGGCGGTATGTTAGCACAGGTTCACCCACACAACACTTACAAACACCAGATAAGAGTACTCAGCTATTTGAAGCGAAAGCACTTGACAAAATTCCCATGTGTCCTCGAGAATGTTTGGTCCTTATAAGTATTCCCACCGGCTTTTCCTTTGCTAAGAAAGGATTGGGCCACTTGCTCCGTTTGTTCATTACTTTTGTTACTTTCTCCTTGTTTTGTTGCCTTGTCAAAAAACCACTAAAAATCTGTTTGCTAAGTATTCACAGGTATTTTCTGCTCCATACCACTGTTCAGCACCTTCTGCTCCTCGTTGGGATCGATACTCCTATTTATCGGAAGTACTACGATACACCCCCTATACTTGTGGGTCATCACTTTGGCGCGTGCCGACTAGTATCCCATGGATACAGGGGCCGGGGTGGGACTACGAGGGAGGAAGTAATTGCGGGTTGCACGTCCAGCGTGCGTGCATTCTTATAGACTACGTGATACTCCTCGCGTGTTCAAGGGGTTGTCATGACGCGCACAACTAATGCACGGACACAACATGCTGAAACGTTGAACTCCATGTCGACAGGCACGCACTGGACACTTCCCGACACTGCCATAGGACGCATTTTGTGATTTTTTACGTGACAACACTCCCAATACATAGATATTTTACGATGTAGCACAATTTTCACATGACTAGACTATGAGATGCTCCTGACGCCCCTTATAGGATCGGCACCCAACTCTGCGTACCCGACATCGCGCATTTCCAGACAACTTCCTCGCGCAGGATGGAACCATGGCGTGGCAGTGGCAGACCCTTGCCGGTGGCTGGCCGTCCCACGTCACATGCTCGTCGCGAAAACGTTTGTGCCTGCCGACAGCCATCTCAGGAACCACTGCCCTCATAAATTATAAGCAAGGCATACCAGATCCTGGAGCCCTTGCATGTGACCCACTTCCCTCATAAAATCATAAGCAAGGCATACCAGGTCCTTTGGCACCCAAGGAACCACAGGGATGTCTATCGAGTGTGAGTTAACATGGCTTTCAACCCTAGATCCCCCCTTGCTGCCAAGAACATGGAACCACTCCATGGATTGAGCCCAAACCCGACACCTAGCTCCCTCTCTGCATCGCAAGCAACTTCTCCAACTAGAGATTTCGTGGTCATTTGGATAAATGTTGACTTTCCATTTTCTGAACCCGAAAAACCAGTGTTTTCCCAAAGAAGGTGCAAGATTAGGGCGCTCCTAGGGTCCCGAGGCAATTTCCATGCATTCTACACCATGGTGCATGGCCATTATCGGGAGGTGGGTATTTATCTTGTGGTGCAAGCATATAGTGTATTTTTTTGAGTTACGGCCCGGTAAATGCTGTTTCTAACTGTACGTACCCTATAAGTAACTCAATTTTCAGGGAAAAATGGTTTGGGGTGCCCCATGTGGTACCTAGGCTAGATGCATGCCTAGGTCCAGGATTGCACCGACTGTTGCGTTTCCGCGGCCGCTGGCGGATTTCGCCGTTTTTTGGGTGGCACCAAACAAAATCTAAAAAAATAAAAAAAATATGAAAATGGCTCCTGGAGCCCTTACATGTGACACACTACCATCATAAAATTATAAGTAAGACATACCAGGTCCTTTGGTACCCAAGGCACCATCGAACATAGTTTGAAAAACCGGACCGGTTATTGGTTAAACTGGAAAAAACTAGAACTAGCAGCATTGT
The DNA here is from genome assembly GCA_030063025.1 of Avena longiglumis. Classification (NCBI taxonomy): domain Eukaryota; kingdom Viridiplantae; phylum Streptophyta; class Magnoliopsida; order Poales; family Poaceae; genus Avena; species Avena longiglumis. The sequence continues at coordinate 65,338,949 of CP125976.1, read as the reverse complement.
CGTTTGTTAAGCGCAAAAGATCGACTGCGCCAGCAAACCGGAAAAAGCCAAGAAAACCCGGTTAAATCGCTGGTTTTGCACAATAAACCGCTTTCCGGTTTGACCAGTTGATTAGTTGTAGCAATGAAAAAATCGAAATGCTAAGAATGGGATTTGAACATAGCACTTTACATAGTAGGCGAGCAACTAACCAGACGAGCTAAGATTGCTTGACATAGAAAACAGAGACACGGTTCTTTTATTAATCATGTACATGGTAAGACCATGCAAAATGTACTACGTGCATGTGATTTTGGTTGTTTGCTGCTTGCGGTTGGGAGTTTTGGACGATGCTCATTTGCCAACTACTTTGTTATATTATTATTATATGAATTAGTATGATAAATTGGAAGTCTAAAACATTTTTCACATGCATAATTATTGTTTATTGCAGCATTTTTAAATAAAAATATATTATTTTATATCTTAAAAAACCAGACAGTGAACCACTAAATCAACCTGAACCGACAGCCTTACCGGTTCGATCACTGGTCCGGTTTCTTAAACTTGCACCCGGGATGTCTATCGAGTGTGAGTTAACATGGCTTCTAACCCTAGATTCCCCGCCCCTCGCTGCCCAGAACATGGAACCACTCTATGCATTGAGCCCAAATCCGGCAGGTATATCCCTCTATGTATCGCAAGCGACTTCTCCCACTAGAAATTTCATGGTCATTTGGATAAATCTTGACTTTCTATTTTCTGAACCTGAAAAACTGGTGTTTTCTCAAACGATGTGCAAGATTAGGGCGCACCGACAGGTGATACGTCGGAAACGTATCTATAATTTTTGATGCTCCATGCTTGTTTAATATCTACTTTGCTTTGTTTGTCTACACTTTGAGGTGCTTTTTACATGTTTTCTGGTACTAACCTACTAATAAGTTGCAACAGTGTCAGATGCATGTTTTCTGCTGTTTTTTGTTTCACAAAAGTTAGTAAAGAAATATTCTCGAAATTGTACGGGACAAACGTCAAAGTCAATTACTTTCCGTGGGAAACAAGAAGTCCAGAGGGGAGGCAGAGAGGCCGGCCAGGGCGGCCAAACCCACCCAAGGCATGCGTGGACCCTGCCCCGTGCCTGGGAGGGGTATGGGGCCCCTGGCTGCCGCCTCGGCCTCCCCCTTCGCCTATAATAAGCCCCCAAAGCAGAAACCCTAAAAACTCGATCAAATCTCCACGAAACCGTCTGTAGCCGCCGCCACCATCGTCCCTAGATCGTGGGGGGGGGGGGGTCTGAAGTTCTTCTCGGAACCCTGCCGGAGGGGAGATCATCCTGGAGGCCTTCTCTCGGGTATTGATGCGTGAGTAGTTCCACCTTGGACTATGGGTCCATGTAGTAGCTAGATGGTTGTATCTCCTCCTTTGTGCTTTCATGTATAGATCTTGTGAGCTCCATTCATGATCAAGATCTAATCTATTTGTAATCATGCATGTTGTGTTTGCGGGGATCCGATGGATATTGAGATTATTAAGTTGGTTCGATTAATGGTTTTGTCTTTATGATTCTATCATGTCTGTGTTGTTTTTGATCTTGCAGGCTCTGCGTTGTTAGTAGCTATCTTGGCCAAGTAGTTGCTAGTGACTCCAAGAGGGGGTATTTATGCTCGATATTGGGTTCATGCCTCTGGTTTCCAAGGGAAGTGACAATAATCTCTTCGGTTGTAGATGTGTTGTTGCTACTAGGGAGAAAACAACGGTCTCTTGTTCATGGAACATGTGGACTGTTTACCTTACACACTTTGCTTAAAGTAGTTATTTGTTGCTTGCAACTTAATACTGGAGGGTGTTAAGATGATAACCTGAAGGTGGACTTCTAGTCATAGATGCAGTTGGATGGCGGTCTATGTATCTTGTTGTATTGCCCAATCGAATCTCATAGGATCTTTCTGACTAGTAATTGCATTGTTATGCCTTTCTCAGTTCCTATCAATTGCCCTGCTATAATTTGTTTACCCTTCATGCCATGTTGTTTATCTAAGGAGAGCACCTCTAGTGAACTATGGACCCCGGTCCAATCTTTACCATTGATACATCTTCCACTGTTACTTGTTTACTTGCTACAAACCATTACCTTCCACCCCATACGTTTAATCCTTTGTTACAGCAAACCGATGAGCTTGACAACCTTACTTATTCGTTGGGGAAAAGTCTTGAGTTTGTGTTGTGCAGGTCTCCGCGTTTCTTGTAACACCTGTGTGACGTTTCCTTCCTTCTTCTGGTTTGATAACCTCAGTCTCAACTGAGGGAAAACTTGCTGCTTGCTCTTCACACCCTACGCTTGGGGTTACCAACGAAGTGCCACGTCGAGCATCATCAAGACTTTCTGGCGCCGTTGCCGGGGAGGCTAAGGACGTCTTCACTAGGGGAGTCCTTCACTTCCTTTATCTTTACTTTGTTTTTAGTTTGCTTTGTTTCTTTTGCTTGGTTTTGTTTGCCTCTTTTCAAAAAACCCAGAAAAAATAGTCTAGTTTGGTTTTCTTGCTTTATTCAAAAACACAAAAAAATTAGTTCCTGCTCTAGTTGCCACCATGTCCAGTTTTGGACCAATCTTTATTTCACATATGGAAGAGATCTCCACTTTTAAGCAAAAAAGTGAAGAGAGTTTTAAAGAAGCTTGGTCTAGAATTTCCGCTTTACAAAGGGAAACTGAGCCTGAGATGAGTCTTAGCTTGGTTATTGATAGTTTCTACCGCGGTATTGCTCTTCGTTATAGATATGCTTTGGATGTTGTGGCTGAAAAATATATTTTGCTATGTACTGAGGATTAAGATTTTGATGCCATAAAAAAGTTGATTGCAATTTATAATACACCTGGCAAGTCTGATTCCTCTTTCACAAATATTTTTGCCAGGTTGAACATTCTTGAGACTAGTATTGCTGCTATGAATAGTTGCTATCACACACTTAGGGCTTACCATGATTATGTTCCCATAAATTCCGAGCCTTCAAAGTGGTTTTCCACAATCAAAGTATCAATAAACACTACACTTTTTGATGCCCGCTGTGATATCATGTCTGAATTTTGCCTCATGCCTAAAGATATGTATTATTCCTTGAATCTTTGGGGGCTTACTGAAGGAGGAGAGGAAATATCTCTTACCAACAATGCCACTATATTTCCCATTGGAATAGCTGAAGTTGTGTTTACAAAAATCTCAAGGAAAATGGTGTCTACTGATTATATTGTTATTGAATGTGTAGGAAAGGGACATATTACACTTGGAAGATCCCTACTGAAACACCTTGGGGCAGTAATAGATGTGGGAAAAGGCATCATGCATTTTTCTCCTTAGGTAAGCAATCATATCTTCTCTAAAGAGAAGAAGAAAGGCAAGAAAGGAAAGAACAAGAGGGGTAATGCTTCTTCATTTGAAAATACTCGATTCTTCTTGCTTCTTGTGCCTAACATAAAGGCGTTAAAGAAAAGTACTTGTTGGGAGATAACACAAGAGTTTCCTTGAGTCTTGGAAGTTATTACTTCAGTAATGACCTCTCCTTATCCTTTTTGTTTGCTTTTTGTGCCAAGAATAACCTCTAATGAGAGGGAAGTAAGATTTGGGGAGTTGCTGTCCTGAAACAGATTTCTGTCCTCCACCAAAAAAATTCGTGAGGAGTCTCTATAACTCATATTGAGCTCAAAATTTACGAATAAATACCCCAGTATGTTGGATAACTTTCGTTAGTTCAACACTTTTTTATTTGACAACCAAAGATGTTCTAAAAAATCGGTTTCTACCTGCTGGTCTGTTTTGACAGATTTCTGCCATTATTTGCATTTGCTTCTTATTTATTCCTTTTTGAGTTCTCTTTAGGTGAATTGAGATTTTTGAAGGAGTTACTACAGTATCTTGTGTTTATAGTGAAAATCCTTGTTGTTCCAAAGCTTTGCCAGGGGTCTAATATCTTTTGAATACACTAATGTTGCTAATGAAGATTGTGTGAAGTTTTGTATGAAGGAAAATTTTCAGGTTGATGGGGATATGCCTACCGGGGTATACCCAGCAGGACGTTTCCGACTGGCCCAAGTCCCGGCGAGTGGGCCTGCAGAACGGCGAGTGGATCAAAGCCCAGCCAGGAGTTGAGCGACTGGAAGCTGAAGGCCCAGGCGAGTAGATAGGCCCAGTCGAACTAGATTAAACGACTATTGAAGTCAGAACGAATCGGTTGAGATATGTAAACCCTAGGGAGGTGAGCCTATATAAACCTCCCAATAGGGCGAGTAGAGACACGTTCCTCATACACCCAAGCGACTCGCCGCCTAGCCCGAGCTCGCCCATTGTAACACCTCCATAATACAATCTAGCGAGTAGGTCTTTACCCTCAGGGGCGAACCAGGTAAAACCACGTGTCTTTGCCCTCATCTACCGCAGATGGCTGGCCTTGCCTCTCGTTCTACTACTCTGCCGATTTCAGCATCTGCCGTGACAATTCCACGCAGTGGCGCCCGTGGGGCCTGGCGGTCTGGCGGTGTTCTCGGCGAGATCCAATCTGCCCATCAGCGAGGCCGCCACCGGCCGCATGATAGCGATCGGCGAGATGCTCCAGATCTTGCCGAGCAGCTACGTCCGGCGGCGCGACCGTCACGCCTGCGTGATCACGCCTATCGCACGATCAGCCTCTTCGTCGGCCTCACCGACGTCATCGTCTCGGAGGACTCGGCTCGCATCCGCGAAGTCGCCGCCGATCGGCTCTCCGAGCGGATCCGCCACGATCCGCCCGCCTCGAAGTACAACTCGGCCACGAACGTGGCGTAATTCAGGCCGCGGAGGATGCGACCCTCGACGACGCCGACTCGGCGACCCCGGCGTCACTCGCCGGATCCATCACCGTGGCCTCATCCGCGGGCTCCATCGCCCAGGTCTCCAACGCGGGAGATTTCGAGGACCCCTCCATCCTCGGGATCTTCGAATTCGACTCCGGGTCAGAGAATTCCGCCGACCTCCACGATGGAACCGGTCGCCACGCCGCGACCTACATGGCCACCGGCGCCGATCCGCCGGAGGATCCTTTCTCCACCCCAATCCCTCCTAACGCCACGGCAACGGAGGTCGAGGAACTCCGCTGAAAGGGCGGATGCGCAAAAAGCAAGCGGCCGAAAATTTCGCCTCGGCGGTGTGGCGCAGGAGCTGTCACGCTACCACCAGCAGCGGATCAGGTCACGCTGAACCCCACCGTTCAGGCGCGCACGAACCCGGCAACGAACGGCCCGCGTGGCGAGTCGCGATCTGCGAGAACGCGCCACCGGGAGGAAGCGCCCGGCCCGCCAGGTCAACGGCGGCGCCCACCTCCAACGGCACCTCCGAGGACCAGCGGATAGTAGTCTCTCCTCACGGGGCGAGGCGAACGGCCTCCACCGTTCTCCACCCCAATGGACAACCTCGTGGCGGTCGAGCAGCAGCCGACACCATCACGACCACGGCGGCGCCTACTGATCCAATACGTCAGGCCCTGCTCGCGAAGGCCGTCGAGTAGCAAAAGCGGGCGCCGACTCGGGTCGAGTATACCGTGTTCCTCGGGAAGCGGCCTCAGCGGCCGCCCGGGCGGCAAACACCCTCAACTGCCCGCCGAGCCGCTGCAGCTCCAACACCGACCCGCGAGCGGCACTCTCCCTGACCAACGGGCGGCAACCAACCTTGTCGCCGCCAACGGGCAACCCATCGACGCGCACCCATCATCAACAACCAAAGCTGGCGCGCCGCGCCAGCCCGACTGCGGAACACCTAACTAATCGCCGCGACGGCGAGCCTATATCGCTCGATCAACTCGGACCCAAGTGCTTCGGACCAATGATCCGAGGCGAAGTACCGCCAAACTTCAAGGCGCCAAAGAGATAGAAAATGCGACTCCTCGTCGACCCGCCGTCTGGCTCGACACATACCTCATGGCGATGGGGATCGCGGGTCACATCGACCTACTACGCCCGTTACCTCCCCCGATGATGGAGGGGCGTGCGGCGATGGATCAACACTCTCCCCGGGCGATGCTCGACTCTTGGGAGGAAATGCGGCGCCGTCGGGCACTTGAGTGCTCCTACACCGCGCCACCACTATTGAGGACCTGGCAGTGCGTCCGGGGACCCGCGAGTCGACCATGGCTGGGTCCAACGATGGTAAGAGCTTTGGTACAACGGTCGGCATCCACGGACACCGCGATCCATTGCTTCAAGACCTCGTGCCACGAGCCTCTAGTCGCCAAGCTCAAGCGACACTCCCGCACTCGACAACATCCCGACCTCCTCGAGATCGCCAAGCAGTGCCGAGGAAGATCCAAACCAGAAGCGGCGGCGAGTCAGGAGGTCAACGCCGCAGGCGGCAGCGGCAGCGACGAACCGACCCTACGCTACGGCACTCACCTCAGCAAGCGCCGTGGTAATGGCGAAGTCGACTTCGTCGCCAACACCGGCATGCGCAGCGAGACCAAGAGCTACCGCCGCGACGGAGCAACGCCCGACGGCGGCAACTACAAGAACAAGCCAAGGTTCGATCCCGCGGCCCTCCTTAACAAACCATGCGTTCCATAGCAGGAAGGAAAGCTGCAACGCACACCACCGCCGACCGCCACACCCTCGGAAATCGAGAAGGCACGCAGCGCGGAGGACCCGACAACGACCCAAAAGCGGCGGAAAATTTGGCAAAGTAGCTCGCTCCACACCTTCACGAGCTTCAACACGAGCGAGAAGAAGGTCATCGCCCGTCGCCATCAATGCGGTGGCCCAAATAGACGTCCCCGGTTCTGAACTGGTCGAGCAACCATCACCTGAGCCGGCAAGACCACTCGCCACGCGCGCCGAGTACCGGGGCGAGTTGCCTTGGTGGTCAAGCCCAAGGTTGGCGACTCACGGCTCCCCAAGACACGATGGATGGCGGCAGCTCCATCAACATCCTCTACCTCGACACCTTCAGCGGCTCCGCGATCGATGATCGAGCAGCCCACCATATTCCACGGCATCGTCCCGGTCGGAAGGCGTACCCGATCGTCAAGGTCACGCTGCGGTCACCTTCGCACACCGCAAACTTCCGCACACCGGCGGATCGTCTTCGAGCTGGTGCCCTTCGACCCTACCACTGCGTCACAGGCGCGGCGTTTGCTAAATTCATGGCGCCCACTACGCGTCTAACGCGATGAAGCTCCGGGCGTGCGGCGTCATCACCATCAACGGCGACCCGACATGGCCGCCGAGTGCGAGGCCAAAGGCCAGCTTCGCGGCGCCGTCATCGCGGGAGACCAACCACGCCGACGAGCTCGCCAAGTACCGGCGGGGTCAACAACGACGACCCACCATACTCAAGAAGCCCAACTCGGGCGCGGGCACCTCAACCTTTGAGGCCACGACACACGCAGCGCCGTCGAGCTAGTACCAGCGACTCCGGCAGCGGTGGACGGGGACGGGCATGAGCCCAGCATAGCAAGGCGCGCTCATCGAGTTCCTCCGTGAGAACAGGGACATCTTCGCATGGAAACCCTCCGACATGCCCGGTGTCACTAGGGAGCTCGCTGAGCACAAGCTAAACACCGACCCCAAAGTGCGACCTGTCAAGCAGTCGCTGCGGCCCTTCAATGAAGAACGCCGTCGAGCAATCGCCGAGGAAGTGCAGCGTCTACTCGCTGCCGGCTTCATCCGGCCAATCAAGTACTCCAAGTGGCTGGCAAACCCAGTCCTGGTCGACAAGAAAAACGGGACCTGGATAATGTGTATCGACTACACAAACCTGAACAGCGCCTGCCCAAAGGAGTAGTTCGTCCTCCCGCGGATCGACCAGATAATCGATTCGACCGCGGGCTCGGAGTCGCTCTGTTTCCTCGATGCCTACTCTGGGTACAACCAGATCAAAATGGCCGTCGAAGACGAGGAGAAGACGACGTTCATCACGCCATTCGGAGCCTTCCGCTACACCTCCATGACCTTCGGCCTCAAGAACGCCGGGGCGACCTACCAGCGGTGCATGCAAGAATGCCTCGCGAGCCAAATTGGCCGCAACATCCACGTCTACATCGACGACGTGGTCGTGAAGTCCGCTCGCCAAGGCGACCTACTCGCCGACCTGGCGGAAACTTTCGCCAACCTGCGAAGATACAAGATAAAGCTCAACCCAGGCAAGTGCGCCCGGTGTACCGCGGACAACTCTTGGTACGTCGTCTCCAAGCGAGGATCGAGAGAACCCACAAAGATCGACACGATCTCGGCTCGGCAAACCGAGTGCTGCGCGGCGTCGAAGCTGGCGGGCGGTAGCGGCTCTCGATCGCTTCATCCCGCTGGCGAAAAGCGATGCCCTATACCGCTGATGCGCCAGAACCCCACCTTCCGATTGGGACAAGGAGGCGGACGACGCTCCTCGACCTCAAAAAGGTGCTACTGCGCACCACTACTCGCCCGCCGACAAAGAACCCATGCTGGTTTACGCGGCGTCCGGCCGTCGTCGGTAGCCGTGATGGTCGTCGAGAGACCAGAGGAAGGAAAGGAGCGCCCCGTTCAGCGGCCGGTGTACTACATCAGCGAGGTCCTCACCGAATCGCGCCAGCGGTACCCGCAGTACCAAAAGCTAGTATACACGGTCTTCCGGGCTTAGCGTCGCCTGTCGCACTACTTCCAGGAACACCCGATCACGGTCGTCTCCTCAGCACCATTGCAAGACATCATCCGCAATCGCGAGGCGACTGGGCGAGTCGCCAAGTGGGTCGTCGAGATCGGCGTCCACAACATCAAGTATGAGCCACGAAAGGCGATCAAGTCACAGGCACTGGCAGACTTCATCGCCGACTGGGAGGAGGCCCAGCAGCCAGAGAAGCTGTCGTACCTCCACTACTGGAGCCTGCACTTTGACGGCTCCAAGAACGCGGACGTCGCCAGCGCAGGGATAGTGTTGACTTCACCAAAGGGCGACAAGCTCCGCTACATCCTCTGCCTCGACTTCACGCCCTGCACCAACAACATGGCTGAATACGAGGCCCTACTCCACGGCATGCGAGCCGCCAAGGAGATGAACATCAATCGCCTCCGCTGCTACGGAGATTCCGACCTTGTCGCGGGGCAAGTCGCCGGCACCTGCGACGCCGTCTCCCTACCATGGCGGCGTATCGCCAAGCGGTGGACAAGCTGGGCGGCCACTTCACAGCTACTCCGTCGAGTGGATCGACAGCGGAAAAAGCGAGGCCGGCCCTATCTCGCATCAGTCGGCTCGACCGCACCACCCGCCGCGTGTTCCTCGACACAATCTCAAGCCATCGGTCTCTCCCCGAGGAGATCGACATCGAGTCCACTCCAACAGAGGCGATCTTGGTCGCACTCGTCACCGAGCAGACGACGGACCAAGCCCTACATCGCTACCGAAGCGGCACCTGCCAGACGAGACAAACGCTCGAATGATCACTCGTCGATGCAAGTCCTACACCATCATCGACGGCGAGCTCCACAAGCGTCACCGGCGAAGTTCAACGCTGCGTCCAACCGGTGAAGGGCGCAAAATCCTCCGACATTCACTCGGTGATCGCGCCACCACGCCGCCGCTTCCCTGATCGCCAAGGATATGCGACACGGCTTCTCTTGGCGACGCGCTGTCGACATCGCCATCGTCGCGCGGGTGCCGGCCGCCAATCGGGTGCATGGGGCGCGCTGGCGCTCAAATATCGCTCACGGGCCATCCAACAGCATCATCACGGACAACGACACCAACCGCCAAGGGAGCCATGGCATTCTGCGAAGAGCACCATATCGGCTCGACCTCGCGTCGATGCCCACCGAATCCACGGCGGCGGAATGGGCCAACAAAGCATCATCCACGGCACAAGCCGCGACTCCAAAGTACCACTCGAGCGCTCTTGGGTCGAGGAGTTGCCCTCGTCATCCGGGGATCCGGACCTCCGTCAACAAATCGACGGGATTCACCCCTTCTTCATGGTCTCTGATGCGGTCATGCCCACCTACCTCGAACACGACTACGCGAGTCGTCCACTACCGGAGGCTGCAAACGAGCTGGCCCGCCAAGATGGGGTCGACCAGCTCGGCGAAGCACACGACCTCGGTCACGCACCGCCATCTACCACAAGGAATTCGCGCTACCACGGCCCGGCGGGTGGCTCGCACCTTCCGGAAGGCGACACGGTGTTACGCCTCATCCGGGACAAGAAGGGGATGCACAAGCTTTCCCTCCGTGGTAAGGCCCATTCGCTAGCGGTAGCGTGCTCGCAACGACGCCTACTACCTCATCGGCGTCCGCGGGGCGGCGAACTCGGCGTCAGCGACCATGGAATGTAAACCTCCTCCGGAAGTTCTACTCCTAGAACCCCACACATGTACTCTCTAGTCGCTATGAAATAAAAAGAAATGGTTACCGCAACTTGCGCTTACTCTCCATGACTTGTGCCACTGCTTTTCGTAAAAACAGCGTTATGCTAAACGCAGAAGTCAACCTTTGGTACAGCGATCGGCGCGGCTAAGTAGTGCGGTGTAAGAGCACTGAATCACTTCAGGTCTTGTACCATCCACGAATAACGCCAACCCGGAGCCCCATTGGAGTCGCCTAGCTCGACTGGTTCTACGAGCCAAGACAACTGCCCTCGCTTCTCACAGCGACCTTAGTCCTCCGCATCCTCGGCATAGCGACTCGAACGGCTAAGTACCACGCTCGGGGACTGAAAACCAGTTCGTCGCGAGCGGTCAGGGAAAACGCCAAGTAAGAGAGCATGCCCAGGACTCGCCACGCGACTGACCTCACGGGCCAGGCAGGAGTGACGCGCTCACACCAACGCGCTAAGTCCTCAACCACCCTCGAGTCGCGCCTAGAACTACCAAGTACCACGCTCGGGGACTCAGCCACCCGACCTCGTTCGCACACGGGAAAACGGTAAAGTACAGAGCACTCAAGGGAGTTGCCTAGCGACTGGCTCTTCGAGCTCGGGCGAGTCAACTAAAACATCAAAACACATAACAACAACACATACATCATATACGAGGTAAACCCCACAAAAGGGCGGACGCGCTCGGGGACTCGTCCAAAATCGATCAAAAGCACACAAACAAATATCAAAATAGACACGACGTCTCATTCAATCACATGTTGCATTGTTTCATGTTACAAAATATGCCCTCGTGGCAGAACTGCTGCTAACGCCACAAGGCAAACTACCCTACTCTGCAGGCTTCGAAGACGACTCGCCAGCATCCCGGCGACTGCGGATGAACGCCGTGTACGGGTTGGATGGATACGTCGTCAGTTCACCCGCCATCGCCGCGCGAAAAGGCTGCTCGACCTTGAAGTCACGATGCGGCGGATCGGGGTAGTTTGGCGCGACAACCGTCTCCTGGTACGGCAGGAGGTCGCCCATCGCCCAGACACGTTCCGAGTACGTGGCGGCACGTTCTTGCAACTTGAGGACCTCAGACAGCTCCACCGCGCCAGTCGACGATGGATACCCACTCGTCACATCGTCAATGTCGAAATCCTCGGGGAAGTGGGCGAGTCCAAGGCTCAGTGCCATCGACAATCCACGCCGAAACGCCGACCGCGTCATGAACTCAACGACCGCGGGCTCCTTCTCCAAGTACCTCCACACCTCAACGAGGTCGCTTGGAATCACCTCCGTGGGCGATATTTCTTGGAGGTAGGCACGGATGCACGTCGCCGACAACGTCGCCGAATCGACGAGCATACTTACGCACTGCCTCGCGTCGAGCGAGCTCGCCTCTTCTTCACTATCAATGATGCGACCTGCGAGTAGAAGACAATGATAAGTATGACGGACACCACAAAAACCACAACTATTATAAAGGGGAGATGCACTCACCAAGCAACGGGCGGGCGAGTCCCGTGATGAAGCACTGAAGTGACGTGTGGTCGTCCTGAAGCCCAGCAATAAGGACTTCCGACACCTTGCGATCCTCTTCAGCGGCCACAATGGCGGCCTTAGCTCACCCGTCTGCCGAGCTCACTTCTTCTTTCGCCTCTCGCAGTTAGCGCTCGAGGTCGGAGATCCGCTGTTCAGCGGCATCCAGAGCAGATCGGGCCGCCATCAACTCACCAGCGGGGACAAGCCCCTGGCGAGCTTCCTCTGCCTTCACAGCAGCAGCCTGAAGCCCCTTGTTCGCCTCCTGGATGATGGCCAGCTCCTTCTCCGCGCGCTGCTTCGCGGCCAATCGGTCCGCCGACTCCAGCTGCAGACCCTGCACATCACCAAAAAAGTCAGTCAAAACGAAATTCCTAAGTGCCCACTCGCTGAAATTCAGCGAGTGCGCACTCGGGGACTGGCGATCAAGAAATTCCTAAGTGCCCACTCGCTGAAATTCAGCGAGTGCGCACTCGGGGACTGGCGATCAAGAAATTCCTAAGTGCCCACTCGTTGAAATTCAGCGAGTGCGCACTCGGGGACTGGATGCGAAAATAAAAAAAAACGAGAAATTATAAGAATCAAGCCGCTGCAAAGCACCGACCTGATCCTCGGGGACTGGATGTACCTGGATGGCCGCGCCGAGCATGCCATGGAGTTGTATCGCGTCCACGGATGCGAGTAACGCCGGCGTGTGTCCACGACATTGGTCGACTTCAGCATAGGCGGTCCCAGGAGCGTGGCTCGAGGGCGTAGCCTCACTCGCCGTGGCCGCCTTGGTCACGAAGCGGGGGAAAGTAGAGATAGAGGCACCCGCTCCAAGGGAGGTCGCTCGCATTGCAAGGAAGCACCCTCCTTCAGAGACGCTGCCTCCACCGGGGCGCCGGTAGCGACCGCCATCATCGAAATCGTGACGACATCATCACCCTTGGCCTTCTTGATGCCGTTCGCTGAGGCGACGACCTCGTCCGCCTTCCTCTTGCGGGAAGGGTCCTCCTCACTTGCGGCGGAAGGTACCTTGGCCACGGTCGGGTGGCCCATCCTTTTCACTCCGGTCCTGCGCATTAATCAAATCAACAGGGACAATTGGAATAGTTATGGAAAATAAGGAAGGGTGAGCGCACTCACTTGGCGACTGGGATGAAACGCAGCCCTGCACGAAGGCCGGTTTTCGATTCAGGCCCGCCCGATCGATCCCCAGTTCCAGGACGTCGCGTGCCCAAGACACGAACGGCTTCTTCGTTGTTGAGGCCGCGGCTGGTGCATCTGGGACATCCTCGGCGGGAGCCTCCTCGCGAGTTGGGGCCGCTGTAGCCGGAGCCTCCTTGCGAGGCGAAGCCGCCGCAGTCGGAGCCTCATTGCGAGGCGAAGTCACCGTAGCCGGAGCCTACCCCAGCCCAGAGACTGGGGCGAATGGCGGAGGCATTGAGGCCAGCGGCACCTCTACGGTCGCCGCGTCCAGCGCGGTTGTCGCTGGAGGCGCGCCGTCACCGGCTGGGCTGGGAGCATCAGAGCTGCTCGCCGAGTGTGGCGGTGAGGCCGTTCTTGATGGCTTCGTTCTCTTCTTCGGGGAGGCCCTTGCCTCCCTTTCCTTCTTCTTCTTCTTCTTCTTCTTTGACGGGGTGGCTTGACGGCGCGAGGTGGTCTCTAGGAGCTCGTCGTCATCGTCATGACGTTCGAGGCTTCTGCTTGCCTCGATCTCGCGATGTCGTTGCCCGCGGGTCTTTCGGACCAGTGGGGTGACCTCCTCTTCGGACTCGTCCTCGTCATCTTCGTTGCCCTTGGTAGGCGGCGATTCGCCTATGTCCGGGTCCGAGCTCTCATCATCCGAGGGTGGGAGCCACCCTTCCACCACTTGGAATAGCTGCAACAAATACAAGACGAAATCAGAATTACCGCGACTGCATTTACTGCGACTGCGAGCAAGGTAAGGAAATTACCGTGGGAGCCGGACGCTTCGCGGTATAGGGGGCGACCCCAGCCTGCGCATCCAGGTACACCGCCTGGGTAATCTTCTTCAACGCTGGGAGATAATCCTCCAGCTTCCACTCGTCGAGACAGGCCTTCGTCGAGTCTCCCCGGCCCGTGTACTGGTACATGTAGTGGTCGCGGTGGGCGAGTGGGACGAGCCGCCGCCCGAGCCAGCAATTGAACAAGTTTATCGTTTGAAGGCCCTTATTTTTCAGACCGCGGATGGTCTGGAGCATCTCGTCGACGACCATCCGCTGGTCGCCGGGGAGCTTGCCGACTTGAAGGTTGCGCAGCTCGGAGCGATTAGCGGAGTACCGCGGGATCGCCACCTCGCCCTCCGGGGTCGCCTCGGCCACGTAGAACCACGACTTCTTCCAGTCGCTCGCTTCCTTGGCGGGTAGCATCAGGTCAAAGAAAGAAGCTTTGGACTTGAGCTGGAATGTCAAGCCGCCCGCGGCAAGCATTGGGCTGCCTGCCTCCTCGCGGCTGATCTGTCCGTGGAACAGATCTTGCCACAAGGGGAAGTAGGGCCGGCAGCCCAAGTAGCATTCGCAGAACGCCACGAAGATGGTGAGCTGCTCGATGCTATGAGGACCTAGATCTGAAGGCTGGATCCCGTAGTAGGCGCAGAAGCGCCGGAAGAATAGGGACGTAGGAAACCCTAGCCCCCGCTCGAGATGACTGGTGAAACAGATGAATTCCCTCTCTCGCGGGTTTGGGTTCGTTTCTCCATTGGGGATACGCCAACATGCTCATGGATCCCTCCTCGAAGGAGGCCAGCTGTGACCTTGTGCACTTGGACCTACCCCACGGCTCGGTGGAAAGGGCCATGGCCGAGAGATTGGTTGGAGATCGGAAGATTTCGGGTCGGCTGGATCGCGGAGCAAAGAAAAGAAAATGCGCGCACTCGGAAGAAGTGGTGAGGAGTTGGCTCTACGACTGCCTGCCATTCCCCTTATATAGCGGGAATTACCCGCCAATTCAGGGAGCCGTTACCACGCGGTGATTACGTCAAAAGTTACCATTGGATTACCTCAACGGCTAGTTTGACCACGCCTGACGGTCCAACTACGGCCACTCGGCTCGCCGACCCGATCACTAAGACAGTGTTTCCGCCGACTCGACTCGGCCAAGGCTGCGACCTGGATCATTGGTTGTCTCCTTTATACAGGAGCCCGCCGACGATTTGACTGGGTGCCTACTCTGAAGCCGTATACTCCGACTGCCAGCAGCCACCTACGCCTAATCGACGACGGCCTCGGGGACTACTGATGGGGATATGCCTACCGGGGTATACCCAGCAGGACGTTTCCGACTGGCCCAAGTCCCGGCGAGTGGGCCTGCAGAACGACAAGTGGATCAAAGCCCAGCCAGGAGTTGAGCGACTGGAAGCTGAAGGCCCAGGCGAGTAGATAGGCTCAGTCGAACTAGATTAAACGACTATTGAAGCTGTAACCGAATCGGTTGAGATATGTAAACCCTAGGGGAGGTGAGCCTATATAAACCTCCCAATAGGGCGAGTAGAGACACGTTCCCTCATACACCCAAGCGACTCGCCGCCTAGCCGCCGAGCTCGCCCATTGTAACACCTCCATAATACAATCTAGTAGGAGTAGGTCTTTACCCTCCGGGGGGCCGAACCTGGGTAAAACCCTGTGTCTTTGCCCTCATCTCGCACCGCAGATGGCTGGCCCTTGCCCTCGTTCTACTACTTTGCCGATTAAGATCTCCGTGATAATTCCCACGACACAGGTGTAGAGAGAGAATGATGCAATGAGATGAATAATGGACAAAAGCTCAAGCTTGGGATGCCACCATGGTGTCACCGCAAGAAATATCCAAGAGGTACAAGCATCAAATCTTGGGGATGCCCAAGGCAATAAAAAGCTCAGGTCTTTCTAGACACTTTGTTTTTATTGTTTCATGCACAGTTGTGTTGTTCTTGGAGCGTCTTAGTTTTCATTTGCTTTTCTTAGTTTATTTAGTATTCTTGAGTAGTTTGGACCCCCGTTCTCGCTGTGTTGTTTCGCAAATAAGTTGCTTGGTGTTGGAAAGGAGTAGTAAGTTCTTGCTTGAAGTGCAAGAGGAGCTTGCATTGACTGTGAGTTAGACTTTAGCATGACATGCTAGGTGTTGTTTTGACCTTATGCTTAGTGATTATTGCCGTGGCATGTCTTTTTCCAAACAATTGGGATTGCTTAGTGTGCCTTGAAGAAATTATGCGTTGTTTTAGCATGCAAAAGCATAGTATTATGGTATTCTCCTTTGATGCTTTGCTTGGGTTGACTTGGCACATGCTCACACCATGGTATGACTATGACAAGTCACCATTAGCCTCTATGATCATTTAGTCCTTGACTTGTAGTACCACTCTTTGCTTTGATTAGTATGCTTTGTTGCACTGCATGATTATGGCCATTATGCTCTCTTAGTTTGTTGCTCCCAGTCTTTTTGCTAGCCTCCACTTGTATGAGTAAGTTCTACTCATGCTTCCAACCCCCAAGAAACCAAGTTATTCCAAAGTGTCCACTATAAACTCCTATGCATGGTGTGTTACACCATTCCACGTATATTCTTGTTTTCAACTATCTTCCAATTAAAAACTATTTTGTTATGTGAAAACTTAGTGATTAAAGCCCTCACAAACTTGATGGCACACTTTATATTCTTTGCCCCTAATAAACTTGAACCATTGTGACAACTTTGTTGTATATGCTTGCACTTATAAGTTGGAATTAGCAGAACCATGCGGTCACGGGGAACGTTTTCAACATTGCACTTGTACTTTGTACTCAGTTGATATCGTGTTCTTTTGTATATGGATGTCACCGGTGTGAAATAAAGTGGGAACTTGTAAGTCCATGGAGTTTGTATACTGTGTTAGAGAAACACCTGGGCCGCTAGCATAAGCCATGCCTAATCATGGTGGAAACTTGCAGCATCACCATAATGAGCTATCCTCAATAAAAACTATGCATATGGTAAATAAAAAGATTACTGAGATGCTCATTGTCTGCTTGCCTTGTCATTTTGGTTATGGGAAAGCTCCTGTACCAGGTGCAAGGGGTACCCCGTTGGCGGTTCTCAATGATATGCAAATACTAACAATGACAAGAACTTACCTGGACCCAAAGTTGAGTATGCATGAGGTGTGTCCCTCGTATTCAAGGGACTTGAGATTGCCAACTTATACTTCGTCAAGCATATACTCCATCTTTGCCACTTTAACCTTAACCACTTCAAGATGCTTATGATAGGGGCAGTGAGGGCTGAAAGATAACAAGTACCATATATGATTTTTGGAAGCTCTTTTTAAAACTTGCAATCCCCTCTTCCTTTACAAAAAAGGCCTTTCTTCCACCATTATTGAGTCTCCACCTTCCACCTTTAGGCACCATTAAGAGAGCATAGTTGTCATTCAGTGTGCAGTGTTCCAAAGCTTATTAGTTGATGCATATTGTGATATTACTTGTTCTTATGCTATTTGTTTCTAGTCACCCTTGTGAACTTTGAAGGTGTCCTATGCATCTATATTGCTACTCTATGAGGGACAAGCTGGTTGCAATTATGCCATGTTTTCTGTATGTGAAACAACAAATGTTTTTCAATGCATGTTATTCATGATCTTTGTTTGTATCTTTTCATGTTGCATGCATAGTTACTATGTTCTATTGTTAGAACTCCATCTTTCATGCACATGTTTAGAGTTCTTTGATCCCAGCTTTCAATGCTTGCAAATGGTTGGATCTTTATTGTGAGGGTGCATGTCACCTCAAAAATTATTCTTTTATCACTTACCTACTCGAGGACGAGCAGGAGTTAAGCTTGGGGATGTTGATACGTCGGAAACGTATCTATAATTTTTGATGCTCCATGCTTGTTTAGTATCTACTTTGCTTTGCTTATCTACACTTTGAGGTGCTTTTTACATGTTTTCTGGTACTAACCTACTAACAAGTTGCAATAGTGCCAGGTGCCTGTTTTCTGCTGTTTTTGGTTTCAGAAAAGTTCATAAAAAATTATTCTCGAAATTGGACGGGACAAACGTCAAAGTCAATTACTTTCCATGGGGAACAAGAAGTCCAGAGGGGAGAAGGAGAGGCCGACCAGACCCACCCTAGGCGCGGGTGGGCCCTAACTGCGCCAGGGAGGGATGTGGGGCCCCTGGACACCGCCTCGGCCTCCCTCTTCGCCTATAAGAAGCCCTCGATGCAAAAACCCTAAGCACTCGATCAAATCTCCACGAAACCGTTTGTAGCCGCCACCACCATCGTCCCTAGATCTGGGGGATCTGAAGTTCTTCCCAGACTCCTGAGGGAGATCATCCGAGGCCTTCTCCAAAGATGATGTGTGAGTAGTTCCACCGTGTACTATGGGTCCATGTAGTACCTAGATGGTTGTATCTCCTCCTTTGTGCTTTCATGTATAAATCTTGTGAGCTCCATTCATGATCAAGATCTAATCTATTTGTAATCATGCATGTTGGGTTTGCGGGGATTCGATGGATATTGAGATTATTATGTTGGTTTGATTAATGGTTTTGTCTTTATGATTCTATCATGTCTGTATTGTTTGCGATCTTGCATGCTCTCCGTTGTTAGTAACTATATTGGCCAATTAGTTGCTAGTGACTCCAAAAGGGGGTATTTATGCTCGATAGTGGGTGCATGCCTCTAGTTTCCAAGGGAAGTGACAATAATCTCTTCGGTTGTAGATGTGTTGTTGCTACTAGGGAGAAAACAACGGTATCTTGTTCATGGAACATGTGGACTATTTACTTTACACACTTTTCTTAAAGCAATTGTCTGTTGCTTGCAACTTAATACTGGAGGGGGTTCGGATGATAACCTGAAGGTGGAATTCTAGTCATAGATGCAGTTGGATGGCGGTCTATGTATCTTGTTGTATTTGCCCAATCGAATCTCATAGGATCTTTCTGACTAGTAATTGCATTGTTATGCCTTTCTCGGTTCCTGTCAATTGCCCTGATGTAATTTGTTTACCTTTCATGCCATGTTATTTATCTAAGGACAGCACCTCTAGTGAACTATGGACCCCAGTCCAATCTTTACCATTGATACATCTTCCACTGTTACTTGTTTAATTGCTGCAAACCATTACCTTCCACACCATACGTTTAATCCTTTGTTACAGCAAACTGGTGAGCTTGACAACCTCACTGATTCGCTGGGGAAAAGTATTAAGTTTGTGTTGTGCACATCTCCGCGTTTCTTGCAACACCTGTGTGATGTTTCCTTCCTCCTTCTGGTTCGATAACCTCGGTCTCAACTGAGGGAAAACTTTATGCTTGCTCTTCACACCCTACGCTTGGGGTTACCAACGAAGTGCCACGTCGAGCATCATCAAGGGGCCCGAGGCAATTTCCACGCATGCTACACCATGGTGCATGGACATTCTCGGGAGGTGGGTATTTATCTCGTGGTGCAAGCATATACTGTATTTTTTTGAGTTACGGCTCGGTAAATGTGGTTTCTAACTATATATACCATATAATACACTCTCAGTTTTCAGGGAAAAATGGTTTGGGGTGCCCCATGGGGTACCTAGGATGGATGCATGCCTAGGTCTAGGATTGCACCGACTGTTCCGTTGCCGCGGCCGCTGGCGGGTTTCCCCGGGTGATACGCCCAATTTGCATCACCATTCTATATCATAATTTACCTCTATTCATTGATATTTGTCTTATTATGAGGTATTACTTTTGGTTTTTCATCTGTTTATGCATGTTGGATGATTCTTGGAGGATGGACTGCCGGAGTCTGGATTCTGATGGAAAAGAAGGCGTTTCAGTGCAATTTCACAAAGATCAGAAAAATACCAGAAAATATGGAAACATATTATTTTACCAGAGGATGAAACAAGCCAGAAGGAGGGACTAATAAGGGCCTCAGGGGGCCTAGACCCCCTAGGCGCGGGCCCACCTGAGGCCGCGCCTAGGGCAGGTGTGGCCCACCTGCCCGGCCTCCGACTCCGCCCCTTCGCCTATATCTTCCCTATGAAACCCTAAGCCTCGGGGGGGGGGGCGACCACAGATAGATTTCCGCCGCCTCTGGGGCCAGAAAACACCGAGAGAGAAAGGTCTCTCCGATAGACAGATTTCTGCTGGGGGAATTCCCTCCCGGAGAGGGGAGATCGTCGCCATCAACACCGTTATCAAGCTAGGCTTCATCGGGATCATCATCATCCACACCATCATCACCACCAGCACCATCATCACCACTCCGTCCCGCTATAACAATTGAGTAGGATATTGCTTAGTTCATTAGGGGAAACTTTCCTGGTGTTGATTACTATTGTAGTTGATGCTTGTGAGTGGAACCATTGGATTATTGTTTATGTTCAGATTGTTATCCATTACCATATCATCTTTGATCTTGATCCATATGATGTCTTGTGAGTAGTTCGTTTAGTTCTTGAGGACATGGGAGAAGTCATGTTGTTAGTAGTGAATCTGTGATGAGTTATTATTCAATGGTTTAGTATTTAAGTTGTGGTGCTATTCTTCTAGTGGTGTCATGTGAACGTCAACTACATGACACTTCACCATTTATGGGCCTAGGGGGATGCATTGTGTATTTGGCTACTAATTTTGGGGTTGCCGGAGTGACAGAAACCTGAACCCCCGTTAGGACACCTTTGCACAAGGGAGCGTAGGATCTCAGAGTCTAAGGTTGTGGTTAGATTTATATCTTAATTACTTTCTTGTAGTTACGAATGTTTGCAGGGGGTTTAATCACAAGTATGTATTAGTCCTAGTAAGGTCATTATGTTAGCACAGGTTCACCCACACAACACTTACAACACCAGAGAAGAGTACTCAGCTATTTGAAGCGAAAGCACTTGACAGAATTCCCATGTGTCCTCGAGAACGTTTCATCCTTATAAGTATTTCCACCGGCTTGTACTTTGCTAAGAAAGGATTGGGCCACTTGCTCCATTTGTTCGTTACTTCTGTTACTTGCTCCTTGTTTGTTTCTTTGTTAGAAAACCACTAAAAACTGTTTGCTAAGTATTCACAGGGATTTCCTGCTCCATACCACTGTTCAGCACCTTCTGCTCCTCGTTGGGATCGACACTCCTATTTATCGAAAGTACTACGATACACCCCCTATACTTGTGGGTCATCAAGACTATTTTCTGGCGCCGTTGCCGGGGAGTGAAGCGCTATTGAAGAGTGGAACTGGTAAGGGAAACTTTCACTGTGAGTATTGCTTTTTTTACTACTTGTTACTTTGTTTCCAATATGAATAACCCACTTGGTTTTCTGTTTGGAAAAACTACTACCACTTCTATGGTAGTAGATGAACCACCACCTGTTGAGATAGATCCTTTTAATATACCTACGAGTATTGTTAATCGTGTCGTGGATAATTATTATTTTGGGGATGGAACTGTCCATCCTGGTGATCACTTGCTTTATATCCATGAATTATGCGGGTTGTTTAAGTGTGTAGGTATCACGACTGAACAGGTGAAGGAGAAGTTACTCTCCATATCCTTGAAAGGGAGAGCTGAGGCATGGTAGAAGCTGCTAAAGAATGGACAATCCATGGAATGGGAGGAGATGGCATCTCTCTTTTACTCTAAATTTTATCCTCCCAGTGAAATTCATAAGGATAGAAATCTTATATATAACTTTTGGCCTCTTGATGGAGAGAGTACAACTCAAGCTTGGGGGAGATTGAAGTTACTAATGCTTAAATGTCCTATTCATGAACTCCCTAACAATATTATTCTCAATAACTTTTATGCTAGGCTTTCTCTTCATGATAAAGATTTACTAGATGCTTCTTGTGATGGATCATTCACACGTATGAAAGAAGAATCTAAATGGGAGCTCTTAGACCGTACTCGAGAGAACACTAAAGCTTGGGAGAATGACAAAGGAAGAAAGTCAGGTATAAACTATGATTATGAATGTATTAAATCTTTTATGGGAACTGATGATTTCCGTGATATTAGTAATGAGTTTGGTCTTGATTCCCAAAGTATTTCCAATTGTTTTAAGGCCTTTGCCTCTTACATAGAAATTCCCAAGAAGAAGTGAAATAAGTACCATGCTCCTTATAAATATGTTGTTAGTGATGTTCCAGTTAGAAGTACTCAAGTTTGTACTACTAATCATATTGTGCCTGAACCCCATGTTGAGAAAATGCCTTTCCCAACTAAGATAAAGGAGTATTCTATGATTATTAGTGCAAAAAGGAAAGGTACAATGAAAACTGTGGAGCCTGGTAAGCATTTGAGTGATGAACCTGTGGTAGCTATTGTGAAAGACACTGTCACTAGAAATATAGAGGATGAGCATATTGTCTTCTGTGAAGACGCTTCTAATATTATTTCTCATCCTGGTAAGGCTAGAAAATCTAGTGTTCATGTGCTTTCTGTTAAAATTGGTGATCATTGCTACTATGGTTTATGTGATATTGGTGCTCGTTCTAGTGCTATTCCTTATGAGCTTTACAAGGAAATTATGCATGAGATTGGTCCTTGTGAGCTTGAGGACATTGATGTGGTTATCCACCTTGCTAATAAGGAAATCATTTGCCCCATTGGCATTGTAAGAGATGTGGAGGTTCTTTGTGGTAAGATTAAGTATCCTACTGATTTTCTAGTGCTTAATTCAGCAGCTAGCAAAACTTGTCCTATCATCTTTGGTAGACATTTCTTGAACACTTGTGGAGCTATTATTGTCTGTAAGAAGGAAAAAGTTTTTACTAAGTTTGATGGAGATTCTTATGAGTTTAATTTTTCCAAATTTTCTAAAGCTCCTTGTGAAAATAGCTTGCCTAATAAAGATTTCAGGATGGAACAACTTGCTTCTATTGATCCGGTTTATGACCTTGGACCTCTTTTTGATGACTGTAAGTATGCTTATTTTGATGATAAAGTTGTTTCCAGTGACAGTTATACTGTCAACTTTATTCAAAGTGCTACTGAGAGTTATTAAGAGAGAGGGAAACACGGTTTTATGCATCTCAATAATGTTAAGTTTCCCCGTTTTATGTTGAAAGCTTTGAAGTTGCATATGTTTTGTCTTCTATGCTAGTGGCTTTTTGTTTCAACAATTCGTTTTCTCATGATACCCCATGCATAGGATGTGGGTTAGACTCAAGTGTGTTGGTTATTTGCTTCTTGATGCTCTCTTTCACTTCGGATATATATCCTATGTGAGCATCTTTGGAAGTTTCGAGCCTAACTTAAAGGAATTAAAGAAAAGTACTTGTTGGGAGATAACCCAAGAGTTTTGTCGAGTTTTGGAAGTTATTACCTCTGTAATAACCGCTCCTTATCCTTTTTGTTTTGGTTTTTGTGTCAAGTTCAGATACTTTTGTGAAGTAGAGGAGTTGTGAAAAGTGGATATCAATGGGTGAAGTAAGCATCGCGGAGTTGGAATCTTCACCGTGATGAAAAAAGGAGTTTTCATCTGGACACGATGAAGATGCTTGCATTTGCAAGAAATTAAGTGGGAGTGCTGAGACATATTTCTAATACATTCTGTGGAGGATATCTTGTTGATTATAAATGCTGTAATTTTTATTGACAAAGAATAAGAATTTCATTTCGATGAAAGACTTAGGCAAAACCCGAATATTTAGCATGAATGTCTATAGTGGATAGACTATGACGCTAATATGGTTGTGCCAAACGTACATATATGAGATATTGAAGGAGTTCAATATAGAAAAGACAAGAAACAGTTATTTTCGCATGTAAAAGAATTGAATCAAGATTCAAGTGTATCGACACTTGATAGGTGAAACAAGATTCAAGTGCTTTGACACTTGATGAGTGAAATCACAAGAATGTTTTGATCAATCATACCATGATATGTACACATCCAGATATGTCCTATGCTCTAAGTGTTATGAGCATATACCAAAATGAATCATAAAATGATCATTGGACGATAGTGAGGATATTCTTATGATATTTTGGAAGAACTAAGAATATATTTGTGTAGAGGTGACAAACAATTACAAATAGTTCATTTTAAAGCGTTACATTGATACTAGTTTTGTCACAATATACAAATTATGTTTATCTCAATTTAAACTATGGGTGGCACAATGTAATGGAAAGGAGATTCCATGATGGATTTGGATGAATTCCAAAGTTAAGACATTATGACTGATACTACAACAAAGAGGCTAAGTATATGACTGCTATAGTAGCAGCAAAGGAGGGAATTTGTATCAAGTAGTTTGTTATCAAAGTAAGGTGTGGTTCGCAACGGGCTAACACTAGAGATATATTGTATGACAATAGTATCGACATGTTTTAACCCCAAGGAACTAAAGGTCTCACCAAAAGACCAAATTTATACAATGCCATCTCATTGGAGAATGAGTGATGCGTGAAGACGCAAAGACATGCAAATACACACAGACCTAAAAGTGTCAGTTCCGTAGATTATGTTAACCACTTGCAACGTATATGGAACACCAGAAAGCCATAGGTGTTCAATACGCAAAAGTTTTCAAACTAGATTATTGTCTGTAGTGCAAGTGGGAGACTGAAGGGAATATGCCCGAGAGGCAATAATAAAAGTGGTTATTATCGTATTCCTTATTTATGATAAATGTTTATTTTGCATTCTATAATTGTATTAATACAGAAAAGTTAATACATGTGTGTTTAATAAACAAAAAGGAAGTTCCTAGTTATGCCTCTCTTATAAACTAGCTCGTTGATTAACAAGATGATCAAAGGTTTCCTGATCATGGACATTGGATGTTGTTAATAACGAGGTCACAACATTAGTGTAATGATGTGATGAACATTCATCTGAAGTATAGCATTATGATCAAAGTCATTGAGTTTATATTGCTATAACAACTTACGAAGTGATCCTAATCCTTAGACCATGAGATCATGTCAATCACTAACACCGGAAGAGTTTCTTGATGACATCAAACGTCACACCGTAACTGGGTGATTATAAAGATGGGTTCGGAACTACTAAAGTGTTATGTTGAGGCCCATGGATCGAGAATGGAATTTTTTCATCCCGATGACGGATAGATATGCTCTGGGCCCTCTTGGTGATATCACATTGATTAGCTTGCAAGTAAGTGATTTGATCACTAGAATGTTATATCACGGGAATGAGAAAAGAGTGCATGTCGGTAACGAGATCAAACTAGGTATGGAGATATCAATGATCGAATCTCGGACATGTAATATATTGTGAAACAAAGGGATTAAGATACTAGAGTAAAAGGTTCCAACGATCACAGGAAAGTCATCGTTGAATGTGTGGGAGTCAGTATGGATCTCCAGGTCCCGCTTCTGATTATTGATCGGAGAAGGGTCTCGATCATGTCCGCATTATTTGCGAACCGTAGGGTGGCACACTTAAGGGACACTGACATCCAATTGGAGCAAAAGTTTCATGCCGGAAAGAATAACAAGCGCAGGAATTTATTTCGCTAGATACCAAAACAGGTTTTCGGGTGAAATTGCAGAAAGTGTTTTTGCATGTGAAATAAAATACTAGCAAGGGGTTATATGTGAATGTTTTTCATTAAAGTAATTGAAAAAAATCTGAATAAATAAAAGGAGTTTTATTTAATGAGAGTTTGCATTAAATTTGGTGGAAATTTAATGGGAATTTGAGTGGGTTTTTGAGTGGAGGAAACTGAAAGCCATTTGAGTGAGTGGAGTGTCCACCCACATGAATGAGAAATAGGTGGGGGCAGCCCCATGGCTGGGCGCCATGCCCCTTGGGTGCCCCCTCTCCCCTATAAAAGTCCCCCTCTCATACTCTCAAAGTACACCTCCTCGTGAAGGATCTCTCTCCCCCTATAGTATTTATCGCCCATGGTCTCGGACTAGCGAGATACATGTTCCCGGTGGCTTTTCAGCAAGAAAGAGTTGTGCTTCCGCTGCATCGCTGGAGCGAGGAGGCGGAGGTTTCTCAGTGTCTTGTACGTGTGTGCGAACACTGATGCGCTGCTGTTTTGCGGCGCTAGGACTTCCTCTCGATATTGAGATCGGCAAGAGATCATCTATATCAACCACGAGTTTGGACTTGTTAAGCTTTTTCGGTCTTCAAGGGTATGTTCTCTACGGATGTATATCCGCCCGTTGCTTGTATCTAGTAGATAGATCTTGGTACATAGTTGTTCACATCGTAGGAAATATTTTGTTTTCTATGATGCGAACCCGACAGGGTTTTCAGTTGAAGTGTGTACCAAAGGTTTATTGTTTTTACTTACACTAATGTTGTCATTGAGTTTGTGCAAGGGTTTTGTATGAAGGAAATTCTCAGGAGAAAGAGAAAAGGAATCTGCAGAGTCGTCTTTGAATAGGTAAAACTGGTGAAAACAGAAGGTTTGTGAAACCCCAATCTTTTTATATTTTTGATGTTTTTAATACATAAGGGAAGCTACATGACAAAACTGAAGAGGAAACAGAGTCCGGGGTGGACAAACCCACCCTAGGCGCGGGCCCAGCCTGGCCGCGCCTAGAGGGGGTGTTCCCCCCCTCGAACTTCGTCTCTGCCTCGTTTCCGTGTCAAAACCTTCCTTATGCATTGAAACTTCGTAATATATAACCCCCCGGATCTCCCGAGGTTCATGCATCGTGTTTTCGTTTCAATCTGTTTTTGTCAGGAAATCTTCTCAAGTTTATAGCACCATGGCCTCCGCCAACAACAAAGGCAAGAAGCCTGAGGAAGAAGAACCACAAGTCCCTAAGGAGGAGGAAATTTCGGTAGGGTATGAAGTGGACATGGAGGAGGGCAAGCAACCGGACACTCACGCTACCGTCTCAAGCATTGGTTTGGTGGCACGACCTACCAAGCTTAAGAGGACAACACAGATGTCTACAGGAGGGAAATCTCGATGTCATACTCTCTCTCCACGATCATCTCCTCCACGTAACAAGAGACCCTTCCATACACTTATACATGAATATCAATATCAATATCAACATGTGGCCAAAGGGAATTTGCCCTCGGTTTGGGATATGCCTCGTTCTAACAATGCAGAGAAGGATCATGCTAAGGATGAAGAGTGGAGAAAGAATAACAAGAACTGTGATTCTCGGACTGACATGATCATGAACCGGATAGAGCAAAACTCGGAGCTAATCTGTACTCTCGCTTTTGAGTTCGAGGATTTGAGGAGACTTATTGAGGATTTTATCAAGAGAACACCACCACCACCGAAGGAGTAATTCGTCATCAGGTTTGGCATCCCCTTGGCTTGTTCCAAGCTTGGGGGAGTGTCGCGGTATCACCACCATTATCTTTTATCTTTTAACTTTTTAGTGGATTCATATCTGTGGTAGAGAGGTTATCTTATAGTTTGGTTTGCATGTGGAAGTATCTCTCCTTTAGTTGATTATCTATGTATCCCTTGGTGTGAGTGCCTTTATTGAATATTAATGAGAAGTCTCATCTTTTACTTTTTGCACTTCTTATTTTAGTTTGCAATCTCTATTATATGATGGATCTTGTTGATCAGCATTGGCACCACTTTGGGATCATCAAGTGGATCTAAATTGTTTTTGGCAAACCAGGTTCTGGTCAGTAGCCTTACTATGAAAGAGAAAAGGAAAGAAACAAAAAGCTTACAAGTATTTTGTATCATTTGTTTTCTTTCTTGTTGGCTTATAAGCTTAGTATTCTTTATTTAAGATTCTTTTGTGTCTTCAAGGAAGATTGCATGTTTGGCTTTATTACTTGTATGTTTGCTTGTTTCTTTCAACTCTCTTGCTTGCTACCCAGCCTTGCTAGCCAAAAACCTGTTTTGAGAAGGCATACTTCTCATGTTTCCAAAATCCTTTGAACCAAAACTTTTGCCACTTGTGTCCACCATATCTACCTAGTAGATTTTGCTATTCCAAGCAAATTCTCAAGCTTCATCTACCTTTCGAATTAAAAAGTATTTTTTATGAGAAAACTAGTTAGTAAAGCTCTCACAAACTTGATGGCACACCTTATTTGCTTGCCCCTAATAGTCTTGAACCATTGTGAACATCGAAGTTGTATATGCTTGCATCTATACGTTGGAATTAGTAGAACCGTGCTGTCACGGGGAACGTTTTCAACATTGCACTTGTACTCCGTACATAGTTGATATCATGCTCTTTTGTCTATGGATGTCAATGGTGTGAAATAAAGAGGGAACTTGTAAGTCCTTGGAGTTTTATATCCCGTGTTAGAGAAACGCCTGAGCCGCTAGCCTAAGCCATGCTTAATCATGGTGGAAACTTGCAGCATCACCATAGTGAGTCATCTATGAAGCATCCTCAATAAAAAGCTATGCACGTAGTAAATAAAAAGATCGCTGAGATGCTCATTGTCTGCTTGCCTTGTCATTTTGGTTATGGGAAAGCTCATGTACCATGTGCAAGGGGTACCCCGTTGGCGGTTCTCAATGATATGCAAATACTTACAATGACAAGAACTTACCTGTGACCAAAGTTGAGTAGCATGAGGAGTGGCCCTCATATTCAAGGGACGTGAGATTGCCAACTTATATTTCATCAATCATATACTCCATCTTTGTTCACTTTAACCTTAATCATCTCAAGATGCTTATGATAGGGGCAATGAGGGCTCAAATCTAGTAAGTACCATAATCTTTTGGAAGCTCTTTATGACTTGTAATCCCTGCTACCCATTGAGAAGGGACCTTTCTCCCACTTCCAAGTTGAGTCACTGAACCTACTTCCTCTCCATCTCCAGCAAGCATTTGAGTTGTTGTGTTTCAAGAATTCATATGGTGATTTATTCAATCATGTTCTTTACCTTCCTTGTTTGCACAAAAACTCTTATCTATTGAGTATTACTTTGAAAGCCTTCACTTCTGAAAAACCTTTTTGATCAAAGAGTGCTCGTGTTTTCAAACTTCTACAAAAAGCTTTTGTGAAACTGTTTGCCAGTTGTTCTCTGACCAAGAACAAGTTTACCAATTCCAATTATGATTTATGTTTATGCATCTCTATTGTGACTGATGTACTTGGTTGAAAGCTAAGTTATATAATGGTGAGTTTCTTTCTTCTATGAGTTGTCCAATGGTAAGTGTGATGCTTCTTGTTCGTATTCTTTTATCGACACTTCACTCCATAAACCTGTGGATAGGTTTACTGAGCTCAGTATTCGCTTGGGGACAAGCGAAGTCTAAGCTTGGGAGAGTTGATACGCCCAATTTGCATCACCATTATATATCATAATTTACATCTATTCATTGATATTTGTCTTATTATGAGGTATTACTTATGGTTTTTCATCTATTTATGCATGTTGGATGATTCTTGGAGGATGGACTGCCGGAGTCTGGATTCTGATGGAAAAGCAGGCGTTTCGGTGCAATTTCACAAAGATCAGAAAAATACCTGAAAATATGGAAACATATTATTTTACTAGAGGACGAAGGAAGCCAAAAGGAGGGACGAAGAAGGGCCTCAGGGGGCCCACACCCCCTAGGGGCGGGCCCACCTGACCCCGCGCGTAGGGGCAGGTGTGGCCCACCTGCCCGGTCTCCGACTCCGCCCCTTCGCCTATATCTTCCCTACGAAACCCTAAGCCTCGGGGGTGACCACAGATAGATTTCCGCCGCCTCTGGGGGCTAAAAACACCAAGAGAGAAAGATCTCTCCGGCAGACATATTTCTGCTGGGGGAATTCCTTCCCGGAGAGGGGAGACCATCGCCATTAACACCGTCATCAAGCTAGGCTTCATCGGGATCATCATCATCATCCACACCATCATCTCCACCAGCACCATCATCACCACTCCGTCCCGCTATCACAATTGAGTTGGATATTGCTTAGTTCATTAGGGGAAACTTTCCCGGTGTTGATTACCATTGTAGTTGATGCTTGTGAGTGGAACCATTGGATTATTGTTTATGTTCAGATTGTTATCCATTACCATATCATTTTTGATCTTGATCCATATGATGTCTTGTGAGTAGTTCGTTTAGTTCTTGAGGACATGGGAGAAGTCATGTTGTTAGTAGTGAATCTGTGATGAGTTATTATTTAATGGTTTAGTATTTAAGTTGTGGTGCTATTCTTCTAGTGGTTTCATGTGAACGTCGATTACATGACACTTCACCATTTATGGGCCTAGGGGGATGCATTGTGTATTAGGCTACTAATTGTGGGGTTGCCGGAGTGACAGAAACCTGAACCCCCATTAGGACACCTTTGCACAAGGGAGCGTAGGATCTCAGAGTCTAAGGTTGTGGTTAGATTTATATATTAATTACTTTCCTATAGTTACGGATGTTTGCAGGGGGTTTAATCACACGTATGTATTAGTGTTATCGCCATATTTTGGCCAAAGGAGGAGATGGGCCGTAATCAAGATGGGCTTGGAAGATACATATATGCAACGTGTTGCTGAATCGGCCTTGTACGTGGATTTGGGCTAAATTGCCCGTATCAGATATTGTAGTAGGTTACGTTTCGGTTTAGGTAAGAGATAGAGTTGTAGAGTTATTCCAAAGATAGAAAGTCTCCGGACTATAAATATGTACCTAAGGTTATCGAGAAAAGGAGGACAATCACGTTCACAACAAACACAATCTCGGCGCATTGCCACCCCTTGTTTCTAGGGTTTCTTTCGGGTATTGCGATCTAGGCAGTATTTTGCTTATGCGTTATTTGGTGTTACTCGTACTGAAGCCTTGTTGATGGCGAGTAATACTATTATCATAGAATTGTTAAGGCTAGCATCGGTACTTTTTACTATAATTGTTTAAGATATGCTACCTCTAGTTACCTCGCTACCTTTACACCTTTTCCCGGGCGCAAGGGTAGCATCTTGCTTGATCTTTATTTAGTTGATTCGATCTGTTATGGTTATGCCTTGTTTTCCAAGGTTTAGTTTGATATCCACGTAGTCAGGCCTTGCAAACGGGTTGAACTATCCAGTAGTACGTGAGGATATGGTTTGCTAGTTCGAGAGGAGTTGTTCCGGTAATTGATTTACGTCGGTTATTAGGCCTCCTCTAGGGTTAGTTTTCTATCATCTTTTGTATCTACCAGGCTCAATTACGTGTAGGACGTTCCAATTACATGGTGAAAACGTTAAACCGTGAGATCGATTTAACTTGTAATGATGAAGCAAAAACCCATGTTAACGTAGATCTAATGCAGAACCATGGGATAATCGGCTCTAGGAGCCGAGTCACAGGGAAACCTGTTAGCCGGTCACGGCTCGAATTTTACGTATACTTGTTTACCATGCAGGAAACTGATCAAGCAATCCATCACCTTCCGACCAGGTATAGTCGTGGCACGCCTGAACCAATCCAGACGTGCCGAGTTTTGCGGGCCGTTGCGAGGGACCAGGCCCACCAGCAGCTGGAGCCTCCGGCTCTTCGTGTTGCTTTCGTCGCTACGCCGTGAGTTTTGACAGCAACACATTCGCACGCCCGGGACTTTCAACAAAGATCTGCATCAACATCCGACGCCGAGATGGGGATGATCAACACGCATTTGACGAGCTGCCCGAGGAGCACAAGGCGAAGTATGATGACATCAAGGCTCTTGAAGCCGATCTCATCGGCTCTTTGAGAGGACCCGTAAGCATGGCATCGGTGGAAAGGGTTCTCACCGAAGGTGCTCTAGATGAGGTGGATCTGCATTCCTTCGAGGAGCGCACTGCAGCTCGCGACAGGAAGTCAACTACATGGTGGCTCATTCTCTTCACCGCCATTCTGAGAGCCTGGTGAACGCTTTCGAGCGGATCGCAGTTGGCGTGGTTCAGGAGATCATGAAACATCAGTACTCTCCGTTGGGGCCTACTTTAGGGACTCACCAGGGAGAAAGACCGCCTGCACCAGGCCACATCCGCCATTCACACTTGCAGCTCCGTAGCCAGGCAGCGGCGCACGTCGTCTACAAGGTTGGAGGCGACCAGCGACAGGCCTCTGTTTGAGCCACCTAAAGAAAGCCCACATGGATATGTGTGCACCTACGTGCCGGACTGCAATAACCTGACACGCACCAACCAGATTGCAACCGCAGGAATTTCTGCGGCAGGAGTTCCTGGAGCAGGGGCTTCAGGAGCAGGAGCCTCTGGAACAGGGATGTCTGGGATGGACGCCAACAAACAGGCGTGGCTAGCCAAGTATGCTACTGGAACGAGTCATGAGAATCTAGCCCCTGCAGCTCAAACAGTGGAGCAAATCCGTACCATCTTGAGAGACCGGGCTTCGCGTCAAGAGAAGGACAATCGGCTACTCAAAGCCGTGCCCCAACGAAGTTTGATCGATTCCGCCGCCACCCAAGTATCGGCCCCGAGTTCTCAAGGTTTAGCGGATCGGAAGGGTCGAGCTCGATCGAGCACGTGAGCCGATACCGCACAGCTAGGCATGATTTCATCATTGGATCGATTCGCGTAAGGTTCTTTGCGCAATCTCGACAGACCAGCTTTTGGGTGGTACACTCGCCGCCACCGATTCGATTCAGACTGAAGCAACCGGAAGAGCAGTTCCACATTCAGATCATTCGAGGCTACCGAGGTCGGCATTGCGCACTGCACAAGTGCAAAAGCGAGAAATTGTAGCCGAGTACATCCAGCTTCAGATGTCAAGAACCGATGTTACTCACTCGTTAATCGAAAAGAAGCGATCGAGCTGGCGGTGTTGGGTCTCTCAGACCCATCAAGGATCCGCTTTCCAAGTAGAGTACAACTCATTGGCGCATGGCCCGTAAACCGACGATGTATGAAAAGCGCCACCGAGTTGTACCAAGACAAGTTCAAACGTCCGATAATCTGGTCGATATGTAAGAAGATGATCCTACACAAGACCAGGAGGTGGCCGTGGCTGAATGGGCTCGGGGCAGATCCCGTGTCCCGCAATGGGTGAAGCAGGGCCTGCAAAAGGGTTCGACTTGATGTGAGCAAAGCTGAGCAGATATTTGATTTATCACTGAAAGAAAAGCACCGGTTACCCGGGACACAAAATCCCCTCACGGGGAGATGAACGGAGACCATACGCAAGTGGCATCACTGCTCACCCACACCACCAATGACTGCAAAGAGCTACGCCGCAGATCCAAACAAGAATAGAGCAAGGCCGTCGATCTCGGGGATTCGCCATGAAAGTAGACACAAACCCATTTCCCGGCCAACATGGTAGAACACTCCACGAGGCGTCAGCTGGATTTCTCGTTCGATGTTAATATGGCAGGATCTGGGTACCACCATTGCACATACAAGGAGGAAGGCGGTCGCTCTCGGGTCAAAGAAAGAGAGGAGGCTGGTCCACGCGACCGACCCAGCTACGATGACAGGCGGTATTTAACTGAGGAACAGGTGAGGAGCGTGCGATATCAGAAGCCACATTCCATGCATCTCCTTAACAAGTATGAGCCAAGATGATCGACGCCGCGTAGCGATAGAGACGATGAAGGATATGAGCACCTCGCCAGGACCGTCAAAAGAAAAGGAAGGCGCACAAACATTGGGATTGTCCTTTCTTCAAGTATTGCTGGATGCGGGAATGAGCCGATTGCCTACAATCGATAACCCCGAATGTGGACAATGAAGGAGGACACGGGCCGCCGGTGTTCAAGCGTCTAGGGCCTTTCCCACCTCGAGCCGACATAGGAGTCCGCTCGAGCAAAAGATCTCGAGGAGCCAAGGGATGACAAAGAAGAAGACAGATATCACCGCCCAAGGTGGTGTCCCGACGACTCAGACACCCAAAAGCGTGAAGTGCAATGCGGCGTAACTTGGAGGAAGCCAAGGCGAGATTCCACGCTTTAAAGAAAGCACGACCCGATCTAGCCGTTAAAATTCGCGGACCTTGGAAACGGAAGATCGCCTGAAAAGGAAAGAGTGGGGCCCCAAAACGGTAAAAGCCGATGCAAAGACATCGGCACAAACATGGTGTGGTGTTCATCCGTAGTAGTTCGCTCCAAGAACCAACGAGCTACCAAAGGCATTTGATTATTGCCCGGGCCGGTGATCTTTGAGAAGCCACGTGAGAAGGGCTACAAACATCCCGAAAGCCCCCACCTCACGAGGGTTACATCAATGGGCACCTGTCGAGAAGATGTTGGTGGACCGAGCGGCATCAATATAATGCCATACTCCATGCTACGGCGCGTTTGGGACGCCTCCACCGCAGATCTGATCAAAACCAACGCCACGTTAAGCGACTTCAGTCAAACTTGAAACGCAAGGCGTACTAACGTGGATCTCACCGTGGGCAGAAAAACCATCCCTCGCTATTTTTCGTCGTGGACAAAAGCACCTACGCTGTCTTGCTAGGGAGAGATTGATTCATGCTAATCGCTGCATTCCATCCACGATGCACCAAAGGTTGCCTAATACAAAGGGATGGAGATGAGGTGGAGGTCATTCATGCAGATGATTCGATCGAGATCTCCATAGCTGGCATGAACATCCGGGAAGCGAAGACCAAGAGCCGATCTCGAATCAGTCTAAACGGTGAGCGCATTGAAGCTACAAAAACGGGGTGAGGCTGGTCTTATCCATCGCCCGACAGAGTAGCAAAGTCCACGATCAGATGGTACCCGATCCTCGCGATCGGCCACGAAAAATAAAAAGCAGTAATCTTACGACAAGCGGAGCACGTAGTCGTAGCAGGGAGATTCCCTGCCAATGTAAAGCACACATAAGGTGTAAACCATCATTGACTAATGCAATCAAAAGGGCAATGATTGCAATCGCCCAAATTATTTTTGTTGTCCTCACCAACTGCTTTTGCCGTGTTTAGCATCGATTTAACAGTGACGGAAAGCTAGGGTATGGGTTTACATCCGCCGATGAACTAGAGGAGATCGACATCGGTCCCGGGATAAGCCACGACCAACATTTATCGCCAGAAGTTGGATCCAAGTCTCTGCGGGTCCGATGATAGCTCTGTTGAAAAATATCCGCATCGCTTCACCGACTATAGAGATGCCCGGGTTAGACAGGAGTATCATTGAACATCGGCTCCCGCTTAAAAAAGGATTTCGGCCGTTCCAGCAACGAGCACGACAGATGAAGGCCGAAATTTTGGAAGAAGTCAAGAAAGAGGTCGAGAAAATGTTGACAGCCAAGTTAATCAGGCCATGCGTGTATGAATGGATTTCTAGTATCGTACCTGTAGAGAAAAAGGATGGCCGCTGGCGTGTTGCCATAGATTTTCGGGATCTCAACAGAGCTACTCCAAAGGATGAGTATCCGATGCCGGTAGCAGAAACGTTAATCAACGCAGTGGCTGGTCACAAGATCTTGAGCTTCATGGATGGCAATGCTGGTTACAACCAAATTTTTATGGCGCCAGAAGACATACACAAGACTGCGTTCAGAGTCCCAGGTTCGGTGGGGTTGTTTGAATATGTAGTCATGACATTTGGACTGAAGAATGCCGGCGCCACGTACCAAAGAGCCATGAATTACATTTTCCATGATCTGATCGGCAAGCTGGTGGAAATTTACATCGATGACGTGGTGGTCAAGTCGGCTTCAGTACAAGGACACTTGGACGATCTGCAACGCGTCCTGGACCGAACAAGAAAATTCGGGCTACGGATGAATCCAAGAAGTGTGCCTTCGGGGTGACGGCCGGTCAGTTCTTGGGTTTCTTGGTCCATGAACGCGGAATTGAGATCGGCCTGAAAAGTCAGGAGGCAGTGCGAACAATGAAGCCACCTACCACGAAGAAAGAACTACAGTCTCTCATCGGCAAGATCAACTTAGTCAGAAGATTCATCTCCAATCTGTCAGGAAGAATAGAGCCGTTCATGGGACTGGTGAAAATTAAATCTGACGAGGAATTCCGCTAGGGGGCAGAGCAACAACGAGCCTTCGACGAGATCAAAGAATATCTGACGACGCCGCCAGTGTTGGTTCCGCCCCAGCCGGATAGACCATTCTACATTTACTTGTCAGTAGCCGACACGTCCATCGCCTCAGTGGTGGTGCAAGTTTATGATGGGCTGGAGCGAGTTGTATTTTACATCAGCAGAAGGATGCTGGATGCAGAAACAAGGTATCCTGAGATCGACAAGTTGTGCCTCTGCTGTTTTCACCGCACCAAGCGCGCCACATCTTGCTATCACGGAGATTGTCATATGCAAATCAGATGTCATAAAGCACATGCTGTCGGCTCCTATGTTGAAAGGCCGACTCGGCAAATGGATGTTTGCGTTATCGGAATTTGACATCCGGTATCAACCCGCAAAAGCGGTTAAGGGTCAGGCATTGGCCGACCTTATCGCTGAAAGGATCAACACTAATATAGCAGAACTGTCTATAAGAGCGTGGGCTATGTTTTCGATGGATCGGTTTGTGACGATGGATGCGGCATCGGCATTTTACTCGTGTCGCCCCGGGGGGCAACATTTTCCTTCTCCATCAGGTTATCTACCTCTCGCACCAACAACGTCGCTGAGTACGAGGCGATACGCAAGGGAATGGAGTTGCTCATCGAAGCTGGAGCAGAAGCAGTAGAAATTTTTGGAGACTCCAAGTTGGTGATTTCCCAACTCACGGAGGAATACAAGTGTGAGAGCGAGTCACTCTTCCCATTATGGCTGCATTGCCGTGAGCTGATGGCACAGTTCCGGTACATAAACTTCACCTGGATCCCGCGATCGCAGAATACCGAGGCGAATGATCTTGCACAAATGGCTTCAGGCTACAAGGACGTAGCAGAGGGAGCCGATGTTCGTGCAGTTCACGGAAGCAGACGATCGAGAGCCGATATCTTCAATTACTTGAAGGATTCTCGGGGCACCTAAACGGATAAGGTACAAGGCCATGAAGTATGTGCTTATTGGGGATGACATGTTTCAGGACTCGAAGGGTTATTGCTCAAATGTCTGGGACAGCCGAGGCCAATCGGCTCCTACACGAGGTACACGGCGCTGTGGAACTCACCAATCGGCTCACAAGATGAAATGGTTGATCAGCGATCGTGGTTTTATTGGCCCACCATGCTTGAGGACTGTTTCAAGTACTACAAAGGGTGTCAAGCATGTCAAGTTTGGGAAAATTCAGATGGTACCACACAAGAATGAACCCCATCATCAAGCCTTGGCCATTCCGAGGTTGGGGCATGGATATGATCGGCAAGATCAATCCTCCATCAAGCAAAGGCCACATGTGGATTTTGGCCATTACTGATTATTTCACTAAATGGGTGGAAGCTGTCCCGATGAAGTCAGTGAACTCAAAGGATGTTATCAATTTTGTGAAAGAACATGTCATCCATAGATTCGGGATTCCCCAAACTATCACGACCGATGGAGGTTCGGTCTTCATTTCTCATGAGTTTAGAAAGTTCTGTGAGGACACGGGGATTAAGCTGATTAGATCATCTCCATACTATGCTCAAGCAAACGGGCAAGCTGAAGCGTCCAACCAGAGCCTTATCAAGATGATCAAGAGGAAAGTCGATGAGCACCCTAGGCGTTGGCACGAGGTTTTGTCAGAGGCTTTATGGGCTTATCGCATGTCATGCCATGGAGCGATAAAAACCTCGCCATACCATATAGTCTATGGACAAGAAGTCGTATTGCCTTGGGAAATTATTACGATCGAGACGTGTCACTTTTCGTAACAATCTAACAATGAAGAATATGCAACCTCGATGAGTGGCGGTGTTGAGGATTTAAGCGAGCTCAGTGGTCGCTGAGAAAATCAAAGAGAACAAGGCCAAGGTAGCTCGTGCATATAACAAGAAAGTGAGACCAAAGGAGTTCCACGTTGGCGATTTGGTATGGGAAGTCAGTTGCCATTAGGGACTAAGGATGCAACATATGGTAAATGGTCTCCAAATTGGCACGGGCCACAGGTCGATCAAGTTTTAAGAGGGAACGCGTACATGCTTGAGGAGCTGGACGGCGTGAAATTCCCAGTGGCGGTCAACGGTCAACATCTCAAGAAATATTTCCCAAGCATGTGGGATGATGGACAATAAAATATGGGGGCCGATACATGAAATCGGCCAAGCAAAAAGCACGTGAGACGATGGACAGTGAAATGTGGGGGCCGATACATGAAATCGGCCAAATAAAAAACAAAATGTATAGCCGATGCACAGTCATCGACTCTAGAGGTTCAAACTGGCAAGCGGTGCAGTCACGTGAATGAGCCATCAAGAAATGCCTCAAGGCGTGGAGGGCGCCAAGACGACACGATCCACCTCGGCGATCTCGGCCGTCATCTTCGCCCTGCCCGTCACTAGCTGCTTGTTCAGGAACGATTTCGCCAGATCGGTCTTCATTTGAGCTTTGAGGCTTCGCCGTCTTGGGAGCGGGCGATGGATTCTTCCTTGTCGCGAATGAGCTGTTTAGTCGCCGGACCTTCTCTTCAAGATCTTCCAACTCCTTTTCAAGGATGCGAGCTCGGTGACCGATGAGGTGTCGGTTTAGCATCCAGAGACGCCTTTTTCTCGTTGAGTCACGACATCCGCTGCGATATTGGCCTTCGAAGGAAGTTGGGCGCAGATGATCCTCTCAGCTAACTTCACCCTTGGCCCGTAGAAAGACAGAGTTACAACGCCAAAGCTTTACCGCAATGCTACCGAGTTGGTCTTTTATTTCAGCCGAACGCTCTTCACCTCCTCGTAACCCTCGATCAACTCTTCGATCGGGAGGACAAAGCAGGCTTTAAGACGCTAGAATTGAGGTGGAACAACCCTGGCTCGTGGTTCATCAGCAGCAACAGAGGGGGTTGGTTCGATGGATTCAGGGTCGAACGTCAGCAAGCCTGAAATATCACAACTCTGGCAGCCCAAAAAAGCGTCAGTATGCGTCCAAACGTGTAAGGATGAGCCGAAAGAAGATAACGTACCTCTCCTAAGATCGAGGGGATAGCAGATGAGGAGACGATCGGCTTGTGTGTGGTTGCTGGGGGCTTGGCCAAAGTAGTAGCCGTTTGATCCGCACCTTCGGGGATTGATAGATCCGGCCTGGTTACAGGCATCGGCACTGCCCCAGCTTTCCCACTAGAAGCGTCAGTCGTCTGCATGGAAGGTGTTTAGCCGATGTAAATGATGAATCGGCAGATAAAAAGAAGTAAGTGGTAAGAGCATGAAGGGTGAGGATTTTCGAAACCTCTTGGCTCGACGAAGCTTGATCCTTCTGAGCTCTCTTGGGACCCACGGTGGCCCCGCCGACCGGTGCTCGGGGCGAGGTTCGAGAATGACCTTTTCCGAAGCCGATGGTGGTGAATCTGGCTCGGTGTGATGGTCCTCTCGAATCTGGGCCCAGATTCTCGATTGGTCTGAGTGTTCTCGCTGGAGGTTTCTTCGACGGAAGCCTGTAAAAAAAAAGAGAAACAGTGAGCACGAGCATGTCTGCAAGAATGGAAGAATGAGAAGGATCGACCAAGGCATGGATCATCCTACATGCGAGCTTTCTGGAGAAGGGCTCCGGCGCCTCAAGGTCTTCCTGGCAGCTACCTTCCTCGCCATCGTTCTTGTTTTGGTTGGAACTCGAGGGGCAGCTGACTTAGAGGTTGCTGGGTTCTTGGAAGCCGATTGTGGTGATATCGGCTGTTTCTGCATTATGACCTTTTTCAGAGGTGGCGAGTTTTTGCAGAAAAGAACCACAGGAGCTGGCGGAAAGAACTCGAAGGGGGAACCATCACGGTGCGTAGGTTCAGGGCCATCTTGTTGCTGCAAAGAGAAAGAGTGGGTTAGTAGGAAAATCATTTGTGAGCTGCATCAAGAAAATTTACAAGTAATGGTACCTGTTCCACAGGGATGTCATAGTCAGCATCGAGCTATTTCAGCAACGGTCCCAGAGCTCTCCTGAAGGCGTGAGTCTTCCACATCGTCCACTAGTCTTCGAAGCCATCGGTTGATGAGGCGAAGGTGAGGTCGTTGGGAATTGGGATGGTCAGAGCGTCGAAGAAGGAATAACACCTTTGGCTGGTGAGAGGATCAGGCAGGTCGGCTCTGCTCTCTGTAAGATGGTGGAGAAAGAAATGGGGAGGTACTTGTCCAAGACCAAATTGATGAGCCACTATGACCGGCTGGTAGAATTCATACCCAGGCTTGATTATTCTGTTGGATGTACTCATGCCAACTGGAAGGAAACAGGGACGGATCACAGTGGAAAAGAGTTGCTTGCGTCTGGTGTCATCGGCAAAATTGTCTAACTGAAGGAGAGTGGGTTTTCAAAATGTTGATTCTTCCATGTAAGGAAAGAAGATAGGATTGTCGATCCTTGAAAGAAAATCTTGAACCATTTAGATGCTTCTGAGGGGTCACTACTACCACAGTCCATACAAAGCTTGGCCATAGTTGGTGCATCGGATCTGCTTCCCTTTACATCTGGTAAGGTGCAACTCGCCAAAAGGGGAAGTTTGGGATGGTTTTGAAAATACAAGCCCATAGCTGAATGAACCACCAAGGGCCACCTGTTTTGACTGCTATGCCAGAGAACAGCTTGACAGACATCAACTGGAGATATCTATAGACCTCTCCAAGGAACAGTTTGGCGATGCCAAGTTGAGTGCCTTTGGCCGCCAGGCCAAAGAGAGATAGTTCTTGGTTGGAGCGAGGGAAGGGCCACAGAATATGAAATGTTCCAGCCAGAAGTTGAGAAAGGCTGTGTGTTCTTTTTCTGTGACAGGGCCCTTTATTTTCATATGGCGTTGGAGGTAGGCACCCGGTCAGTGCGATGCATTTTAGAAGACAGTTTGTAGGGGACCTTGGTCAGTTTAAAAGCAGAGGGGCTGGGTGATGTAACATCTAGACCAGTAATCATCACCACGTCTAATAGAGTTGGTGAAATAGGGCCATGACCAAACATGAAGCAAAGAGAGCGTCGGACTGAATGGCCGATGGTTTTCAGAAGATTCTCATGTTTCTCAAGGGGAGACAATGACAAATGCAAGGCATCGGCTATTCCCGTGGTTTCCCATTGGGATTGGTAAGCTCTAGCTACCATGCTGAACCAAGAGACCCAATGTTCAGGAGGATTAGGCCAGGCTCGCAGGCAGTCGCCCCAAGAGTTCAGATCTAGGTCTTGGCTTACGAAGGGGATTCTGTTTGCTTCGCAAGAAATCAAATGGGCAGGACTAGATTCTGTACGAGGGCCAAGGCAGAGAGAATTTGGGAGAGAAGGATGCGCGAGAGAATGTCCGAAACCTAAAAATTTAATGGTGGAATAAGGCATTAATTCAGGTGTTCGACATTAATTACGATCGTGTTCATACCGCGAGAGTAGGCGTACCTTGCACGGAGACCTGGGTTGGTGTTGGACGATTCCGCCATCTAGTTTGCCGCGGAGATGGATCTGCAGCTGGGGGTCGAGGGTTCTTGTCGTGAGCTCAATCTAGTCGGTGGGCAATTGGAGATCTGGGTCGCCTTTTTGAAGAGGGTCGATTCCGCTTGAAACTGAAAAGTGGCCGCTTAGATTTGCCTAAGTATCGACCAAGTTTTGACCTTGTCAACATTTTTGGGAAAGCCGATGTGTTGCCATCGGCTCTTTGAGATTTGACTTGTTTGACTATATGAACGTTAGTGGTGAAAGCCGATACGATTATCGGCTCGAGCATCGACCTATTTTGACTATCGGCGAAATTGGGTCGGAAAAGCAATCTTCGAGTTGGAAAAGTAATCTTCATTCATTCAAAAGACGATTACTTACAAAAGGCTGATTGATTACAAAAGGAAACCTACTACTACTACTACTAGTTCCTAATCTAGAGGCCGAGGTCGTCGCCGCCGTCTTGTTCGCTGTCATCAGCGCTGCTGCCGGCGTCGTCTTCGCTGCTGCTACTGAAGAAGCCAGCGGGGGCCTCCTCGTCCTCGTTGCCTTCGTGTCCTCTTGACCGACGGAAGCGTTTCAGTGGATACTCGGAGGAGGTGTCCTCCTCCGACTCCTCGACGGAGGACTCGACGCCATCCCAGACAGGCCATCGCCGCCTCCGCCTCCCCGTCGGCGAGGAACTGCAGGCCTCCTCGCCGGGCCGTGGACGCATCATCCTCCGACCAAACGGCGAATCCCAATCCTCTCGTCCCACCATTGTGGGCGAGAGTCTCAGACGCCGATAGGCGGTGCTCAGCGTCGGCTCCCCTCGCTAATGCTGTTGGAATACTGGGAGGAAGGCGGAAGAAGAAGAGGCCATGGCGAGGAAGAGGGTTTTTTCGGAGGAAGAGGGTTTTCAGCTCTTGGAGGAAGATGGGGACTGACTGCAGATGAATTTAAATAAGGAATAGTGGGAGGCGGTTCAATACCATAGCGGTTTCCGAATGTCAGCCGAAATCATCAAATCATGCACT
Organism: Avena longiglumis; assembly: GCA_030063025.1. NCBI lineage: Eukaryota > Viridiplantae > Streptophyta > Magnoliopsida > Poales > Poaceae > Avena > Avena longiglumis. The sequence goes on along the minus strand of CP125976.1, from coordinate 65,296,869 downwards.
GCGAAGGAGTTGAGAAGACAGGGCATCATGATGAGGGGGTGGCGTGACGATTCTGCTCTGCAACGCGTAACCCGATGTGAAGAAAAAAAAGAGGGGAAGAAAAAACATCAACAGAGTGGTTTTGGAATTATTATTGCCAAAACCAGGGGGGCATGTGTTATTGCCATATTTTGGCCAAAGGAGGAGATGGGCCGTAATCAAGATGGGCTTGGAAGATACATATATGCAACGTGTTGCTGAATCGGCCTTGTACGTGGATTTGGGCTAAATTGCCCGTGTATCAGATATTGTAGTAGGTTACGCTTCGGTTTAGGTAAGAGATAGAGTTGTAGAGTTATTCCAAAGATAGAAAGTCTCCTGACTATAAATATGTACCTAAGGTTATCGAGAAAAGGAGGACAATCACGTTCACAACAAACACAATCTCAAGCATCGCCACCCCTTGTTTCTAGGGTTTCTTTCGGTAGTAATATGTCGCCTAGATCGCATCTTGCGATCTAGGCAGTATTTTGATTATGCGTTATTTGGTGTTACTCGTACTGAAGCCTTGTTGATGGCGAGTAATACTATTATCATAGATTTGTTAAGGCTAGCATCGGTACTTTTTACTATAATTGTTTAAGATATGCTACCTCTAGTTACCTCGCTACCTTTACACCTTTTCCCGGGTGCAAGGGTAGCATCTTGCTTGATCTTTATTTAGTTGATTCGATCTGTTATGGTTATGCCTTGTTTTCCAAGGTTTAGTTTGATATCCACGTAGTCAGGCCTTGCAAACGGGTTGAACGATCCAGTAGTACGTGAGGATATGGTTTGCTAGTTCAAGAGGAGTTGTTCCGGTAATTGATTTACGTCGGTTATTAGGCCTCCTCTAGGGTTAGTTTTCTATCATCTTTTGTATCTACCAGGCTCAATTACGTGTAGGACGTTCCAATTACATGGTGAAAACGTTAAACCGTCAGATCGATTTAACTTGTAATGATGAAGCAAAACCCATGTTAACGTAGATCTAATGCGTAACCATGGGATAATCGGCTCTAGGAGATTCACGGAAACTCGGGAGCAGTCACGGCTCGAATTTTACGATACTTGTTTACCATGCAGAAACTGATCGAAGCAATCCATCACCTTCGACCAGGTATAGGTCAGGTGGCACGCCTTGAACCAAGCCGGGACGTGTGCGGAGTTTTGCGGCCGTTGCCCGAGGGACCAGGCCCACCAGCGGTTAGGGAGCCTCCCGGCTCGTGTTGCTAAACGCTGCTCGCCGGTGAGTTTTGACAGCAACAATTAGTCCTAGGAAGGCGTATGTTAGCACAAAGTTCACCCACACAACACTTACAACAACACCGTGAGAAGAGTACTCATCTATTTGCGAAAGCACTGAAAATTCCCATGTGTCCTCGAGAACGTTTGATCCTTATAAGTATTTCCACCGGCTTGTCCTTTGCTAAGAAAGGATTGGGCCACTTGCTCCATTTGTTCGTTACTTTTGTTACTTGCTCCTTGTTTGTTTCTTTGTAAGAAAACCACTAAAAATCCGCTTGTTAAGTATTCACAGGGATTTCCTTCTCCATACCACTGTTCAGCACCTTCTGCTCCTCGTTGAGATCGACACTCATATTTATCGAAAGTAGTACGATACACCCCCTATACTTGTGGGTCATCACCGGGCGGCACCAAACAAAATCTAAAACAAAATAAAAAATGTGAAAACAGCTCCTGGAGCCCTTGCATGTGACCCACTACCCTCATAAAATCATAAGCAAGGCATACCAGGTCTTTTGTTACCCAAAACACCACCAGGATGTCTATTGACTGTAAGTTAACATGGCTTCCAACCCTATATTACACCCTCGCTACCCAGAACAGGGAACCACTCCATGGATTGATCCCAAACCTGGCACCTAGCTCCCTCTCTGCATCGCAAGCGACTTCTCCAACTAGATATTTCATGGTCATTTGGATAAATCTTGACTTTCCATTTTCTAAACCCGAAAATCCGGTGTTTTCCCAAAAGAGGTGCCAGATTAGGGCGCGCCTAGGGTCCCGATGCAATTTCCACGCATGCTACACCATGGTGCATGCCCATTCTCATGAGGTGGGTATTTATCTCATGGTGCAAGCATATACTGTATTTTTTTAGTTACGTACGGGTAAATGCGGTTTCGAACGGTATGTACCCTATAAGACACTCTCAATTTTTAGGGAAAAATGGTTTGGGTGCCCATGGGGTACCTAGGCTGGATGCATGCCTAGATCCAGGATTGCACCGACTATTGCATTGCCGCGGCCGCTGGCGGGTGTCGCCATTTTTTTGGGCGGCACCAAACAAAATGTGAAAAACTAAAAAAATGTGAAAGCAGCTCCTGGAGCCTTTGCATGTGACCCACTGATGACCCACAAGTGTAGGGGATCGCAACAGTCTTCACGGGTAGTATTACCTAATTTATTGATTCGACACAAGGGGAGCCAAAGAATACTTGCAAGTCTTAACAACTGAGTTGTCATTCCGCACCTGGAAATAGTTCTTGCTCACAGAAGTTTATCAGTAGCAATAGTTTGTAGTAGCAACAGCAAAGCAACAACAACAGTGAAATAGGAGCAATAGTAACAGTTACGGTAACAGTAGGATTCGAGTGCGGTAGGCATAGGGATGGATGACGGGCGTTGCATGGACGAGTCTAAACATGTAACTTCAAGACATAGGGCATTGCAGATAAATAATAATAAGCATCCAAGTACTAAACAATCCTAGGCATGTACTCCAAATATAGTCGTACGTGCTCGCAATGAGAACTTGCACAACATCTTCTGTCCAGCCAGCCCATGGCAGCGGGGCCTCTAGGGAACTACTAGCAGTTAAGGTGCTCCTTTTAATAGAGCACCGGAGCAAAGCATTAACACTCCATGAACACATGTGATCCTCACACCATAGCCATCCCCTCCGGTTGTCCCAATTATTTTCACTTTGGGGCCTTTGGATCCGGACAATGATATGTGTACACAACTTGCAGATAAGATCATAAACAATACTATCATAATGATTCAATAATAAGTTTAGATCTGATATCATGGCACTCAGGCCCTAGTGACAAGCATTAAGCACAACAAGTTGCAACAAAGTCAAATAGCACAAGAGATACTAGGCACTATGCCCTAACAATCATATTCAATTACATGATAGAACTCATCCAATCCCTACCATCCCCAAGCCTACAGAGGGGGATTACTCACTCATGGATGAGGGAAACATCGGTGGTTGATGGAGATGCGTTGGTGATGACGATGGCGATGATCCTCTCCAAATTCCCCGTCCCAGCGGGGTGCTAGAACAGAGTTTCTAGATTCAGATCTTGGTTTCTAGTGGCGGCGGCGGAGCGCAACTCTTTCTGGAAAACTATCGAAACCCCCTGAGTTTTTAGGTTATAAGGCTACTTATAGATACGGAGGGAGGCCGAGGGGCTGCCTGGGGCGGCTAGAACTCCCCCAGGTGCGGCCAGAGGTGGGCCCGCGCCTGGGGTGGGTCTGGGCCCCCAGGCCTCCTCTCTGTCTCCCCTTCTGGCTCTGTGGATCTTCTGGTGAGAAATTGTTTTTGGCATATTTTCCAGGATTTTTACTGATAGTTCATTTTCTGCACAAAAACAATACACCAAAGTAATTCTGCTGAAAATAGCATCAGTCCATGTTAGTTGTATCCAAATCACACAAGTTTAGAGGAAAAACAATAGCAAAGTGTTCGAGAAAGTAGATACGTTTTGGACGTATCAACTCCCCCAAGCTTAGCTTATTGCTTGTCCTCAAGCAATTCAGTTGAAAGCGAAAGTGCGATTTAAAGAACTTTCACGAACACATTGCTTCATATGATGTAAACATTCTTAGCACAGGAGTAGATGCCTATGCAATTCATAATAAGAAGTATGCAACTAAGTCTACTCAATAATCATTGCAAGCTATGAAGAGAAACCAACTCAAGAATAATAAGTAGCATGAAACATAAACATAAGCAACATTGCAATGATCATAATAAGGTATGATAGAGTGGTATCTAAACTTGCCTTTGTTTGAAGGGCACAATATAATTGCCAAGGCACCTCTGAAGTTCACATGAAGACTAGAGATAAAGATATCAGAGATAGAAGCATCAAAGTCAAGACATAATTAACCAAGTTTTGATACAAACACAAGAATGACAACTATGCTCTCGAGAAGGTGCTCATAGAATAAGTGGTGACTCAACAAGGTTAAGGAAACGGTTTTGAATGGTTTGAAAGGCTTACAAATGCTGAAAGGAGGGTACTCATTAGATTTGAGATCTCATTGCCCTTATCATAAGCATCTTTATGTGGTTAAGGTGAAAGTGAGGTCCACTCTGAATTATATGCTGACATACCATATACTGAAAATCCCGAGTCCCTTGAGTGTGAGGGCCACTCCGCATACTACTCAACTTTGGGTCCAGGCAAGTTCTTGTCATTGTAAGTATTTGCATATCATCGAGAACCGCCAACGGGGTACCCCTTGCATATGGTACAGGAGGTTTCCCATAACCAAAATGACAAGGCAAGCAGACAATGAGTATCTCAGGAATCTTTTTATTTACTATTTGCATAGTTTTTATTGAGGATGCTTCATAGATTACTCACTATGGTGATGCTGCAAGTTTCCACCATGATTAGGCATGGCTTAGGCTAGCGCCCAGCGTTTCTCTAACACGAATACAAACTCCATGGACTCACAAGTCCCCTCTCATTTCGCATTGTTGACATCCACAAACAAAAGAGCAAGGTATCAACTAGATATAAATGTATCTAAAAGGTGTTGAAAGCTCCCGTGACAACAGTTCTCGGACTCAAAGATATAATTTGCAAGCATATAACTTTCATGGACTAGTCACAATGGTTCAGTATTATTATATGCACAGAATAAAGTGTGCCATCAAGTTCGTGAGAGCTTTACTAACTAACTTTCTCAAACCAGAAAAACATTTTTATTTTGGAAGAAAACACGGCATATAGAATATGCACTGAAGTATCAAATGATGCTAATAGGTAGGTATAGTGGACACAACTGGCAATATTGGTTTTGGGGAGTTGGAAGCACGGGTAGAGCACATACTCAGTGAAAGTGAAGGCTAGCAATAGAGAGGGAGCGACAAACGAGAGAGCAATAGCTATCATAATCATGCTTGCAACAAAACATGACTAATTATGGCATTGAAATGATACTAGAACTCTGAGGCAAAATAAATCATCGAGGCTTACTGACTATTGATTAGTCATATGCATGTGTGAGCATGTGCCAAGTCAATTCACATGAACAGTCAGAGGAGGATACCACAATAGCATAGCAAAGTATGCATAAAACAATGCAAGCAAACATTCATATGACATGCTACAAACTATTAGCAAGATGGAGCTAATCATAGACAAGCAAGAACTACTAAGCATCCATAATGACATACACCTTACACAAACAGGATAAGCATGCTCACAATGATGAGTATATGTACAAAAATGGAAACAAATAGAGTTCTTTACCAGCCTCTTACCACTCCTCAAGTTGTCTTAATCTTCATTATTGCTCTTCACTTGTGTGACTCGAATGATAACATGAAAACCAATATCCACTGAGGACGGCTGAACCCTGCGAAGAACTCACTAAACCAAAGAAGAATAACAAATATTTTTGGTGTTTTCGATTTTTTTAGAAACAAGCAAACAAAGAAAAACCAAACAAAAACAAAGCAAACCAAACAAAGCAAAATCTTTTTGGATTTTTCTTTTAAGGCAAACCAAACAAAGAAAAATCTTTTTGTATTTTTCTTTTAAGGCAAACCAAAGCAAAGAAACAAAGAAACAAACCAAGAGAAACAACAGAAATATTTTTGGTATTTTTGGGTTTTTGAGAAAGCAGCAACAAGAACCAAAAAGAAAGCGAAACAATGGATATACAAAGAACCGACCGAACATGATATATATATATATGAGTGTGATGTCGGTGTACCTCCCCCCAAGCTTAGGCTTTTGGCCTAAGTGGGGCTCAATCCCATGGCGTCCAACATCTTTGTAGTATGTCGAGGAAACTCCCTTGTCCTAGTACGAGCTCGAGGCCTCCCCTGTGTAATGTCCAGGGTCATATGAGGGCACTTCCCCTGATAGTGCCCATGGAAGTTGAGAGAGCGCATCTTGTTATCCATCTCACCCTTCATGCGTGACCAAGGTCCCTGAGAAATACTAAGCAAAGTGGTTTGGGGTAGAGGGATCTCTCTCTCTTTCCCGTCAGTAAACAGCATTCTATAAACCAGGTTATCATGAGTAGAGCTAGAGGTGACAAAGTGGTGCGCCTTCATGGCAGCAATATCAAGCCTCAGAGGAGCCAAAACTGTATCATGTGGATCAATAGCAATGCCCAAGGCAGCAGCGATATGAGTAGCAATCATTCCCCCATAAATGGGTCCCCTAGCAGCTAAACAGTGAGAAATGAGGGAACCAAGATTATACTTCCCTCACCATAGAGCGCAGCAGCTAAGAAGGCCAATTGATAGTTGGATATATTACTAGTGTTCTCCCTACCCAGGGACGAAGCTAGAAACAAATGCCAATGGGGTCATATCTATATCCTCTCTATGACAGTGGGGTCAGCTTTTATAAATCATCATGAGTTAGTACTAATTAGTGAAGGTTTTGAACATTTTCATTGGGGTCACCGACACGGATTGCCTATGAGGCAACTTTCCTCCCTACCAAGAACATTGGTGGTAAGATAGTGGGTGAAGTACCTGATGGCTAGAAGTTGAATGTTCTTTATCTTCCCTCGCTGAGCTTTGCGGTCATCATCATTGGTTATTCCTCGGTATAGTTCCAGCAAATCAGCGGGAAGAGCCATAATCTTCTTTGATGACCCCTTTGTACCAAGTCCCAAGGCCTTGCAAAAATTCTTCAATGTCATAGAATGAGCCCTGCCATAAAGTCTGAAAGACACAGAAGGATTGAACAAACTATTGGTGAAGGAGAAATTCTCCACAAATGTTGTAGTAAGTGAAGCATATTGTGCACTCTCATCTTGCATGAAACTTGTTAGACCAGCCCTCTCAATCAAAGCCATGAAATCATTAAGGATCCCAGCAGCTCGCAAGAAAGTTTGGCAAGGAAAGGTGGAGGGGTGAGCATCCCCTTCATCTCCCTTGTGACCAAACCGCGGAGTGATGAGATCCTCATTGTATGAGGGTCTGGAGGTGGTAGATGACCTTGGGAGCCTTGCCCTTCTAGGTGCATCACTCTCAAATATGTCACCAAAGATATGGTGGTCCATGACTTCCTTTGCAAGGAACAATTCCTCCAAAATCAACACTTGAGATGTAATTTGAACAAGGAGATCGAAAATCGACAAGAATAGCAAGAACTCGAGCTTGAGCAAGTTTTCGGTGTTTTCGGAGAGAGAGAAAGAAGGTGGCTTTGAGGAGGCACTGGAGGGGCCCAGGGGCTAGACCCCTAGGCGCCACCACCAGGTAGGCCGCCTACCATGGGTGTGGGGCCTAGGGGTGGCCTGGTCATTTCAGTACCTCTCCCTTTTTCGAGGAAAAATTTATTTTGAATTTTCTAGGATTTTGGGAAACTTTATTTTGGCCAATTTTGAGGTATGAAAATTGATTTTCTCAAGTAAACAGTTTTTCGAGAGAAGCAAAAGCAAACCAAAAGCCAAACTACAGGAGCTCTAAGAAACTCAAACAAACAACTAGAAATACTAAAGCTAAATCAAAGACTAAGAAGGGTAAAGGAAAACAAAGCAAGTATAACCATAGTGGAAACATTATTTTGTTCATTCAAATCCTTTTGTTAACAAGGTTGATCAAGTCTTGTTACCAAAACAATCTTATATGAGACAAAACTTTGTATTCCACAAAGTGATTATGTTACCTCAAGCTTGATAGCAATAGTCCCAATCATAATAGTTTTAATATTTTCTTGTGGAATGGGACAATATGTTTCTCCAACCTTGATGCCTTCAATAGTTTCAATAGAATTTAGGCAATAACTTCTAACAACATTCTTGGGGAAATAGATGTTCTCTTTGTCATAATATTGAATGTTACTTTTCCTTGATTACAATTGATGATAGCACTGCAGATTAATAAAAGGTCTCCCATGAATAATAGACAAATTATCATCTTCAGGCATTTCAAGCACAACAAAATCAGTTAAAACCATGCAATTATGAGCTACTTGAACAGGAACATCCTCGCATATACCAATAGGAATAGTAGTTGACTTATCAGCCATTTGCAAATATATATCAGTTGGTATCAACTTTTCTAGCTGGAGTCTCTTATAGAGAGAAAAAGGCATAACATTAACTCCAGCTCCCAAATCACATAAAGCAGTTCTAACATAATTATTCTTAATGGAGCAAGGAATAGTTGGTATACCTAGATCACCAAGTTTCTTTGGAACCTTACCATTAAAGGAATAATTAGCAAGCAAAGTAGAAATCTCCTCATTAGGAATCTTTCTTTTATTAGAGACAATATCCTTCATATACTTTGAATAAGGAGGCAATTTAATAGCATCAGTCAAAGTAATTTGCAAGAATAGAGGCTTCATCTGTCGTGGGAATGACCACGGCAGACGCTGCAATCGGCAGCGAGTAGTAGAACGAAGGGCAAGGGCGGCCAGCCATCTGCGGTGCGAGATGATGGCGGAGACACAGGGTTTTACCCAGGTTCGGCCCCCCGGAGGGTAAAGACCTACTCCTGCTAGATTGTATTATGATGGAAGTACAATGGGGCGAGCTTGACGGCTAGGCGGCGAGTTGCTTGGGTGGATGATGGAACGTATCCTCTACACGCCCTGTAGGGAGGTTTATATAGACTCACCCCCCTAGGGTTTACATATCTCAACTGAATCAGTTAAGGTTTCGGTACTCGTTCAACCTAATCCGACTGGGCCTATCTACTCTCCTGGGCCTTCAGCTTCCAGTCACTTGGATCCACGCCAGGTCTTGATCCAGTCGCCGTCCTGTAGGCCCACTCGCCAGTTCCTGGGCGATCGGAACGTCTCTGGGTATACCCAGGCGTATCCCCATCGAGTCCCCGAGGCCGCCGATTGGGCGCAGTGTTCGTTGGTCGAGACACGGGTCCAATGCGACGCCAACAATTGGCGGGCTCTGAATAAAGGAAAAACTAATTACTCGTCGTAATGATGAGTTAATCGAGTCGCAGCTCTACGAACGGGTCGTGATATTTAGTCACCGTTGTAGTGATGGGTGGAGTCGAATGGACGGTTGGACCGTCTGACGAATCAAAACTAGCCGCTGGGGTAACCCAACGTAATCAGCGTAATCACCGCGCAAAGAACTCCCTGATTTGGCGGTAACAACCGCTATATAAAGGAATGGTAGGCGATCGATCCATTCTTCGCCATTTCCTCCGATTTCACCCATATTTGTTTTCCTCCGCATCGCGATCCAATCGATCCAAAATCCGACCTCCACGAACCTTTTCCGCCGATGGCCCCTCCACCGAACCATGGGGCGGTCCAAGTGCACAAGAGCGTTCGCATCCTTCAAGAGGCGGGATCCCGCTACCGCAGGTGTGGCGCATCCTCGCCGGAGAGGTGACTCCGGATCCACGTGAGGAGAATTTGTTTGCTTCACCAGCCATGGAACGGGGCTGGGGTTCCCACGCCTCTCTTCTTCCGGCGCTCGCTTACGGATCCCGTCGGACTGGCCCGCCTAAAGATCGAGCAGCTCGCCATTTTCGTGCGTCATGAGTGCTACCTAGGCAGAGCCCTACTTCCCTATGGCAAGATCTGCTTTACGGAGGATCAGTCGCGAAAGAAGCGGCCCAATGCTTGCCGCGGTGGCTCGACGTTTGATTGAAGAAGGCCTTTTTGACTGATGCTACCGCCAAGGCTAGCGAAAGTGGAAGAAGTCCTGGTTTTACGTCACCGAAGCGACTCCAGACGCAAGGTGGCGATCCCAAGGTACTCCGCCGATCGAAAGCGCCGACTCCAAGCGGCAAGCTCCCCAGAACCAGCGGATGGTCGTGGACGAGATGCGTCAAACCATCCGCGGCTCAAGAAGAAGGGTCTTGGACCATCAATTTTACAACCGCTGGCTCGACATGACTGCCCGGCCCGCCGTGACCATTACTGAAGGGAATATGCCCTGAGAGGCAATAATAAAGTGTTTATTGTGTGTATTCCAAGTATATGATAGATGTTTATTTTGCATGCTATAATTGTATTAATACGGAAACGTTAATACATGTGTGTTTAATAAACAAACAGAAAGTTCCTAGTTATGCCTCTCTCATAAACTAGCTCGTTGATTAACAAGATGATCAAGGTTTCCTGATCATGGACATTGGATGTTGTTAATAACGGGATCACAACATTAGTGTAATGGTGTGATGAACATTCATCCAAAGTATAGCATTACGATCAAAGTCATTGAGTTTATATTGCTATAACAACTTACAAAGTAATCCTAATCCTTAGACGATGAGATCATGTCAATCACTAACACCGAAGAGTTTCTTGATAACATCAAACGCACACCGTAATGGTGATTATAAAGATGGATTCGAACTAATAAAGTGTTATGTTGAGGCTCATGGATCGAGAGTGGAATTTGTTCATCCCGATGACGGATAGGTATACTCTGGGCCCTCTCGGTGATATCACATTGATTAGCTTGCAAGCAAGTGATTTGATCACTAGAATGTTATATCACAGAACGAGAAAAGAGTGCATGCTCGAATCGAGATAAAACTAGGTATGGAGATACCGATGATCGAATCTCGGACATGTAATATATCGTGAAACAAAGGGATTAAGATACTAGCGTAAAAGGTTCCGACGATCACAAGAAAGTCATCGTTGAATGTGTGGGAGTCAGTATGGGTCTCCAGATCCCGCTTCTGATTATTGATCCGAGAGGGGTCTCGATCATGTCCGCATTATTCACGAACCGTAGGGTGACACACTTAAGAGACACCGACATCCAATTGGAGCAAATGTTTCATGCCGAAAGAATAAACAAGTGCAGGAATTTATTTCACTAGATACCGAAACAGGTTTTCAGGTGAAATTGCATAAAGTGGTTATGCATGTGAAATAGAATTCTAGCAAGGGGTTATTTGTGAATGTTTGTCATTAAAGTAATTGACAAAATTCTGAATAAAATAAAAGAGTTTTATTTAATGAGAGTTTGCATTAAATTTGGTGGAAATTTAATGGGAATTTGAGTGGACTTTTGAGTGGAGGGAATTTAAAGGAGATTTGTGAGTGGAGTGTCCACCCACATGAAGAGGGGAGGCAAGGGGAATCCCCATGCGCTGCCACCCCTTGGGGTCCCCTCCTCCTATAAAAGGAGCCCTCCTCACTTGTCTCACACACCTCCTCGTGAAGGATCTCTCCCTCTAGAATTTATCCCCATGGTCTCGGACTAGCGAGATACATGTTCCGGTGGCTATTCGCAAGAAAGAGTTGTGATTCCGCTGCATCGCTGGAGCGAGGAGGCGGAGGTTGCCTGGTGCCTCGAACGTGTGTGCGAGCAACGCGCTGATTTGGCGCGCTAGGACTTCCTCTCGATCTTGAGATCGGCAAGAGATCGTTTACATCAACCACGAGTTGAACTCGTTAAGATTTGTCGGTCTTCAAGGGTATGTTCTCACGGATATACATCCGCCCGTTGTTTGTATCTAGTAGATAGATCTTGGTATATAGTTCACATCGTAGGAAAATTTTGTTTTCTATGCGAACCCTACAAAGGGTATCGTGAGCCGGATCTATGCGTAGATACTTTACACGTAGTACACATATGAGTATGTGGGATGGTTATCATGTTGTTGCACCTTTGTTGTAATTTTGGATATTGGTGGCATAGTGGGATGAAGCCCGGACAAACTTTACATGTCCTCGCACATGAGACCTGTTCCACGCTTGACATGCAACTAGTTTGCATAAGTGGCTAGCGGTGTCCTCTCCTACTATAGTCAATATCTATTTTGCAAGCGAGTTGTCAACAATTTGATTATCCTCGCTAGGTTCATGTTCAGAGGTAAGAACGGTTCTATCTCGAAAGCCCTAAGCCACGTAAAACTTGCAATGGATAAATTAGAGGCGCCTAGTTTAGATTGTTGTTGGGCTAGTGTTAAGATATGGTAGTGTTGTAAGTAGAAGTATGAGATGATACTCTTACAACACACATAGCGTAAAATCCATAGACCCTGGATTTACATATAGGTATGATAGTGATCATACCACGATGCACATGATAGAGATCATCTGGAACCATATCATTTCACTAATAAACATATGATGTTTTGATAGCATCTTATATTGCTTGTTTAGCTTTGTTAGCATAATAAGATGATCCCTCATTTAAATATCAAGATAAGAATGTGTTCTTCCTTTAGTATGCACCGATTATGTTTTCGCCGCCCAAGACAACACGTGATGATCGGTGTTCTTGGATCCACGACCATATTTGGTGTAAAACAGTTACACACGAATACTAAGGTTCTAACTTGGCAGCCTAGCATGTATGCAGACATGGCCTAACACGGACCGAAAGGTTAAGCATGAGTCATATAGTTGATATGATGCCCATTTGATGCTCGCCTTTGAAGCTATACCGACTCACGTGATGATCGGACTTGGTATAGTGGATTTGGTTCATGTAATCACCAAAAGGCACGAGGATGTCGTTTTGAGTGGGAGTTCATTCATAATATGGATTATTTGAACTCAATCTATCATACACTTAGTCTAAACTTTACAAATTCATTGTAGATGGCACCACCGCTTTTAATTTCAATGTGTTCATGGAGAAAGAGAAACTAGCAACGAACGGTAGCAACTTTACCGAATGGGCCATGAATTTGAGGATTCTCCTCTCACGCACAAAGGAATATGTGCTAGAAGCGCTTAGGCCCCCACCTTTAGATGATGCCCCGACGAGGAGAAGAATGTCTATCGACTCCAGAGGACCACAACTTAGTTCATTGCGGCATATTGTATGGGCTAGAGCCGAAATTCAAATCGCTTTAAAACGGCAATGCATTTGATACAATGGGTGAGTTGAAATGATTTTCACACACATGTCAGAGAGAGCTACAACGCTTTAAAAGTTCTTTAGCTGCATGATGGAAGAGCACAGCTAGTGAGCATGTACTCAAGATGCTCAAGTTACCGATAAGCTTGTGTCCTTGGGAATATCGATTCCCATTGACTTAGGAATCCATCGTGTTCTCAGCCTCGCCACCTAGCTATAAGAGCTTCGTGATGAACTATAATATGCAAGGCATGAAGAAGTCTCCCCGAGCTCACAATGCTTAAAACCGTATGGAGATCAAAAAGGAACATCAAGTGTTGACGATCAATAGGAACACTGGTTTCAAGAAAGACAAGAAGGGAAAACGGAAGGGCGGCAAGCCTGCCGCGCTGAAAAGAAACCCGAGTTGGACCTAAGTCTGATTCCGAAAAGTGCTACTATTGTAAGGGGACTGCCAATGGAAGAATCGCCCCAAGTATCCGCGCATAAGAAGGTCGGCAAGGCAAACAAAGGTATATATGATATACATGTTATTGATGTGTACTTGACTAGTGCTCGCAGAGCACCGGTATTTGATACCGTTCACTTGCTAATATTTGTAACTCGAATCGTCGAGAACAAGCGACCGCTAGCAAGGGTGAGGTCAAGATGCGTGTCGGCAATGGATCAAGCGTTGATGTGATCGCCGAACGCCGCCTCCACTTCTGCCGGGATTAGTTATAAACTTGAATAAATGTTATCTAGTGCCGACCGAGCATGAACATTGTATCCGGATCGTGTTTGATGCTAAGTGGTTATTCATTTAAACCGAGAACAATGGTTGTTCCATTTATATGAATGAAATCTTTATGGTCATGCACCGATGATGAATGGTTTATTTCTATAAGATCTCGATGATAATGTTACACATATTCATAATGTTGATGCTAAAAGGATTAAACTTAATGATGATATATCCGCATATATATGGCAATCGCTAGGTCATATTACGTTAAACGATGAAGAAGATCCATTCGATGGACTTTGGAATCACTTGATTATGAATCATTTGATACATGTGAGCCAAGCCTTATGGGCAAGAAGACTAGAAGGCCGCTTTTCTGCTCAATGGAACGAGCGACATTTATTGGAAATCATACATTCGATGTATGTGGTCCAATGAGTGTGTCCATGAGGTGGATATCGTTATTTTGTTACTTACTTGATGATTTGAGTAGATACGGTTATATCTACTTGATGAAACACAAGTCCAAAACCTTTGAAAGTTCAAGGAATTTTAATGAAGTGGAAAATCATCGAATAGAAAGAACAAATTTCTACTATCCGACCGTGGAGGTGAGTATCTAAGTTACGAGTTTAGCACTCACATGAAAGAGTGTGGAATTGTTTCACAACTCACACTGTCAAACACCACAGCGAAATGGTGTCTGAACGTCGTAATCATACTTTATTAGATGTGGTTCGATCTATGATGTCTCCGACGGACTTGCCGCTGTCATTTTGGGGTTATGCACCAGAAATTGCTGCATTCACTTTAAATCGGGCACCATCTAAACTGCTGAAAGACACCGATGAATTGTGGTTTGGAAACAAACCTAAGTGTCATTTCTTAAAGTTTGGGGATGCGATGTTTATGTGAAGAAACTTCAACCGATAAACTCGAACCCAAAGCGAAAATGCGCCTTCATAGGATACCCTAAAGAAACTATTGGGTATTCCTTCTATCACGGATCCGAGGGCAAGGTTTTGTGTTAAGAATGGATCCTTTCTAGAGAAAGAGTTTCTCGAAGGTGTGAATAGTTGGAAGGTAGAACTCAAGAGGTGGAACCTTCTTCAAAGTATGGAGGGTAGCGCCGAAGTTGTTCCGAGTTGGCTCCACCTGCTGAAGAGGGAACTAATGATAATGATCATGAAACTCCGAAGAGAGTACCACCAACCTCGCAGTCAAACAGACGCGGAGGCAGCTCCCGAAACAGACGGAAATCCGCCATGAATTTCATGGTTGATGAAAATGATGACCTCGCGACGATGAAGAAGAGATGAGCCCGGATTCCAACAAATGGTTAGAAGCCATGAACCGAGATGGAATCCATGTATGAAAATCAAGTTTGAACTTGGTGGAATTACCTCACGACCGAAAGGCCGTGGAGAACAAATGGATTTTCAAAAGGAAAACTGATCCCGATGGTAATGTGACCGTTTATAAAGCTCGACTTGTCGCAAAGGGGTTTCGGCAAATTCAAGGAGTCGACTACGATGATACTTTCTCTCCGTAGCGATGCTAAAGTCAGTTAGGATTATGTTAGCAATTGCTGCATATTTCGATTATGAGATATGGCGATGGATGTCAAAACCGCTTTCTCAATGGTAATATTGAAGAAGAGTTGTATATGATACAACCAAATGGTTTTGTCGATCCTAAGGATGCTAACAAGGTGTGCAAGCTTCACGATCCATCTATGGATTGAAGCAAGCATCACGGTTGGAATCTCTGCTTTGATGAGGTGATCAAAGAGTTTGGATTTGTCCAAACTTATGAAGAAGCTTGTATTTACAAGAAAGTGAGTGGGAGAAATGTGGCATTTCGATATTATATGTGGATGACATATTATTGATCGAAATGATATAGATCTTTAAAAGGTTAAAAGTTATCTAAACAGAAATTTTCAATGAAGGACCTAGGTGAAGCGCCATACATATTAGGCATAAAGATCTATAGAGATAGATCTAGGCGCCTAATAGGGCTATCGCAGCACATACCTTGATAAGATTTTAAAGAAGTTTAAAATGGACTAAGTAAGAAGGGTTCTACCTATGTTGCAAGGCAAGACATTGAGTAAGACTCAAAGTCCGGCTTCGGAAGAAAGAGAGATAATGGACAAAGTCCCTATGCTTCACCCATAGGCTCTATAATGTACGCCATGCTATGTACAAGACCGGATGTGGCACATGCTATTAGTTTGACTAGTAGGTACCAATCGATCCGTGTTCTAACATCGATATGGCCAAGAATATCCTTAAGTACTTACGAAGAACTAAGGATATGTTTCTTGTATACGAGGTGAAGAAGAGCTCGTCGCTATGTTATGTCGACGCTAGCTTTGACACGATCCGATGACTCTAAGTCTCAATCCGATAATGATTTCTCATGAATGGCGTAGCGTTAGTTGGAGGAGCTCCAAACAACCTGTGGTAGCGGATCAACAACGAGGTCGAATATGTTGTCGCGCTCTGTGAAGCAGCTTTGATGAAGGAGTTCATATCCTAACTAGGAGTGGTGGCAAACGCGTTGGACCCAATGGTGATCTATTGTGACAACAATGGTGCCATTGCCAATGCCAAAGAGCCAAGGTCTCACAAGCATTCCAAGCATATTAAGCGTCGGTTTACTCCATCCGCGAGCATGTCAAGGATGGAGATATAAAGATTTAGAAGTACATACGGATCTCAATGTAGCATCCGCTGACTAAAACTCTCCCTAGAGCAAAACATGATCAACACCGTAACTCAATGGGTGTTAGATTTATCACTATGTAACTAGATTATTGTTTCTAGTGCAAGTGGAGATCAAGGAATATGCCCGAGAGGCAATAATAAAGTGTTTATTATGTGTATTCCAAGTATATGATAGATGTTTATTTTGCATGCTATAATTGTATTAATACGAACGTTAATACATGTGTGTTTAATAAACAAATGTAAAGTTCCTAGTTATGCCTCTCTCATAAACTAGCTCGTTGATTAACAAGATGATCAAGGTTTCCGATCATGGACATTGATGTTGTTAATAACGGATCACAACATTAGTGTAATGGTGTGATGAACATTCATCTCAAGTATAGCATTACGATCAAAGTCATTGAGTTTATATTGCTATAACAACTCATGAAGTGATCCTAATCCTTAGACCATGAGATCATGTCAATCACTAACACCTAAGAGTTTCTTGATAACATCAAACGCCACACCGTAATAGGGTGATTATAAAGATGGATTCGTAACTAATAAAGTGTTATGTTGAGGCTCATGGATCGAGATTGGAATTTGTTCATCCCGATGACGATAGATATACTGGGCCCTCTCGGTGATATCACATTGATTAGCTTGCAAGCAAGTGATTTGATCACTAGAATGTTATATCACAGAACAAGAAAAGAGTGCATGTCGGTAATGAGATCAAACTAGGTATGGAGATACCGGCGATCGAATCTCTGACATGTAATATATCGTGAAACAAAGGGATTAAGATACTAGCGTAAAAGGTTCCGCTTTATCACAAGAAAGTCATCGTTGAATGTGGGAGTCGATGGGTCCGATCCCGCTTCGATTATTGATCCGAGAGGGTCTCGATCATGTCCGCATTATTCACGAACCGTAGGGTGACACACTTAAGAGACACCGACATCCAATTGGAGCAAATGTTTCATGCCGAAGAATGAATAAGCGCAGGAATTTATTTCACTAGATACCAAACAAAGTTTTAGTGAAATTGCATAAAGTGGTTATGCATGTGAAATAGAATTTAGCAAGGGGTTATTTGTGAATGTTTTTCATTAAAGTAATTGACAAAATTTGAATAAAATAAAAGAGTTTTATTTAATGAGAGTTTGCATTAAATTTGGTGGAAATTTAATGGGAATTTGAGTGGACTTTGAGTGGAGGGAATTTAAAGGAGATTTGTGAGTGGAGTGTCCACCCACATTAAGAGGGAGGGCAAGGGGAAGCCCCATGCGCTGCCACCCCCTTGGGGTTCCCCTCCTCCTATAAAAGGAGCCCCTCCTCACTTGTCTCACACACCTCCTCGTGAAGGATCTCTCTCCTCTAGAATTTATCCCCATGGTCTCGGACTAGCGAGATACATGTTCCCTGGCTATTCGGCAAGAAAGAGTTGTGCTTCCGCCGCATCGCTGGAGCGAGGAGGCGGAGGTTGCCGGTGCCTCGAACGTGTGCGAGCACGGATGCGCTGCTGACGGCGGCGCTTAGGACTTCCTCTCGATCTTGAGATCGGCAAGAGATCGCTCACATCACCCACGAGTTGAACTCAAGCTTTGTCGATCTTCAAGGGTATGTTCTCTACGGATATACATCCGCCCGCTGTTTGTATCTAGTAGATAGATCTTGGTATATAGTTCACATCATAGTAAAAAAATTTATGTCGCGAACCCTACAATTACATGTACGAGTACGGCAGGGAAGACTCGACGAAACTCGTCACCAATGGAACCTTGAAGACTATACCCTGGCGCTGAAGAAGATCACCCAGGCAGCATACCTAGACGCGAAGGTCGGGGTCGCCCCCTATACCGCGAAGCATCCAGCCCCAACGGTAAGTCACTATTTTCCATTCGCAGTCGCAGTTGATGCTGTCGCGGTTATACTGATATTGTCTCATGCCTACTGCAGTTATTTCAAGTGGTAGAAGGGTGGCTTCCACCCGCGGACGACGATAACTCGAGCTCGTCCGTCCAGGACGGGGGTGAATCGCCTCCTGCCAAGGGAGGCGTCGAGAGCGACAGGAGTGACGATGACGACGAGCCCGAGGAAGAGGCCGCCCCGCTGGTTCGCAAAACTCGCGGGCAGCATCAGCGCAAACTCGAGGCGAGTAGAAGCCTTGAACGCCATGACGATGACGACGACGAGCTTCCCTACCACACCTCACGTCGCGAGGCCACTCCATCAAAAAAGAAGAAGAGGAAGGAAGTGAAGGCTCCACCAAAGAGGAAGACGGTTTACAAAACAGGCATCTCTCTGCTCGACGAGTAGTTCCGATGCCACCACTGCTGTGGATGAAGCCAGACGACAATGCACCGGATGCCACCGCCGCCTGAGTGAGGTACCGCCTCGCTTCCTCCCCATTCGCCCGTCTGGGTCGGGGCTGCTCCACCAGCGCTTCGCCTCCGAGAGCTCCGCCAAATCATTTCGGAGGCCCGTCATGCCTCACAACGAAGAGGCCTTCCGTGTCTTGGGCGCATGATGTTTTGAGATGGGCCTCCGGAAATCGGGCCCGAATCGAGAAGCTGCCAAGATCCGCACGGGCCGCGGTTCATACCGCCAAGTGAGTTTTGTTCACCGCTTTGCTTTTCGTTGTACTCGGACCATTTTGCTCATGTAATCAATTTGCAGGACTCGAGTTAAAATATAGGCCACCCGTCTGTGTCCAAAGTGCCGCCGCCACCGAGGAGGACCCCTCTCAAGAGGAAGGTCGATGAGGTCGCTGCCCGCAGATAGTGCCAAGAAGGCCAAGGTCGATGTCGCTACACGGTGTCGACGACATGACGATCGCCCGATCGATACTACGACGAGGCGGACTTGAAGATCAAGGAGGGTGCTTCTCACCGGGTGGCCGAGCCGCCTTTTGGTGCCACAAGATCCACCGCGACCTTCCCCGCTTCATGGCGTAGCGGCCACGACGAGTGGTACCACGCCATCGAGCCGCTGCACTGGGTCGCCAAACGGAGATCGAACAGTCGCGGGCACACTCCGGCTCTTCTCGCATCCATGGACGCGCTACAGCTCCATGGCATGCTTGGCGCAGCCATCCAGGTATGTCCAGTCCCCGAGGATCGAGCCACTGAATTGCAGTGGTCATATTCTTTTGGTGTTTTGTTTTATTTCGCGCCTACCCTCGAGTGTCCGGGGCTGAATTTCAGCGGGCACTTAGGATTTTGATCTCCGGCCCCGAGTGTCCAAATACAATTTCAGCGGGTGGGCACTTAGGATTTTTGATATCCAGTCCCCGAGTGTCCAGTCGCTGAATTTCAGCGGATGGGCACTTAGGATTCCGTTGTTGTTAACTGTTTGACTTGTGCACAGGGTTTGCAGCGTGAATCAGCCGACCGTCTCGCCAAGCGTCACACGGAGAAGGAACTTGTCACCGCTCAAGAGGCGAACAAGGCACTCCAGCAACCGCCGCGAAGGCGAGGAGGTCCGCCAGGCCTTGTCCCGCGAAGTGAATCGACGGCGCCTTAGCTTGAGTTCGCCGAGAAGCTGATCGCCGACCTTGAGCGCAAGCTTAAGCCGGCGATGAGGCGAGTTCAGAGGATGGGCGAGCTAAGGCTGCGTTACGGCCGCCAAGAGCGAGGTCTCGACGCCTCGCTGTCGGGCTACAAGACGACTACTCTTCTTCAAAGTTTCATCACGGTCTCGCCACCCTTGATTGGTAAGTGTGCCTCTACCGTAGTATCGTGATTATGTGACCTTTGTTGTACTCACCGCCACTCTCTTTCCACAGTGCCTGATCATCAACATCTCTAAGAGGCGCAGTCAGACGATGCGCAGTGTGGCCACTGGTCGACTCGCCACGTTGTCCGCGGGGCTTGCATTCGGCGATTCGTGAGATGTCGCCACGTGGCGATTCCCAGTGACCTCGTCAAGTGTGGCGATCTCGAGAAGGCACCGCTACCGTCGAGTTCATGACGCTGCTCCGGCGCCAGGGCAGCGGCGCTTAGTCTTGGGCTCGCCCACTTCCCGGAGGATTTCGATTTAGACGACGGACGAGTGGCTACCCTCATCGACGGGCTTGGGAGAGATTGCCGAGGTGCTGAAGCTTACGACCTTGCCGCGTATACTCCAATCGTGAACCGGGCGATGGGCCACCTCTTTCCTTATCGAGACGATCGTCACCTAACGACTCCCAGCCGCACCGGACTTCAAGATCGAGCAGCCCTTCCGCAGCGATGGCGGGTGAGCCGACGCACGTACTCCATTGAACCCGTGACACTCCCTTCATTCGCAACCGCAAGGGTGGCGGCGAGTTGACATCGGGTCATGGAATAAAACATTGTTCCCCGGGCGTTAGTAGCAGTTCGCCATTGGGCGAATGTGTATTTTGTAACAACTTTGGTTTGCTATAATGGGATTTTGCGTTATTTTGTGAATTGTCTTTGGCGATTGTGATTGATGATTGAACGAGTCCCTGCCGCATCCGCCCTTTTTATGGGGTTTACCTCGTTTGTTATGTGTTTGTGGTTTTGAGCGTTATGTTATTGAGGTCGACTCGCCCGAGCTTGGAAAGCCAGTCGCAGGGCAACTCCCATGAGTGCTCTTTACTTCACCGTTTTCCCTTGCGCGAACGAGGTCGGGTAGCCGAGTCCCCGAGCGTTGTACTTGGTTGTTCTAGTCGCGATCTAGGGTGGTGAGGATCGGGCGCGCCATAGTGAGCGATCACCCCGCCTCGCCTGCCGGGTCACCGCATGGCGATTCCCGGCACGCCTCATACTTGGCGTTTTGAAGTCGCCGTCACCTGAATCGGGTCGGCCCCGAGCGTGGTACTTGGCCGCTCGAGTCGCCGTGTCGAGGATGCGGCGATCACGGCCGCCGTGAGGAGCGGCGGCGCTTGTCTTGGCTCGGCTACCGAGGGCGACTCCAATGGGGCTCAGTAGGCGTTGGACGCACGAGTCCTGGTAACCTGCCTCAGAGCGCACTACTTGGCCGTGCCGATCGGCTGTACCAGGTTGACTCGCAGCTATTACGCTATTACGAAAAGGGTGGCACAAGACACGAGAGTAGACGAATTTACAGTAACCGATATATTTTATTTCATAGCTAGTGGAGGGTACATGTGGAGTTCTAGGAGTAGAACTTCCGAGGAGGTTTACATTCCACGGTCGCTGACGCCGAGTTTCGCCGCGACGCCGGTGAGGTAGTAGGCGCTGTTGCCGAGTACTCGCCCGATGGCGAATGGTCCTCCCACGGGGAGAGCTTGTATGCCCTTCTTGTCCCGGATGAGGCATAGCACCAGGTCGCCTTCCGAAGGTTCGAGTTCTCACCCGCCGCTGGTAGCGCGAGTCCTTGCCGGTAGATGGCAGTGCGAGCGAAGCTAGGTCGCGCGCTCGCCGAGTTGATCGACCCATCCTCGGCGCAGAGTTCGCTCAGCCTCGTAGTGGACGACCATGGCAGTCGTGTTTAGGTCTGGGCATGATCGCCTTTGCCATATACCATGAAGAAGGGTGAACCCTATCGACCTGACCGAAGTGCGATACCCCAGATGATTTGAGGGTAGCTCGACTCCAGCACCCGGGCGCGCCGAGTGGTACTTGGAGCCGGCTTCAGCCGTGGAGGATGCTCCGTTGGCCTGCTCCACCTGGCCGCTGACTCGCGTATGCATCGAGGCAAGGTCAGTCGGATGTGATGTTCCTCGCACTCGCCATGGCTCCTTTGGCGGTTGGTGTCGTTATCCGTGATGATGCTGTTTGGGAACCCGTGAGGCATATATGAGCTCGCCAGAGGAACTTGGTGGCGGCTCTTCCCGCCGATTTCGGATCAGCTTGGCCTCCACCCACTTTGTGAATTTATCAATGACCACAGAGGTGGGTGAGGGGGCCTTTTTGAAAGGACCTACTATGTCCATACCCCACACGGCGAATGGCCAGTGATGGGGATTGTCTTGATGCTGAGCTCCACGCGGTCCGGTTGGATACCGCACCGGAGCGATCGATGGACAAATGTCGACGGCGTCGCGCAGCGTGGGCCGAGAACTGGTACGCATAGCCTTTGGCGATCAGAGCGGGCGCCGCATGGTGGCCGCAATGCCAGAGTGGATGTCGGAGGATTTTGTGTCCTTCAGCGGGTTGACGCAGCTGCTGAACACGCTGGTCACGCTTGCATTTGTGGGAGCTCGCCGATGATGACGGCATAAGGATTTGGCAAGATTGCGCTATCATTCGTGCCTGCTTGTCTCACGCAAGGTGACTCTCCAGATAGGCGGTATGTATGGCGAGTCCACCCTCCGCTCGCGATGAGCGCACGTGGTTGCCTGCCGCAGCGGACTGATGTCGATCTCCTTGGGGAGAGACTAAGGCTTGGTAATGGTGTCGAGGAAGACGCCGGTGGTGAGTGCGAGGCCGAGCCGAGCTGACACGAGAGAGCGCGCTATTTCCTCGCATCACTGTCACGATCCACTCGATGGAATAGCCACTGCTAAGTGTCCGCCCAGCTTGTCCACCGCTTGGCGGTGGATGTCGCCATGGTGGGGGAGACGGCAGCCGCTGTGCCGCGACTTGTCCAGCCGACGAGGCTCTGGTAGTCTCCGAAATAGCGTCAGGGCCGTTGACATTCATCTCTTGGCGGCTCGCATGCCATGGAGTAGTGCCTCGTGCACTCGGCCATGTTGTTGGTGCAGGGTGAAGTCGAGGCAGAGGACGATGAGCTTGTCGCCTTCGTGGGAGGTCAAAGACGATTCCGCCTCCCCGCTACTGCTCGATTCTTGGAGCCACAGTGCTCCACGAAGGAGGTATGGCGCCTTTTCCGGCCGCCGGGCCTCTTCCCAAATGGCCTAAGTGATGAAGTCCGCGAGAGCTCGCGACTTGATCGCTTTGTATGGTTTCGTTTCTGATGTTGTGGACGCCCG